>JAHWFO010015474.1:2595842-2820729 GCA_023313115.1 Rhysida immarginata
TTATTATTATTATTATTATTATTATTATTATTATTATTATTATTATTATTATTATTACGAGTATTTCACACAAGACCAAAATTTATTGGGTTCATACCTTCAGTTAACTAACATTGAAACGCAAAAATTTGTACTCTAAATCAGTGTTTCTCAAAGTGGGCGATATCACCCCCCCCAAGGGCGCGGCGTCATTAGAGAGGGTGTTAAATAGCAAGTGGGCAGTGGAGGGAGAGGGACAGTGAAACATGCAAATGATGTGCGGCTATGATTCAGTTGTGTGAGCTTACGTAATACGAGGGCTATATTTTTCAACCACCGACGGAGCAAAATTACTTTTTGACATAGTCACTATAGAGATTGAGATATTTGTCATACCAGTGGACTCCCAAACAAACTGTAGCAATTTCTGCTGATACACCTTTTTAAGCATGGGTGCAATAACCATCCATCTGCTTCATTGCCCCATGGGCAACAGGGTTTGCTTTATTGTCCTTATCAGCACGCGCCCGGTGCCTTCCTGGTTCACTTGGACAGTGAGATGCTCAATCGTTGCATGCTGGTCGGCTTCCATGCATCTTTGTAGTTGACCTTCACCAAGGCAGCAGCGATTGATGCATGTCTTGTCTTTTATACTCATCAAGTGAGCTTGTGCCATATGACTTTTTTTTTTATTGGCTATAACTGCTGGTGCAAAGTAGAAGGAAGGAAGGTCATACTAATGTGGCTCGATTGTGTATATTTAGAGTTCACTTAAACCTTTGCTTTAATTTTGCTATGGATCATAGACAAGTCATTTGACTAATTTACGTTTTGTTAATTTCTGTGTGTGTAAATGTTTTTTACTTTATTTTAATTTTTAGGAACGGCACTAACTTTAGCTAAAATGCCTCCAGACAAAATTCCTGAGGGTATGATGCAATTATGCCAAATACAGGTGGCACCTCTCTCTCGGGTAATAGAACTTGTGTAGAATTATAATAACGTGACAGGATTTAAATTAAAACTCATTGTTCTCATAAGCTGTATTTTTTTTCTCTAAGCTTTTAAAAGATGAACTTATGAATGATGGGAAAAAAGGTGATCCTGCTGTTTGGTTGGACAGATTAGCTGCAATTTTCAGGTATAGAACTTGATAGTGATTTTTTTTCTTAACTCTTGTTGCTAATAGTAAATCCATTACCAAATCAAATGAGTTTTAATCATTTTGGAACTTACTATCCTAGAGATGTTACCGTAATTTTTTGTTTATGATACGCATCTGTGCATAGTACGCTTTAAAATTATTACTTAATTTTTTGGAAAAATTCCCTTTCATAGTACAGATAAGACCATTATCTCCAGTTAGTGCTCTTTTCTAAAGATTTTCAAGAAAATATTAAGTTCTAAGAACTACCAATTCTAAGAAAAACTCGAACAACAGGAATTCTATGCATTGTTACAAATTCAATTTTATTTTATAATCTACGGAGGTGGAATGGGATCTTCATTACGTGCCTTAATGAACGTTATTTATATTGCACAAACTTTGCCTGGTATTGTTGGTAAATCGCATAACCAAGTTCAATTTGTAACCACTTCTGTTGACACGCTTTCCAAAGACCCTCCACTGTTTGCGGTCATCTTTTTCCAAGGGCCTGTTTAAGTAGATCAAAGCCAGAAAAAATCCACAGGCGATGCATCCTGCGACTTGACAGGTATGTCACTGAATGGAATGAATCTTCATGCATGCATTCCAGGAACATGCAAGTTCACTCGACGCCATGTCTTGGTGCAGCCATACCTTGTTTACCTCCATACCGTACAAATCGGGGTGTCAAGAGCAAATGCAGGGGTAAACCCTTCAAAATCGGAATCGGGGGTTTGTGAATGAGCAAAACGATCAGTAGGCAGTTTTTTATTAGGCCTGATTTCTTTCTCCTCTTCATATTTTTCGATTCCCATGATTCACAAAAGCATTTCGAATTGCTTTTTTTTTTTTTGCTCTTTGCATGCAAAATAATATACCCATTTGAAAGAATATTCAAACATCTCAACATCTTTAAACAGTGGGTTAGTAGGCAGTATTGGTAAAAGTATAGAATAGCGTCCCCTAATTTCCTTAGCTGAAATTTTTTTATAGTCGCATCAACGCCAGTTATAGTCCCGGTTAAAAAAATTTTTGCGTTGCACCAAGTGAAGTTAGGGCTTCTTATCTTGTACAGAGGGTAGAGAGCGATAATCTGCGGCACTTACTCCTTCAAGGAAGTTTTGCACCATCCCATTAACTAACGGCTTCTACTGTCACCTGTGCTTCTCGATGGCTTAACATGCCCTCTGATGCATGGGGTTCATGATGGAAGAGCTGTTGGAGGACAAACAAACCAGTGGCTATCACCAACTGTGGGCATCCAGCATTGGTCACTCAGCAAATGGGTCAGACTAATGTTCCCCAGCAGCTGGGCCCCAAATAACCGTCCTGCCCAGCAGTGGTCCTCACGCCACTGGCTGTCACCCAGCCAGCAGCTAGCCACGCCTGAAGTTGCTTAACTCCCATCGATTGACGAGACAACCAGGCCAATGCCACCCCCGAAGTTAGGGCTTAACCAGAAGTTAAGTAGCAGTTTAACTTAAATGCTGGATGACGATGGTTTAACTCCATGGTTAGAGAAACTCCATGGCTTATTTGGATAAACTAATTATCAAATGGCTAAATGGATCAGCCATTTGGATAAGCTAAATGGATCAGCCAAATGGATAAGCTAAATGCCAAACAGCTAATTGAAAACAATCAGCCATGTTGACCTGAATTTGTTGGAGCAAAATGAACCAATCATAGTCCTCGTTTTGTAACCAAGACTGAGTTTTGTAACCTTAGATTGCATCCAGTTATGTAACCAAGACTTAGCTAGGGTTGGTACAACGTTTCCCAGTTAAAGCACTTAACCGATCGCTAACTAACCGTAAGGTAGCTGTTTTAACTGACGACGTTGCAACTGGCCATAAGACTGGTCACTTTCATGCTCTTCGTTTATTACGGTGTCTCCTCTAGTGAATAAGAGTTTACTTTACTTTTTCAAAAGTATTAATCATGCGGAAAAAGCTGTTCCTATAGTCGATCCATCGTTAGCTTGCGCAGGATGTAAACAAAAGCACATGGTGAAGTGCAATTCTATTGGCTGATTGAGTCTTGCAACTTCCGTGTTCCTGGGCGCACACGAAAATGTAGTTAACAAAAGAAAATGTGAAAACTGACTTAAAACTGTAACAATCAGTTCTGAAAACAACTAAAATCATTAAATGTTATTCATTGGGCTAAAAAAGATAATAAATTACACATAAATTGATCATTTTTTAAAGAAATACGTATATATAAAAAAAATAGAAACGGGAGAAATCAACAACTCTCGTGCCAAACAACAGGACGGAAAGGTTCACTCCACTTTGGCCCCGTGAAGTTGACCCCTTCCACTTTGGCCCCGTCCACTATCGCCCCTTCCACTTTCACCCCTTCCACACTCGCCCCCTGCAAAAATACTTTTAAGACCCACTTTCATAAAAAAGACCCTGCAGAGAGGTTAACAAGTCAAATAGAAAACTAAGAATTCAGTTATTTAGAATACTTACCTAACCTAACCCACAAAATTCTCCTTTTTTTTTAAGAACGATTTAAATTAAAGCTTTCCTAAAATCTAAATTGTTTTAAAAGAAATAATAGAGTTTAGAAAATTAAAAAAAAAAACGCAAACAATGTTTTAAAAACAACAAAAAGATGATTTATTAACACATTTTCCCTAAACGTCTGTTATGTGTAACAAATGACTCGCTGCATCAATATATTCAATGAGGCTTTTGTCCCATTGATGAATTGATTCCTAATATTTTGATGTCTTGTTTCAATGACTCTGTACTTTTTCTTTTGTACTGGCGGATTTTGCCCAGCATTGGCCAACAACAACAAACCTTAAATAAAATATTAATAAAAGGTTAAAAAAAAGCATACGGTTTATATTTTTCTTATTCTGACCCTCTCAGATACGATTCAATTTTTCAGGGAATTGCCTACCACTAAAAACCACTTAAAACAATTGGGTGATTATTCGTGAAAAACATTGCTTGAAGTACCATCACAGTTTGAAACCCTGGCTATGTTGTATTCAAGTTACTTGCGTGTAGCCTTATCCTCTCTTCAGGGCCTTGATAAAATATACAGGGCGAAAGTGAAATTACCATATAGTGGCTCCGGGGTGAAAGTGGAACGGGCAAAAATTTAAGGGGCGAAAGTGGAGGACAGCGACAGAAATCGCCATCATGGGATTAAGGGATTAAGTGATTAACCTACGCCATGGAAAAGATTAAGATTGTTGTGCAGGAAAGAAAACATGTGTCTGGGGGCCCCAAACACATTTATTTAAGATTTATTCAAAAAATCGACGATATTTAAGAAATTGATGTTGATATTTATAAAATCAACGGGATTCATAAAATTCAGGAAGACCAGGGCGGGGCAATTGTCCAAATTCTTATCGTAGCAGATTCCGAGACATACTGAATAAAGTAAATGGCGTTTATTTGTCTTAGGGCCAAGACTTTTATTTAAGATTTATTCCTTGTGTAATTTATTCAAAAAATCGACGATATTTATGAAATTGATAATGATTATTCGAAAAGCAATTCAAGACCGATCATAACACATTCTGAGACAAACTGAATACAGTGCATGGCGTTTATATGTCTTACAGCAATGTGAAATGGAATATAAGCAATATATGAAATCGAAATATATCAAAAGAAAAATAATAATCAAATTCCAAACAAGGCAGGACAAACAAACCTTCTTGATATATTAAATATTCCCACAGTCGAAATATCCATAACAGAAATCGTCATATACCATTGTTTCAACAATCATTCATTGTTAATTTTTTAAAAAAGCTGTAATTCCAACATATGAGATGATTTTATGATGGAAAGCAAAAATAAAAAATTGCACTTTCCTGCTATACTTTGGACCTCTCTAAATAATTCAATTTATATTTTTTGTTTGATAATTATTTAATACATAATTTACAATAAATAATATGTCATGATTTTCATAAATTAATGTCTATCTTTTATAAAGCTTGTAAAAAATGTTTCAATGTTTTTTGATTAAATCGTATATCGGATGATTTTCATAAATTATTTTTCATACATAATGTACATAAAATAAATTTATAAAATAAATATTTTATATAAATGTCTTTCTTGCTATAACTTTTCATTAAAATAGATGCTTTTTCTTTTTAATAAATAGTAAAAAGCCCTAAAGACTTTCAATTGAATCTCTTGAGAGCATAAGGGATTAGTGCATTAAAGGATTAAAGGATAGAAAGATAGCGGATTTATCTGGCCTTGCCAAGCCATGTGTTTCAGGGGGAAGCTAAATTGATTCCTCCTATCACAGGAGCCTGCACAGGGATAAGTGATTATTTTTTGTTTACATCCCGCTTATAGCTTATGATGGATCGACTATAGACTACTGTGGTGGTGGACATTGCAACTGGGCAGCCATTTTAATTGCTACTAAGAAACCTGGAATGTTGTTGCTAAAAGAAAGACTGGTTATTGTTATACTACGTTCGCACTAGCACATTGAATCTAGATCGGCAGCTTGAACTAAATTCGAATTTTGAAGTGCGAACGCTAGCGATCTGGATTCGAACTAAATCGACTGTCTCCAAACTCGATTCACTGATTTCTGTTCGGAGAACTCGATCGATGCTTCCAATCTAGATTCGTTCCTTCTCACAATCCCTTGCACCATTAAGTTTTCACAAAATGGCATGGACCGACTTAAAAACCAAGCTTTTATTCGACCTATGGCTTGAAACTTGGATGGATTAAGACGACAAAAAAGAAATTCGTCCATGTACAATCCTTAGCACCTGTTGACTATAATGAACAATTGCAATTGTAGAGCTGGGTGGAGATTAATGTACAAGTTCGCTAACTGGATAGTAACACTGAAGTGCGAACACTCTGTGGATCTGAAATGAATCCAATTTCTTAATGAATCTAGTTTGTATCTGGATCGACTCGATCAAGTTCTGTAGTGTGAATGAGGTATTAGGCTTTGGGCACACGAATTAAAGTTTTATGCATTAAAATTTAAAATTTGTCGTGGGTTTATTATGAGATTACTCTTCACAAAAAATGATTTTTAACCTTTATTTTGCATAATAAGCATATTATGAACCAAAAATTACGGTATTTTTAGATGAAAACTTAAAGAATGGTTCCTGTGAGAGGCCCTCTTTAGGGTTTCAGGGTTTAATCCAATAAAAGTAGAGGATTATTGTGGTGAAATAATGTGGATGAATCATGTTTTCCTGATTGAATACAAGTTCTGGGACTTATTTTCCTTAAGAATCCATTCAACTTATACAAGGTGTGTTCAGAAAGTATCGAGCCTTTGGTCAGCAAAGATACGTTTGTTCATATACAAGACATTTACTCTAATTATCTTCAAAGTAGTCCCCTTGGAATGTGCACACTTCTCCCAGCACTTCTGGGATGCATCTGTCAAATGATGTTTAGTTGGGCCTTCACATTTTGCATAATTTCCTCTCGATGTTTAGTTGGGTCCCTTTCAGCAGACTTTTCAATTTGGGGAATAGGCAAAAATCACACAAAGCCTAAGAAAGCAGAGGAATGCTGCGTTTGACCAAAAAGGTCTGAATCGGATGCAAAGAATCGGAAACCCCGATCACCAGAGATTAATGCCATCTGCGGGCGGGGGAATCCACACGTCTTCACGAATGCCTTCTTCACATCCCTACCAAAAGAGGGCTCCCTCGTCCTATTTGTTTCTGCGGGGAAAAATTAAGGTTCGCTACTTTTTGAACATACTTCGTATTTCAATGGTTTTTATCTGTTGCTCCCATTGTTGAATGCTTCTTATTGAATATCTGTTTGTTCCCTCTGCAAACTTCTCTGGATCTCCTCAATGGTGACCAATCTTTTCCTTTTCAGCATTGCCTTAAATTTGGGGAACAGGAAAAATACTGCTGAGCCAGGTCAGGGTAGTACAGTGAGGAAGCTCCATGATCCTGTGTTTGACTAAAAATTCACAAACTTGCAATGCCAAGTGAGCTGGCGTGTTTTCATGACGTGAAAACTAGCTCTGATTGCACCAAAGTTCTGGAATTCTTCCCTTCGTATTTTCTCTGTGCTGTCTCCGAACTTGGAGTTAGTAACTCTGGTTCTCTGTCTGACTAGTTTGGGGAGTTCAATTCTGACACTGACATAGGGTTTGCTGTTATGCATTGGTTTCACCAACAATCACATGGGAATCTATAGATAAGTGAGCCGATGGGACTCGTTGCTTAATGTGAATGGAGATTTCTTATAAATTCTTTGAATAAAAATGGTTTCCCAGCCTCTAAATGCGTTTCTATTGAACACTCCTCGTAGATTGCGAAGGTGATTTCAGTATTTGGTTTGTATAGTAAATATTTTTCTAATTTCATAGTATAATTATGATTAGCTTATAAGTATGACTGACACTGCTAGAATATGGTTAGTTTAAAAGTAGTGATTAAAATAGTAGGGATCCAGTCGAACATGGTTGACAGGAGCTATGAATTCTGTTGTTTGTTTGTATTCAGTAAAATGGTAGCTAAATGGGAGAATTTTTAAATGTAGTAGCGGAGGACTAGACTTTTAGGTTTTTAAAGTCCTTGATCATGTTGATCATGAATAATTGCGACTGCAGCGACTTTTCAGAAGTAGCTATTAATTTTAATTGGTTGTTGCCATTATATGTGAGATTGATTTGAAGTTGTGGATGAGGATACAAATAAAATGGAGAAGGAAGATACTTTTCCACATGATGGTATAATCACTAATGTACCTCGTCATTTCCTGATTACTTTCATTGATGTATTTTTTATTGTTTAGAGCACCGTAGCATAAGTGAATTGTTGAATTTGCATATTGAATCATTAAATGTTTGACTGGCATTGGAGTGAGACCGTAAGTAAATGTGTGTTCGAAAGGTTGCGCTAATGAATGGGGAAACGGCATTTTCAAGCTGTTAAAAAAATCAAGGAGTAACGAGAAGAATGATTTACAGAACCATGAAACTTTACGGGAAAACCGTGAGTCTATGAGGGGCAGTCGTAAAGTTCATACCTTTGCATAAAAGGCATGATCTTACGGCAACCAAATTTGGTGAGTTCACCAACCCCTCTCCACATAGACTGCCTGCAAAATCTCACACTTCTATCATCGATATTTCAGCCGTGAACCATAAAGGTAGAGGCCCATCCCCAGCCGGAGTAATGGCCTCATCGTCGCTGTGAAATTGCCTCCCTGGAAGTGGCTTCTTCGTTTTCCTAAAAAAAAAAAAAAAACTTACTGGGTGCCTGCCTGGTTTTGCTTAGGAGATCAAATAAGCCACTTCGTGGAAGACGATTTAACAGCGATGATGTCATTTCTGCTCTAGGAGTGGTTTTCCGAGCAGAAGACGGGATCTACATTAACGAGATTCACGGGTGAAATATCTATGGTGGAAGCGTATGACTTTGGAGGGAATCTGTGTGGAGAGAGTTTGGTGAACCCACCAAATTTGGTTGCTGTACGATCATGTCTTCTATACAAAAGTACGAACTTTATGACTGCACTTCATAATAAGAGGTACAGTGTGTTTCTGCCAGAATCAGACGGAACCCATATTACCACCAGAAATAATTGCAAATAAAAAATCAAGGCTGAGTGTCCACAGGGCCCTGAAATATGACTTTAAACTTAAGGCTCACAATCTCCGTAAGTGTCATTTCCTGATGGCAGCAAACATCCAAGGGCGACATGAGAGGTGTCGCAGTCTGCTAAGAAGGTATGGATCAGAGGACGTGAAGAAAATCTCCTCAATGTTGAAACAGAGTACAGCAGTCAAAGTGATAGGGTCTACGCAAGAAACAGTGCTGAGTTTCCTGATAAAGATTCACTGGTCACCAGACGTCATCACCCCCTCGAAAATGACGGTTTGGACTGGGGTAAGCTGGATGGGCAAAACCAAGCTTCGTTTTTGTCAAAAAAAATGGTGTGAAAAGTGGTGCCAGACATTCATGAAGACATTCTGGAGGGATTAGTACAGCCTTTAAAACACCAGGTTGTTTCGGCATCCAGTCACAAGGCTAAAACGACACTAAAGTTGGTGTGAACAGGATGTACCCGATTTCATCACCGTCAACCGATTGGTCAGCTGTGTCCCCAGATTAAATCCGCTGGACTACGATCTGTCAAACAGGTTGGAGGCGAACACCTGCACAAAGGTTTATCGAAATTTGGAATCTATGAAATTGGCATTTCAACAAGAGTGGGAGTGGTCAACTATGTCTCAGGTTCATTTCTCTATCGATCAATCTAGACTTCAGGCTTACATCAAGAAATGTGGATGTCATTTTGAACACAAACTTAAGTAAGCAATCTATGAAGTGACAGGTACGTTTACTTTAGCTTGATATTGAAAATACATTCGTGATTATATCATATTAAACTTTATTTGGTTTGTTGCCATTATCGTTTCGAAAACTTTGCTATTGAAGCCTTCAGCAACAGAAAACAGAGGGGGGGGGGGGGGGGAAATAAAAAGAAAAAAAAGCACGTGGACCCTCCAATTGGATCCTATTTTGCTTTGCAATGAACCATGTTCGAACTGGTCTCAAGTGTGTGTGAAAATTATTGTGGAGCTGGGGATAAGTTCAAAATTTCAGTGGGATTGCTAAAATGTATTTTAATCATTTTTTGAAAAGATTTCATTTTATCTGATTTCACAATTATTTTCTCTAAAAAATTTGATAGAAAATTTAGTTTAAAGTTAACCTAACTGTGTAAGTTGAGACATTGCGATTATAGCCTAACATTGGTATTGATTAAAATACATTTGCTTTTGCTATATATATTTTTCCCACTGAAATTGTCAATCGGTTGCTTTTTTGTACTTAAATTTGCAGGCTACATATACATTTTGCAGGCACACAAACCTCGTTGTAACAAACGGACAAACGCATCCCTGCAATGCTGTCATACAAGAAGTAAATATTAACGGAATTTATTGAGATTTTGTAAGCAATGTATGCTTAATGATTTATAATGATGTTTTATTTAGATTTGGCCGGTGTTGTCAGCTACTTGTACAAAATATCAGAACGACGTGCGGATCATAGAACGTTGCTGCCGATGTATCCGATTTGCTGTCAGATGCGTTGGCAAACAATCTGCTCCCCTCTTAGAACCTTTAGTTAAACAGGTACGTATGGTGCGGTAAATTCTTAGAGTTTTGTGAGAATTAAAGATGGTTCTAGGTTAAGTATTTTTTTACTAGATAAAGCAGGAATTTTAAATACCTTGCTATGGCTTTTAATTTGTTTGCAGATTGTGGAGTTATACCAGTCGTATCAACATTCATGTTTCCTTTACCTTGGAAGCATTCTTGTTGATGAATATGGAATGGAGAAAGGCTGTGTGCAAGGTCTTCTAGGTATGCTTCAGGTAAATGAAATTTTTTTCTATCATTGCGTATATAATTTTTACACGTTACAAACGTGCAAATTGGACGTCATAATTTCAGCAACTTTGCGTGACGTTTAGAACTTTAGTATTTGATCTTTGAACATTTTGCACGAGGAACTTTTAAGTTTGCAGACTGGTTTTGTGGTTCTTCTCGGTCTGAATTCTTCTGAAACACTTCTTAAGTCGTTGCATTGTAGTGATGATGTAGACTTCAATCGTTTCGCCTATTGACTGACGGTGCTTTGGCCGACACTGACAATCCCGTACAAGGGAGCTGGACAATTCGGTGGATGATAATTTGGTGGAAATGCAAATTCGATCAAGATTTTAAATCACTGAAGAAATTTTATATGTTTAACTTGTTGTTTATTTAAAATTGACACATTTTTATTGCAATTACAAAGCAATTTGCTTCTTTCATTTTATGTCGAAGTCACTTTATATGCGGGAATCTTTTATTTATTATTTATTAGTTTATAAATAAATCAGGTTATTTCTTTAATAAATAATTTATTAAATCATTTTGTAAAAATTGTAACATTTTCTATTTTGTTTTATTGCTAAGAGTTCCGTTATTCAATTAAAAATACTATAATTCTTAAATTACTACTTAAGCTCGTTAAAATAGGCACAATTTGAATTGGGTAGATAAATCTGTAATTTGACATTAATATAGCACGGTGTCCCCCCCCCCCCCTTACATCCTGGTTTAATATAAAAAGGAAATGAGGACAGAGGGTAGAGTTCATTTCATTTTTAGATTGAAAGGATTAATCCCTGATATATTGATCCCTTATATTAAGCCTGGTAATATAACTACTTCCCCCTCCAGCTTTTTAAGAGAATTAGGTTTCCCTTCTCATAGAAGAGAAATTAAAATTGTGGCAGCTACCAGCTCAGTTGTCTGAAGATGTAACGAGTGCATTGGAGCTGGGGGCAACCATTTTGAGGGGCTTGCTCGACATTGATTTGTTACTTTCTTCTTATTCTTATTCCTTGTATTCATTTTAGTTTTGTTTTGTAGTTCAATGTGATGTTCTGTCAGTATGCAGAATAAAAGTGATCTCAAGTGATTTATTTATTCGCTTTAACAACTAACGTCAATAACTCACACACGATCGAAACTAGATGTAATGTTTATAGGACATCTTTTGTTCCATTTGAACCATACAATGTTCCTGAACAATTATGCTGGATAATTATTCAAAAAAATTATCATTTTACAATATCAAGTTTTTTTCATTTGGAATTAGTCGACTTACGTCCTATCGGACATCTTCAGATTCATTGCAATTGTTAATGTTTTTCCAGTTAATGAATAGATAAATATTGTTCAAAATTAAAATACTTATATTGTAAGAAATTTAAAAATCAGTTGTAACGAATCTGAAGATGTCCGAAAGGATTGACTATGGTAATTCCAAATGAATAAAACTTTATATTATAAAATGGACGTTTTTTGAATAATTAACAACATACAATACAATGTGAGATATAAAATGAATTTATGCTGGATAAGTTTGGGTCTCGCTGTATGTTCCTCACAGTTTTTGAAAAGATTTCCAAAATTCTGTACAAATTTCATGTGTGTTGTTAATCCTGTTAACCTTTTGGGGGATGATGGAGGAGAAACTAAATTTAACGGGGTTTAATAAACCCTTTCAACCTAAAAACGAAATGAACTCTAGCCCCCTGTCCTCTCCTCCAATAATCTCTCTATATTACAAGCAGGACAGCCTGTACTCTTTCCCAAAGCTGTATTTTGTTTTTGTACGAGGGTTGGGGCAAAAGTCATGGCAACTATTTTTTTTTTCTTGAAGATACCAGTCCGGTTGGAAAATGTGACTTATACAGACGAAAGGACAAGGTGTTAACTACATGTGTGGACAATGAATAGCACTGAAGTATCGTAGCACACTAATTTATTACGGTCGTATACAGGGCAATATGGCCTTCACGGTGCAAAAGAATGACAACACAATACACATAAAGTTGACGTGACAAACCTGGGCCTAAAGACCCTCAAAGTAGTCCCCTGCTACTGTCACCACACGCTGGCAACGATGTGGGAGGCACTGAATACCATCAGCCTCAGCATTTGCCGCACCATGTGTGAATCGGGTCACCTGTTGGCGCATAGCATTAGCAATGTCCTCTTGTGTTGCAAACCGCCTACCACGTAGTGGTTCCTTAATCTTGCGAATGAGATCAAAGTCACAGGGCGAAATGTTGGGAGAGTACGGTGGGTGCTCCAAGTCTCCGGTACGGAGAGTACCGGTCGTCCCGAACGTTGCTCATCACTGGTTGACACATGTCCTTGCTGAAACTTTGTTACCCACCGTACTACTGTACGGTATGGTAGGGCATTATTCCCAGGGGCTTCCACTAATTCACTGTGACATTCCATCGCATTTCTCCCTCGGAGAACGGCTATTTTGATGTAAGCGCGCTGCTCAACACGGGTTACTTCCATCTCGCACGACACTCACCAACTGACTGATTTCACAGCCCTCGCTGCGCTACTACCAGCTATCACAGAGCCATCTGTTGTTCTGCATACACACTATGCCTGCAGAACTTCCACACGACACATATACGTTTGTGATCCGTTCACATATCTACAAGAAAAAAAGTAGTTGCCATGACTTATGCCCCAACCCTCGTATATATTTTTTTTCTGTAATTTATTTATATTTTTGTATATATTTTACTTATAATATTTTTATATTATAACTTCAACTTGAGTGTACACTTTTAAGACAGTTATTTTAATTCTCTTATATGAGAAGAGAAAAACCTAATTCTCTTAAAAAGTTGGAGGGGGAAATAGTTATATTAGGGATCAACCCTTTCAACCTAAAAATGAAATGAACTCTACCCTCTGTCATCCCCTCTAACCACCTTGTTATATTAAACCAGACTCTGGGGGAAAGGGGGGGGGTCATCGTGCTATATTAATCTCAAATAAGATTTATCTACTGAATTCCTATTGTGCCTATTTTAAGGAGATTAAGTAGTAATTTAAGAATTATAGTATTTTTAATTGAATAATGGAACTCTTAGCAATAAAACAACATAGAAGACGGTACACTTTTTACAAAATGAGTTAATAAATTACTTAATAAAGAAATAAGCTCATTTATTCGTAAACTAATAAATAATAAGTAAAAGATTTTCTCATATATAGCGACTCAGACATGAAATGAATGAAGCAAATTGCACCGAATTGTCGTCCACCCAATTGTCGTTGACCCCCCCCATACACAGATACTTCCAGCACTTTTTCCCTTGGAAACTCGAAATTTGATTGGAGCATGCTTGTTGTAATGTGCCTCACTGATGTCTGCCATTTTTAAAAACGCTTGTTATTGTGCTGCCATCAGGCGACGGAGCTTGCAACTTTGAACAAAGGCGGAAGATCCAGCCACATAACATTATTGGTCGTGTCGTAGAAATAATTGTGGTGCATTACTTTGTGAATGCTCCTTGGAAAGTGTCATTGGCATTCTGCAGACATCTTACTCATTGCATAGATTGTTGATAAGGAGTCAAATAAAGTTCTAAAATATTAACCTTGAGAAGATTGTTGCCAACCATTTCCATTTATTCATGGCTACCTTAACTTCTTTGAAGATATTTCTTTTCATTATGCCTCTATTACTGTTGAATTGACGAGAGTTGTGTGATGGCTTGGAGTGGCATGAGCCAGTTTTCACCAGAATGTCTCTGAAACTTAGTGGAGTCGGTGCTACTGTTCGAGATATGTTCAAAAAGTTCTGGGACTGGTTCATTTAAAGAAAAAGTACTTTAAAGGGCAACTGACTTAAAATTTTTTTTTTTTTTGCTAAATATATTCTTTATGAAGTACTGAACATTGCAACACATTTCATTTTTTTTTTTTTTAATTTTCGTTATTTTTATACAATGAAAGCATTTTTCTGGACGAAAATGAACGATTGCCATCGCCATCTTGAATCAGGGTGTGACGTCAAAGGCGAATTCGTTTAAAATCTTTGCATCAGACAACACGCATATATAATAGGTTTGCTGGCGAAAATCATTTATTAAAATGAATTTGATCATATTGAAAGGTTGAATTTACAAATAAAAAAATTTAAAAAAAAAATTATTTTGAAAAAAAAAATTGCATAAAAAGCGATCTAGGAGATGCACGAATGTTATGGAGATTTTATTTAACGTTTTAATACTATTTTACATTGTTTATGCAAAGAAAATACTTATACATTATTCCATGTGACTACTTCCATATTTGTAAGGATGAAACATTTAAAACATTATGCCTTGATACAATGGAATCAAGCCACAAACTGTGGACACAACTATAGAAAGAAAAATAACTCCGAAAACACTATTCCACATAATAAATTTTAATGACTCAGGTGTACATTTCGGAAACGAAGTTTCCATCATCAGTGAGTAAAGAACAACAAGAGAAGCCGAGTATTTATAATATATAAGAACCAATCAAAAAAATTATACAAAAAAATATTACAAAAACAAAACGCGAAAAATAAAAGAAAACAACCAATACAAACTATCTTCTTAGCTTAGCCCTATAAAAGCCAAACAAAACCCCTCCCCTCCCCCCTCTCTTGCCCCCCACACCGGATAAAAGAGTAGTCCGGTTATAAGAGCAAAATGGGAAACCCTTACAGGAAACAACACAAGGAAAGTAAATTATTTTGTAAAAAATTTTGCTAAAGGGAGCCATTCTGCCACTGGCATGGGGCCATCATCACTATTCAGGGTTTTATAGGTTGCTTTGTTTTTTACAATTTGGGTTTTACGTATATATCTCTAAGTATGATAGACTAGTGTCCTTTGACATTGAAAATTTGTTTCCTAGCATACCTTTGAAAGAAACCTTAGCATTTTTAGAAGATGTATTATACGAAAACGAAGTGCCATTAGGTTTGGTAAAAGATATTATGTTATACCCTGTCTCAGCTTTAGTTGAGAGTGACGTCACGAGTGAAACGGTTATAGTTCATCCGCATGAAGAAATAGTTTGAATAATTTTCTATATAAAAAGTTCAAAATTCTTTCTGCAATCATATTTCATATTTTTCTTCTCGATATAATAAAAAATTGGCGGATAGAGAAGCCATTTGATGAAATTAAAAAAAAAAAAAAAAAAGAATTAAAATGAAGTTAAAATGAATTAAACAGTGTGGAACTCACTAAAAAATTAGAAAATGTTATCAGTCCAGACAATCACATCTTGGTGTCATTTGATGTCACCTCCATGTTCCCCAGCATACCTATAGATGATACTATAAATATTCTCGGAGACTTTTTAGACTTTAATGATATACCGCTAGCTCAGGTTAGAGATCTATTGCTGCTTAGCAGGCTATGTTGCTACAATAACTTCTTCCAATTTGACAAAAAATTTTATAAAATGGAAAAAGGTACCCCTATGGGAAGCAGCCTGAGTCCTTTCTTAGCTAACCTATTTTTGAACCATCTTGAAAATCTTGCATTTACTAAATTTTCCTATTTCTCGGAAGTCTGGTACAGGTACGTGGATGATGTCTTTGCAATCTGTAAAAGTGATCACGTAGACCAACTTATAAACGACCTTAACAACTTATGTCCATCTATATCTTTTACTGTGGAAAGGGAACTCAACAATTCCCTCCCATTCTTGGATATACTTGTGCATAGGGAAGGAAGGACGCTAACTTTTGATGTATACAGGAAACCGAACTATGTCCCTGCTTACATTAGGAGTGACTCAAATCATTGCTTCGGCCATAAATTGGCAGCATATAACCACATGATAACTAGAGCTTTAAAAATCCCAATGACGCAAGACAAAAGGAAGGAGGAGTACAACAAGATCAAAGAAGCTGCTATCTTCAATGGTTTTAAAACTGAAACAGTGGACAAACTTATCAAGAGGCAAACTTTCAAGATGAAGATAGAAAGATACACAACCCTCACCGATTGCGCCCATAGAAAAGATAAAAGATTTATCAGTCTGCCCTACAATAGAAACCTGACTAGAGGCATTGAAAGGATTTGCAAGATGTTCGACCTGCAGGTTGCATACAGAAGCAGCCACACTCTCAAAAGACTCCTCGGCAACACCAAGGATCAAATAGAGACACATGAAAGATCCGGGATTTATGAAATCCAATGTGGGACATGTGATCTTAAGTATATTGGCCAGACCCGCAGAAGGATAGAGACGAGGATTAAAGAGCACTTTGATCACATTAGAAATTATAGACCAGAGAAATCCTCTGTTGCGGACCACATATTGAAGGCAGGACATGAATGGAAAAAGGAAAACTTAAAGATTTTACATGTCGTGGGCGACTGCAAAAAATTGAATTTTTTGGAGTCCATGGAGATCTTGAAGAATCAAGGAGACAAACTAATGAATCATGATAATGGACCTTTAGATTTAACAGTATGGAAACCCATATTAAACTTTGTAAAATAACTATATTCCAATTCTGATCCAGGAGGAACTTAGCTCTCTACTAAGTCCGCGGTTTTAGAGCCAATCGGGTTCTAGTTTGGTTGTTAGACTTTTAAATTTTGGAAAATCTCTCTGATTGGTTTATTTCTCTTATAAATACTTGTACAAATTGTGTTGTTATTTGATTCATACTGAAGATGGCTACTTAGTAGCCGAAATGTATACATCTATGAGGATTAAAATCTCTTTTTGTGGAAAAGTGGTATCCGCCCTTCATCTGTGCACAAGTATCCACAGTTCGACAAGGTCAGTTAATTATATTGTTTATATAATTTTAGCTATTAAAATGAAGTTGATCTGTAGTCGAGATTATTTGATTGTAAAATGAAAATGGTGGCGTCTTGTTCCTATGTGAAGAACTAATGTGAAAGAGATGTCAGAAATCGAAGATGATAGAGTCTACACTAAGAGGATTAAAATGTTTTAAACATTAACTTCTAAAAATGATATCGGACAGATACCATTCGACTAATCTACTTCGAGAAGCCACGTGATTATAGGGCGTTCTAGCGTAGTACAAGCCTAACGGCAAAAGGATACGATGTTGTGCACTATGCCCGGTAAACGACGTTGTTCCGTGACGTCACTCCCAACTGAAGCTGAGACAGGGTATAGTAATGAATTGCATTGTGTTTAATAATGTATTTAGTTTTAATGGACAATTCTACAAAATGTTAAATGGCACGCCGATGGGTAGTAGCGTTAACCTCTTCTTGGCTAATCTTTATATTAGAAAATTTGGCTGTCACCTCGTTTAACTAATTCCCATCGGTCTGGCATAGATATGTCGACGATATTTTTTGTATATTTAACACAACCAAGATGGGCATTGTGGAGTTCTTAGCCGCCTTAAATACGCTTTGCCCGCATATCAAGTTCACGCTAGAAGAAGAAGATAGTAAGCTGCCCTTTTTAGACCTCTTAATCCTTGGGTCTGGAAACAAGTTGAGTTTTGAAGTATATAGAAAACAAAACTTCACCCCTGCATACATCAGAGCAGATTCCAATCATTGTGTTTCGCACAAACTTGCAGCGTTTCATCATCAGATCAGAAGGGCGTTATTATTACCCCTGAATGACGCCGCAAGGAATAAAGAATTGGACTTAATCAAATCATATGCAGAATTTAATGGGTATAATACAAATATAGTGGATAGAATAGCAGATAAGATCGTCAGACATATAAAGATCGATGAAATCACAACGTTGACAGGAAAAAGAAATGAAGAATACAAAAATGTGTTAGTCCTTCCCTACAACAACACTAAACAAAGGGATCAAGAATATTTGTACTAAGTTTGGTTGTAAAGTAGTTTATAAGAGCAGTAATACATTAAAAAGAAAACTAAGCATAATAAAAGATAAGATCCCAGCAGAAGATTGCCCCGGGGTATATAAGTTTAAGTGTGCATCGTGTGACAAGTTTTATTTGGAAGTTTGCAAAGAGGAGTGGGAATACGGATGAAGGAACATATTTCTTATGTAAAGAATGCTAGGTTAGGGGTGTCATCTTTTGCGGACCATATCATTAATGAAAAACATAATTATTCCACAGATTTGTTTGAAGTTATTCATAGATGCAGAGATGTTAAAATGTTATACTTCCTTGAATCGATTGAAATTGTAAAAAATAAAGCAACTAATAAAACCCTGAATAGTGATGATGGCCCCATGCCAGTGGCAGAATGGCTCCCTTTAGCAAAACTTTTTACAAAATAATTTACTTTCCTTGTATTGTTTCCTGTAAGGGTTTCCCATTTTGCTCTTATAAGCGGACTACTCTTTTATCCTGTGTGGGGGGGAGGGGAGGGGAGGGGTTTTGTTTGGCTTTTATAGGGCTAAGCTAAGAAGATAGTTTGTATTGGTTGTTTTCTTTTATTTTTCGCGTTTTGTTTGTGTAATATTTTTTTGATTGGTCTTATATACGAGGGTTGGGGCATAAGTCATGGCAACTATGTTTTTTCTTGTAGATATGTAAACGGATCACAAGCGTATATGTATCGTGTGGAAGTTCTGCAGGCATAGTGTATATGCAGAACAACAGATGGCTCTGTGATTGCTGGTAGTAGCGCAGCAGGGCTGTGAAATCAGTCAGTTGGTGAGTGTCGTGCGAGATGGAAGTAACCTGTCAAAATAGCCATTCTCCGAGGGAGAAATGCGATGGAATGTCAGTGAATTAGTGGAAGCCCTTGGGAATAATGCCCTACCATACCGTATAGTAGCACGGTGGGTAGGAAAGTTTCAGCAATGACGTGTGTCAACCAGTGATGAGGCTGACCCAATTCACACATGGTACGGCAAATGCTGAGGCTGATGGTATTCAGCGCCTCCCACATCGTTGGCAGCGTGTGGTGACAATAGCAGGGGACTACTTTGAGGGTCTTTAGGCCCAGGTTTGTCATGTCAACTTTATGTGTACTGTGTTGTCATTCTTTTGCATCGTGAAGGCCATATTGCCCTGTATACTACCGTAATAAATTAGTGTGTTACGATATTAAAGTGCTATTCATTGTCCACACATATAGTTAACACCTTGTCCTTTCGTCTGTATACGTCACATTTTCCAACCGGACTGGTATCTTCAAGAAAAAAAATAGTTGCCATGACTTTTGCCCCAACCCTCGTATTATAAATATTCGGCTTCTCTTGTTGTTCTTTACTCACTCATGATGGAAACTTCGTTTCCGAAATGTACATCTGAGTCATTAAAATTTATTATGTGGAATAGTGTTTTCGGAGTTATTTTTCTTTCTATTATGCCTTGATGTCGATGTTTTGTTTATAGCCGCATACAAACCGAGCGAGCAACCTCCTAAGGCTACACAAAGCAGCCACAAAGCAGCCACACTTTGAAGGAAACTGTATAATCGGCTGAGGTGATTAGAATGCCCAGGGGTTTTATTAGATTTTATTGTTCATGAAAAATATAAATCACATCACATGTCTCTTATTCAATATTTAAGACAACACAGATATATACAAGGTGTGTTCAATTTTAAGGTCTCCAAATTTTTTTTCTGACAAAATACTTAAGCCAGAAAGTTGCAACTACTGTTACTTCTCGACGTAATCACCGTGAAGTCGAACACATTTTTCACAATGGCGGTGCCATGATTCCATGGCTGCTGAGAATTCTTCTTTAGGGATAATGCCCACTGGTAAATCACTGAAGCAATGGCAAGTCGGTTGGGAAATGAGCGTGTCCTTCATGATTGGAAAAATAACAGAAATCACTAAGAGCGAGGTCTGGTGAGTATGGAGCATGAGAAGCCACCTCAAAGTTGTTATTTTGAAGAAACTGTTGAGTTAGGAGTGCCCGATGAGCACGGGCGTTGTCTCGATGAAAAAGCACCTGTCCAGTTTTGTTTGGTCGTTTCTCAAGCAATGCTGGAAGGAATTTTGTTCTCAAAACATTTCCGTATGAATTGTTCTCAGCTGTAACACTTGTACCCTTTGGAATACAATGTATGAGGATTATGCCTTCGCTGTACCAAAACATGGCCACCATAACCTTCTCAGCTGAGGCTGTGACTCGAAATTTTTTCGGTGGCGGTGAACCAGTGTGTTTCCATTGTGATGGTTGGTGTTTCGTTTTGGGGTTAAAAAATGGAATCCACGTCTCATCCATCGCCACAACTGATGAAAAGAAAGCACCATTCATTGCTGCATCACGTGTCAACATCTGCTAAGAAATTGTCTCCTGCGCAGACTTGTGTTCGTTGGTCAGCATTCGTGGGACCCATCTTGAAGAAACTTTCCGCATTTTCAGCTCATCATGCAAAATGGACTCCACAGACCACACGGAAATGCCAAGTTTAGAGGCAATATCACGCACACCTAAGCAACAGTCTTCCATAACAGTCATGACTTCCGTCCAGCTGGTTCGTGGTCGAGGCTGCTTTGGTTCATTCTCACATGATTTTCGACCTTCTTTAAACTTTCACACCCATGAACGCACATTTTTAACATTCATAACTCCTTCATCGCATATCTCACTCAATTGGCGATGAAATTCGATGGGTGTTTCACCCCGCAAGTGCAGAAAATGAATTATTACACTATGATCTTGTAAACTAAACTTCGCCATTTTAAGTATATGAAACATCGTTCGTGGCGTGTGCACGGTATTCATACTGTTCATAGTGCTGCCATCTATGTTAGTAAAGACGAAATATTTCCCACAAAATTTTAAAAGCATCCGGATCTTTCTACTTACTCTCACTGCAGAGAAAAAAATTTGGAGGCCTTATAACTTGAACGCACCTCATACAAGAGAACTATTTTTGAATCACAACGAAGTTCATTACAACTGTTTCCTAATTAATAACTTTCCTAATCTTACAAATAAAGTATTTTTGATATACTATTTAAATGCTTGCAAAAAAATAAAAAAAAAACAAACATCTCCGACATCTAAATCTGTCATAATTTTCCCTTTAATATAACATTTGGATTATTTGTCTGTCGAGTGTCGTTATTATAATGGAAATCGTTCAACCGAAAAATAAAAAAATTTTTAAGTAGAATAAAATAAGTATTGTTTGATTATAAGGGTTACCAAAACAGTATGTTATTTTTCAAAATGAAATATAATTAAATATAAAAACGATTATATCAAGAAGGTAAAATTTATTCCTCTCCCCCCTCTCCCTCCCATCCTAATATTTCAAAGGAGCACATAGATAAAGTAGATACTCAAATTCTCCTTATTTTATCATCTTTTGGTAAAACGTGAAAATAAAATGTTCTGCGGTTCTTGCTCTTATTATTGCTGCCAAAAACGATAAAAATTAGGCACAGCGAGGCGATGAATAGCGTTGAAAAGAAACTGATTAATACAAATCTAGTGAGAGAGATAGCGACTTATTCGCCTCTGACGTCAGATGGTCAAGTGTTAAATAACTCCTAAAATAATAGTGATATTTGAAAACTTTTTGTACAGAATTTATTTTTTCAATGTCCTATATAATTTTAGGACAAAAAATACGCATGTTAAATTTTGATGTCAGTTGCCCCTTAAATACATTTACACAGTGCCCCTTTCAAAATAGTCCCCTTGCGAAGCCATACAACAAGTTCAGCGTTCCTACCACTTTAGGAATGTGTCCTGGAAGTATTCTTGTTGAAACGAGTCAAGCACCTTCTACGGTTCGCACTGGATCTGCTCAATTGTATCAAAACTGCCACCTTTCAAGTGAATCTTTGTTTTCAGAAAGAGGCCAAAGCTTGCAGGAGCGAAATCTAGAAAATAGGGAGGGAGCGAAATCGTGTTGCTTTTCATAAGAAACTCGTGTGTAAGGAGAGCTCGCTGAGAGTGTGCATTGCTTTCGTTAAATGTCTTCCCTTAGATTGCTCGTTCTCAAATTTAATGTCCCGTGACAAAATCGCAGATGACCAGACACGTGGTCACAATAGCAGTGTTTTCTCAGACCCCAATGCGCATGAAACAAAATTATTTGAAAAGCTGATTTATGAATGTTAGGGCTATAATTTACTGTATTTGTGGAATTGTGCTACCATTTGTTGGCGAGAGGTGTAACCAGTCCTGGAACTTTTTGATCGCTCCTCGTTTATTGGATGAATTTAAAGAAGACTTATTGTCCACGTGAAACTAAGTTTAATGTTTGAATGTACTGGTGTGGTTATTTTTCAGCAATACCTGAGAAATGACGGAGTAAGTTAAGTAAACGACTTTATCAAATTCTTATGAAATACAGAGAAGAAATTGAATGAGCCAGTCAAATCTTTTTATAGTTTTTAGATTACAGATCACATAACCATTTTATTGTATTTTCTTTGATAAAATAAAATTATATGGTGCTCTTTTGCTAACAAATTTAATAAATGATAATTTGATGTTAGGCTTTCAGTGGACCGACATTTTGTCTACTTGATGGACCAAATGGATTGAAATGTCATCCTGATACTGTTGATGATCTCTTTAGGTTATGCACAAGGTAAATTTCTTGACATATGTTTTCTCTTAATAGAATACACAATTTATTTCTGCCCCCCTGTTGTACACGGAGTGGCCAGATTATTATGACCACCTGGAGTTTGTAGGTAAATTAGCTATGATTTTGCATTGAAGTTGATAGAGGGCCAGACCATTATAAATAGGGAAGCAGGTTGTTTTCCACGACAGTAGACGTGATTTGTTTCTGAAGATATGGGTAAACAACGTGATTCAACAGCCTTTGAAAGTGGGATGATTGTTGGTGCTCGGAGCCATGGAGCGAGTATCAGCAAAACAGCTGCATTAATTAAAACAGCTTGTCGGGGTTCTGTTGATTAAACATCATACCTAAGTATCGTTGTTGATCAAGTTCATCCTTTCATGCTCGTATTGTGAAGGAGTGGTTTCAAGAACGTGTGGGAGACTTCATCTTGCTTAGGTGGCCCCCATAATCACCAGATCTCAATCCTATTGAGCATTTTTGGATGAAGTTGAAAGAGCCTTTAGGCAGCTGGTTCCACAACCATCAAATCTTACACTATTGGATAGTGCTATTCCTTGCATCCCCTTTCAATATCTCGTGGAATCGATGCCAAGAAGAATCGCTGCAGTATTGAAGGCCCAACGAAGTACTGATGAGGTAGTCATAACAATCTGGCCAATCATTAAATAGTGACTGATTGAACTTAATCATAGATGAATGTGACAGATAAAAGTCTCATACATTCTCCTAATTTAGTTCATGTTATAGTTCTGTAATTATAAGTCAACTTGGGTTCATGGCCTCGTGTGATTTGTGCCACACTCGAGTCTAAGCGAGATCCAGCTTCTGATGGCTTGCTGTGAGTCTTCTGCTGCCATATCCCGTCAGTGCCAAATTTTTCTGCACTGACCTCATAGACACGTTTCTAGTACGCCCTTCATTGAATGTGGCTGATAATTGACATAGTGACATGTATCTGTTATGAAGGACCATTCTGCTTAGATGTAGCTGGTCATGAGCTTTTAGCCACTGCACTGTCCATGGTGGGAGGTAATGCATGAAATGAGGTACTCACTTGTACACACTTGATGCTGCGATCGAGGAATGTTGAATGCCTGCATCGCTTCAGATATGGATTGTCCCATGCATCAAGTTCCAATTATCATTCTGCGTTCAAACTCTGGTAATTGTCATCGTGTAGCTGTAATCACTTTACAAAATGATTCAGACAACTGCTAATAATCGAATTGATAGCACCGATAATGCTCTGCCTATTTAATCTGCTTTTACACGATGCAAGCAATACTGAAAATTTGCATATGATGCTCAGATTACTTTTGGCACTTCTGTGTATGAGGGGTATCCAGAAAATAAGTTCTTTTTTTTTTTTTTTTTTTTTTTTTTTAAAAAAAAGAGTTTTTTTTTAGAAAAAAATAAAATTACAAGAATTGTACTTCAGTATATGTATTATTTTTCTATGTAACACCCTCCTTTGTAAAAGCTTGCCACCCTCTCTTTTGTCCAGTTGTGGACAGCATCTTTGACCTCCTCGTCAGGGCTGAAGCGTTCTCCCGCTAATTTCTCCTTAATTTCGGGAACAGATGATAGTCGGTAGGGGCTAAATCAGGGCTATAGGGTGGATGGGGCAGAACATTCCATCCAAATTGCTCAAGAAGCTGAGTGATGACACGAGCGACATGAGGTCGAGCATTGTCGTGGAGGAGGCGCACACCTGCAGTTAACATTCCCCTTCTCTTGTTTTGAATTAAATTTTCAATTTTTTTTTGCATCATTTTGTCTGTGACGAGTAAAGGTCGACCTCTTCCTTTTTCGTCCTCAAGATCGTGTCTTCTTGCTTTAAACTCGCGAACCCATCTTCTCACCATTGACTCAGACGTCACATCCTCTCCATATACAGAAACAAGCTGTTGGTGAATGTCCATTAACTTGAAACTGCGAGTATAGAGAAACTGAATGACACCACGCACAACGATCCGAGGCAGCTTGGGAATGATGGTGGTGGGAACAGAACTGGAGGATGCCATTTGCAGTACCTCTCCTGACCGTATTAGTCGAGCGACTGAGCTAACTCATCCCGCATTCGTTCACAAGACCGTTCTCTTTCACACAACATTGCTGGATTTCACATTACTCACCTTTTTAAGCCTACATAAGAAAACGGAACTTATTTTCTGGACACCCCTCGTACATTGTACAGTGTTTTGATATTAACAACTGATATCTGTAATGTTTTCATATGTGAACCATAACTTATTTCTAGGTTTTACTTTCTAACAAATTTTGAATAAAAAATCATTTTCTCTTTATATCGTCAAAAAAAATTTATTTGAAGTTTTATTTATCATGTTCCAGGTTTCTTCAGCGTGCTCCTGTGCCGTTTCTCCAATGCCCAACTATAGAAGCAGTCATTCAGTGCGGATTAGCTGCTTGTACACTTGATCACAGAGATGCAAATGCATCAGTGATGAAGTTTTTTAATGAATTAATTCACTGTTATAGGAGTAAAGATGTATGTTGGTTTTTATTTGTTTTAAACGTTAACGCATTACTACAATGCTGTGTATTTCTAAATGAATGAAGCTACTTTTTGTGTTTAGGTATCAATTGCAGTGTGGACCCAGTTGAACTCGATCCAACATGAAATCGGTTCCAACGCGTTTTTGGCATGGCTCCGGAATTCTATTTCCGGTTTCGCGAACAGCATCTTTTCGTGAATTTTCACCATTTATTTTACATTTCACAAAATGTATGAACGTTTGAAACTTTATAGAAAATTCAGTTTATTTCTCTAATTTCCATCGCCAAAGGAAGCCAGCGTGATAGCAAAGTTTCAAAAGCAAAATGAAGACAGCCAATTGAAAGTTTATGGCTACTTCTAAAAACTATCGCTCTAGTGTGTGCCAATGCTCATGAAGAATTGCTTTTCCTTGGGTTCAGTAAAAAAGAAATCATTGCAATGAATAAGCTGTTTCGGAAATACAAATGGTAAACTCTGTAGCAAATATAGCAGTGGGCTTTAATTTTGATTGGATGTTCCAGAGATAGCCAAAATAAATCAGAGGAAGGCTATGAAGTTTGCTGCCCCCTTTGGGTTTACTTGTGCACTAAAATATTTTGAATTTTTGAAATTCTGACTTTAGATTCTTAAAGACCATGAAAAAGTAAAATAGGAATGCCTACAAGACCCACTATCTGTCTTCATCGATAAAATAGGGTTCAAAACTTTAAAAGTTCCACACTTTCAGAGCATCCATCTCCTAAACGGTTGGATCAATTGAAAAACACCAAGAATAAAACATTTCTTGAATATTGTATACAATCTGAATATACCATTAAAAATAAGCGTTCCTATTTAAGATTTCAAAGTTACCCCCCCCCCCCCCTCACAAGGGGTAATACAGTTTTTGGCTAATGAATTTCCCCCGTGAAGTAATTCACTTTTGATTTTGGACATTTTTTCGTATGATGCTTTGTTTTCGAGATATTTTTATGTCTACTCTTAAATGGACCACCCTGTATACTGTGTTGTAGCCATGTCTATTAATTAAAAAGAAAATCGTATGAAAATTATTTAAAATTTAGAAGCAAACTGAGCACCTTGAACGAAGTACTTAATTAGAAAAATATGTAAAGAATAGTGGAAAGAAAAATACGGGTGACCAAAAACCAAAAGAAAATTTAGTAATTAGGCAAAAACAGTGTAGCAGGTCAGTATGGCTAACTGTTGGCGTAATAGGGGGGATTTAAATAATCTACATTACATTGAAAAAATACAGGTCGGTTTAAATTCGAGAATATTTTTATCCCTTGGAAATGGCAAAATAAAGGAGGGTTCGGCTTAAACTCAATGTCTGCATCTATTTGGCTAATGAATTTAAGAGATTTTCACTACTGAAAAATTTTCTCTTAAAACATCATAAATTTTTTTCTTTTGTTGGAAATCATTAGGGTGAGACTTTAGAACTGTATTATTTTCTGTTAGAACACTTCGTTTTGTCATTTCCACAAAGTCTTTGCATGCTAAAAATATCATTTCTAAATGATTACAGGCAAACTGAGTAACTCTGATAACTCAAATTCTTGGTTAGCTCGAACTATATTTTAGTCCCATCTCCCAGAGTATTTAATTAATAGAAATTTCACTCGTTAACTCAAACAAATTTTTAATAAATCCCAGATAAGAAATTTTTTGGTTTTTGTTAATAGATATTTGTAATTTAAAGCTAAAACTAGATGAAAATATTTCAAAAATTAATACAATATGGACTAACAAAGGAATCCCTCGAACATGTATTCAGATTTCCACCAAATTGAAATATGTTACTCATCTGAAGCTACTATAGATGCTTGCAAAATAAGAAAGTGCAAATTTTTTTTTCTTTCAAAATAAACCGCGAAAACGAAAAAATTTGAGCACACACAACCATACAAGGACTTCATTGTTAAAGCGGGCTAGGTGTATTAATGCGCTTAACGGAACTTCTTTCTTCCACTACTCAGCAATAAGCACGAATCCACTTCACATGAAATCTAAGGAAGTAAACAGCAGCAGATGACAATTGAATGGGTTCTCAAGTTTCTAAACAAACTTAGCTAATTGTAATAATCTATTTTTAAAAACTACTTGCCTTCCAGTAAAAAATGTGTATAGTAATTAATAACCATTTCCTTAATTTATTATTTCATTTTATTAAGTAATTCGGTAATCAAACACGGGTCTGGCTTCATGTGCAACGTCGAGTAATATGTTGCGTTGGTGAGGGGGTATGTATCACGATGCTTTACTTACTTACTTACTTACTTACTTACTTACTTTTCAAACCCGCTTATCCGTTAGGGTCGCGGGGGCAGCAGCCCTATGGAGGATCTCCAGCGATCGCGATCTTCCGCCATCAGGCGCATGTCCTCCCTGGTAATATCCAAGCGACTCGAACCCAGATTCTCCATGTAGTCTAGCCACCTGGTTCTAGGCCGACCCCTTGGTCTCTTACCCACCGGCTTGGAAAATAACAACTGCCTAGGAAGACTAGTTTGCGGCATCCGTATCACGTGGCCATACTAGCGCAACTGAGATCTCTCAATGCGGAGAAGTAGCTGCTCAACACCTAAAGATTCCCTTATTGTGCTGCTGTACACTCTATCTAGTAGGGTAACACCTGCCACACCTCTCAGGAATCTCATTTCGGCCGCTTGTACCCGCGATCGCACTCTTTCGGTCATTACCCACGCCTCATGACCATAGGTGAGAATGGGGACAAAGATAGATTTGAAGACGGAGAGCTTGGCTTTGTTACCCAGCTCTCGTTTCATTACCACGGATCGCCACAGTTCACGTCTGACACAGCTTGCTGCACCGATCCGAGCATCCAATTCTTTCTCCTGCCGTCCATCACTTGTGAATGCAATCCCGAGATACTTGAACTTCTCCACCTGTCTCAATGAGGCTCCCCTAACATGGAGAGCGCACTGAGCAGGCTGTTTTGAAAGAACCAGAGCTTCGGTTTTAGCCACACTGATCTTCATCCCAGCTTCTTCACATTTGGCTGCAAACCGGTCTAGTGCATGCTGAAGGTTCGTGCGAGGAGACCCAAGCAGGACAAGGTCGTCCGCAAAGAGCAACCTCTCCACCAGGCAGTCGCCCACACAAACACGCTCATCGCCTCGGCTGCCCCTGTCTATCCAGTCCATAAAGATAATGAACAAGATGGGCGACAGTACACGATGCTTTATAATTTTAAACGATGCTTTATAATTTTAAATAAAAATAGTATTCATGGATGCTTACCTCATCTTATAAATTATTTCGAGACGAATAATTGTACAGCAAAATTAAGGTTTTATGCTTAATAACAGTGCTCTAACTGCAATTCTTTGGCGACTGCCGCTAATGAAATTTGCTTCCCCTCTTACCACCATGTTTGTTGAACTCTGCATTTCCGGAGCACTCCATTGCCGCGCAACGCTATTGCTTCCACTGTGTGCTTGTGTAAAAAAGTGCACTGAAAGGCTATGTAAGTTCAATTCTTCATCAACTTTCATGCTTAAGCAACCCCTCCATTCTCTCTTACCTCTCTCCTCATGTGCAATCAAATAAATAGGCCAGTTGTACATAAGGTCAAGAAATCTTTGTTTTTATAAATTAAAAGATATTTCAAAAACCCTACAAGCCATTTGAAAATAACATGAAATAAAAGTTTTGCAGTTTGCCTAAAGAAATGATCGATATGTTGCTTTACAGTGTCTCCTTTTTTTCCGAGCTATATCAAAGTGGGCCTATAAGTTCTGGCAGTCTCCTCAAAAAGCTTTGCCAGTTGAAACTTTATTTCGTTTTTCAACTTTAATTTTATGTCCAATGATAAAGAAAATGACGCAAGAATATTTCGCAGTCGCTGGCAGCCATTATGGAAATCGAAACTTAACAAGGACACAAAATCGAGAATTGACCGTGTTAAGTTCAGCGGTAGAATTTTAAACGTAGTCGCACAACTCGATTTAACGTGTTCACAGGAATCTGGCTCCCGATGACCGCGTTTGACTGGGTCCGTACTGTAGTTAATCTGTACTAAACATGTAGTTTCATTCGTTTAGAATTACACAGTAAATAATATTGTTCAAACGTTATCATTGTGTTAGCATATTTCTTTTTTCTTTTACTATAATAACTGAAATATGTTTTTACTTTGTCAGGATTCTGAAGATTTTGAAATTCGGCAGACTCTAGTTAATGCCATTATTCTCCTTCATGGCACAGTGCTCGTTTCAAATTTAATTAATGCCTGCTTATTTTTTTTGCCTACATTTATGATTGCTGATGTAGCTGATGTTCTTTATGAGTTAATGCTCTATGATAGGCCAGTGAGTTTTAATTTATGTCAATTCTGAAATTAGAGAAATTTTATTAAGTAAGAATCGTTTGCTAAGTAAATTTGATTGTCTTTAATTTTATCATTTCTTTTTAGGCTGTCTGTCGATGGTTGGAGGCAACCTTAAAAGCTCTTCCAACACAAAGTAGTGGAGGAAGTGTCACTGCAACTTATAAGCAGTTAACAGATTTTCATAAAGCTCTAACAAGGTTGTTATTTTTTTTTTGTGTGTTAAATCTATTGTGTTTGAAATTAATTGAATTTTTTTCCCTATTTTATATGAGGTGCAATCGAAAAGTTCTGGGACAGGTTCATTTAAAGAGAAGGTACTTTATTTAAATACATTTATACATTGTCCCCTTGCAAAGCCATACAATGAGTCCAGCGTTCCTGCCACTTCAGGAATGTGTCTTGGAAGTCTTTTTGTTGAAACGTGTCAAGCACCTTCAGCAATTTGCACTGGATCTGCTCAGTCTTATCAGCACTTTCAACTGGATCTTCGTTTCGGTAAGAAGGCAAAGTCTGCAGGAGCCAAATCTGGCGAGTAGGGTGGGTAGGGAAGCAAAATCATGTTGTTTTTCGCAAGAATCTCCCGAAGAGAGCTCGGTGAGAGGGGTATTGTCGTGGTGGAGCATCCAGTTTTTTCACGCCACTGATACATTTGCTTTTGGCGAACATCCTCCCTCAGATTGCTTGTTCCTTTAATTTGCTCGTTCTCAAATTTAATCCCATGAAATTAGGTCGGTGGCATGGACAAACAACATATTCACACCATCTTTCTTTGTGAGTTTAAATTAGGACAAAAAGCAACAGAAACAGCTCACAATCTTAACCAAACATTAGGCAAAGGAACCATTAATGACCGGCTGGTACAATATTAGTTCAAAAAATTTCATGCTGGTGATGAATCCCTCGAAGATGAAGACTTCGGGCGATTGTCGACAATGATGTCTTGCGAAAAATTATTGAAGCTGATGCGTTTAAAATTCTCGAAGTTGCAGAACAAATGGGCATCGGTCAGCTCAGTGGTTGGATGCAGAAGCTCCAAAACCGTTTCCAGTGCATCGAGAAAAGCAGACTAAAATTTGTTGGCCATGTAGCACGACAACAGCTTAGAATGCGACATACTAACGGACAGGTGGAGGGAAAGTGTAAGCGAGGTCGCCCACCGCTGCAATACATTGACCAACTTCAGGAATCAAGTAATCTAATGCTGCATTCAATTATTCAAGAAGCCCAAGATAAGTGTCACTGGTGTTTTCTTGTTCAACATCTGTACACTACTATGGTCACAATGTTCAGAAACGAATAAAATGGTAAAGAGAGAGGCATCTGGGGGAGGCCGTGGTCTGGTGGGGCTTTCACTGAACACACAACTTCAGTGAAGTTAAGTAACATCAGGCATGGCTAGTCACTGGATGGGTGACCATCAGTGAGACATGAACTTCACTCCCCCCCCCCCTTCCTGGCTGTTGTGACCATCATACAGCAGTCTTAATCCAGGTTCATCCAGGGACCCAACTCATTGGCCTCTGGCCATATAGGCCCTGGATGGACATATTGGATTATATTAAATAAATAAAATAATAATAATAATAATAATAATAATAAAAATAAATAAACTTGTGTTGCATTGGCAGAAGTGTGTAGATTCTGAAGATTTTTATTTTGATTGAAAATGTTTATCCATTGTTAAGGTATTCACTTTTACTTTTGACAAACAAAAACGACATTTTCCATGCATCAATCTGATAAAGTTGTAGACAGCCTTCTGTTGTCAACATGGACATTGGGCATTTTACCCCACTAATGACCAATGTTCAACACAATCAAATACCACTAACCCCTTGTTCTCTATATAAACATGTACTTAGACACCAATACATGTGTCGTGTGTCCCTTTTAAACCTCTGTAGTCACAATAACAGTATTTTCTCATTCCCCATGCACATAAAACAAAATCCTTTGAAAAGCTGATTTATGAACGTTTTATGGTATAATTTACTGTATTTGTGGTTTCTTTGAGATGCGCAACCGGTCTCGGAAATTTTTGATCGCACCTCGTACTTTAAATTTTGTTCATTTAATAATTTTCTAAATATGGAATGTTATTTTCTTCACAGTGCTGAAAACGAAAAGTCGGTAAAAAGGGCTCTTCTGGACTTCACCCGGTTGTTTCGATGACGACAACTTAAAGCAGTGATTCTCTTCGTATTTCTGTCGCTGCTGACATAACTCTGCCTTTTTAATATCTTCCATCGAAGTTGGAGGATTTCGAAGTGAAACAAAAAAAAAAACAAAAACAAAACCATAATTTAATTCATCTGTGATCCAATTACGTATCTCTTGAAAATAAAGACACGAACTTACAGCGCATAAGCAGTTTGCCCTTTTTTTAAAGGATCCTAACTGATCATTGTGCTTGACAGAGAATGTTAGAAATGGTGTTTATATTTTATCAAAGAAAGCAAAAGGAAAGATGTCATGGGATAGAGCAACAAGGAAGCCTATGGACAGAAATAAATAACAAAATCCATTGGATGCATTGAGGGGGAGTGGAAGTCGATTGAGAAGAAAGTTTAAACTTCTCGATTATATGAACTCTTTCTACATAGAGAAATAAATATTCACCAGAGTTTATGTCTGGAACAAAGTATTATACTTTTATAATTAAATTTGAAAAACAAAAAGCTTTCGTATTTTTTTATATTTTATTTCCCTTATCCCTTTTTATTACGTTTTTCCTTTTTTCTTTAAAAAGGACTATATATATTTTAATTCTATTTGTGTATTTTTCTGAAATAATGTAAATGATGAATATATGATGTGTGTGTATGTGTGTGCGCATAAGTGAATGACTGAGCGAATATTCCCAGTTCTTTAATTTGCACAATAAAGAATGCTACAAGAAGTTTTGCGCGCGTGGAAGTGGGAGTTTTAAATGTTAAGCTTTCCAAAGATGTACCTTTAATATGAGAAGTTATATGTTTTTCTCGGTTGTTATTGGAAGGTTTTGTTTAAGTGGGTTTTTTGTTTGCTTGTTTGCGTGTTTGATGATTGAATTTTTTTGTTATATTGATTGAATTATGCCGCTGCGAAATAATGTGAAAAGAAAAACTGAATTAAAAAGAAAATAATTTTTGTGTTTTTGTTTATTTTTCCTTTCTTAAAAGCATACTTTAGTAAGTATGGTATTTTTCTTTTTAATTTTTTAATTTGCATCCTTTTATCCTATGGTTAGGCATATTAATGTTTAATCTTCTTCACTCTGGAAAAAAAAAAGTAAACCTTTATAATGTATATGATGTTTCTTTGACTCAAAATCATTAATTGGTAATCACCGTTCTTGCATTGTTGATTTTCTCATGAACGCATCAAAATAATAGAAGAAAGAGTAAAAATGATGCCATCTTTTGTCATTAGTAATGCTCATTTTCCATTTTCAAACTAGTTTTGTGTTCATCATCAGTTTCTTAAATACCGTGACTGACATTTTCAATGAAGGTTTTGTATAACATTTAAACAAAATGTTAACAGATTTACTCATTTAATTTTGCCATTATTTCTATAAGTTTTGAGTTAAGAACATTGTTATTTAAATTGTTTAAATAAAGCAAATTTACAAAACATAAGAGTCCTTTGAATGTTTTAATTATTGTAAGTGGAAATTTAAACTCTGATCAGGTCCGGAAGCCATATCCCAGAGGCGGCCCAAGAGAGGACCAAGCCCAAGGAGCTCAAATGCAGGGAAGGAAAACCGTCATATATTTGCAGAAATCATTATATACATTTGAATGATTAACATTGATCTACTTCTCAACATAACAACCATTCATATTTGTCCCAACATAGACCGACTTTTCGATGCCCATAGCGTAGAATTCGTAAAGCCATGATCGCAAAACTTGTTTTCACCTCATTGTCGCTCTGGAAGCCTGTGCCAGATGTTGCGTTAGAAGTCTGAACAGGTGGAAGTCCGAGGGCGCTAGATCTGGACTGTAGGCTGGATGGTGTAAGACTTCCCAATTCCAAGATCGGAATTTCTGCAACACTGATGACCTCATTCTTAGCCTTCTGCAAATGTTTTCAGCACAGAGCAGCTCGTTGGCGGTCTAATGTGGCAGAATAAGCAGCAGCGAAAATTCTCCTTTGGCAGAAAATCTGCAAGAACACCCTGGTTGTCCCAGTAACCATTTCAGTAACATGGCCTTTCCTACGGTAGATGTCTTGAATTTTTTTGGAGGGGGAGATTCGGTTGTTTCCGCATCATACTGTTGTTTCATTTTGGGGTTGTAATGGAACTCTTACTTTTCATCTCCGGTGACAATGTGCTCGATGAACGAGTTACCCTCCTTGTACCGAAGCAAATGCTCCAAACTGTATGCCATGTGGTTCTCCATGTGCACTGGTGTGATATCTCTAGGGAACCATCTTGCTAACACTTTTCAACCCATCTTCGTGGATGATGTGGTTTGAAATGTCCACTCCAGTGCCACTCCCCTGATCGTTACCCTTGAGTCACACTGAATCACTGCATTTACAGCATCAATTTTCTCCTGTGTACAGAATGTGCTCGGTCGTCCAGAATGTGGTTCATCAAGGACACTTTCATGCCCCGCTGTGAACGTGGCACACCAGTTGCATACATTTGTCAATATCATCCACATGTCACTGTACGTTGCCATAACTTACGATGGATTTCAGATGCTTTTGTCTCTTAGACCACAGAAACCTGACCACACTCCGCATCTCCACAGCCTCGAACGTCTCTAGCTTACCCGCCCATTTTGGAACAGCTGTAGCTCTGCATGCAGAAAGCGTACATGCCTGTCATCTCCTGGGGTGGTGGAGAATTACATGCTCTTCAAAATATATATGACTGTTTTGCTGTGAAAAATTTACTCAGTTGCTTTTTGATTTTCCCTCATGTTGGTGGGAATATTGTCTGGCCATAGGATTTTTTTTTATTAAATTTTTGAGGATTATGGCTTTCTACAGGGTGATCCAAAATCACTTCACCCAAAGTTTTATATAGAGTGCTTGGTGATAACATACTGTATATTTTTTTTACCAAAGAATGGATGGTCCAAAATTCACCATTAAATTGCTACAGGGAAAAATGTTGGAAATACTCAGCCCATTACTAGTGGAATCCTTGAACCCCCTTGATATTCTCAGTGTGTTTTTAGTTAACTGTTGACTCCTTGAACCCCTTGTACTTGATGGCAGCATACACCAATGAAGAATTTGCAACCTTACATTTTGTGTATGGAGTTGCTCGTAGGTTACCCCAATCAGCGGTCGCCAAATATTAGAACATTTCAACGTGTACACTGCCAACTTTGTGAAAGTGGAACATTCCGTGTTAGTAGGCATGAAACGGGACGAGGCAAACAAGTTTGGATGCTTAATTTGGGAGAAGACATTCTGAATGAAGTGGAGGCTGATCTTGGAACAAGTACCAGAGCCGGTGTGGATAGTGTTATGTGAGCAACAATTCCATCCTTTTCATCTACAGAGGGTACAAGCCTTAAACTGTGAAGATTATCCTCAGTGCGTTCAATTTTCACAGTGGTTTCTTCAACAAACTGCTATTCAGCCAGTTTTTTTCTGGACATGTTCTGTTCACAGATGAAGCTTTGTTTACGAGAGAAGATATTTATTACCCTCAATGCCCATTTCTGGAGTATTGAAAATCCACATGTGGCATACCAACAAGGTTTTATTGGTAATGTTTGGGCAGGAATATTCAGTGACTTCTTGACTGGACCATATCTGCTTCCTCCTCGACTGAATGGCCGATCTACCAAACTTTTTTGGAGGAACAATTTGTTGGAACATGTACCAATTGCCATTCGCAATGCAGACAAGGTTATTTATTATCAACAGGAGCTACAGTTCACACGGACCAAATTTCAATGGAACGTATGCAATCTGTATTTGAAGATAGAGAAATTTCGAAGGAAATTTGGCCACCTCATTCACTGGACCTGACGGGTTATTTCCTTGTGAGGTATTTAAAAGTTCGGTTGTATGACAACTATCCACTTACTCTAGACGAACTGAAAGCAAACATTCGCTCGGAAATCCGCGCCATTCTGGAGGGCATGCTGCAACGCGTTTCCAAGAATGTGCAGTCACCTACGTTTGTGCAAGCAGGAGAATGGGGCCGCTTTGAAGATTACTGAAGGCTCATTCATTGATTATAGAATATCTACTGCAAATTTGTATGTTGGTATGTTTAATGGTTTTCATTTTTGGTTAAACTGACTTCTGGATCATTCTGTGTAAGGCATTTTATAAGCCCTTTTGTGTAATGGGTTTTGAATAAGGAAGATTTCATGTTTATGGTGACGAGAATATACAATCTATACGTCTACTGGAACCCACTTCTCCACATATTTTGTTCTCTTGAGGGCCCTTTCTTCTAGCAATCACTCGACAATCACTGAAAGAGGTTTCTAAGCAGAATAGCGAGGTTGACTCTGTTCCACTCCTCTTGACAGCTTTCTGTAATCAGAAGTGTTCTCTCTCCATAATCGTGAAGAGCTCTTTTAAGGAGACCGAATCCACAAAAATCCATGGGAGAGGTATCGAGTGACTTGACAGAGATGTCTGAGAATGGGATAACCTTAATCCTAGTTCCCTGTTCTATAAGAGCACAGTATTGGACAGTCGAGCTAAGAGTGTGGCTGGATGCTTTGTCTTGGTGGATGTATACGTCTTTCGCCCTGGGTCCATATAATTGTGTGATATTGTTACGTTATATTTTCCAAGACATTTTCCTGATAGTAGATCCCACTTTTTGATGGTCAGACGTCCATTGAAGCTGGGACCCCGTAACCAGTAGTCAGATCGAATCCCACTTTATCCCACTTTTGTTGATAAAAAAATGCCCATGTCTTGCCATCTCGATAAATAGACCGGTTTCATATTATTTCTTATGTCGCTTGCCAAATAGCGTTTTCTGCTATTGATTCACCTCTGCATTGTGTCCTGTCTACGGCATTCAGATTACAAATCCTCTAAAATAATACGGTTTACAGGTGCAACAGAGGTTCCAATCTTGCTTGCAATGGTCTGTTGTGTTAGGGGATTTTCCATAAGGACTTCACTGTTCTAATGTTAGCCTTAGTACAAGAATAATGACCCTTTCGTTCAGTAGCATTGCATTCTTGATTGTTTGGATCCATTTGTCTTCTGCTTTTGATAGCTTATGTTATTACGTTTTTGGATTTAATGAAATCTTTTCCCTTACATTGTTCTATTTTTCTGGAATAAGAATAACCAACATTGGAAAGGGCTATGATGTAGCCCTCCCAGAACGATTCAGTTTTGGAGGGCATTTTGGAAGTAAACTTGAAAATGAAGAACGGACTGAGAAGATCGATTGTTGCAGAGCTCACGTCTAAAATTTCACGAGCCTTGTGCATTTCAAACCGTGCTATGACGTTTTAACAATCGTCGCCGTAAACTTGAAACGACTCTATGTAATCCCAGTGGCGGAAAGAACTATCGGAACAACGTGTCTACTCTGTTGGCGTTTTATTTCATGTGCAAGATCTTTATAGTTGGTGATTTGGTCTCTGTTCGTTTTTATTATTGGAGATGGAAATACAGTATCAATTAAGTAGTTCGGATTCAATGATGTCAATAGATTGATCTTGACATCTGGTTAAAATTGTCTTCTCCAGAACTTATCCAGGAGATAGAGGAAAGCAGGCTTTTTGGGCTGTAGCTTACCGGCATTGCTGGATAGTGAGTACCGGAAACGTGTGAACAAATCACTGTCAATGAGATCCCCGACTGAGGAATGACTTTCTCAGTAACATGCGTTATGTGCATGTCCTCTGTCAGAAAGCATGACAACTGCCAATTCTATTGACTCTGCAGTTTCCTTAATTGTACTGGAATAATTTTCATGGACAATCTGATGCATTTCCCAGGTTCTTAGCAACACCAAACGTCAGGAGCAGACATGTCATCTTCAACGAATTTCCAGTTCGGAGCAAATGATTCAAGTACCACTTGGAAGATAATAGCACGAGTTATAGAATCATCTCCAAAACCTGATGGGTCATCTGTATTGTCGCGGAATGACCCACTTTGTAACTTGCACATCACGTCACACAATCACTATTGTACTAATGTACTAAACCATCGTTAAAGAACAACGTGCTGTCTCTGACGCGCCACACGATGGAAGTTTTTGAGAACGTGTAAAAAAAGTCCGCACCAAAGCAAACGTTTTGACGCTAATGGTAGTCAAAACTTTCTGGACACTTTGAGGAGATGGAGTCTTGGTAGGGGGCTCATTTTCGTTTTTGGATTAGAACTCGATCCAGTAGTAAGAACTATAACGTCTGCAACTTCCCTTAACATTTTTAACAATTCTGCACTGCGAACACTGGAAAAAATTTTGGGATTGGACCATTCCTCTGCCAATACGACAATGCTCCTTGTCACAAAGCAATTGTGTATGTAGGAATGATTTGAGAAAGTTGAATAAATGGTAGCTGCACAGAGCCCTCTAAAACTTGATTAAATACCTGTGGGATGAATTGAAAATGTATTTTAACGACAATACGGGCTAGACCATATCGCGCAACGTCTGTGACCAACTTCATTAATGCTTTTCGGGAAGAAATTCCTCGAAATCTGGTTGAAAGTATTTCTTAGAGTTTAAATTTCGTAATATAAGCAAAGAAGTTTCAGAATTACGTCAGAAAGGATGTCTCGGTTTGAATCATGGTCTTTAAATCTTCTGATCTTTGCAGACATGAGCTATCCAATGTTGGCCTGCTATGTTTACTCAAGATGAGATTTTTGCCCCCTCTATTGCATGACTTTAGAAACAGACAGGCTTAATGTATTTTAACAATCGTACAATGTAACAAAACTATCAGCTGATTTTGTGTTCAGCAATAAGTAAATTTTACCAGGACCACCGAGATGTTATCTAGTTTTTACGCAGCTCCGTAGGTCAATGGTCGCAACTTCATCAACAATGGCTTGTCTGAGTTCAGGAATATTCGCCTACGTCTACGGAGCACAAGATCTTTCAAGAAACTCCAGAGATAGACATCTGGAAAAGTAAAATCAGGTAACCGAGCAGGCCAGGTGATGTCTTTGAAAAGAGAGATAACACATCCGCACATCGACGAATAGCGATCATACTTTTTTGTGCTGTGTGGCTGTTGCCCCATCCATAGCCCTTAATCCTTGTAGGCTATGTCCCATCTGTCGAAAATGACACTCTGGGGGTTAATGCCAAGCCGTTGTAAATTTGGTTTGACAAAGAATTCCAATTTGAAAAATGTCACTTTGGTACATACCACTCCGTGGAGCCTCTGTACAACAACTTCCAGAAACTTACAACAATGCATTGATTTAAACGGAGGCAATCTTTCCGAAAGAATTTTCAAAAATAATTTTTGGAAATTTTATAAAATAAATGGCAATCTCGATCTATAAAATGGTGTGCTATTGAAGAAGCCGAGTACAAAAGGCGAAACCGGTTGTTATCCCATTCAATAAATATGTATTTTAAAGGATCCGTCTCTTTCATTAAACGATACAATACAGGCATTTCTTTCTTACTTTTCAAACCCACTTATCCGTTAGGATCGCGGGGGCAGCAGCCCTGTGGAGGATCTCCAGCAATCGCAATCTTCTGCCATCAGGTGCATGTCCTCCATGGTAATATCCAAGCGATTCGAACCCAGATTCCCCATGTAGTCTAGTCACCTGGTTCTAAGCCTATCCCTTGGTCTCTTACCCACTGGCTTGGAAAATAATTGCCATAGGAAAACCAGTTTGTGGCATCCGTATCACGTGGCCATACAAGCGCAACTGAGATCTCTCAATGCGGAGAAGTAGCGGCTCAAAACCTAAAGACTCCCTTATTGTACTGTGTGCACTCTATCTAGTAGGATATCACCTGCCACACCTCTCAGAAATCTCCTTTCAGCTGCTTGTACCTGCGTCACACTCTTCTGGTCATTACCCAAGAGTCATGACCATAGGTGAGGATGGGGACAAAGATAGATTTGAAAGCTGAGAGCTTGGCTTTATTCCCCAGCTCACGTTTCGTTACCACGGATCGCCAGAGATCACGTCTGACATAGCTTGCTCCACCGATCAGAGCATCCAGTTCTTTATCCTGTCGCCCATCGCTCGTGAATGCAATCCCGAGATATTTGAACTTCTCCACCTGTCTCAGTGGGGCTCCCCTGACGTGGAGAGCGCACCGAGTAGGCTGTCTTGAAAGGACCAGAACCTCAGTTTTAGCCACACAGATTTTCATCCCAGCCTCTTCACATTTGACTGTAAACCAGTCTAGTGCATACTGAAGGTCGTCAGTAAAGAACAACCTCTCCATCAAGCAGTCGCCCACACAATCAACACCCCAGCTGCCCCGTTTATCCAGTCCATAAAGATAATGAACAAGAGGGGTGTGACAGTACAGACCCTTGGTGGACAAACACCCACGGTGAACTGTCTTGACTTAATGCCATTTATCCGGACATACATCTCAGAGCTTTTGTACAGAGACATGATAGCAACCAGTAATTGCCCATTCCGTATTCTTGTAAAAACTATCAAGGCATCTCTTTGCTCAGCATTCCTGAGAAAGTGTACACTAAGTGTCTGGAGAAGAGGTGTCGGGAAACAGTTGACTTGAAATTGTCGGCAGAGCAGTGTGGTTTCCGACCTGGCCGAAGCACGACAGATCACATCTTTGCTCTAAGGCAAATCTTTGGGAAATCCTGGGAGTATACAAACGATATCTATGCTTGCTTTGTGGACCAAAAGATATCCATGCGGATGCAACAGCTGCTCCCAGTTGATGCTTAATGGATGGTGGTGGTGGATCCAGGCCTCGAATAACCCATTCCAGCTCATCCCAAAGATGTTCGATTGGGTTCAAATCCGGGGACTGTGGGTGGCTAGAGGAGTAATTTGAATTCATTTTCATGCTCCTAGAACCATTTCATAACGATACGAGCCTTGTGACACGGAGCATTGTCCTCCTTCCGATGGGAGAAACACAGTAGCTATGAAGGGATGAATGTGGTCGGCAAAAATGTTCAGATAGCCCTGGCCATTAAGGCGTTGTTCTACAGGTATCAGCGGACTAAGAGTATGCCAGGAAAACATTCCCCAGACCATTACAGCGCCTCCACCATCACTGAACAGTGGAAACCAGACAGAAGGGGTCCATCGCTTCGTGCTGTTGTCTCCAAATTCTGCGTCGGCCATCTACATGGTGCAATAGAAACGAGATTCATCCGACCAGCAGACTTTCTTCCAGTTGTCGACAGTCCAGTGTTGGTGATCACGGGCAAACTGGAGACGTTTTTTGCGGTTTTGGGTGGAGATTAAAGGTACCTGGACTGGCCGTTGACTATTGTAGCCCATCCTTGCCAATGTACGGCGTGTAGTGCGTTCAGAGCTGTTATTCTGCGCTCCAGCGTCGTACTCCAGTTTGTTGACGAGTCGTGACGTTTCTATTCGCACGAACAAGCATTACCATCCTCACCCCTTGGATCGACGAATCATTTGCGACCACAGGCTTGTCTCTGGCTGGTTGTTCAACCAGTCCTGGTAAAACCTTGAAATGGTTGTTCGGGAAAAGCCTAGAAGACGAGTGGTTTCGGAAATATTCAGTCCACCTCGCCGGGCACCAACTATCATCCCGCGATCGAAATCGCTCAGATCCTTTGTCTTCCCCATGCAGTTGACAGGTGTGTTCTCGCTTTATATTGGTATCGACTGTCACATGGCCAACTGATACATAGTAATTGCTATGCCAACGGATTTGCATAGTCATGGGTGTTCCTAATAAACTGGCCACCCAGTGCAAACAATGCAATTATAACAATTATGAAAATTATTAAGAATGTACATTGTTGAAATTAACAGTTTGAGAATTTTTTTTAAGTAGAAAACTGGAACCATAAATGCTAATATTAATCAATACAACGAAATAATTGGTTGAGAATTTTTTACAACAGATAATAGGAAATAAAAAATATAATTGTTCTATTTGATTTGGTGAAAGATCAAGTCGGCTTCTATCGGTCGTCTTCTTCTGAATATTTTTTTATCTAATCGTAGCCTACACTGTTGTCTTCTATCAGCGTAGGCTATGATCTAACTTCTTGGATTTTCTTGCAGATTTCAAAATGTGGCAGGTTACTAAAGTTTGCTTATTAAAGTTTATTTAAAAAAAATTTTTTTCAATCAAAATATTTACAAAAAAAAAAACACCTAAGGGGAAAAATACATTTCTTCATTCCTTTTTTTTTTTTTTTTTTTTCCTTTTTGTTTATCTTGCTTTACCTTTTTCTAACTTTTTTTTTAATCCCACATTGTACTATTTCAAATCAATTTATGAAATAAAATAGCTGAGCATCTTAAATAATTTAAAAAATATTTTTTACATAATTTTCTATGATCATTCATATGGTCTTCTGCTTAAAATAATGCACTATTTTCAAGAATATCTAACTTCTCGTCGGAGTTTCATATCCATTGAATTTTCAATGCTGAGAATTCCATAGTCTGGATCTATGATAAGATTAGCTACAGTAAGTCGTTAAAAAAATAAAATATATATTAAAAAAAATTTTCAATCAAAATATTTATAAGAAAGCCACCTAATTTAGGGGAAAATACATTTCTTCATTCAATTTTTACTTTTTGTTCATCTTGTTCAATTTTATTTATAAGAAGCTTTACCTTTTTTTTGCGATTGTCTTCTTCTAACATTTTTTCAAAATCCCATATTGTTTATTTCAAATCAATTTATTAAAATAAAACAGTTGAACATTTAACTTGAATAGTGTAAAAAAAGTTTTCACATGATCATCGTTTGGTCAAGTTAGTGAAAGATGTGAATTCAATTGCTACAATGAATTCAAATTTTTAATCAACTGTTCCTATGGCAACGCCTTGACCAATCAGAGCCCGCTTTGGATTTTGTTATCCTTTACGCCATTGGTTGCCGGGAACGATGTTGATTGGGGATTCTGAAAACAGAGGAATTGCGACGCTGGGATCGCCATCTTCTTCGATTTGGGCCTAAATTCCATGTTATACGATTTCAATACCATAAAGAAGCATCGGGAACTGGAGATCATATGCTTTGATTACATGGTTTTCTTATGAAGATTTCTAGTGAAAAATGGCTCTTCCTCAGGTAGTAAAAAAAAAACAAAACCCGAAAGATTTACATGTTTATTTAAGATTTGTATTCGAGAAAGCATGCCACAATGCAACATGTTAAGTTGTTGTATTATTGTATGTCGTATATTTTGTTAGTATGAAAGGAATTTAAAAAATAAAAAAAAATAAAAAATTCCCTTTTCGTTTCCTTGATACGATAGATCTTATCATTATGCTTTTATGATTGTTGTTATTTGTAATTGATCTCATCTGAATTTGCTAGAAAACATGTGTTTGGCAACCACGTATTATAAACAAGCTAAAAGGCAAACATTAATTTAACTTTATTGCAGGACCAAGGCTATATTCCAGACAAGTTGAAGAAAGCTGAAAAGCGATTAGAGGAAAATCCGTACGATGTAGAAGCTTGGAGCATAATTATTAGAGATGCTCAGGTAATTTGGCAACGAAAGTCAATGACGTAATTAAAGATCGCCTTACCATTTCTTGGAATGGATCAAGTTTTCCTTTCCAAATACGATTCCACTTACAAGCTAGCTTACTCATGTATTTGGAATCCAAAATAGTGAAACCAGTTTTGTTTATGATTGTCTGTAAAAAAATAAATGCAAAATATCTGTCTTTAAAATTCATCACTTAACACTACTTTAAGTCACATATTTTTATTAACATTTTATTTATCCCCCACTAGTCTCTTTAGAACCATGCTTATGTCGATTCCCTGGATTTTGAGTTTTCTGGATATTCTTTGTCTTTCCCGCTAACAAAAAGCTAATTCCAATGCAGTAAGATAATACAGAGAACAATGCCCAGCCCTTATGAGAGAGAGAGAGGGAGGGGAGGAGGCAAGAGGGGGCTGCTGTTTCAGATCTCATAAAAAATGGGGGGGGGGGCTCATACTTAAATACCTGAAGTTACAAATGTTAAAACGCGTAAAGGACATCAAAAATATTAGTTACCTCGGGCCTCACATTTTCTCTGAAAGGACCAGACAGTTGATGTTTTTGGCAACTCAAATCTAACAGAGTCCAATTTGACTGGATCATATAACCTGTGACAATTTTCTGACTTGCATCTGAGCTGATCTGAGTCGAAGTGCAGAATGCAAAAGCTAACGCACACCCCCCCCCCCCCCCTCTAACGTACTCATACATAGCTCCTTTTCTATTTAGACACTGTAGATGGCTAAGCAGTGATGGTTAAATTAGTAAAATTTTCACTTGCCTTGGTCGCATGATCAGTCATCGCGCGATGTGCGGATAGCAAACATTAGCCAATTTCTGACCAAATTCTTAACCCCTGCGTCATGGATTAATTTTCTGACTTCTCAGTCAAGAATATTTTGATTGACCTTTATGTCACGATTCTGACTGGATTATGACGTCACAAATCCTCTGCCGGAGAAGTTTTCTGAGCAGTCAGTCAGAACCAGTTGCCGAATGCTTAGCACCTCAGATCCAGTCAGATCTGAATTGCCGAATACGCCTAGTACCTACTAGAACTAAGCCGGATGGTGTGCCTCTTCAAATGGGCCTGGGGAGAACATTGCTAATGTAATTACGAGGCATGTTCAGAAAGTAAATTTCATTTTGTAATAAAAACAAAATTACTCTATATATTTTTAAAAGTTTTTCTTTACCAGAGTCTATATATACTTTTAACTATTTTTGCATATAGTTTTCAACTTTATTTAAACGTTTTTCATGGCGCTTAATAAGCTTCTGTATGCTCACTTCATAGAAGTCTGCCCCTGCTGAGGATAGCCAAACAGTTTCCACTTTTTCATCATCACTGAAACGCAGGCTGCTGACGAACTCCTTTAGATCCTGGAATAGGTGGTAGTCACTGGATGTGAGATCCAGACTGTAAGGCAAGTGGTCAAGTTGTTCCCAACTAATCAGATCTTTTGGTTGGGAAAAATTTGACTACCCTCCTAACAGTCTAGACTTCGCGTCCAGTGACTACCACCTGTTCCGATATCCGAAAGAGTTCGTCGGCAACTTACATTTCAGTGATGATGAAGAAGTAAAAACTGCATGGCTTTTCTCACTGGTGGCAGACTTCTATGAAGTGAGCATGCAGAAGTTCATTGAGGGTTATGACAAGTGTTTAAATAAACTTGAAAACCATGTGGAAAAATAGTTAAGAATGAATATAATAAAATGAGAAAAAATAATGTTATTTGCTTTTGATTTTATTCGATTTTTTTTTTTTTATTTTTTTTTTATTTTTTTATTTTTTTTTTTTTTTTTGTGTTTTGTGAGTATAAAAATTATTTCTATGCACATATAATGAATATTATTACAAAACGACTTATTTTCTGAATGTGCCTCGTACATGTTAGATATTTAGCCAGATCTGGTACAAAATTTCCAGAATAAATTGTTGAACGGCAAATATGTCAATAATAACCATAATAGTAAATTAAGACTTGAAGAAAGTCTTTCTTGAATGCCCTAATCTTACATAATTCACCTAGGGGCATTATCAGTGATGATTCTGTGGTTGCCTGCTAATTTTGGTATCATTAATCACTTAGCATAAAAAAAAAATTTCAATTCAAACTCAAAATTCCTAAAATATACAAGCTCTTTTTGAGTTGAAAAACAATTAAAAACTCGGTTCTTGGTTGAATTCACCCTGTTGATATGCAGTTTGGAGTTGAAAAAGTACCGAAAACAGAGATTCACAGTTGAATTCACCTTGTGGGCTATTATGCAATTTTTGTGTTGAAATATTACCGAAAACATGATTCGAAGTTGGATTCGCCTTATCCGCTGATATAAAAGAGTCGTTAGAGACCAGAATCTGAAGTAACTCTTAAGGTGACAAAGTTCCCAGTAGTTCTCATGGCAGGAAATTACAATTGGATGAAATACAGTATTAGGTTCAATTGAAAAATTGTGATTAAAGTATATATTATTATTACCCTTGATTGATGTTATGATGCAAATAAAAAAATAATTGAATTTTCCATAGAATTTACGTTTAAATAACTCAGAATGTGCACTGAATGAAATTTATCATGTTTCTGAGTTTTAGGCTTAATAAATGTAAAAATCCCCTTATTCTGCCTTGTTGCACTGCAGAACTCCATGGCACATTTGAGATCGAGATAAACCCCAAGGTAATAAATTCTAAATAATGATTTGAACCATTAGCACAACAAGGGCATTTAGTGACCAGATGCAGACAATACGAGGTCTGTTCAAAAAATACGTAGACTGTTTGAATTGCGCGGGCCCTGTTGGTCCCAATCAAAATCGCTTGGTGTCGCCATCTTCTGACAGATCCGCTGATTACAAGGCAGTTTTTTGATTGCAAATATCAGTATTGGTTGATTAGCTACGCGGTTGTTTGTGAAGTGAGTTTTTTTTCGTTTGGCGGATTTTTAGAATGAGTGACTTGAACGAGCAAAGAGTTGCTGTGAAATTTTGTGTTAAACTCTGAAAAACTGCCACTGGACGAGTGGAAAAGGCCGGAAATGTGGACAAGAGGTGACTAGTTGTTTCATCACGACAACGCTCCAGCCCATTCAGCCCTCAGAACTCGAGAGTTTTTGGCCAAACACTCGATCACTGTTCTTCCTCACCCACCCTACTCACCTGACCTCGCTCCTTGTGACTTCTTCTTGTTTCCCAAACTCAAAAGACCTTTGAAAGGAAGGAGATTTGAGACGATTCCCGACATAAAGGCAAATGCGACGAAGGCGCTGAAGGACATCACAAAAGAAGTGGAAACACCGTTGGGATAAGTGTGTGCGTCGGGGAGGAGAGTACTTTGAAGGGGACCCAGATGTGTAACTTCTGAATAAAGTATATTTTGATTTATGACGTCAGTCTACGTACTTTTTGAACAGATCTCGTATATGCCCTATCCTGGGCACTCTTAACTCCTTGCACTATTGGATTGCTGTAGCCCTGGTTGGAAGTGTTCCTCAAGACCACAGCAGACCAAGATCTGTCTAATGATGCAATGCTCTTCTCCCATTAATTGCTGGCTATGGATTAATTGGTATATTCCTTGGAAATTAACCTAATGAAAATAGTTTATCTATATAAGCTAAATTAAAACTTTGCTAAAATTGTCACAACGTGTTTGGCTGCTGTTGACTTGGTGTCAATATGACCTCTGCTGGCATAGAAAGAATCAGCACTTGATGCCAAGGTGAAAGATTGATGATTAAACTTTCAGCTTTATTAAATGAGGAACTTCCTCAATAGCATTGCAATGGAAGATGGGCATCTATTATTCTTCTTGTTTTTTTTGTTTTTTTTTTGACAGTTTTTAAGACTGGCCTAATTAGGGTTTATCATTGATTTAAGATATATTTCTTATTCAGTTATTGTTAAAATATAAAATTTTGATCTCAGAAAATGATAATGATCCTTTGTATTTGACCTTTTCATGGAAAAATTGCTAACCAGAAATCATTGTTCACTATTTTTTGTTTGTTCAAGGGGCCAGTTTAGGGAAATTTACTTGGGGAGGGACAACTTTATATTTGTTGTTTAGTGAGGTTTTAAGCTAAATCCAAACACACAGAATGGGAATTTTTAATCTATACTGATGATGATTCTTACATCTGAATTACAGACTTGTGTAAGTGGATTTTTCCTAGACCCTATATGCAAGTCAAGCAATACTTTACCTCAAAATATAAAGGTAATGTTTTTAAAGTAAAATAAAGTATGAAAATCTGTACACATGTTATTTTCTGTGATATTCAGAGGAAAAAAAAAATCATGAAGTTTATCACAAATAAGTGCACTTAATCTAGCAAGTTGTTGTAGCGCAGCTGTAAATTGTGGGCATCGTATTTTGCACTTACGAGTAGTTGGCAAGTTATCTTTTCCATTTTTTCCCTTCCTGAATTCACTTTAACATGTATGGAAGTTTATAATGATTTTTGTAAAAAATAATAAACAATTTTTAATCTGCTGCCATAATATTTTTTCATAAAATACAAAATTTCGTATAATTTGTATCTAGTTTTCTAAAAACCACAGAAAAAAGTTAACAATTAAGCCAAATGCAGAATAAAGATGGAGGCAATAGTAAATATTAAGAGAGCTTATTCTGTCATTAATCAGCAGTAGACAATATTGTAGTGCGCTATATTTATTGAAATGTCGGTTGGTGCAAGTAGAAGTTTTTTGTGTGCTCATAAAATAAATATTTTTCTAAAAATTGCGAAATTTATATATGAGGTACATCAAGAATGTAAGTTCAGTTTGTAAGTACAAGAAAAAGCAAATACACATAGAAAAAATAAAACTTGAACTATTCTTCTACACAGCTCTCACCATTTTGAAGGCACTTACTATAACGGGACACGAGTTTTTGTAACCTGCTTCTTAAAAAAATCAATCTCGTAGTAACAGTTTATTTACCCCATTATTGCTGTTGGATATTTGGCCGCTTTTACTTAGTGACTTTTATCTCTTTGCACCTGAAGTCATTCCTTGGTGGTGAGATTTTATGGATGTTTTATTATATGAAATTTTATGAAAATCTTTTGCTTGTTTTCAAGTATAAAATTCCTAAAATTGTTTATGATTTTTAAAGTCTGGGAACCTAAGGTAGAAGGTAGTCATGGTTTTTGCAAGCTTAATGATTGCTGTTTGGATATTTTATCAGTTGATGAGTATGTCCATCCACTTCTTGCTTTATTATCATCATTTCTGTTTCATTAAATACAGCAACTGCACTGTGAATAATGCGTTGGATGTCGGCTATTGACGTGCGAGGGTCGTTTGGTAAATTTCAATGAGTCTTTGCAAAAAAAAATATTTTTTTCATGTGATGGCTGACATGTCATACTCCTCAAACGAGCTTGTGCCAAATTTCAGCTTGTATTACATTCGGTAGAAGCAGGCAATGTAGCAGTTGCCACCAAAAAAGATTGTTGTTCCATCAATAAAACACACCATTACACAGATCAAAATATGCAAAGATAAAGCTTTACTAATTGGGCTTCCAGTTAATTCCTCATCAACCCTATTCTGTAGACTTGGCCCCAAGTGATTTCTTCTCGTTTCCAAACTTTAAAATGTGGCTCTGTGATATAAAATTCTTATCGAATAATGACACCATTTGATGAATGCTACTTTTCAGAAGGGATGAAAAAAAAATGGAAATTTACTTAAATGGAGACTAAAATTTGCAGGGAGGATTAAAAAAAAATGCAGAATGAATCAATGTGTTCTTCTTTTGATATTGCCGTCATGTCACAAAGACCTTCAAACAGAGAAAAAAATTTCCCTTTTCCAATTCTTTGATTTGCTCTATACATAAAGATATTTTTTCTAGCATGTAAAATTTTTAAATTCATGTTAATTTTCTGTTATATTTTGTAATTATTATATAACATAAGGTGGAATGGGTAAGTGTGTAACTGCGACTGATGCATGTTTTTTTTATTTTAAGGCAATCTCTGTTGAAAAGTCAATAGAACTTTTAATAGATCTGTACATATAAGACCCTGTAATTAGACTTTTAAAATACAGGGTGTAAATTTTAAGTTGACAAAGCAGAATAACTCGAAAAATAAGCTTCACACGAAAAAATGCGTAGAATCCAAAGTTGATTATTTTCGAGGGGGCATCTGCTGGTGCTAAAATTAGCCCACCCCCCCCCGGCCCCTGGGGGTGGGGCGGGGGGGCAACTTTAAAATTTCAAATGGGAACCCCTATTTTTTATTGCAGATTCAGGTCCTACATAAAAAACTACGTACATTTTGTCTGAAACATTTTTTTTATTTTTGGTAGATGGCGCTGTAATTCAAGAAAATCCATTTTCTCATTTTTGCGTGGAAATAACTAATTTATTATTCATTTCGATTCCTACATTGTTTTAACTACAATGTAATTTGAAGACATTTCGTACTACATCGACTTTACCATGGTCGCTGGATCGGCAGGGAAGGTCCTGTGAATTGGCCAGCCAGATCGCCTGACCTTACATCGCCAGATTTTTTCTTATGGGGTTACCTCAAAGATATCGTTTATAAGGAAACGCCAACCACTCGCGAAAACATGATTCAAAGAATAAGAGATGCTTGCGCTGCAATTACACCAGACATGTTATCAAGATGTGTTCAGGAATTTACAAAACGAGTCAATAAATGCATCGAAGTTGGAGGTCATCAATTTGAACATTTAATTTCATAAAACGGCGAGATGCAAGGGATTTAAGGACAACAAGCAGGCCGAAAGTGAGAGGCGAGGGGACTCACTGGAAATACAAGCACCCCGAAATTCATTTACTTGCAAGTATTTGCAAATAAGAAAAAATAAAACGAAAACAATCGGTCCTTTTAAGGACCACCAAATCTTAAACGGGAATAACTTCATCTTTACACAGTCTTTTACTTTTTTACTCTGTTAGTTAATGAGTTCACTCGTTAGTACGTAGGATGTTCGGTTAGTTAGTTAGCTAATCAGTTGATTTGTTTGATAATTATAAAGTTGTGTGGCCTCATGACCACGAAACAAAACAAAATTATCCTAATCCGCGGCAAAAAATAATAAAATAATAACTTTGCGGCAAAATTTACGAAGTAAATAAGTATTTTTTATTTCTCCGTAACCATTTCCACGCAAAAATGAGAAAATGGATTTTCTTGAATTACAGCGCCATCTACCAAAAATAAAAAAAAATGTTTCAGACAAAATGTACGTAGTTTTTTATGTAGGACCTGAATCTGCAATAAAAAATAGGGGTTCCCATTTGAAATTTTAAAGTTGCCCCCCGCCCCACCCCCAGGGGCCGGGGGGGGGGTGGGCTAATTTTAGCACCAGCAGATGCCCCCTCGAAAATAATCAACTTTGGATTCTACGCATTTTTTCGTGTGAAGCTTATTTTTCGAGTTATTCTGCTTTGTCAACTTAAAATTTACACCCTGCTAAATGCACTAATCCCACTCCACTTTAAATGAATATTTTGAAATTCTATTTCACTTGTTAATCAATTTTCCTTTCAATTTATTTACATGAACAGACGAAAAAAATTGAAGAGGCTCGGCCATTATATGAAAAATTAGTGACTCAATTTCCAAATGCAGGACGTTACTGGAAATTATACATTGAGCAGGAGGTGTTGTATCATTTCGCTAATCTACAAAATAACGTGATATCATCAAGTAATTTATTTGTAAATGTACCGGGTGATTATAAAGTTTTATTTCTTGGATCTGTCACGGAAGTATTATAGTGACACATTTTGGATCACGTTCGGACGTTTTAAATAAGCTCGGGTCCAAAGAGAATTTATTTATTATGTAAATACGTTTTTACTATGATAATGGTAAAATTCTGTACATAGAAACTCACTTTTTTGAGTTACTGTAATTTTTTGATATAGTGACAGATTGAGTCAAATAACTTTATATTAATTCGATATATTTTAACAGTTATGTTTTCCCTTCATCTGACAGAGCCGGATATTATAAACTATTTTATTAGTTATTTGTATTGCCTTAATTGGTTAATTTTGAAACTTATCATTAAGTGTAAAGCCTTGAAGTAATATATCGAGTGTACAGTTCCTATTAGCCAGTTGTTCAAATGTATTAAATCCTAATGGAGCTCTGTTAAGCAGCTTTAATATATATTGAAGCATTAATACCATATATTATGGTATGTATAAAAATAATTCTATTTTTATTGCATAATTTTTTTCATGATTCTAATAAAAGTATTTATTTAACGACTTTGAACCATCATTTTCAATATTTTTTTGTGTGGTCTCAGTTACTGAGTCCTGTCTCATTTATTAATATACGACTAAAACTTCACATGATTGCACAATGTTTGCAAGGTGGAATGAATGGTTGTATGAATGGCTTATGGGTGATATTACAAATACTGGTTTTGTATTCTTAATCCGTATGTCCAAAAGTTGAACTATAATGAAGTAAATCTTGTATAGGTTATGCCTACTCGTATGAAGAATTTTTCATCTTTGGTTTCTACATGTTAAATAAGATTCCTTTTTACTTGCCAACGAAAATCTATAACTTGCTTTAATGTTAAATACTATGGAGAGAGAGAGAGAGAGAGAGAGAGAGAGAGAGAGAGGGGGGGGGGCATTCCTTCGTTGTGAATATTTGCAAAATTAGCATAAGGAACTACCCTTGTTTTATTCATATTTAATTTTGCTATTATAAATAACGAGGTTCGTTGTTAATTTAGACATGTTTTCTTCAAATTTTTAATAATTAATCATTAGGCAATTAGAAAAACAAAGATACGATCACAGTTTAAAAAAATGTAAACTTTCCAACTTTATCATCACTGTTGATAATTAGAAACCAAAATTCCAGTTATGTGTATTACACTCCAAACTCAAATTACCGCTGCTGCATGATGTAGCTCGCTATGTTTGCATCCAGAATTGTTAAGTTAGAGTTGCCACTCTTCAGGTAGCGTTTAGTTTTTGTTCTGATGGTGCCCGCTCATCACTCACCAGTAACTCGCTGCCTTTGCCTGAAGTACACGTGAATATTAATTCCTTCTTATAGAAACTTAGTGATCAGTTTAGAAGATATGTACCCCTTATAATATATATTTACCTGAATAGATGTCGACATCGAATTTAAATCTACCCCTTTTTTATTTATTTTTTTTGATAAAACAAAAATTCTCAAATTAGACAGATCCCTGTTTTTTCGGTGTATGAGATGTATTCAATAAGTTTCAGGCTGCAAGCTTATATGGACAATTAGTGTTCAGGATTTTAGCTAATTTTATGGAGGACACATGTAAATATATGATGAAGATGTTGTATACGTCCATATGCCGCTAGAGGGTGTAGGTGTCACGCCTGGTGGTGTGGTGAGAAGTTACGCAAGAGAATAGACAGTCCAATGTTTTGGCGAGTGTTAGAACTGTTCATACCATTATAGTATCGCAAAGTGTGTGTGTGTGTGCATGGCCATGCCATTGGATTTTGTGGAGCACTAACAAGTATTTCTTGTCAAGAATTCTCATGGGGGACAAATTGCTGGTGCTACCATTGTAAACTTGAATCCAACTGCCAAAGTCTGCAATGGAAACTCCTAGGGATCATCACCCAAAAAATCCAGAGTGGATGCGGATTCATACGGATGGGAAAGTGCAAGAGGAGGTTCGGAATTGGTTCAAACAGCAACCGAAGTCCTCCTATGAGAAGGGTATTTCGCACCTGGTACCATACAGGGATAATTGTTTGAATCACCATGGTCAATATTTGTGAAATAAATTCGTTCGTTTATTCCCCATTGCGTTCAGCCTCTATGTTACTTATTGAATACACCTCATGCTTAAGATTATTTTATTTTTCATTTCATGAATAGACATGTCTTTGCCACTGTATGTAGAGTAAATGATACATACCACATAGATTTCAAAATAACTTATTTACAATTTAAATAGCGTAGTTATTTTTCAATAAAGAAATAAAATATTATTTTTAATTCACTTTCATCATTTGCAAATTTTTTCCTCTTCTTCTTCCTCCCATAAAATGTCATCTTCAGTGCGTGCCATCCATATGAGAAATATTTTTTGAACCCTTTAACGATAGACTCATCAGAAATATTGTACCATTCCATGCGATTTTGATCTATTCACCTAATAATCCAGTAGATTTTAATTTTTTTTTTTTTTTTTTTAATTATTCCAGTTGTTAAGGGTGCTTATCATCCAACAACCATGCTGTATATAGCTTCCTCAGATTTTCCTTGACAGAGACATCTATAAGGGTCGTACAAATGAAAACGAAAATTTGTGTGGGTGGGGGGAAAAAAAAAAGACGACGTGTAGGATCGTAAATTTTTGTTTTCAACAATTGCGAAACCCCACATGCAAATTAAACAATAGGTGCAAGTGTTGAATCATGTGAATAAGAATTACAGCTTGTGCTTCGAAGCTCTGCGAGTGATTGCTTCGTCCAAACAAGCAATTGCGAAAAAATCAAAAGCATTTGCAAACAGCATGGGGAAGGTGATGTAGACCCATGTTTTTTGATCGCAAAGGCCCGATTTTACTGGACTTTCTTGAAAAAAGGCACCGCAGTTAACACAGCACAATATAAGGAAACATTGAAGGCATTGCACGTGGCCATCAAATGCAAGCATTCTGGACTTTTTACAGGAGGAGTGCTTCTTCTCCACGACAACGCGCATCCTCACACCTTGAAAGCAACGGTAGACCTCATCAAAAGTTCAACTGGGAAGCAATGCAGCATCCACCTTACAGCCCCAACTTATCACCATGTGACTTTCACTTGTTTGGGGATCTCAAGAAACATCTGAGAAGCCGCAGGTTTCAGTCGGACGATGAAGTGAAGGAAGAGGTTTTGGACTGGTTCCACACGCAACCGAAAGACTTCTTCCATAAAGGACTTACACGCCTTGTTACACCGTGGGATAAATGCCTTAACGCATTTAGAGAGTATTTTTAAATTCCTTGTATACACTTTGGATAAAATAAATAATTTTTGTTTTCATTTGTACGACCCTTATAAAACCTGCAATTCGCCTAACCTTATAAATGTATCTGCCATACACGAATTTAAGAGGGATCACTGTTTCTAGTCTGATTTCAGAAAAAAACCTGGGCTTTTATTAGAGTAAATACCGTAATAAGTTTTTCTAAATTAAACTTCATTTTTTACCTAAGACGCTTTACCACTTCATTTTTACCTCTTATATAAATTTTAATTAATAGTTTTGAAAAATTCTTGTTTAATAATCATGCATCATCTATCTTGATTATTATAGACTCAATTGTTGCAGTATTTTGTGGCAACAATCGTGATAATCAAGCATTTCTGCAGTTAAAAAAATCACTTCATTATTTAATAATTTTTTTTTTTTTTTTTTAATATATCTTTTCTGGAAAGAAAGAAGAAGAAAAAAGAAAAGATTGAGGAAAATTAGAAAAAATTTTTTTTATACAGGGTATCTCATAAATTGAGGTACAAATTTTAAAGGGATGTACAGAACATCAAAAGGATTGAGAATTGCATAGAACCCATGACTGGAAACATCACCGTATGTCGGTAGGTGAGCTCTGAAGGGGAAATATCGATTTTTCGCATGTGCATCACAATTTGTATGAATATGGGTCTTTAAGAGGTAACATGCATAGTTAGGGCAGGTCACAAGTGACTCGTGTCTCAGCTGTAGAAAAAAAACATGTTGGATGTCGAGAGAGGAATCACTGTAGGAGGGTCTCTGGCTAGAGTACAACGTATTTTGAATAGATACTTTAGACATCTCCTGTAATATTCTAAAATGGAAGCATCTAATATGCCATTTGTAATAATTATGTGCAATAAATGTTTCCAGTAATATATCGTGTATCCTTTTATTGTACTTCTGGTACCACTTTCCCATGACATTTTCCTGTGCAATTTTCAATCCTTTTGATGTTCTCTACCTCCCCTCAAAGTTTATACCTCCATTTGAGACACACTGTATTGAAGAGAATTGCTTTGTGTACATTTAAAGCAGGACTTGAGGCAGTGTGCAGATTTCAGTGGATCTCAAGATCCTAGAGCGGTGGGTTCGAATCCTGCTGTGGCTTGAATGTTTGTGTTTGTCCTTGACTATCCATACCAGAAAACTCGCATTAATTATCCCTTGATCATCAAAGTTATCTACGGTGACAAGCCTAGAAGACATAAACGGTGAAATATATGCAATATTTTCCTTTTCAGTATAGTGATGCTCCTATATCTCGTTGAAATGCACACATTTGACTTAAATTTAAAATGTTTGGTTTATTAATGAAAATTTAATCTGGCAATGCTAGTTTATCTGGAGAACGAACAATTAGAACTTTAAACTTTCTAACATTAAAAGAATAGCATTTCTTGTTGGGTATTTTAAATTTTAATGTGTACAATGTCAAGTGTATAGTGGCGATTAGGAACTACAAAAGCTAACAGCTAGTTATTTGATGTCATTTGAACTTAGTAATAGAGAAGTTAGTATGTGAGGTGCAAGCATTCCTTTCAGAAATGAGCGAAACAGAACCAAGTGGAATTTTTCCAAGATAGAAATTATCTAATTTTATTTTGGTTATGCTTCCTCGTAATGATTTAGGGAGTTAGCACTTCAGTTTAATTTTGGTATCTGCATGATTAATGATATGGACTAATGTCATGCATAGATGTAAAAGCTCTAATTCTCTTTAGTAAATTGCAATGGAGAGAAACAACCAATTGATCGATTTCATTGTTGAAATGAAAGTATATCGAAGGTAACTCCTAATTTGTTAATAAAAATGTGTTCAGATATTTATTTAAGTCCACTTAGAGACATTTATCAAGGCATTGAAGGTAACTGTTATTGTTGTCCAGCAGCTAGAGAGCTTGAGTGTATTCAGTCACAGGCATTGTACGTAAAGTTATTTATGTAGGTAACGATATTCGAATTGAATTTAATGGTAAGAGGAAGATCCCACAGCATATAATAAGGGGTTCATACTTGAGCCTTTTATCGTTCCTCTTATAGAAGGATCCTGGTTTATTATATTTAAATGATCATCTAACTCATTCTCAAACTTATTTCTATGAACACTACCTCAGCATTTATAAAATTTAGTAATCCTCCCCCTCCATCTGCAAATATCAAGGAGATGTAAAGAAATTCATTTCTTGGTTCGAAAGAAGGGAGTGAGATACAGCTAAGGATCGAAAGGGCAGTTCGCATCATCATTCTGAAGAACTTGCATAATCAGCTGCTCTCTCCATCTTTTAATTATAGAAATGAAAGGATTTATAAATTTTAAAAATTCCGTTTTGTTTGGGTGACCCTTCAGAGGACCATTTTTTGCTACTGTCATCGGCGATACAGTTAATTACAAGGGCTATTTTATTTTAACCTCCGATGGGCATAAAATAAAGACAAATGTGAATAAAAATTGATTTTATTACTAGGAGTACAATCAAAGTTACTTTTCAACATAGTCACCATAAAGATTGAGATATTTTTCATATTGGTGGAAGAGTTTTCCAATATCTTCTTCATAGAAGTTGCTACCAGCATGTTGAAATGGGTCTCCACAGTATCTTGAAGCTCTTTGTTGGTACGAGGCATGCTGTCTTCTGGAATTATTTTCATTCATGACAACACACGACAACATACTGCAGTGGTAACCCAACAGTTTCTTGAGCAATTTCAATGGGAAGTATTTGTCATACACCCCAGACCTGATGCCGAGTGACACTCATCTTTTTTGATAGCTGATGAAAAGTCTGCGAGGAAACACTTTTGCATTAAGGAAGAGCTTGAAGATGCCATGGAGACATCTCAACATGCTGGTGGCAAACTTACATGAGGAGGGTATTGGAAAACTTGCCCACTGGTATGACAAATGTCTCAGTCTACAGTGAGTATGTTGAAAACTAATTTTGGTATTCACACTTGTCTTTATTTTATGCCCCATCAGAGGTAGGGAAAAAAATGTTATTTTTAATTTTAAAATAGAAAATTTTAATGTTGCTTTTAATATTTTATTGGCATGACACAAGCATAAATAAAATATCAAAAATTTCCAATAAAATATCAAACCTTTGATAATAAAATTTTAAAATTAAAAATTTCCGAGAACATTTTAGAAATATAACGTTAAAAATCTCTCGAGTTAATTTTGAAAATAATATAAAAAAATTTGTCGAGTTAATTTTAAAAATCAAATATAAAATTTTATTTATTTAATTTAAAAAATAAAATATAACAAAATTTATGATTTAATGTTAGAAATAAAATATTAAAAATTAGCCAAAGAATAAAATAATAAAAATTTCCAATTAAATTTTAAAAATAAAATATTAAACAATTGCTGATAGAATATTAAAATAAAATATTAAATATTTGTACTATAAAAATTTTATATATTTACTAATTTGTATTTTAATAAATAATGCATATAACACAAAATAGTGACACTATATAACATAGCAACATGATATAAAGAATGAAAACGAAAGCATCTCATTCACTTTTCGCGAGTATACAAAAACCTTTGTTTCAGGGTTTGAAGTTACCTGACTGAAACTGCTTGTTTGCATTGTATTATCATTGCCAAGTGGTTATTTGCTCAGATCAACTAGATTGTCGCTTGATTTTATCCAGTCATGCTTTAATTAGCCGATCATATTTTCAGCTATCCCCCCCTCCCCCTCCGAGTCGTAACCATTTGTTTTGACAGCATGTCAGCAGCTTCTGTAGTTGTGTTAATCCTATATTTGGGATATAGGAAATTAATTACAAGATGAATATCCCCCAATGTTGCATCTTGATTTTCTTCTCCTTCATAACTTTTTTATCTTTATTGAGTCTTATTTTTTGTTAATTTGAAATGATGAACAAGTAAAAAAGGAACTTGATAGCTATTGAAATGAAACTAAAAGATGCAGAGAAAATGTAAATTGGATATGTATCCTATTGAATGTCAGAAACCTGAAATCTCTTCAAGCAATTGGAATCGAAAAAGGTGCTCTCAAGAAGTTAAGCTATGAAGAAGCCTAAAAAAAGAAAATGATGTTATTGATGAAACATTATGGATATGGTTCGTGTAAGAATGATAAAGGAGACTGATTTGAATGAAAGGGCAAGGGATGTTGATCAATGATTTATAAGTGATAACATTCTAGAGAATGAAGTGCTACCTAGACAACTATGTGAAGGGAAAATGGTAAGAGGAAGAAGAAAGACTGAAGTTGTGAAGGAAGAAGATGGTTACAAAAGAATACCGTATGGACGCGAATACTCCATGCATATTTTTTTCAAAGTTTGGAGCGGAAAAGTTTGGGTTGGGATTGATACTTCTACAGTAATTCATTGCGAGAAAGGTTCCTGGTAAGATGCTGAGAGTATTGGCATTCGCACTGCAGGAAGGAAACATGACTTAAGCGAAAGCCGTATTCATGACTGGTGAAAAAAACAGCACGTCTCCAGCAAATCAATTGTAATTACGGACATTTTGTGGCTAAAAAGCAAGGTTTACGGATATTGAGAAAAGGCTCTGCAATTGGATTGACAATAAAATGTGCTAGATAAAAGATTTTATGTAGGATTCATGTTTTATAAATGAAGCTCAGAATACAGCAAAGTATTTTTTATTCTATAGAGTGTGTGGATTATCGATAGCACGGAATATTCATGTATGTACGGTAAATCACTCTTGAAACTGTGACGAGATACATTGAACAGCAATACAATTTTTGTTTGCCTTTGATATTTAATGAAAAAAAAGTGGCATGATGTTGCTTCAAGACTGAAAATAAAAGAAAAATGAAAACTAATGATTTTATTAGCGAAATACTGTACACACTGTAAATTAATGTTTAATAAATATTTATATATACAACATATTGTGTATGTGCTTCTTTTTTTAAAGCGTTTTTCAACCTAAAAATGTTATTTTTTATGCTTAACCAGCCATTCGTTTATATCCTCTTAAGATCCACTCCTATATGGCTGATTAATAGGGAGTCTCTCTGCTGGATCGGTGGACGAGAGCGCTAAGGCTCAGGTCTTAGTGCTCTCAGAACCAGCGAATTCGAATCCCGCCAAGGGCGTGGGTGTCTTATTCAAACGTTTCCTTTCGAAGTTGGTGTCAAGAAGGGCATCCAGCCATAAAAAAGATCATTGCCAAATCAAAATAACTATAGCGACTCCATGCGAATAATGGAAATAGAGTTAAGGACGAAGAATAGGGAATCTCTCTAATGATAAGGTTTATCCCAGATATACAGGGCTCGCGTCTTTGTGTGACGGATCAGCTACTAATCTGTAGCTTGGGTATCTTGATCGATAAATAATCAACTACAGCAATGGTTTTCAACCTTTTTATAACCGTGTACCACTCAAAGAAAATAACTAACGAAACATTGTCAATGACCCTTTCCAACTACCATTGACTACCATAGCTCTTCGTGTTTTTTTTTTTTTTTTGTTTTTTTTTAAGATAACACTTCTGATTTTGGTGTATTATTCATTTTTTAAAAATAGTATAACTAGGGGCTAGTGTAATTGTGGATCGCTAAAACTTGAGGAATTCTGTTCGATTTATTTTTGGGTTGCCCAAAACGTTATTTCTGGGAAGGCTTAATCTAGTCATGTTTTTTAATAAAATATATTTCAGTTAATATTGATAGACTTTCTTTTTTTAATAACATAATTTAACATCATGAAAAAGATAGACCATTGTATTATCTTTACGATAAAGTTAATTGAAGCTTTACAATACCACAAAATCGAAATGGTAATTCCTGCCTTTTTCTCAGCCTTTTATCTTTGAAAAAGTTGAGATTAATGGTAGAGTAAGTCGGAATGCAATCCTGTATGGTAAAGGTTCATTATCTTTTGATTTAACATTAATTTACGGAATAATTCATGGACTTGTTATTTTTGTGTGTCAAATTGGCCCTCCATTTCCCAATTAGTTTACAAACATCGACGTGAAAGGGTACAGTTAAGATATTGCTAGAGCAATGTTTTAAAATCCTTCCATATTTTATCATTGATTGAAACTAATTTTTGGAGACAATTATCAGTGGAAAAATGTTTACATGATGTTTAGGGAAAGTATGATCATAGATATTTTGAAATTTGAAGTAAGCTTTAAAGAAATCACATGAATTCATTTTCTGTCTAGTGTTTTTGAATGTGATTGTAAGATGTGTCAGCCTATCCAGACATTCCCAACTTAATCTGATCACAGGCAGAATAAAGATCCAACAGATTTAAATAGCAGAAAATTATTTAGAATTTTACCCTTTTAAAGCATAAAAATGAACTACAAAGAAATATTATTCTTGTTTAAGGTGTATTTGCTTTTATTTTTATTGGCCTGCCACTCACTAAGAGAGAAAGCATATGTGTTCGTTGCTGAAACTCAAAAATTTCTTTTTTCTGAAATCGACTTAAAAACTTATGATTCGAAAAATACGTTGAAAATTTTGGGGAAAAAAATGTCTGTACGTATGTGACCAATTTTGTGCAGCTAAATCCTCCGAAATGGCAAATAGCAGAAGCGAATAAAAATTACACTTACTTAGAGGTTACCTTAAATTGTGCCCTAGTGTATTTTTTATGTCAATTGGGTAAGCCTTTTTAGAGATGTTAACTTTTTTCTAAAAATTAAACGGCTGTAGTATTCAAACCAGTTAATCCCAGACTCAATCAATTCAACATATATTGACTCTTTTTATTTATTTTCTTTTTATAAATTAATCCATACATAGAGGGATCCTTAACCCGGCGTCACTCGCGTCAAATTTTATAACAGCACTACCCGCGCTGCGGTGTTTACACCGCACTTTTTAAAAGTGATTTTATTTCATAAAAAAGAACTCAGTGAGATAAAATAACAAAATGATTTTTATTATACTTTTATAAATGTATGCCAAAATCGTAGCTTTTTCTTTAATTTTTACATTCTGATTTGTTAAGTTTAACTTTTTTAATTTTTAATTTTAACATTTTTTATTGGCGCTAGCTGTTGCCAATAAAATTGTACTTGGAATACATGGAAGTCATCACAAGGTAGTGCCACTGTATGATGAGCTAAATCAAAAAAATCAAAAAGTGCGGTGTAAACACCGCTCGCGCGAGTGACGCCGGGTTAAACTATGCATTGACGTGTTTATCATGGAAGTGGGCTAAGCCTTTTTAGAGAAATTAATTTTTTTTTCCCCCTAAAAATGAAGAAATGGCAGAAACATTCATTTCATCAACCCAAATGCAATAAAAAAGACATGAACTCCTCTCATTGAGACAAACCATTTTTATAAAAGAAATAGTTTGTCTGCAAGGAGCCATTTTGGAGTAATTAAGCTTTTAAGGACGACCCCCCCCCCCCCAAAAAAAAAAAAAAAAAAGTTTTCCTTTTTGAATCCGTTTCATGACCTGGTGGTAAGTTAGTGCGAATATACCATTCCGCCATTACAATTTATTATTTTAGTGTTCTAAAATAACAAGGCTTATGCATAACGTACAGACATTTACGTTAAAAAAAATATTTCCAGCAGTTACTTGCTTTCATATTACACTTTAAAGTATCATCTTTACTTTCGTATTCAAGATCAGCATTATGGTTAATATTGCAGTTACAATTAATGAAAGAAGAAACTGGTCTAAAAAATAAAGTAATATGGTAATATAAAAATTGACAAATAAGTTTTAGTACTCCTTTGATCTGAAAATGAAGACCTCTCTTTCTACATAGATTCTCAGATGCTCAAATTATAAATCTATCAAATTTCATTTTGAGAGCTTCGAATATTGTTCGAACTGTCTTTAACCTTTATTTATAGCTGAGATAATTTGGTAAGAATACAAATATCAGTCAAAAAGACTACCTTTAGATTTCATTCTTTGGTGCATCAGACTAAAGACTATCTTGTGAATCTGTGGTTCAATAGGAGATGCCTGCGACTAAAGATTACCCGAAATATGTCACCTTGAAGTTACAAGGCCTTATATGCCCTAGGCACTTATTCCATCTTCGGAATATTGGTCAGACCCAAGTTTTCAGAAACCTATCGGAAATGCGCTTCGCTAAGAAAGCGAGTCAGATTTCCAATAGTGATAATCTTAGGTAATGAATGACAACTGCGAGTTGAATGTCTGGTGTGGTGAGAGCGATGGACTCAAAGTATGTGGTGAGTAGTTTCTTCCTATAGATTGCATTGCCTGCACAGTGGTTTGTCATGATAGATGCTTTAAGGAAAGTGGAAAGTGGCCAGTAAGGAAAAGCATCATTATACAAAGCCTACTTCTGCTGAGTTGTAGAATATTAGATGTTAAGCCCGTTTTCTCTTTAGCATTTGTTAGGTGTCTGCGTATTTTTGGTGTTTTTTTGAAAAAACGCATTTGTTTTCCAATTAGCGACTTTCATGTGTCTGCATCTGTCAGCTGTCTTTCATGCGTCTTTTCAAGATCTGGCATGGCTAGATTTTACTAGTTTTTTTCAGGCGTCTTTTCAGATCTAGCCAATCAAGTGCGATCTACTTCGCTATGGATTCTGGGTAGAGGTCCTTGCCGATTCAAATGGAGAATCGTGGCTGCTGTTCATCGACACAGATTCTCGTGAATTTATTAATAAACAGGTTTTAAAAATTTGATGAATGATTTATTTACTAAGTAAAAAAATGATGTAGTAATAATTTCAAAGCGTGAACGTGATCGGAGTGGTCGATATCCTCTTTTTCCATCGCCTTGAGAGAGGGACAATTGAGTGGCCCAGTGCAGTAACCAGGCAAGTAACAGAATAAAAAATTTGTTAAATGCCTCTAGAAATTTCAAGCATAAGTTATGCACTGAAACAATTTTAATTCTTAGGGAAACGTTCATAAAACAGACATAGACAAGCTTAAATTAGCTGCCCTATAAACAAAGTAAGTGATAAAGGATAATATTTTCATAGGAAACTATAAAAACAGGTAAGTGCACTTGCCTGGTTACTGCAGCGGGCCATTCAATTGTTTGCAGTGACTTGACCAATCAGATCAGACCAGAGTCAGGATAATGCTTGAAAGTCGCTATTGAAAAACGACCACGCTTGCGTGCTAATCACGACGCATCTTGCAGGCGATGATTGTAAGAGGGCCAAAAGTTGCCGCATATTACGAGACACCTAAAAGTCGCTAAATGGAAAATGGCCTTTAGTCTCACATTTCACCACAATTCAAGAATGAACACTGAATAATGCCAGCTGCATACAACCAAACAGTCACCATTATCTTCTTTGGATGAAGGGTTGTGTTTGGCATGGGGCCTCATTGGTATATGAAGCCTGTGAGAAAAGTATCCGACCTTATTTTTTTTTGCGAAAACCTGATGGATTTCGATCGCGCGTGCTTGCATGAGCCGACCTTGAACCTTTGTGCGTATGCGTGAATTTTTTCCTGCCTCTCAATAGCGTCAGTTGCTGGCAATCAGCATTAAAGGGAGGTAGTGTGTTGTGCTCTCGTCGGTTTTTGATTTGGAGGCTTTTGGTGACGATGCTATGGTCGTACCCGTACACCCAGGACTCGTCACCAGTGATTATTGTGTACATGAAGTCGGGGTCAATGTTTGCGGAGGCCAGCATGTCCTGTGAGACGTCAACATAAAGTTGCTTTTGCTCCGCCGTCAGCAGCTTCGGCACGAATTTCGCCGCCACTCTCTTCATGGCCAAATCTTCGGTCAGAATGGAATGTGCCGAAAACGTACTGATGCCCACCTCTTCCGCAACTTCTCGGATAGTCACACGACAGTCCCGCATCACCACAGCGTTCACTTTGGCAATGACCTGGTCGTTTCGGCATGCTGATGGCCGACCGGTTGTACCAGTCCTTAATCTGTGTGATGCCCATAGCATCGTCACCGAAAGCCGTCTGAATCTTCCGGATGGTTTCCACCTGGCTGTCGCCCAGTTTCTGGCAAAATTTGATGCAGTAACGCTGCTCCAGTCGTTCCGTCATTTTCCTTCAAATCAAAAACCGACGAGAGCACAACGCACTACCTCCCTCTAATGCTGATTGCCAGCAACTGACGCTATTGAGAGGCGGGAAAAAATTCGCACAAAGGTTCAAGGTCGGCTCATGCAAGCGCGCGTGATCCAAATCCATCAGGTTTTCGCAAAAAAAAAATAAGGTCGGATACTTTTCTCACAGGCCTCGTATAGCCAATTGCAGATCAACAATGATTACTTGTTAAATATCCATTTTTTGCACATCTCGAAATTTAATTATTATCTAGTAATTATTAATAAATTATTAATTATTATTTACTAATCATTAATAAATTATTAATTATTAAAAATGTGTTCAAAAGCTACACTTATACTCAGAATAATTTATAAAATTATTAATTTCATTCTTTTCGAGTTATTTATATATTTTAAAAATTATTTAAACATTCTTGCCTGGTGGGAAGAGGGCTGGTGCGTTGGCTTTCCTTGATCTTAATAAAGTCTCTGGGCTTTCAAGTCCTTGACTCCGTTGGGTTGTGGGTTTAAATCCCACCTTGGGCAGGGATGTTTGTGTTTGTCCTCTGAATGCGTGAAAGATAAGATTCACATAGAAAGCTTTTAATCACGTGAAAGGGCACAAAATGACCTAGCTGTTGACACGCCATAAACCAACGTACCAACAATCAAATTTAAATGTGTTACTCTTAATTTCAGTTTTTCAAATGCAGCATATAGTAAATGCTTTTGCCTGGGTAATGCAATTTTGAATCAAAATGTGGCCTTTATTGGCCCTCAGGGAGCACTTCACTCCTGTCAATCTAAGCTGGGAAATGGGTACAAACAAGCAGCTTGTGCTTATTGTTGTGCTCGCATATTTTTAAATTTCTTCATCTCGAAATCTGACATTTCATATGGAACAATTTGATACATGCTGTTCTTCTGATTATGCATACTGTGGCATATATTGGACACTGTCAGCAACTTCCATAAGAATATCTCTCCCTATGCGAGAATTTGAAATGCTTGGGGTCCTGCTTTCTTCTCAATACTGTGAAGTTGCTGTTACTTTTTTTGAACCATCTTTGTACATCATTGTCTTCTGAAAGATGTTTGTAGATGCATATTTGGATATGATAGGGCTTTGTTACAGTTTTTTCTCTCTTTCTCTCCCTCTCTCCCCTCCTTTTCTCCCTCTTTCTCTCTCCCCTCTGTCTCTCCCCCCTTCCCCCTCTCTCTCCTTCTTTCTTTTGTGAAGTTATAACATACACTTGTTCCATCATTGACAAATAGTGACTTAAATATGTTAAGATCTAAGGAAACCTCTTGCAAATAGTTTCATTAGACATCAGTAAAGAGAAAAACGTAATATTTGATATGAATGAAAATTTAAATCATTGCTTTATTTTACACAATATTTAAGCACAGTTTTATAATCAACTACAGTGATTTTTGGAAATCCCCATAATCAATAGTCTCAGAAATTAAGGTCTGGGGATCGAAGAAGCCACATTATTGAAACATTTTGTCCAATCAATCTGTCTTCAGTAAAAAGAAAGCAAGAAATATTTTACAGCTATGTGTGGCGTCACGCCATCATGTTGGAATGTTACGTTTCCCAACCTGATGTAAAGAGTAACATGATTCCTGTAAAATAAAAACTATTTAAACTAATTTGCATGTTTTATGATTGGAAACATTTCCACATTATGCCAATATGAACATATTAAAATATTATAATCTGTTCATTAATAAAACCATTATCACGTCTCCCTTATAGTTTATTTTTTTATTATTTTTTGATCACCCTGTATATACCATTTGTCCTAGTTACATTTTGTAAATGAACTTTTGTGATATGATATTTATACTGTGCACCTCTTAACAAAAAATATTTTGAACACTTGCCACAATTTTAAGCAGTTCATTATGGTTTTCAAGTACATTTGCTTACTGCTTAGATTCATCACTGAATGAATTTGTTTGCGTTCAGGGGCTGTAAAAGATATTACACAAGAAGATGCATTGGCAACAAAGGGACTGTTTCAGCTCAAAGAGAAGAGAGTGAAAAAAAATGTTCTGTAATAAGTTTCTTTTTGAAATCAATTTAGTATACAAAAACTGTGACAAGAAAATACAGTGTCATAAAAACGACTGACACTTTTTAAAGTTATTCTTGGGAGCGATTAATGTATGAGGTTAGGATGTGGTTTTGGTAAGTTTACTTGTAATTTGCAACTGATCTTTTCGAACTGTGCATAATGACATTCTTAGCGGCCTGAACATTTGGGATCATGGCCTAATTCAGACGTCCAGTAAGGAAGTATGCTTACACAAATTATGGCGTGTTTAGAACATTGATGGCTTTAATCATAAGTTCAAAACTCACAATGTGGACAATAATTCGATCTCAGTTTTGTCTACAAGATTGAAACATTTAATATCATTCATTATAAATCGTGCTATTGCATTTTCATCCCATTCCAAAATTGGTGTAGTCAATTTTAGCACTAAAATAAACAACATCTAAAGATGGTGTGCAAGATGCTAGTAGAAAGACTTAAAACTATTGCTGACTGAAACCTGAATGGTCAATTGTAGACTTGGGATGCGTGTTTGTCCTCACGAATAATGAGTGCAGTTAATTCCTTAAGATACACCAATCTTCTAAGTATACTTATTTTAAAATGATTAATTTATGCTTCATAATGAATTTTAAGGCATTGAATGTTTTTAACTTTACTTTCATGCTAAACTAAAGAAGTACAATTGTTTCTTATATTTGCAATTAGTAATCATACATATAGCAGAGAATTATTATCCTTTATCTTTGCAGAGAGTACTGACACATTCTCAAAGTCAATGAATAATTGTTTGAAAACAACATATATTTTTACAGGAATGTGTTATTTTATATCTCACAACATATACAGAGTTGAAATATAGGTGAGGATGAAGCAAAAAAATTCTAATCCCTCAAAAATTTTGGCCATTATCCAATGCTTTGCTGCCAAGTTTAAAATAGTGCTAGGTTATCATAAAATATTATGAGATACAGATATTTGTATACTCATGTTTTTTTATATACCAAACTCTGTTTTTCCCTTCAGTTTTTGTACATGATGAGCCTGTTTAGTCCATTATCCACTTTCTTGTTTCTGATTGATCAAATTTAGGTATAAATATACCTTGTACAACATACAATTTTTTTTTACAATTAATGTAGTTAAACTAACATTAATAACTGTAAAATTTTAAGTTCTTGCTTTCTCGTAGTTTCAATTATGCAATTACCTTGGCATATGGAAATGCCTACTGATGGTCACCAAATTGTCCACGTTTTTTTTTTATCTCTTTAAATGATTTTGTTGCAAGTTTTGTTTGTTCATCAAGAGCACATGATGCAAAAATTGAAAAGATCAGAAAATAACAGCTTCAATTCTGTGTTTTTCCTTAATGAATTTACCCTTAAGATTTAAGGTATTCTTCTATTACCGATAATGTGCTTGAATGCCGTTTACCTCTCTACTCAATTATAATATATTGATGTTATTTGGAGCAAATTTTTTTTTTTTTTAATTTACTATTGACATATGTCGGCAAGATCTTTTTTTGATTTAACACTTAGTCATAACAATTTAGGATATTCAGATCATTAGTAAGAAACCGTGTCATTATCGCCTTCTATTACCGGGTAAGAAAATTTCAAATCCTAGGCTTGATTTTAGGCATAAAAAGAGAGCCTCCCGAATAATAAAATTAGCCAACTTCATAGAAGACAAGTGATGCATTGTTTTGTTCTACAACCTTCCTTCCTTTTATGTGAGTCCCCCCCAACTGGTTCGTCCAAAGCAGATGACAATCTTAGTTCGAGAAAAATTTTAAATCAATTATGTTTCTTATACAATAGATGTGCATTCTTAACTTAAACACATTTTAGAGTAAGTTAATTTGTATTTAATGTAGAAATTATCATGGTATTAATAATTAATGTGAAAATTCAACCTGTGAATAAAACTAAAATAAAGAAATGTTAATATATGCAGCATGTAATATTTTCATTTTAAAATTTAATATTAAATGTATGCCAGCATACTTTTACCTTTTTTGTCTTGTAGTAGATGAATGTAGTTAGGACATGCAGCATACACCTTTCAAACATGTGTTCGGCATTGTGTTAATGTGCAGTTCATTCGGATCTTGTCATACCGCTAAATCATTAATGACCAGCTTCAAAAATGCCCATACAAACTTAAACTGCTAACCTGTGAGTCTACTGTACTTTTTTCCTAGTGGTTACTTTCATAGTCAGACGAATATAGGAAGACACATTATTGAAGATAAAACATAGTCACACGTCCAATTCAGCCAAAAGTAATCGATGGTAACCTCTCTTCTTCAGCCTTTGTTAAAAAATAAATGTTTTTGTGAGATTTTCCTATAGGATCAAGTGAATCGTGGCAACGGAAGTTTTATGATTATAGCCAGACTATGGCAACCTTTCGGGATAAAAGGATCCTTCATATTGGCACATGTGACTGAAGAGTATGCATAAATTCACGAAAAAAAAATGAAAAGAAGCTCTGACCTCTCTTTCAAAGAAGATATGGACACATTTAAATAGACAAATGGGATACTGAATGTTGCCAAGTGTGTATGTCGTATAAGTTTTTTTTGGAATACATCCTAGAAATCCAGATAACTTGGAAATTAAAAAATCCAGAAAAGTCAAGAAGATTGAAAATTTCAAGATGTGCATACATATAAGAAGTTCCAAATCTTGACAGTTGACAAACTCTGAAACGTAATCATTTTGCAAGTCCAAAAGAAAGAAGAAACACCATCTCTTTGTACTTTACCGAATATTTTTAAATGCTTCTTTGTACTTTTTTTTTATTTACAATCTCTTAGTAACCCTCTCTCTTTTCCATTCTTCTGAATCTTATGATTCAAATGTATATTCCTTCTTTCTGCCCTTAATTTTAGTTGATGTCCACCTTTTCTCCATTTACCACATGTATTTCTTGCCCTTTTGGTATCTTGCCACATAAATAATTTTCTATCTCCATTATAGAGATATTTTTAATATCTAACAGTAGTCTCTTCTGAAACTGCTTTGCAGATGACTTCCTTCAAATTACATAAAAATGTATCCCTGTATATGTAAGTGTTACCTTTGAAATACATGTATATTATAAACAATTAAGAATGACCACTTTGTATTATAACCGTATGTATTAATGTGACTAAGTTAATTATTTAAGTGTAATAGATTTTTGTAAATATTTAACATTATAATTGTCTAATGTATATTTTTTTCTTTTTGTATTCAATAAAAAATTTTTTAATGATTTAATCAATAAACTGAATTTATTTTTAAAATCCTGTTTTCTTTTTTGTTTTCTAAATTTATCTTTTTTATTATTTTTCCTTTTTACATAATCTTTTTCATTTAACTTCATCTACATGCAATCATTGAAACCATGAATAATCATCCATATTTAAAGCTCTTTTCATAAGAGTTATATTCTTTATGTACTAGCACATTTGGATATGGGATTTGATAACAAACAGATTAAAAAAAATACGTATACATGGGCATGGGGGAGGAGGAGACAGCACTATGGAGGATCTCAAGTGCTTGAGGTCTTCCGTTGTCAGGTTTATGTCCTCAGCGATAATATCTAAGCGACTCAAACCCAGATTCTCCATATAGTCTAGCCATCTGGTTTCTAGGAAAATAGCAATTGCCTAGGAAGACATTTGCAGCATTCGTATCGTGTGGCCACCAATGTGGAGAAGTAGTGGCTCTTTGATTAAAGATCCCTTATTAATACTTGATATCTCATTTTGACTATATGTTCCCGTGATCACAATCTTTCTGTCATTATCCACTTTGAAGACCAAAAAAAGATGATTTCTTATAACTCAAAATATATGCTGAAGATATATTGTATACAGAACCATTTTGAATAAATTGAACCTTTTTACATTGACACATCATCACTATGTCTGGTCATCAGCAGTATATTTTGAGTTATCAAATTTTTGAGAAAATCAGTTTATTTTTATTTTGTTTTAATTTACATGATCAGTGGGTATGATAAAATTTTATACTAAATTTTAATTCTGTAGTTGTTTGATGACAACTATCTGAAAAAGAATTCCAAGAATCCTTTATTTTTTTTTCTTATTATTATTATTTTTTTTTAACCAAAGACAGTAATAAAAAAAATACACTTGGAGGTGTAACCATTGCACAATATTGTTTAAAATTATTTTTATAAGTAAGTGTAAGTCCTGTATGAAATAACTGTTGTGAGTTTTTGCTTAAAATAAAATAAAAATTTTAAATTATTAAAGCTGATGGATTTTTATTTCTTATCGGATGTTAAATAAAACAAGATTATGTTCCTTACTATAAAACGGATGACACTATAAAAAGAAACATATCACATACTTTTTTGAAAAGAGGAGAAATATCACATATTTCTGTAAAATAATATTTTGGAGTAAAGCTGTAGAAATAATTCAGTTGAAAGTTTTCTAAAAAAAAAACACATCACCTTTGGCATATCTTCTCATTGAAAATGGTGGTGGCTTGGTCAATCTTAAACATTGAATTATGTTGTGCGTATTTATTGCATTATTACAAATTTGGTTTATAATTTTATTACAAACCAAATATACGCATATGCATTCATATTCTTATAAGTTTCCTAATTTATTTTTGAGAAAGGAAGTTTCCTGTTTTTTTTTTTTATTTATAATTGAAGAAGTAATGTAAAGAAATTAAGCAATAATTGTGATTCTTATTTATATGTTGCCTACGAGTTTGAAGAAGAATTTTTATATTGTTTCTCGTAAAAGAAAATGCTTTTAATTCACTTGTTCCCATTATGTAGTTCTGCATTTAGAACGATGATATTTAAGTGTATTGAAAGTAAATAAAATTCATATTTTCTCCAATTTCATAGTCTCTTTAATACACACAAGGTTTTAATCAACAAAAAATACAAATGAAACTTCTATTTTTCTTTGTATTTGTGTGTGTAATTTTTAGAATTTGCTGATAATGCTTTTGACGTAGAAGTAATTGGCTTTTTAATTTTTTCGTATGTTAGAAAGTATAAATGCAAGTTTCATGATTCCCTTCCCTTCAGTTTGAAAATGAAACTAAATAGAAGTCATTCCTGAATTTGTTTCAAAATTTAAAATTTGTTATATAAATAATAAATAGTTATTTTCACTGTGGAAAGATAATCACTGTATAAAATATATGATTGAATAAATATAAAAATTATTATGAAACCATTTTATTTCTCTGAGCTTATTGACTAATGGCTTCAGTGATTTTATTAACTTGCATAAGCTACATTGTTACAAAACACAGTGAATAGAAAATGATAAATTTACTCGATAAATGAAATAAGGTATTGACATAATGTTGGAATATTGAAATGTTTATTACACTATAAGGAATGTAATTATAATGAAAGACTATTAAAATTATTTTATTCATTTTTTTTGTCTGATATTTTTTATTATTTAATTTAATCATGAGATATTTCTCACCATTTGTTACTTACAGATGAAGACTAGAAACTTCGAAAGAGTAGAAAAGGTATGTAGTGACTTGGCTTTTCTCCTGTTCCCTCTCCCTTTCCAAATTTCCAGTTTCCTACATTAAAAAAATAAAAATGCTTGAATTAAAAAAAAAGTCTTTGTGTCTATTTTTTATTGTGTTGTCTCCATTTTATATATTATAAATAAAGGAGTTTTAAAATGTTTGCCAAAACACATTATCATTTGAAATACAGAAATTTGACATGTTTTTTTATGCTTAATATTAACCTATTATTTTATTGTGTTATGTTAATCATATTACATCATCTTTAAAAAATAATTAGAAATCCTGTTTGTTTTTTTTATATTTATTTAATTTTATTGTTATGTAATTTAATAACCCCAGAAAATATTGGTAGATCATTGGTGTACATTAAGTACATTGGTTGTAAAGAAAGTATCCAGGAAAAAATGTGACAAAGACTAGTTCAAGCTTTATAAATAGATAACCTAATCGTCCAGGTATTCATAATTGGTAGTTTGGACTCTTTCCATCGATCGATAAGTCTGTGTTCCATCATGATAGAAATCTGGCAGATGGGGCATGAAGAATTCGTCCAGGTAGCATTTCACTTCATTAGTCATATTCGGCAACTCAGATCTGACTGGATCTGAGGCGCGAAGCGTTCAGCAACTGATTCTGACTGACTGACTGCTCAGAAAATGTGTTCGGCAGGGGACTTGTGACAGATTAAATCTAGTCAGAATCGTGACGTTTGGTCTTTCGAAAAATTCTTGACTGAGAAAGTCAGTAAACTAATCCATGACATAGCCTCTCTTCTATCCACCGTAGCAGGGGTCAAGGATAATAAAAGGGTGTATGCAGTACTGCTATGCATTGTGAAATTGCATGACCTTGCTGCGAAAAAAAATTAAAGTGTGTTACGAACAAATAAAAGTTTGAGAACCCCTGCACAAATAAAAGTCATGCGATCGTTTCGATACGAAAACTTTTCCCTCCTACTAAAGGACAATGATTGTATTTTTATCCCTCTATAAAAATATTTCGCTTTCTTCGCTCTCGAAAATGGCAACAGCTGCTGATAGTAGTCTTATTGTGGTTAACGCTGCTTTTAACCTCGGGACAGTGAGGACTTTATTACTAATTGGCATGTTTATTTTCAAATTAGCCACGTTAGGTTGCTCCATGAAGTATCTAATGTTCTATTCTGCAGGTTGATGTCACTTCAGTTCTCAAGTCAGTCAGATTTTGCATTCTGCACTTCGACTCAGATCAGCTCAGATGCAAGTCAGAAAATCGTCATAGGTCACATGACCTAGTCAGATCTGACTCAGTCAGATTTGAGTTGCTGAATATGCCCATCATCATTAGTAAAATTTTTCTCTGCAAGAAAAATGGACATAGATCAGAACAAATGAAAGTCTGATGCAGCAAGATCCAGGGAATGAAGAGGATGAGGCAAAATTCTGCTATAATGTTATGGTTACAAGTAAAAAGTTCATAGTGGATTAAGCCATGACGATCCCACCAGCAACAGAGTGTAATCTTGGTGTCTATGAAGGGATGGCTTAGCAACTCTTTGTGAGGGCTGTCAACATTTCGTCCATGCTCTTTTTCGCGTAATCTTCACGTACGTGACCCACTTTTCATCTCATGTAACCAAGCAATGCAAAACCCTTCATGTTTATTTATTTATTTATTTATTTATTTATTTATTTATTTTTTCATGTCTAGCGCGAGTTTTTATGGATACTTTCTTTGCAGTCTGCTTCATGTATATAACAAGAACATTTAACAAATAACCAGACAGGTTTTTTTTTTAGTTGTAATTTTTAAAATTAATTTCTAATTTGAAATTCAGCAAAACAATTACAACAAATGTAAAAGTGAAGAAATACTTTCTGAAAATTCAAAGGGGAAAATGTAAAAATATACAATAGAAACATACCAATGCTTCACCATAATTTTCCATAAAGAAAGTTTTGAACATTATCTGATGCCCACTAATCTTTGTAATCCATATTTCTTAAAGCTTTGCTGATTAATTTTATTTATCATTTTTATAGAGTGCTTGTTTTATTTTTACTTTTTTCAGGAAACATATTAGGTTTCATATAAATATTTAAATAACCAAATAAAATTATAAACTACCACCTTCATTTGTGATTGAATAAATCATGTTATGAAGTTCATTCACCATTGCTTTGATCTTCATATTTCCTAAAGACTGTGAATGTTGAACATTGATTTTTGTGTGTCTTTTTCATTTAATTTCATCATTAATAGTTATTATTCCATACTTTTCCTAATATTAAATAACTTTTCAGATTCTAGACATTATAAAGAATTATAAATGATTTTCTTCAGCTTTAAAGCCCACCTGTCGTAGTCCAAGTTATTAACACACTTTAATGACTAAATATGTTTTCCTGTTAGGCTGTACCCTATTTGAAATAGTTGAGGATGCTTTTTTCCTCTCTCTGAAATAAGTCTTAAAAATTTTTATTATGTCCTGTACGGTTTTTATAAGCCTATCCTAATCCCAAAGGAAAATTTTCTATCATATACTATCAATCTCTGACTTTTACTTTGTCCATTCTTAGTTACAATAGTAAATAAACAAAAGCCTTTTAAAATACAGGGTGTTTAGGATATTTGAGGAAACAATGCAAATAGTAGAACAAAATATCATATATGCTAAACAACGTATTTTATTCATACAAAATTAGGTACACAGATTTAGGAAGAACAGGTTAGAGAACAGGTTTATTCGATGTAAACATCATTAACCGCAATGATGCCTTCAATGCGAGATAGGAAGCGCTAACATGCCGAATTAAATGGTCCTTCTGGATGGCTGTTAACCAACTGATGGCAGCCTTGACAGCAGAACCAATGGTATTGATTGAGAACTCCAAGGAATTGAGATTTGGCGAGATAGGTAGCCACAAATTCAGTGTGATGTGGTCATGCAGATGGGTTGCCATCCATTCTTGTGTTGTCACAGCTTTATGTGCAGATGCAGTGTCCTGTTCAAAGACATTTGGCTTGCCATTGTGAACACTGCCTATCCAAGGCTTCACAACTGTTTGTGGCATTGCAGTGTAGCCAACCGCATTCACTCGAAGAGCCTGTGGAAAGAAGTGGGGTGGCACGACATGTCCTTGCTATTCACCATCCCTAAAACCCATTATAGGTGTGCATAACATGTGGGACATCTGAGGGTCCACACATAACTATCTGCCATTTTGCTGGTTCACGTTTTGGTCCTGGTCAAAAATTTTTTCATTGGAAAAAAACAAAAAAAAAACAGAGCATGTCAGGGTTTGACCTTGTTTAGTAACAGTTTAGCTCGAAGCAGTCATTGTTCTGCTGTTTTTGCCGATATGAACTGTCCTTTCCTCAGAACGTATGACTTACAATGAAGGGATTGTGCCCTCAGAAACTTGGAAATCTCGGACGATGGATCTGATGGAAATTGTGCTGTTTTCATACAATTTGAACGTTGTGTGTGCTTTTTGCACTGAGCTAAAGGCAACGCATGTCTGCCTGAGGCTTCCAACTCCTTCCTATCATTGTTCACAAACGATCTGGTGACTTACAAAAATGTTGCAATTTCAACATTGCTGTACTACCCACATAGCACAACGATCACGGCGTGTCTTTTCGTTTCTTGCGTTAACTGATAGTCCGCCATTGATGCTTTGTAAAGATGAAAGTACAGATATTAGTGTAATCATAACTGCAGGTGCTCATTCACATGTCCTCAAATACCTTACACACTCTGTATAAGGCAATGTATAAAATAGGCAATTCGCGCCACAATTACAAAAATTATGTATTAGTATTACTAGTATTTTCATCCTAATCATAAAACAAAGATATAATACAGTCTACTCCCATTATAACAAACTCAAGTATAAGAACAGATTTCACATGTCTAAGACAAGGAAAAGTAAATTTGAATATAAGGAAGTCGCAATTCATCCTTTAATCTGTATTATACAGTGCTTCCTATTGATAGCCTGGGAAATATCAGGAATTTTCAATTGTCATTGTTGATAAAATTAGGGAAACTGCACCTGAGCTTTCAGAAAATTTTAAGAGTATATTTTCAGAAATTTGGCACAAGAGTACCTTCCAAAAACAGTGGAAGCAACAGTGAAGAAGAGAATAACACTTGTCTGCTCAAATGCTGATATGAATGAGGTCTCAACAGATAATTTAAAAAGCAAAGAACTGTATTATTATTAATAGTAGTAGTAGTAGTAATAGTAGTAGTAGTAGTTTTGTTATTGTACGCCAAATCCCAAAGAAGAAGTAGAACGTTTATAAAGTAACGATAGCTGGTATAAAAGAGCAGACTTCAGTAAAAGATTTTCTCAAATAGAAGGTGTGTATATTTTAGTATTATGTGCTCATTAAAAATAATTTTTCTTTAACAAAACTTAATGAAGGTTTATCAGTTTTATTCTGATTTATCTTATAAGAAATTTTGGATATAAGAAACTAATTTTCAAACCCTCCCCCCCTTATGACTTTTTTTATAATTGGAGTAGACTGTATAGTAAGATTATTTCTTTCTCTTTATTTCTCTTTTGTGACATGCATTGAGACACTGTTAAGGTTCATTAATATACCTAAATAGATTTTTTTCCAAATTTTTTGAAGTCAAAATTGAATGCCTTCAAATACTGTAATTTTTTTAAAAAAATGCGTAAAATACAGAATTTTAGACGGAAAGAAACAATATTATTATTTTTTCTTTTCAATTCTTAAAAAAAAAATTAACCTGTTTTCTTTTGATTTTTTTAAACCCAAGTAAAAATATTCTAGATACATAACCATAGGAAATTTAAAGATTTCAAAATATTTAAAAAATATTGTCTTGAATAAAATTCCTTTTCATCCCTTACCTTTGTAACATTATATCTTAATCTCATAAAAATAATTTTAAAATATTCTTTGTTTTAGAAGAACTGAACTATTTTGGATTATTTTAATTAACTGCAAATAAAAGTTTCATCATTTGTTATACATTTTTTTAAGTTTGTTGGATGCAATAAATTTAAATTTAATTGTTTATTATGTGATTGATCATTTATAGTAAACCACACAGTTCTTGTATGGTTGCTTCACCATTATCATTGAAATTTTGCTTGATTTCAATTGTGAATGGAATAGGCAAAAAGATACTTTAACAGCAATAAACTATGAAACATTAGAAGGAGATGTGGGTTATAAATTAAAATTAACGTTCAAAATGATATTCATTATTCTTGCCAAATGCTTGAAACTCATGCAATTTAATCATTTCATGAAACTGGCAAATCAGCTAAAAGTTCCCCAATGATATTAGGACAAACAAAAGCCAAATTAAGAATAAAATGGATAGTTTTGCAGGGATGGGTCTGGAATTTATTTTATTTTGAGCTATGCCAACTCAAAAAATCTTCCCCACGGAAAACCGAGCAAAAAAATCAGCTGAATTCAATAATACTAATGATTTTTGTACGATTTTAGGGTAAACTCCACTGAATCTAGTGGAATATCTGCAAATTTGATAACACCGAGGCTAACTAATGCACATGTCAATCGCCAAATGTCGAATAATGATGTAACCTAACTGTTATGCTAAAAGCGATATTTGATAAATAAGAAAAAGATGTGTATGATGTGAACATTTATGGCTTATAAAATTACCCATACAATGACTTCCTAAAGATAAATCAGTACATCATATTCTTGTTAAATGAACAATTGTAAACTCCCTAGGAGTAATTCAAGAATAGCCCCAGCAGAGAATGGCGATTAGGGAAGATATGGTAAAGATAAGAATTTTTTGGGGCCATTGGTGAAAGTGGTGATCAGCAGCACGACCCCTGGTTTTATCTTATCCTATAATTTTTTATTTCATAAATTCATAGAAAATGTTAGGCCTTTAGGGTGAATGAGTTCATATTTCACTGGATCCCATTATAAGTTCAAAATGCAACCCTGAAAAAGGGCAGGGTGCCATGCCCTTCTGTTTCTACCTAGATGCAACTTTAACAATCTGCTCATCATTTCATTATCCAACACACGAGTAATAATTCCTAATAAATATCCAGACCACCTCCCCCATCATATGTTTCTGGACTTGAATGTAAGAATCCTGTATAAACACACAATAAAAACGAGCATGAAACAAAAGCAGTTGGTTGTCTTTTATGGGAATCATTATTGTGTGAACACTAACAGTCCTTATTCTGAATCTCAGAAACTAATAGACGTAATCCCATAGGGTGAAAGAGTTTCCATAACTAAATTTGACAATTGCAGGAACTATTCTCCATGTAATATTTGCTCAAACATCTCCGAGTTGCGATTTATTTCCAATCCAAATGTTGAAATGCATTTGTAGTGGTAAACTGTTTTTTGGCTTATGCATAGTTAGGTACAGCTGTTATTTTTTTTTTTTATATAAATCTAGATACTACAATTCTGTGACCTTAATACACTGAAAAAAAACAAACATCTTTATAATAAATGAAAGAAAATTCTTTAACCACAACGAATAATTTTTTTCTGTATTTTTCTGTTATAATAATTATCCACATAATATTTTTTCCTTGGTTTTAAGACATCACTATAGTGTTTTTCTACCATTAGAATTATCACAAACATCTTTGTCAAATTTTAGGGTGACAGGTTGCTTTTGATGCTTCGTGTAAATTCTTAATTTGGTATCCAATAATATTCCACACTAAAAACCTTTTGATTTAATTTCGTTTCATAATAGCTACAAATGTGCTGTTTAAATAGGATAGAATATCCTTATAGAATTTCCAAAATCTGGTTATAGAATCCTGATCCGCTGACTTGATTATTTGAACATCAGTTTGTGAATTATGATGTATTTATTTTGAAAATGGAATTTAACAGGAATTCTTAAAAAATAGAAGAGTTTTAATTTTTGTAAATTCTCAAGCTGAAAGGATTCTATTGGGAAAATATTCTTTAATAATGAGTAATTATTATATTAGAAATAAAACAGATATGGAAATGCATGTCTTTGGTTAGATTATAAAAAAAAAAAATAATACTATGCTAAAAGTAAATATCAAATGATAGTTCAGTTACGGTAAATAATCCCAGACCAGTATCAGTTTCTTCAAAACAAAATACAAGCTTTATTTTGTTACATTAAATTTACCTGTGCCAGTACATCTCTTGAAAAAACTTATTTTTACTTTCAACAACTGTTTGTTTGTTTTTTTCCCCTTTTATTTGAAATCTTTGCATTGCAGCTTTTTCAAAGATGTCTTATGAAAGTTTTAAACATAGACTTATGGAAATGTTATCTCAGCTACGTCAAAGAAACAAAGGGATCTTTACCAACGTATCGGTAAGATCTGAGGTTCATTTTATGCGTTTTACAAAAATTTTTTGTTCATTTTACATTAATTATTTTACTTTGTTATATTAGGGAAAAAATGGCCCAAGCTTATGATTTTGCTTTAGACAAAATGGGAATGGATATCATGAGCTATCAGATATGGGCTGATTACATAACATTTTTGAAAGGCGTGTACGTATCATGATTACTTATGAAATATCCGTTAGCTTAATATAAATTTTACATTAAATGAATTAATGCATTATGAATTACTTAGTGAGGCAGTAGGCTCTTATGCAGAAAACCAACGGATAACAGCCGTTCGAAAAGTCTATCAACGCGGTTGTGTCAATCCCATGATCAATATTGAGCAACTGTGGAAAGATTATATCTCTTATGAGCAGGTATATACGTAAAACATTTTCTGAATTATAAAAAAAAGAAATTAATTGATTTTGGTATTGAACATTTAAAACGAAGGTTTTATTTTTTTTACTTTTCAGAGTATTAATTCCATTTTGGCCGAAAAAATGATTACAGACAGGAGTAGAGATTATATGAATGCCCGTCGTGTAGCCAAAGAATACGAAGCGGTGACTCGTGGCCTTAATAGGAATTCTCCATCGGTTCCACCTCAAAATACGCCTGATGAAGCAAAACAAGTTGAACTATGGAAAAAATATATATTGTGGGAAAAAAGTAATCCTCTAAGAACAGAAGACCATGCCATGATTACTAAAAGAGGTAGCTGATTAATAAATTTAGAATCCATTTAATTATCAGGTTGTGGGTGTTTTCTTGATTTCTTTATGCATTTTTTGGGAAACGTGTTTGGTAAACTCAGTATCTAATTTTGAAGTTTAATATCCTTATTAATTCAAGCTGAAAGACATGTTTTAATATTTAACCATACTTTGGTTTGATGAAAAATGCTTGAAAATGAAAAAAAAATGGATGATTTGCAGATTAAATTTTTTTTTCAACATAATCGTCTCCTGCATGGGTTTGAACATTTTCTGCTTGAATATTTTCCCGTTGTTTGGAAATATATGAATCGTTTAAAGAAATTATGTAGATGAAATTGTGCGGAATATGAAAGAGCATTTGTTTTATTCGCGTTTCGTTGTTCTGGCATTCGGGTCTGCTCTTTCTAGTTGTTAGTCATGTCGGGCCATGGGTTTGAATCCTGCTGTGGACATGGATGTTTATGTTTGTCCCAAGAATGCATAAAAATAATATTGCTGTAGAAATGTCCAAAGATTGTGTTAAGCTATTAGTCGTGAACGTGTCCAAAATGGCCTAGATGTTGATGCACTCAAAACCTACCGCATCAACCATCCAACCATTTGAAATGATTAGATATGTCATGGGTATATGTAACTATGGGAGGAGTTTATTTCCATACATTTCACTTTGGCACAAATTTATGATTTTATTTTAGATAAAATGGGAATGAATATCATGAACTATCAAATACGGAAGATGATGAAGATAAATCGCCTTCAAGATAATTTGTTTAAATGTGCGTTAGATAATCCAGCTTTTATGTGCGTTAGATAATCCAGCTTAATAAACTTCATTTGAGCACAAGCCAAATATTGTTTGTGGTAAACATTTATTTTCCTATTAACATAATATTCAAGAAAACAAATAAATCATGTTATTTGATCTTTTCAAGTGATGTTTCTCTCGTTTTCTTAAACAAAAACAGAAACGCCGTGAAATTTTAATACATATGACACTTAGAGGAAGCATTGATTTTTTTTATTTATGTTTTTTGTCTATCTTGATTTATTATTACATTTCTTAAACGTAGATAATTGTCTTCATTCAATTTCAGATGCATTATTATGTGAGTTTTTAAATAATCAAAACAAACTATTTTATCTTATTCTTAATTAATTACGTAGAATAAGATCACCAAAGGTTTATAAAAAAGTGGGGGAGAGGGGAAGATTCTTTTTCACAGAAACGAGCATGTTTGTTCGCGTAACAAATCTGCAGGCACAATTCTAACATTCGGGAGAATGCTTGCATTGACTTTTGTAAGAGGGAATGGATCTTCTCAACCTTAGGAATGCATATATACAATGAGTACGAACAATTAAATGTGTGTGGTTTTAATCGAGAAAGTTTGCATGCACGTCATCTATGATTGATAGTAGAGAATTTGGTACTAATTGCTTGATCTCGGATCTTCATCTGCTTATTTTATCTCAAGTTCACATTTTTCAAATGCAAGTTTTTGTCTCTCTCCATACACACAAAATTGCTAAAATTGAATTAATAAACTCAAAATTGTGACAGTATCAGAATGTTCATCCTTTTTTAAATCATGTATATTTATAACTAAAACCAATAAATATATGATTTTTAATATCTAAATTTTTAATTACTTATTTCCATTCAAAAGTAATTACAGAACTTCACAAATTCACTTAATCTTGTATGTTTAAAATTCAAGGTCTTTGACTAAATCAAGACAGAATTATCCAACATTTAGGAACCATACACCATTTTTTGTGGCGATTTGTTTGCATGGAGCAGTTTGTGGCATCATGGTTTGATTTAACAGTAGGTTTTGTTTGTGAGAGTGGGTGATTGTTTATAATTGTGCATGGAAAAGTAGCAACAACTACTGCAAATGAACAACTTCGTTAAAAAACGTTTCTGGAATGCAGGCACTACGTTTTTTGCCACTATAAATGAAATTTTGGCCAAGGCCGCAAACATCTGTAAAGTTCGAAAGCATAAGAAATGTTAAGTAGACCTCAATTCAAACCGCTTTCTTCATAGCCCTTTAAATGAAGATTATTCTGGAAGCATTTTTGGTGAAGCCGATTCAACAGCTTTCCGTTAAACGAAGTTCCGTGAAGTATTTTTTCTGATAAATTTTATATTTTTCATGGAAAAAAAAACATTATTGTTTTTTAAATTTTTTACTAGTTTTAAATTTTACATATTTTTTTGTTTTTTAAAATTTTACATATTTTGTTTTAATTAAAAAAAAAAAATCACTAAAAAATTTTTTTTCTTAGTTTTAAAACTAGCTTTAACTCTTGTTTTACTCTAAACAGCATGTCACCAATTGTATGGATGGTACACAATACAACTTTAAATCAGAACATACACAACATTACTACAACATGCATTAATCTTCAATTATGGCTTGGAAAAATCTTGTTTCAAAACTCGAGGAGATCTCAATTGGTGGGGCAAAAAAATCACATCATCATCGAAAGCATCACAGTTTAGTTTGAGCAAGCATTCTACACAGTCTGCTCAAAATGGTGCTTTCAAGACAGCAAAGCTGCCTACTACGAACGATCATTACCAACTACTGAAAATTATTAGTTCTGAAGAGACGGTAGAGGAAGGTTTTTTAGAAATCATCCATCACATGCATGTGATCATGTCTGATCATCGATGTGCACCCCCATCGAAACGAGTGAAAATAACAAACTATTACAAATCGACTATCCAGAATTACACTCTATTTAGATAATTTTAAATCATTAAAAATCATTTTGGACTGAAAGTGTTCCCATCTGAAAGATCCAAAATCTCAGACGTTCAAACAAAGAAGTAAAACAAAAGCCAAACCCAACAGCCATTCAAAATCGTTTTATTCTTAATTAGAATATTGAAGAAATTTTGACAATTTATTTTTTCTATACAACTACATTTTTATATGCTTTAATTAATTCACAACTTCTGTTTCGTTCAAATCTGGCAATCAATTTTTCACCCACTTCTCCATTATCAATTATGAATATACTACATAACAAAATAAACATGCCACCACGTGTTTACCTTTTTTTTTTTTTAATTATATGAATTCCTTTTTAAATAAGAGGTACCAACAATTATTTTTTTACTTTTTAGTGCACTTTATAAAATAAAAGGGTGTGCTTAAAAACTTATTTTATTATGAAATTTTTGAAATATATTGGTAACCCAGACAATCGAATACAAGTTTTGTCAAACATGATAAAAAAAATTCGTCATTCAACAAGATAGTCGCACTGAGCATAACCATCTTGACAATCCAGGCATACTTTAAAACTAGAGGACGGTAAGATTAACGAGGCTTTCGAGATTAGTGAGGTGTGATGTCAAATCCGCATCATGAACGCGATATCTCGAGTTTTGAAACAGAAAACTCTATGACTCCTCAATTTCATCAAGTTTTGAAACACGCCTGAAGGAAAACCATGGTAGACATTCTTCTGATATCAACCACCCATACATGAACAAATTAGCATCAAAGTTTCGTTGAGTGAAGAGTCTCTCTTTGGAGAAACTAAAAGAACCATGATAATCATAAAGGATATTAACACAAAAAGCTGCAGAAAACACATTATCAAGGATACGACCTACAGGACTGGTAGGAAATACCTTACTACAGAGGAAACCACCCAGCATGTCATATTCTCTTCATATACTCGTACAGACAGTCAGATAGCCAACATCTAGCTAAGACAAGCATAATGGCATAAAAATGCCATCCAATAAATATATCCCAGATACTTAGAGAGCACAACACAAATTATATTTTGACAGAGCTATAGTAACTGCAAGACTATCCCTCATAACAGACCAGACATCACACTCGTAGATAAAAGAACGGAATTTTACAGATGTAACAGAACTTGTGTTACAAACTTGTAGGGTTTGCAGGTGATTTAGAATAGACCACATTTTGCATAGGAATCCCTGTATGGAAATGCACCATTCCCATGTTATTAGGGTGCAATCATCTAAACCATTGAATGTTCAATTTTTGTTGCATGATGCTTTTTTTTTTCTTGTCAATATCCACCACTTCTTAATTAACAATGACTGGGTACACTAATCAAGAATATACTGACATGCTTTTGATGACTGTGAAACATGGCATAATGGCATCTAATTTACTTGACTTTTTTTCAGGAATTGTCGCATGAAGACGTCCAACATTTTTTGCAAGTTCACCAGCACGATGGTTCACCATCACAATTTTTTGTAAGATGGATTGGCCGAAGAGGGCATATAGCATGGTCTCTGTGTTCTTCAGATTTGATGCCACCTGGGATCTTCTGACCGGGTTTCATGAGTCTTGTCTATGAAACTCCAATGGATTCCAATGAAGATTTGGTGGTGTAATGAAAGAGGTGTCCTTGGCTTTATGGAAAATGCTTCCCATGTTGCCCCATGCTCGTACTATGTTCTATGGTGCACCACTACCCTTTTTGTGAGACATTGCATTGAGTATTTGACAACAAATATAGTTTCAACACGATGGTGTATCATCACGCTTTTCGTCAGATGTCAGGGCTTAACTCAACCAAACATTTTGGCGAGAGATGATTGACAGAGGAGGGCCAGTGGCATATTCCAGACTTGATACTACCTGATTTCTTCCTGTGGGGCTTCATGAACAGTCATGTCTACAAAACTTCAGTGGATTCTGGGGAAGATCTGGTGGCATGGATTCTGCATTGTAACTGTAGCAAATATTAAGAGACTTCTTATACTTATCTGTGTTCATTTGTATGAGAATAAGTAAATGAATATTGGTCAGCATGTGTATTCATGGAGATATAAAGGCTTCTTTAAAAAATGGAAATTTTTTCGTAAGTTTTTGTTTATAACATGCAGAGTTTTCAACCCAATGCAATGCCATTTGCAGGACACTTGACAAACTACAGTAGAGACAACACTCTGCAATCAGAAGATAAAAATATTAAATATGAGCATTTTTACTAAATAATGTTTAACTGTGCATGCACAAGCATTACCAGAATGTCTTTTGCATAATTTATTAACCAGATGTATAGAGCTACTCTTATAAAAAGCCCAAGCAAATATCATTCTGAAAGATATCGTCGATAGAATGAGTTGAATTTCAGTTGCTCTCAAAAGTAAACAAAACGATAAGGGGATTTCTCCAAATTTTTATTTTTAGACCAGACACCAGTATCAACTTCTCCTTAAGCTGGCATATTGACTTTATTTCAGCGTATGTCATGATCGCTTATTTGAGCTTTTTGTATTATTAACAATGGAGCTCTGTCCATCAAACTGTCTGTTTGCCCCTCTTTCATATAGATAATATAGAATTGAGCTCTGTTATTCTGTCCCTTTTATTTTTTATTTATTTTTTTCAGAATATAGCATGGGCTACCTCACTATTCATAGTCCATTTGCCTACATTGATAGAGAAACTCAAGTGACTAAGTGAACTCTTTAGAAAGTAGCCCATTTACATGTCATTCCTCCTATGTCTTATGATTCAGATTTTTTGGACATTTTTATTTTTATTTTTTCCTTCTTTTTTTGTGATTTTATTATTTTTTATTTCTGAAATTGAATTTGAAAAGCTTCAGCCATTTTTATCCCACCAAATGCAAAAGTTCACCTTCACCTTCAAGGAAAGGTTAAAGTTCATAATGTCATAAGTCTGTTGTGTGCAAGTGCATAGCACTATTTTTGATAGTCGCATTTATTTGCATTTGCAAAAGGTCACTTTAGTCACGTGTATTTCTGTATCTCTCTCGGGAAAGCAGACTATAGTTTGGCTTCAGTTGGCCCACTGGGGTTGTAATTATGGAAATGGGAGGTAGAATTGTGAAGGAGTGAAATTTGGTATGCAGATTCCTATAAGCAAGATCTTCGTTACTATGAAGTTTTGGCCAAATTCTTCCAATGGTCATGTGGTCTTCGGAACTATTAACGTTTTCAAAAAGGAACATTTGACTGTGATAAGTCAATTGATCGGAAATGATGAGTAACAAAAGAAGTGGAATCCTTTTCCATTTTCTAAATGCAGTCGAATCTTGATATCTTGAAGTTTGCAGGACCAGAAAAAATTGGAGATATGGAAGGTTACTTTTAAATCCATATATTTAAGTTTTTAAATACCTTGCACTTTTTTGGTACACGAAGTCAAAATTCGACATAGTGAGGTTTTCCGAGAACTTGCTTCAAGATATCGAGGGAAAATTACATTAAATTAATAGTGAGCATATAAGAAAATTAAATTTTTTTGAGATAGCGAAGTTTGACTGTACTGTTGGAGAAAATCAATTTTTTGATTTAATAAAAAAAAACTTGAGGGTTTAAAAAGTTTGGATGAAAAGAATAAAAAGTAGATGAACTCAGGATGAACTGCTGTTTCCACGCTTTCTGTGCCCTCCTTAGGGGGATTAATTTCTTGTTAATTTCTTAATTGCTAATTGTAATTTAAGTTTTTGATAAGAAACAGCAGTTTATATATCAGTCTGTTACTTGAAAATTTCTTTTGTAATTGAACAGAAAAGATAAGAGTTGTTTTGAAAACTAATTATGTTTATTTTTGAACTTATTAATCAAATGTACTGTATACTCAAATCATGAGTGCTTAATATTGTAACTAGAATCCTTTTGTATATAAGCTCTGCTGTAATTGACAGATACAACTAACATTTTTCTTTTCTCTTTTTGGAGAAAGTGCTTGTCTAAAATTATTCTTTGATTAGGTTATTTTGGGCAATCATCCCTTGATGGAGGCTTCTAATATGTTTTCAAAGTATAAGTAAGCCTAGAAAGCTTTGGACAACCAATTGTTGAAAACGGAAAAAAAAAATCTTCATTTTTGCAATACTTCTCTATTGGGTCTGATTCGAAATACCGACAATCAAAATACCGACAATGAAAAAACCGACAGTTTAAAATACCGACAATTTAAGAAACTGACAGTTTAAAATACTAACAGTTTAAAAAACCGACAATTCTAAAAATCCACTTACCACTGCTCTCCTTTAGAGAATCCTTATGATTGCTGAGTTTTTGGCTATTTTAAAATTTGAATTATGTCTTTTATTTTTATATGGGATTTTGGTGTTTTAAAAATTATTTTTAATCTTAACTGAGTATTGGAAGGGAAGTTTTCAACTAAAAGATAGTCAAATAATTGATTTTATTATCATTTAAGACAATTTAACTTGAAAGTTTTTATTAGCATGAAGAAATTATTATATTTTGTGTTTAATATTTTGTGTTTCAGTGGAACTAACATTTTTAAAATGAAAAGGCGGCCATTTCCTGCAGTTATTCTGGTTTAGGTTGATTTGAGCGGGAGGGAGGGAGAACTGCCTATTTGCCTTTCCCCCCTCATCACTAGTTGAAGATACAACAAAAAAAAAAAGAAAGAAAGATTAAAAAAAATATAAAAAAATAACATTCCAGACTATTATAAATGATCGTCAAAACCCCTCAACAATGAACTTTCTCCGTGGCATCGCCTACAACTTGTCAATTTAAGTAATGCATGTATGCGAAATAAACTGTATGAGTATTAACAAATTAATTGGAGTGTTATGTAAGGTTTTGGTATTTGTTCTGTAGGAGTATTAAAAAACCTAACCTAACCTAAACCAAAAAAAAAATCGGTATTTTGAACTGTCGGTATTATGAGTTGTCAGTATTTTGAACCGTCGGAATTATGAGTTGTTGGTATTGTAAACTGTCAGTATTTTCATTGTCGGTGTTTTGACAGGAACCGTTCTCTATCAGAGGAGGAATTATATTGGTTCATTATGTCCTAAAAAGGACTGATGGTTTAAACTGGAATAGCAAGCATATGATGACAGCTATTAAGTATTCTTGCAAGAGATTAATGTGTAAGGTCAGGAATTTGTGGTTTGGTATTACTGAAGTGTTAAAATTGTATATTAGTCGGAGGAAAGCAACAAGAACTTCCAATATAGATTTAATGTGAAGGATGGTCCACACCCGAGTACAGTAAAACATTTGTATGAGAAATTTACATGAAATGGTAGTGTTAAGGCTGAGTAGGCAGGCATCATTTGGTAGTCGGCAAAAGAATGCCATTAAGTGCTGTCCAAAAAGATCTGTCTGCAAAACACAAAGAAATATACCAAATCAAATTCCTGACCTCATACATAAATCTGTTGCAAGAATAACTTTAATAACTGTCATAGTTTGCCTGGTATTCCATTTTAAAACCTGTCAGTCGTTTTTAGTAGAGATTAGAAGACACTTTTTCGATGGGGTTGTTCTAGCGATCAATAAAGAGTTTTGGCAGTTGTAATACTATCTGCAAAGAGGATATTGCCTAGATTCTTAGATTTTCTGGAGGCAGTACAACCTCATTCTGTTTTTTTCCCATACTCTTCCCAACATTTCTGAACCAGCAGCCAGTTCTCTCTTTCTTTGGCCCTTCTTTGTTAGCAAGATTTTCTTGTTTTACTTGAGAAAATTGCTGACTTCATTTTGGAAACTGTTATTGCAGGGTTATTTAAAAAATTTATTTCAAACAAACTGAAAAGGACACGAAACACATTCCACACATCCCTGGATAGAAAAGCCTGTTTAGAAGTATCATTCGATGCCAACACAGTGGTACTGTTTATTGTTTATAAGGAAATGATGATGCCACAGGAGAATTCATTTTGTATGTTACTATTTGCAAAGTGTGAATTCATGGTTCAATTGCAATGTGAATTCTGCCATCTGTTCAATAAACGGCCACGTCGTCATAAGTAAATTTATGAGGGGCGTGCTTTATAGATTAGGATGGTTGCATTTGCAAAGGAAAGCATTGGTTGTTTCTACACAAATTTTCTATTTTTTTTTTAATTCTACTAGAAAATTCACTTATGATGACACGGTGATTTGTTGAATGATGGCAGAATTTACATTGCACTTGATTAATAGATTTACACTTTGCAAACTGCGATATTGCCATTTTCCTATAAACAAGAAATCTACTCAATTGTTTCAAAAATTCTTGACATTGGAAAAATTAGCATATTGAATAAAGAAAGTGATTCAGGCAGATCTGGTAGTAATGGAGTTTATTACACTATATTTCTATATTATCTAAAATTCAAACTTCACATTCAAAATATCCCCCTTAGCCCTCACCTCACCTCACCTCACCTTTAAACACACCCTCCAGGCCTCTATTGCTGAACATAACACCTCCTTGGGGGAACTTCCTTTTGTTGTTCATTTCCTGACAGTAGAAGGAGTAGAGGGAACGGACATTCATCGAAGAAAGTCACAAGTGTACGGTGTTGTTAGCCGATGATGCACGGTCTGGAACACCAAACCGCATTAACGATGACATTGCCCAGCTGATTGATTTACTCGTTACTCAGGACCGCCAAGTTACAGTGAAAGCCGTAGCCGCTGAGGTCGGGTTGAGCGTCGGAAGTGCTCACACCATCATAACGGAAAGACTGAACTGGCTCAAAGTGTGCGCCCAATGGGTGCCCCACAGTCTTCAACCACAACAGGAACCATGTCGAATAGCCCACTGTCTTGATCATCTGCAGCGCTATTCCAGGGAAGGGAATGAGTACCTGGCACGAGTGGAATTGAAACGACAAAGTCTCCAGTGGATGCATCCAGGGTCACCACCACCAAAAAAATCCAAGGCAATCCACACAAGAGCAGGAAAGGTTATGCTGACGTTCTTCTTTGAACAAGACGGCCCCCTTTTGATAGACTTCCTGCAGCACAGGACAACAGTGAATGCCCAGCGTTACTCGCCAAGCAATCAAATCGAAACGACCAGGCAAGCTCACCCGTGGGGTCATTCTGCTCCACGACAATGCAAACCTCATACGGCCAACACAATCACGGCACTCTTCCAGAAATTCAAGTGGGAGATTCTCGGTCACCTTCCATACAGTGCAGACCTCTCTCCCTGCGATTATGCCATTTTTGGTCCCCTAAAAAAAGGCTCTGAGGGGCAAACTATTCACCTCAGATGACGACGTCAAGCAGTACATGCGGAACTGGTTCACAACGCAGCCCCAGGAATTTTACGAGACAGCCATTCACCGCCTTGTGTCGCATGGGACAAGTGCCTCAACAGCCAGGGCCAATACTTCTGACATACAGGTACTGGTTTAAAAATCAAGAAAGTAAATGAAATATCATAAAAGGAGGTCATCAACTATAAATCAATTTCTAATTGGTTATCAACAAAGCTTCTGTATTCCAATTTATTAAATGCTTGCAAGAATTTATCTTCATAATTTCAACTAAAACTGATCTCTGATAAAAATGTATTTTGATTTAAGCAGTTTCCATAAATAGGCTTATTCTTCAATGAGTTGGCCCTGTGGCCAAGAGCTCGTGGCATAAGTTTTCTGTTCTTGAATCCATTAGGTTACGGGTTCAAAACTTATCAAGTGATATTCTAATATCAAGGTGCTCAAGTTCATGCAGTCTACGTAAATCTCATATTCGGTGTCTCGACGTTGGGACCTACGAAATTCGATGAATAGATAAATACTGTGTCGATTCGAACAAAATGCATAGCTAATATTATTCAATTAGGTACAGCAGTAATCTAATGTTAATATAACTCTCATTAAATTGCAAAATCAGAGGTTTAGAAATCGGTTCACGTTGACTCATCTGTCAGTAAAGCAGTACTATCAATGCATGATAGCGACGAAAGGTTTTATTGTCAAATGTTTTTTGTTTTAATTATTATAGAAATATGCAAAAGCACCTGTGGTTGTAATATATAACTGATTTTGTTCCATCTTTGACATATTGAAGGCAAATTCACATTAGCTTTTTTCCTTAAACCCTCTTATTGCTATTTATCAAACCCAGTGCTTTCCCCTACTTCAGCCCTGTGTTATTGTTCCCGGAGACCGTTTTTGCCAAGCTTGGTTTGGATACCCTTGACAGCTGTTTTAACATACAGATCAGTTGCAAACTTCTTTCCCGAAATTGGTTCTTTTATCAGGTCGTTGCATATCAAATGTCGGATTGCAGAGGTCATCTTTAATGGCATTGCAATCCAAACATTGTTGCCAACAATTTGGCAGCTTCTCGAGCCCTCTCCGATAGAATCCATGGTCACGGGACTCAATAAACTCCTGGAATGCGTTTTTGGCGTCTTCTTGGGTTAGGACTGTTTTCCTCTGGAGAAAAGTCTGGTTAGTAGGTGAGATGTTCCAGGAGTTCAATGTTCATTTCGGATATCGTTTTTGTCTTCGTTATGTTGGTAGTGTGCGCCGGCGCGTTATCCTGGTGCATAATGAATCCTTGCTCCGCAAAGTGAGGTCTCTTGACTATCACTGTGAGCATTAATGTTTGTTTTTTTCTGCAGAATGTGCAAAAGATAATATTAACGTGGAATTCTAAGGGTTGTATAAAGTCATCTGAAAGGGCTGCGTACAGATATGACTTGTGTAAAAGGCGCAAAATGACCTTAGTAGTCGACGCCAAAAAATTCTAATAAACGAACCAACCAACCTAGCTTTTCTTGAAATCCACAGAAATTGTTGTTTTTTGGTTTGTTTTTTTAAATTCTCATTTAATCGTTTGTTTTTATTTACAGTTATGTTTGCATTTGAGCAGTGTCTTCTGTGTTTGGGTCATCATCCAGACATTTGGTATGAGGCAGCATTATTTTTGGAACAGTCTAGCAAATTATTAACAGAAAAGGGAGTAAGTTGACTAAATTAACTTTTAAAAACTAACACAGTTAAGGAAATTTTTATTTTGTTTGAAAATCTTATATTAAAAGTAGCAGCAGTATAGTCGCTTAACTAACCTTTTTAACACTTAAATTACCCAAGGACTGACTGCATTAGACATCGTCTCATTTGAACTTTTATATTTGGGTGAATTTTAATTACTAAGGTTAAGTTTAAACAATGCAGAACTACAGTAGAACTATTATTATAGAACAAGAACTCTGTGAATGAAAAGTGGTAAATGTTGGCTGGTTTTACTGTCAAAAGTATCACCAAATACACTATGTCATCTAAACTATCTGGACACCTGAATTTTCGCACTGCAACCATGATTTTATTTAAATTAACATGGTGTCGAGCTGCCTTTTGCTTTTATAGAAACCCTCTGAGAAAGACTTACCTTCATACAAGGGTTGACTAAAAATTAATGTAACTTTTTTATTTGGTAACCGATTTTAAAAATTCTTTTTATAGCTTATAGCTGCAATCGTCATCTATGCATGCACTATTTACTTTTTGACATAGTCCCCATCCCTTTCCATGCACTTCCAACAAGCGTGACTAGTTGGGCAAACCCATCAGAGAAGAATTTTGGTGGTTGTTGTCAACACCACGATTGAATGGCAGCTTTCACCTCATCGTCAGAACGAAATTCATGTCCCTTAAGTTGCTCTTTCACCTCTTCCCAAAGATGAATTGTTGGGGAAATATGTCTCCATGATTGAGCCAAAAGAAAAAAGACAGCAAACCTGTATGATAAATTTTATGTTGATTGTGTAAAATGATTCATAATTCTACACAATTCACTTGCTTTCTTTGGTTGGCTACAATGATTGAGCCAACCAAGGACTGACTGCATTAGACATTAGAGCTATTTTGTCACTTCTCTTTAGAGTAATTTTAATTGTCACTTCTCTTCCAATGCAGTTACCTAAACAGAAGTCTTTATGCTAAACAAGGGATATCTACGCTCCCGCAAAAGCTTCTATATGCTTCGCAATAGATGACTATGGGTAAATGTGGTCATTATCTAAGATCAATTGGGTTATGACTTTAAAGAAAGCAAGCATTTTGTAATGAAATAAACGGCATAGTTCAAAAATCAGAATGTCTCTGTATTTGTTGTCTCCGTAAGATGTACAAAGGCATCCCTAATGTTTTATCCGCTTGACGTACATTCTTTAAAGGACAGACACTACAGTCACATACAACTTTATTTAAATCTGAACGCAATTTCCAGTGGGGAAGATTTTTCCAATTTCAACGATACGCTGTTATTGGAAATAGTGTTTGGAATTTTCATTTTTTCACCTTCAGGGTGACCCAAAAAAACAGGAACTTTTTAACAATCCAATAAAACCAAGAGTGATGGAAGAAAAGTATTTTAGGATTCGAATCACTTTTTTCACCCTGCATTTAGGATTCGAATTAAAAAAGATTAAATATGCCGCGATGTTATTAATCTGCTAATCTTTCGATTTAAATAAAGTTGTATTGCATCTGTTGAATGATCCTTTAACATGGCGTGACCATGGCCTAAGGGATGATATAAAATTTATTTTTCATGAGTAATAGATATATATATTTTTTCTCCCAAGAGTATCAATTATACATGATGAATATCTTTTAGGATGTAAATGCTGGAAAGATGTTTAGCGAGGAAGCCGCAACTATTTACGAACGAGCTATTACAACTTTACTTCAGAAGAATATGCTGCTGTATTTTGCTTATGCAGATTTTGAAGAGGTTCGAGTGATATTTCTTAATTTAATTGTTACGTGTATTTTAAATCTTCCCCAAAATTGCATATTTTTATATTAGATGTGTCCTATATTGGCATATAAATCAGAAATTATTATTTTCAGGGAAGGATGAAGTACGACAAAGTTCATCAAATCTATAATAAATATGTAGAAATAGGCGACATTGACCCGACTTTGGTAAATTTGTTTAAAAATAGAATCATTTGAAATTTTGTCTTCGTTTAATTATGAATGAAATTTCATAAAAAAGTTTAAAATTTTTCGATTAAATTTTCTTAAGGCTTATATTCAATATATGAAATTTGCAAGGAGAGCTGAAGGTATCAAATCTGCCCGTGCTGTATTCAAAAAAGCAAGAGAAGACAATAGAAGTTTACACCATATATATGTCGCCGCTGCTCTTATGGAATATTATTGTAGCAAGGTAAGATTGAAGCAGTTTCACTTTTACTTTTTGAAGAAGTAAATCAATTCAATCGTTATTTCCTTATTTTCTTTTGTATATTATCATGCAGGATAAAAATGTAGCTTTCAAGATATTTGAACTAGGCCTGAAGAAATATGGAGATAATCCAGATTATATTCTTGCTTATATTGATTACTTATCACATCTAAATGGTAAGCATAAATTTTCCCTTTAATTTTCCTTCTAAAGCCTGTTTCACAATTACAGTTTGAGTAGAAAACAGGTGGATGCAGAGCCTGCAGTGCAAGATGAAGATTTTCCACAAGGACTGCCGTTTCACAATAAGCGTTATTTGCCCACATTGTTCTCCACAACTGCTTTGCGGGCGGATTTTTCAATTCAAGCTGGTTCTGAAATTCTAGCAGGTCCGCAATTACTTCAACCAATCAGAAAACGTCAGATCTTTGTTACTACATTGAGCGAACATACTGTCAATGTGAAGTTGGCATTTGAGAATATAATTTCAAAAATATTGCCATCCAAAACAGCCTTCACCTATGAATGCGACAAAGGTCGCTGCGAGATGCTATTTTGCGTAGCTGTGAGGTCGGGCTCGTTTTGGAACGAACCAGTCCGAAGACAGTTAATGCGGCCGCGTTTTTAATTGTGAAATGGAAAGTTGTTAAATTGCCCACTTCACTAGCAGAAGCACTAGTAAATGTTTCCTTGGCAGATCCGCTGGGGCTAATGCGGGCAATTTAATTGTGAAACAGGCTTAAGACATTAGAAAAACAGGCTTGTAAGGGCGTTTTATTAGCATAAAACTGGACAAAGTATCTGTATATAAAGTACTCTGGAGAGGAAAGTAATTTGTATAATGATCCAAAAATTAAAGAAATGACCAATAGTACTTAGTGACGGAAAACCACATCATGGAGGGAAAAAAAAAACTTGCAAAATAGTTGGATATAGTGTTCAGTGATCGCAATGGTCTCTCTTGCTAACCGTGACTTACTATTAAAGTTGTTTTACCAAGAATGGCGAAAACGCAGCTGCAATGCTTCATGTATGCAGGCAACTGAAACCATTGTGGACCTATTGACAAATGGTTTATTGGTCCAAGGAGATGGGGGAACTTCAAGCATTTTTGAAGAATTTAAATTTGCCAGAATTTTGCCCTACATCTATTAAAACACTAGAAGTGTACTACTTAACAGGTTCTAAAGAACAGCTATGTTTCCATCATAACTACTGTTGGACATTGTTCCAAGAAATGAAACTTCAGTAGAGGCATTGCAGTGACTTTATTAATACAAAATGGCATGCCCTCTGTGTATATCATAACAAAATCAAAAAAGGCCCCATTAAGCATCTATGAGTGACCTCATAAAAATGGGCCTCTGTGTATAGTCAAACAGTAAGATCAAGAACCCTGAGAGAAATGATCGATTAATGAAATAAAGTGGGAATACGGGTGATGATTCCTAGATGGGGAAAGTATGATATTAACTGATATCTGAGATTTAACTTCCCGTTTTTTAGTTTGTTAATGTAGTTTGTTATTTCCTTTTTTTTTTGTTAATCGAGAATCTCAGTACGGAGCATTTCTTCCTCGAAACCAATGTTATCTTTGCAAACTACACCTAATTCAGATACTTTACGGAGTTCATATTATCTTAAGACATGTACAGTGTTTATTAAAAATATTAAATTGGTTTATGGATTTGATTTACAGAGGACAATAATACACGAGTATTATTCGAGAGAGTGCTAACATCTGGATCTCTTGCGCCACAAAAATCAGTGTAAGTAGTTATCAAATTTTTTTGTTTGCAGACAGATTTCTCCCCCCCCCCCCCCCTAGTCTGATTTAAGATAATCTATAATTTTATATGGAAAAAAGAATGGAATATCTACTTATTAGTTTCCATAAAAGCTCAATTTGAGGCCAGGAGTGTAAATTAAAGCCGGTTTCGATTTTAAGCTGGGTATTTATCTAAACATTTTAGGTAAAAGCTGGTTTCGAATAAAGGCCTGATCTATTGGATGTTGAATAACTTTATAATAAAGAAACGGTCATCTCCAGCGATTCCAAAAACAGAAGACAGTAGAAGGGTTATTCGCGATTAGGATATTTCCTAATCTACTAGCAAATTTCTGTAGTTTTTGATGTAAAATTTTTAATTTTTTCTCATTAAGTTGCATGTCAAAATTTTTGGTAATTGCCCTTAATGCCAGGTCTTGAATAGAGGCCTGTCTCGATTAATGGCTGATGAGTTAAGCCCGGATCTCAAATTGAGCTTTGAATGAATAATTGTCTCTTGATTTTCATTTCATTGGCAAGTTCAAATGGACAACTTTTAAATATTATTTTATAAATTTGTTATAATTGCAAACCGTGGTTTCCTTTCTAGCTTTTAGTCTCAAACACAAAACTTCGGACTGCAACCACTAAAAAATAAAAGGTTATAAGAAAGTTGAAAAGTTGCGAATAATTGTTGGAAAAAGGAAAAATTATTTGATTACAAACACTCGAATAGAAAAAAAAAAAAATAAATAAATAAATATAAAAAAATATAATAAATGTTAATGTTATTTTAGGCTGTTTAGTCTAAAAACGTTTTATATTTAAGTCTACGAAATCTCTTTTTTAAATAATTTAGTCTACAAAGTCTCCTTTTTTGATGCCCTACTCTGTGCCGATCCCTGAACTTGGTAATGATTTGGCAATTTGTTATTTTAATATTATCATTTTAATTTGAGAATGCAAGGACAGAAGTATAGAATACTACTGAATTAATGAAGTGAAAAGGAGTAGTTCATTGATTAGTGGAGAGGTCATACTGATTGATGGGGATTTCTTAATAAACTAGCTGGCAGCTTGAACCTTTATTTTCTCAATAAAATCTCCGAAGAGCTTAGTGAGGATCAAAAAATTGATAATTAATATGTTTTAAAAAGCAAAAACTACACAAAGTGTAATTGCAAAAACAATAAGCAGTTCCTAAGGATGCGTTTCCAAAGAGTTTGCCAAATACAAAGCAGCAGGAAGTACACAAATCATAATAGAACAGGAAGACTGTGTTTAATTAATGATAGAGGCAATAGGAAACTGATCAAAATTGTATGAAAGAATACCATAAGTATTCTGCTATAATGCAATTCCACTTTCAGAGCCAAAAACCAGCAAAAATTTTATCCTCTTGTATAATGCGATCTCCATTTTTTGACTCGTCACTAACATAACAGAAATAAAATATGCAAAGATTTACAGAAAAATCTCTTTAATTTTTACAATTTTAAAAATGCATAATCTTTACAATTTATAAACCTTCAAAATCCAATTCAATATCGTCTAATTCTTCAAAAAGTTCCTTAATCCTGTATAGATGGTGGATATAAAAAATAATAAAAGGTTATTAAATTTTGAAGAAGACAAGAACGATACAGTAGATTACGAAAGTATTACAGTACATATTATGTATTTATGCATTAAGGAACTGTACTAAGCCAATTGCAGGAGATGAATGCAGTGGCTGTTGAAATTTACTGGTGGAAAATTTATTTCACTTTTTGCCTTTAATGTTGCAAATTTATTCAACATGATGTCTTTATCATTCAATTATTATCAATAAACGGTGGCAAGAGGGAAGAGGGGAAATTATTATCAATGAAACTTGATTGCAAATGATAGTCGCCATCTTGTTTTTGATAATTCACTTGTGCATTAGCTTTTGGAGATGCAAAATTGAGATAAAAGGGAATTAATGTACATATTGTACTGTACTAGTATATTCATTAATATACACTAAATTTGTTTGAAATTCCTCAAATCGAAGTTACCGGTAGTTTGTTTCATTTGAAATCATCCCCCCTCCCTCCCAGTTAGCTTTTGGTGATGGAAAAGTGGATGGGGGAAAAAAAGAAGAAAAAAGCCAATTAATGTACTTATATACTATATACTGCACCCTAATCTTTATATACAAAAATTCAGGTTCAGCACGTGTCTTTAAATGTTCTGAAAACTTTTGAACCACTTATCCGATTGAGCTCATATTCACACCATACGTCCATTAGGTTCAGAGTAAGGTCTATATGTGCCGAAAGGGGGAGGGGTACTCTATAAAACCTACAGTATGTATGAAATAGACTTGGTTTATGTTTGTTTGTTTACTCAAGAGATGGTGCCAGGGAAACAGGCTGAGCAACGCTGGGCATATCACCTAGTATACCAGTATATTCAATATTATACACTAGTTTTGTTGAAGTTCGTCAGACCGTAGTTGACACAACAATGTTTAACAATTGAAATTGGAAATTTAACTGAATATGCTGAGGTTTCTTTTGTTGGACAGAGTATAGAAAACATGAATCAAACAAGTACTGCAGCTTTATTGCCAATAGTTTTTCCAAACTCACTGTGTCTAGATTGAAAGGTCTATTTTTACTGCAGATCCAATGCAAATTTTTCCTGCTTCTTTTAAGAATGTTGTCTAGGTTAGTGTTTCTCAACTGGAAGACATATGGCCCCCTTGGGCAACACCTCCTAGAGAGAAGGCCTGTTAATCATATTTCTACCAATAATAAGCCCTAAATTTGACTGCTTGATGATGATGAAACAATGTATACACCTTTTGTCTGCAGGCCTTCTCTCTAGGAGGTATTGCCTTGAGCCCCCAGGAAATTCTAAGAGGGACACAGGTAGAAATCGCATAAGAGGAAGGCCACATAGGGAAGCAAAATGCACAAAATGAAACAAAAAATTGGGCATGTGGATCATATGAAGCAGCTTTACGATGATACAGAAGCTCATTAAAATAAATATCTTTCTCCAGTTGGATGGGGTATGCAGGAAGAAAACAAGGTCGAAGGGGTCCACAGTCAAAAGTAGATTGAGAAACAAGAGGGCATTGAGAAAAAAACTGGAAATCCACACATTTGGTTGGTTTTCACTGGAAATCAGGAAAATTTGGACAAAAGTGTGCATGAAACTGAAAATGCACACATTTGGGTGGTTTTCAGTGGGAATTGTTTGATATATTACATGCGATAGCAAAGTGGTTTAATTCTATTAAATCTAAATAACTGCCAATGATTTAAGAAGATATGGCAGCTATCTGAGTTTTTCTTAAGGGGTCAACTGCTGGTGCAATCTCCAATGGACTTCATGATTTCACTGAACATGTAACTTCTACCATTTGGAAAGCATTTTTTTCTTGTTTTATTCTAGTGCATAAGTGTGAAATACACGTCGTTATTTCTTGTGCTACTACCTGACATTATATTTTGAATTTCTTGAATTTAAATTCCATTTAATATCTTGCAGAGATATCTGGAACAGATTTTTAGAATTCGAATCAAACATTGGTGATCTTGCTAGTATTTTAAAAGTAGAAAGACGAAGGGCTGCTATTATTGACCAGGTAATAAGTTAATAGCTTTCTTCATCATCATCATATTCAGACACATAGTATTTCACAATTGTAATAAAATTATTTTTCCAGTTACAAGAATTTGAAGGCAAAGAAACCGCACTTCTAGTCGATCGTTATAAATATTTAGATCTATATCCTTGCACACAAGGAGAATTGAAAGCTATTGGATATCGTGTAAGTAAAAAAAATTTGTAATCTACCTAATTCACACTAATTTCTACAGGTTACCAAAGAGGAGAAATAAGATAGAGCTTGCAAAGCTCTCGCTTTTTCCTTATGCCACTGCTTGCAACAACAGTTCCTCTAATGGAAAATTATGTTTCTGAAAATGCCAAACTACATGGTCTTTGTATTGCTTTGCACTGCTTCGCTGTCATCCATCTCAAATCGCAGTTGGCTATTTCGCCTCGATATTGGCATCTGAAATTGCTCACTGCACAGGCTTCTGCGCTCTCTTTCTCATTTCTCCTCCATGATGGTTACAGGACGTTCGTAATTATTATTGTTAGGACGTGATTGGGAATAATAATCAAATCGCATAGATCCTAACATCATAACATTTATCATGATTCAAGCAGAAAATGATTTAAAAAATATCTTTGCATTTCTATTTTGTCTTATAGTTTTTGCTATTAGTAAACTGTGTCAATGTGCATCTTTTATTTTTTTTTATGATTTCTTTTTCATGAAATAAACCCACAAATAAGGGCAGTTGTAATATCTGAAATATAAGTCTAGGGCCAAGCTTATATTTTTACTCAAATCCATGTACTCTACATTACAGGATCTTGCTAAGCAGCATGTATTCAACCTGCCAACTATTGTAGCCATAAAGAAAGATCCAATTTTAGATGATGATGAGGAGTATAAGCCAAAATTTGTAAAGCCTGATACAAACCAAATGATTCCATTTAAGCCTCGTCAAATATATCGTAAGTTCTGAAAAATTTTAAAAGTTTTGATTTTTCTACTGGGCATTAAGATGCATTAAGATAGAGTTTGTTTTTCAGAAACATTGTTATTGTACTTGCTTCTCTTGTTATATATACGATTGCTTTTACAAGCTGCTGATATATACCATATTTTCTCATCCGTAACTTTTTTTACATCCTGAATAGGGGAGAGGTGTGGGGATTTAGCTGGGTGCAGGTTTTAATTTTTTATTTTTTTTCTTTAGTTTTTTTTTACAATGACGGCAGATTCTGAACTTTCATGACTGCTCATGATAGAATATACTAACAAGGAGAGGTCGTGAAGTGATACCCGCTGATTTTGATGAAACGTGGTAGGGTTGTAGAGCAAGCCTCCCTGAATATAGTGAATACCCCCTTTTACTCATAGATGGCCAACTGATTTCGAGATATATGAGGTTAAAGTTCATCAATTGCATAAGTATAGTTGATTTAACGTAAATAAACAAGAGCTTCCGTGATAAGGCAGTTGGTTACGACGCCGTCGGTCCGGGTTCGATTCTCATTGGAAAATTTTTTTTTCTCTCCGATTTAATGTCATATTTTTAAATAGCATTTAACATTATTAATTCTGTCCATAAACTGCCCAAATTAAAGTTTTAATTAATTAATTGTTACAGTTGTCATATAACGCGTCAATAGATGGAGTCGTTTATGTTTTCGATTTTGATGACTTAGTAGTAAATAACCCGATGCTAATCTAACCTAATGTAACCTAACCTTCAAGAGCAGCCACCGTTTGTTTCGTCTCTCTGTCTGCTTTAGTTTCCTTTTGAGCATTGGTTAAAGAGGACGTTGTTTGTAGTAGTGCCGTGATCATCAGAAATACTATAAAGAAGTCCTAATCAAGCTGAGGAAAGAGTAAGGAAGAAAAGACTGGATTCGTGGAAGAACGATGCATGAATTCTGCATCAGGACAATGTGCCAGCGTACAGTGCCCTATCTGTGAAACAGTTTTTAGCGGACAAGCACATACCTGTGTTCCAACATCCACTGTATTCACCAGATAACTCCCTGTGACTTTTATCTGTTCCCAAAAGTGAAAAGTTCATTGAAAGAACTCATTTTCAGTCTGTTGAAGAGGTAAAAGCAAAAACGGCAGAATTGTTGAAGAGGGTGACAATGGACGACCTATAGCGTTGCTTTGAACAATGGAAGGCACGTTTGCAGCAATGTATGTTGAAGGTGATAAATAAATCCCATTTCTGACACCAGTCTTGCCACACCTCATAAAATTAATGTACTGTGATATACATTATACACTAATTTCCTTTGAAGTTCATCAGGACAGAATGCAACTTCCATCAGTGCCATCTTTTGGCAACGGGAAATTCAAATAAAAAGTGAATTAATGTACTGTATAATGAACTGTACATTGAATATACTGTTCTTGTGAATTGTAAATTTTTTTTTGTGTTGCAGCCACATCCATCCGCGAAGTTCAGGACCTCCTATTTTACACTTTTAAAAAATCCTATGATTAAGGAGCATATAGAAATCCTTTTCATAGCTAACATATGAAAATAAAATCCTGTTATTTCTGTATATTCTTGTGAGTTTAGTTCGTGGGCAATGCAAGGGTGCGGGGCTTATAAATTATTTTTTTTACATAAAAACGAAACTTTCACGGGTTATTCAGGGGTGTGGGTTTTTCTCGTTTGTGCGAAAATACGGTAATCCTAAAATAATGCAAAATGTAAAGTTCATCTCAATGTGAATGCAAAAAGTGCAAATATTTAAAAATGGGGTTTTTTATTTTCTCTTGGGCTTGATTTTTTTTTTTTTAATTTCTCAGAAAATAGAGTAGCTATTTCTTAAAAGCCATGACAGTGTTATAAAAAAAAAGAGAAGTTCATTGGCTTAATTTAGTTTTAACATTTTCAGCTCCTGGAGCTCACCCCATTCCTGGAGGAGTTTTTCCATTACCTCCTGCAGCTGCTCATCTGATAACACTGTTACCACCACCTACAACTTTCCATGTAAGAAATTTTAAAAAGACATTTTTATTTAAAAATTAAGTGCAAAAATATAAAATTATTCATTCTTGTGTATTTTTAGGGCCCCTTTGTTGCTGTTGATCAATTAATGGATGTCTTCAAAGCCTACGTTCTTCCTGATCATGGTATTATAGTAGCATATGATTTTTTTTTTCTTTAACTTCTAAATTGCATCTTCATTATACAAGTATCTCTTTTATAACACAGTAAATACGATCCTAGAATCTTGCATAGTACGAAACTGAGTGGCCAAAAATCACGGGAAGGGTTGTCCCATTTGAAGGAGTGTATGACTTCCAAAAGTTGCGGCCAGATTAGTGTAAAATATCTGAACATTCTGTTACAGACAGGTGTGTAGTGAAATTGGCAGCACATCGCGAGTTAACCGACTTTGAACATCTGGGTCATAGCATATCGGATGTTACACAAGAATTTGTGTTGCCGAGGTCGGCAGTGTCTAGATTGGATCAGTATCGCAGAGACAGTGTTTCCACACGCGTAAATCACTTCACAGGACAACTACAAGTGTTTGATGAACAGATGTCATGTCATCTCAGTAGAGCCATACGGGCGATCAACGAGCTACTGGGAGTCAGATTACTGCCAATTTGGATGTGGGGCATCAGGAACCAGTTTCTATCAGGACTGTATGGAGACAAATGCACTGCATAGCCTTCAGCAGCCAACAACCGGCTCGTGTCTCTTTGCTGACATCTCGACACAGAGCTCAACGATTGGCATGGGCCCGCAAACATCATCACTGGACCATGGAACAGTGGTGGGTGTACCATGGTCAGATGAATCCCGGTTTTAGTTGTATCGAGCTGATGGGTGTGTGCCAATGTGGCATATGCCCCATTAAGCTATGGATTCTGCATGTCGACAAGGTTGTGTTCAGGCAGGAGGTGGCTCAGTTATGGCCTGGGTTGTGTTCACATGGTCGCAATTAGGCCCCATTATCCGGCTGCAGGGAACAAAGACAGGTGCATTTTATGTGGACATTCTTTCAGACCATCTGTATCCCTTTTTGGCGTTAGAGCACCCTGATGGAGATGTCATGTTTCAAGGACAATGTGAAATGTCACTGCTCATTGGTTGCACGCAGGTGGTTTGATGCTATAGATAGTAGTGTATGCTCGATGAATGCAGCACCAACTGCACAAGAACAATTGCAGATTGCATTGCAAGATGTGTGGCAGTTTCTCTCCAGAATGATTACAACACCTCTTAGGGCCCATGCCTCGACGTGTTACTGCAGTTTTGAGGGCTCGCGGAGGAGCAACTCGCTATTAACATCATATCGAGTGCTTTCCCACGATTTTTGGCCACTCGGTTTATGTTCCACTGTTTCAATGCTTGTGCTTTGATGTTTTGACAAGCACATTATTCATTTAAAACAAAATGTTTTTCCTGTTGAAGGATGCTGTTGTTTGGCTGAAGCATATGACAGGAATTGCTTTATGCCACATGCACAGGGCATACAGAAAAGAAAATTGCAGTTTTAATACTTTTTTATTTCTTGTTTTGATGGGGTATGAGTACAAGTGGATGAAAGAAGAAATGTCCAAGTATATGCAACTTGCATTACAAATGCTCAATGACACAGCACACGTTTATTCAGTAGTCCATTTCTTCCCAAAGTTTTGTCAGAATGATTGCCTGAATGGCTACAACAGTCCACTGTCAATTTAGGCAGATCAGTGTTATGTTAACAGGTAAACGTGCTCTTTTGAAAATCTCCAGAAGAAGAAATTACACCAGGTGAGGTTGAGAGAAGGGCTAACATTATTGGTGGTCAGAATAGGAGAATTGGTCCTGTTGATCTCCATGGCTGATTCGCCATTTGGACAACACAGTTCAGCCATTTGTGTTCCTAATGTAAGTTGGATAAACTTGGATGAGTTCTGCTTTCATCCAGTACTGTCAAATGGCTGATATTAATTCAGACATTGCCAACTTGTTGATTTTATGTTTGGACTTTTGCAACTTCCTATTATTTAAGAGAGTGGCAAAAGAGGAAAAAAAAATCATTAAGTTTGTATTGATAAAATGTTGGTTCTTTTCTATTCCCTAGCTCCAACGCCAGCTGAAAATGGTATTGGGCATGATAGAAAACTATTTGATCTGTCGTCAGTCCTAGTTGACAATATAGCAATGCGAAAAAGGAAAGCTCCAGATGGAAATGATGACAGTGATGAAGAGGAAAATCTAGCACCTCCTCCAGCCTTTGACATCTACAGGAGTAGGCAACAAAAGAAAGTCCGATGAGGAAATTTTTCGTACCACCAGAAACTAGAGATTTTAAAACGTTTTTATATAGATGAAAGAACTGTTGCATTAAACTTTCAGTTATTAGTGAGATGAGTGGCATTAAAACAAAACCATTCAAGCATTTGTTCATTTTCATTTTTATTTTAATTATTAAATTTTTATTTGTGCCTTTCTCTCTCTCTAATATTATTGTATTATACCTGTGGGTTCTTCTTTTGTTCATTGTAAAGAATCATCTGAAAACACCAGTAATAAAATTTTATAATAATAGTATTTAAAATTATTCTTTTATTTTAATAAAGTATAGTAATCCCTCGTCATTCGTGAGGGTTTACTTCTCTAAAATCCTCCCGTATACTGAATTCGCAGAAAAGTATACTGCATTTCATTTGATTTCATTCTTAATAGTGTTTCTCTTTCTATTAAGAATTTTCCATTGAATTATCAAACTTGTTCTCTGCTTATTAAACTAATGTCAAGTAATGTCTAAGAAATAAAGTTCATTGAGTATCTTGGAGGTTTTTCTTGCAAAAAGTAATCAACATTGCTCTGTTTCGTCGATTCTTCATCGAGTTGATGTGCTATTTTGCAGCAAACCAAAAAACTCCGGAAGAACAGTGAATTCAACTTTAAACCAATTGTGTACTGAGAAACAAAAGAAAAAACAAAGAACTTAAGTAAACAAACTGACACGAGGACCTTTGCACATTCAAAAGTTTAGATATGATAATGGATGATGAAATTTACATTTGAGGCTAATGGGCAAAATTTTAAGATATGCCTACTACTATGCAACTGATAAGATAATGCCCTGGACAGTATCAAATGCTACAAGAAGAACAAGATTACTTTCAAACTTTTTTTTTTTTTTGTTTGGGTAGCTTTCTGCTGAAATTCATACACCACATAATATCCAAGTCTAAAATACGAGGGTAGCCCAGAAATTTTTTCTCCGTCCCCAACAATGGTACAAATGCAAAACTTGAGATATGCATTCTTTGAAGTTTCCGACAGATAGCGTACGTGCAGCAATGGAACAACATGGCGTCTGTAAGTGATGTACGTTACAAGCAGCGTGTCATCATTGGATTTCTCACTGCGGAGCAAGAAACAGTTGGAAACATTCACAAACGTTTATGTGTTGGAAACGCATTTTTGTCCCGGTTTTGTCTTCTGCAAAGGAATATATGAAGGAATTTGAAGTCATGGCATATTTGAAGTAGGTAGGAAATACATGAAGCATCTTTTTTTTCCCCTTTCCTGTCCCAGTTTTCAGTAGCCAGGAAATGATCACATTAAGACTGATATAAAAAAGGAAAACCTAATGCTTACACCAGTAGTAGAAGTGATTTGTTTGTGAAGATAGGGTAAACAACATGATTTCACAGACTTTGAACATGGGATGATTGTAGGAGGTTGGAGTCATGAAGCGAATATCACGAAAACGGGGATACATTTGTGAAATGTTCAAGAGCAGCTATTGTTAGAGTGATTAAATACTGGAGTGCCAGCCAAAAAACTGGATCTCACTGTGCAACTTGTGGTCATCATCGATTAGTGAATGCTCGGGCAGAACAGAGAATTGTAAAAGACAACAGAAGGGTTGCAGTGCAGCAAATTATGGCAGAAATCACCTATCAACATCTCGTGGAATCCATGCCATGAAGAATTGACGCAGTATTAAATGCAAAAGATGGCCCAACGAAGGACTGAAGAGGTGGTCATAATAAATTGGCCACTCGGTGTATAATATCCAATGGAAATCCCTAGGATAGAAAAGATATACAAGATGTTAGATATCCAATAAATATGGTATGGATATCCTTAGGATATATAACAGTTGTACTAGATATCTACTTATGGATACCCATTAGGTAAAGGGAAACAGGACATCTGGATATTCAGGAAGAGCCTTGTAGACACCTCTGGACATTTTTTTTTGGATGGTCTATATCTTGGATATTGAATATTCCCTGGAGATAACTGTATTATATGAGAAAAATCCTGCAAGTGTTTTTCACATATCTAAAGGTGCATTTTTTCATTAGGAATCATTTGGGTTCATTTTTAAAGAAAAGTTACAAGATTTGGTTATATCGCGAAAACAGTTCATCCCGTGGGCTAATGTGATCACACGGGTCTTGATGACATGTGCCTACATTCCCTGTAAACCTCATTCAGTGTAGAAATGTTCAATGCAAAGGACATGTCGAAATCAGTTCTGCAGGAAGTACAATTTTTAAGTGATCTTGTCCAAGGAAGTTTTACAGCCGTGTTAAAAAAAACAACCCATTTTTTCACCTATTGCTATATGATAACCAGAAAAGAAAACATTATTGGTCGTCCATTAGTTCTGTGTCAATTACAGAAGGTACTGCCAAACCAAACATTCATCAACAGAAGGTAATGGTGTGTGTTTGGTGGACCAGCGCTGGTATTGTTAACTATGAATTTCTGGAAAGTGGAAAAACCATCGCAGCCGAGGTCTACCGATCACAATACACGTTTCAGTCGTACCGCATCAGAAACAGCCATCACTGGTAGGAAAGGAGTTCTTCAAGACAATGCCAGACTCCCAGAGGGCGAAAATGACGAAGGAGGTGATCAATAACCCTTAGCTGGGAAGTTCTCCCTCATCCACCATACTTCCCTGACATTTGCCCATCATATTATCGCTTGTTTTTGACTATGGACAACTAATTCCAAAAAGACGTCACACAGACAAAGTTCACTCAAATGAATCCACCTCTAGAGAAAAGAAGTTTTCCAGGCAGATGTAGCTTCAAACCATTTCACTCAAATGCATCCACCTAATATGCCTGAAATATGCCCGATTGAAGATTTTTGGGCTGAAGGGTCTACCGTTGTGAGTTGGATATCTTAACTCTTTAAAGAGATCGGGCCAGGTGAAAACCAAGCTCTGAATACACTATTTCCAAGCACTTAAGGGCATGGGTGTGCACAAAGGTGGGAATAATCACAGATAAGAACCTTTAACATTGATTCATTGGTACTTAAATGAAGAAGGGCAGTTTATTAGAGGCTTTAGCTAAAAGCTACTTATAAGCTACTTGTTCTGTACGTTTATCCGGCCGTCCACCATTTGCACGAAAACTTGAAAATGGATTCACTTTTTCAAATTCTGTTTTCGACAAAATGATCATCAAGATCTTAGCTGTATCAATTTTTCAGGCCTTTTTGTGGACCCCTTCAAGTCGATTGCACCTGCTAAAACAGTGACTGTTAAGAATACAAGATAACGGCATCTCATATAACAATCGATTCGTCAAGAATGAATACACTGTTAATTTCTGTGTATCTTTTAACTATTGTAACATGGGCCTTGATCAAGAAGAATGGTGTGGACTGCTTCAGTTACCAAACTGCGTTTTCAGCCAACGCCACCTAAAAAACAAAGCCTGATTACTGCGTCATCAAACCAGGGCTGACAATCCAATCTTCATTGTTTAAAACAAACGAAAAAACACTTGTTGTAATCAGTGTTTTTTCGTTTGTTGAAACAATGAAAGTTGGATTGTCAGCCCTCGTTTGATGACGCAGTCAGCAAGCAGTGACCAGGCCTTGTTTTTTAGGTGGCGTTGTTTCAGCTCAGTTAAGTGACGGTTAAAATGCTCGGTTATGTTATGTCACACTATCAGTAGATCATGGTTAGCTAATCAAGCACTTTCCGTTCGCACTGTATTCAAGGGAAATGATAGTTACCAAGCGAAATGGTGTTTTCTAAGATTTTTTTCTCGCAATTGCGCCAATAGATGGCAGTGAGGGTAGCAACTGGCTTTTGTGGGGGTCAAATCTTTCCGTTAGAAAAATCCGATATGTGCTTATATGCATGGCAGTTACGTTTAGCCTTTCTGAAGTCTGAAAATTGCTCCCCCCAAATGTATATAAGAGCTTTGATTTCATCATCAGACTACTCGCTGCCACGCGTTTGCTTGAACCGCCATGTTTTATTTTCCTGTTTGTTGGTGCTAAATGGAATATGACGTCACTAATTGGGTTTCTGAAACACGTTTAGTTAACCGAGCTGTTAACGCGGTTTGATAACCAAAGCAGGCCGCAGAGTTCTTCTTGATCGTGATCAAGGGATAGTGCTGAAACCTGGTTAGTGACGTCATATGTCGGTTAGCACCAAGAATGAGTAAAAGACGACATGGTGACTAAGCGAAAGCGCAGCAGCGAGTGGTCTGATGAGGAGACCAAAGCTCTTAGGCTTATACAGGGTGTTTTTGAATTGAGTACAGATTTTTTGGGAGATGATAGAAGAGGTCCTTAGAAGTATTTTTTGCCATATGAACATGGGGTCCCCGCAGCTCCGTTTACTTACAATACTGCATTGAACAATCAAATGACACCGGGATGCAGTGTGCGTTGGTAGGCCTAGATTATTTTATTTTTAACAATTAACACAAGCAATCTACTGTATGACTTTTAAAGTAATTGTTCGAAATGACCGCCATTTGGTTCTTAGCACAATTCGCCACGCCTTATGATGGATTTGCACGGTCGCTGATGTCACCTGCTGCCGCGACAACACGAGCCGCCAATTCTTCTTCGGTATCTACGGGTTCGGAGTACACCATTGATTTTATGCTTCCCCATAAAAAAAATCCATCGGTGTGAGATCTGGCGATCTCGGTGGCCAAGCAACTGGTCCGCCACGACCAATCCAGCGACCAGGATATGTCTGATTTAGGTAATCTCTAACTGCTCTTGTGTAATGCGAAGGTGCGCCGTCCTGTTGAAACCACATCAAATGTCTGGTCATTAGTGGAACATCTTCAAGAAGACCAGGGAGCTCCTCCTTCAGGAAACCAAGGTATGTTTGCCCGTTAAGACGGCATGGTAGGAGATATGGCCCAATCAGGACATTACTTTAAAAGTTATTACAGTAGATTGCTTGTGTTAATTGTTAAAAATAAAATAATCTAGGCCTACCAACGCACACTGCATCCCGGTGTCATTTGATTGTTCAATGCAGTATTGTAAGTAAACGGAGCTGCGGGGACCCCATGTTCATATGACAAAAAATACTTCTAAGGACCTCTTCTATCATCTTCCAAAAAATCTGTACTCAGTTCAAAAACACCCTGTATACGTACGTTTAGGGAGAAAATTTTACAGACTTGGAAAGCAGTGCGAATGGAAAGTGCTTGATTAGCTAACCACGGTTAAGAAACCGCGGTCTACTGTCTATGATTATTTCACAGTACGAACGTAGTATAAAGCTCCTTCTTGGAATATTTGCAAAATTTTATTTTTCATATAAATTCTTTCAGATAATGACAGAGTTTTTCATCTGTACACGTTATTTAGGGTTTCTTACTAATGAATTCGGGTGAATTGCTCGAAAATCGACCATTATCGAATGGAACATTCTGTGGACACTGTTTAGATGTACGGAATTTCTTCTCAGTGGATAAAGAGTGTGGAATGTTATTTTGTTCTTGTTATTTTATTTTATTTATGTAGCAGCACAAAACCTAGATGTAGAATCTAATACCACGTTCAGCATTTAACTTTATAATTTAAATAATTCTAATGATTGTTATTAAATCAATTAATTGCAACTTAATTAAATTTTAAATGTTTCCGGAAGATTAGATTTTGCCCTATTTGCTTCTCTTTAAATTGTTTCATTTTGTAATCGTCAATGAATTACGTTACTTAGTAAATTACATTAATTATTATACTTATTAATAAAGAATTTTTAGTTAATGGTCTTATTACTATTTTAATTACATCATAATAACGTTTGTTTGTTATTTTTTATCACTAGTATATTTTGTTGGCAATCTGTAACCTAGTTTTAATCAAGAAACTAATTTTATTTAGTCATGCATGTGCTCATTAATTTATTTTTTGTTTATTGATACACATACTCAAGTGCTGTGGTTTAAATTGTTTATTTGCAGAGAAATAAGTTTACAAAAGTAAGTTTTAATTCAAAGAGTCTTGATTTCTAACAAACTTCTGAAGATCACAAATAAGAACTCGAGGAGATCTTGTTTTGGGCGGTAGATGATTAAAACATGAGAAAAATGAAGAACCATAATAGGGAAGAAAAAAAATTCCAAGAAAGGTTTTAAAGGGGCGGGTTCCGTATTTGCCGGGAGGTTACGCGAACAATTTCATGCCTTTATATGGTGATGAAGTTCTTCAGAACGGAATGAAGTCAGGCGATGACGAGCGAGAATCGCATACAAATCAAGGACAAGGGACCCCCGCACACGCACATACAAGCAGACTCCATCGCTCTTTACTTCGCTATTGGGTTTTGGAAAATCAGGTTATTTTGTGGGCGATAGATTGACGATTTGTTGGCAGTGGACTTAATGACGTCATGTTATTAATATTGACCTTTACGGGACGATTTTCATTAAGATGAAAATTGCTGCTTTCAAAGAGCGAGGGAGTTATCGTGATGACATTTTCATTTAATGGTGTTTTGTTACGTATTTTTAAATTGATATTTATAATTTCAGTAGTTCCAGTTCGTGATTTTAAGGACTTTTTGAAATACTTGTTGGTTTGTTTTTTTTTTGTTTTTTTTTTTTTTCAGATTCTCTAAACTCTCTTACATGCACACAGGTTTTGGCATCTTCAGTTTTTTGGCGTTAAAAGTAATTCGTTCTCGTGCATTTCTTTAATATCTTGTAATTCTGTTATCTTTTAATGTACAGTACGATATTTCGCGATATTTGATCCAATGGAAATTCCAGAGTATGAATTATTTGCGAAATATTAGTCGAGTTCTTTTAATCGCGCGTCTCTACATTTGAAACAGTCTGAAAGGAGCTCTTAAAAGTTAGGAAAGTTAAAAATCAGCCCGGAAACTTCTTAATAAATCAGAGAAAATTGCTACTTGATGTTAAAAATAATAATTATAATTAAAGTACTATTTAAAGGCTGTTTGAAGAATTGTCCTTAATGGAATCTGAGGAGGCGCGGAAACTTCAGCATATAAGCTTATTTCGCAGAAAATGGTTTCTATATTATTTGGGGAAATTCTGAACTAGAAAAATAATTTATTTCATTATAAAATGCACAACAAAGACATAAGCTTTAATTTGAAATTATTTTTAATATTCCATATAGAAGTGAAGTCTATTTAATAATAATTCGCATTAAGTGATGTACGACTTTTCAAGGTAATTTAAAGACGAAGCGACTTAACTTTAATAACGGTAATTAAAATCTCATTGTTTTCGTTTGAGATGTTTGCTGCTTTGTTTTCTAACGATGGAGACATCATTTTCTTTGTTTGCAGTGTTTTTTTTTCTTTTCTCTCATTTTTTATGAATAATTGACACAAGGATGATCAGGCGTTCGGAGGTGACGCATATTCTTCTATATAAAAGAAGGAAGAAAAAAAACATTCAAAGCTATAAGTAGTTCCTTAATTCATCTGTTGACATAATAAATGCAGACTTAATCGAATCTAAAAAAATTTTTATCCTTACTTTTTTCTTTAACATCAAAAATAAATTGGGTTAAATGGCCGCAACGGTCCTATATTATGTCAAACTCTTGCGTAAACGTATAGAATGAATCAGACATATTTTTTAAACATGAATTTCCATTTTTGCTTTTGTTAATATGTCTATTCATCTAAATTCTTTTCAATGTCATTTTTGGTATCTTTTCAGGGGAGGAAAAAAATTAGATATGTTTTCCCTTGAAACCACATTTGACATTTTGTAATTTTGAGAATGAACGTGACACACATTTTTACATGAAATTCTTGGTTTCGCTAGTTGCATTTCAATTCTATTTCAACTGAAACACTATTCAACTTGTACTAGTAATGTACCGTAAATAAGTGTCTTCCATTTCCTTTTGGAAGTGTTGTAATTCCATCGTATGACCTTCCGTCCGTTTTATTCAATATTTGAGCTACTGGACGTGAATATGAGCATTGTAGCTTAGCTAAAGCGAGCTTTAAACCCCGTTTTAAAAACTGGGATTTTTTTAACTTTTTTTATTTATAGTTTGAATATAAATGAAATTTTATTGAATGCTTTATATGAAACGTACTGTAATGACTGAGTACCACCTTATTATTTTCAGGAAGAAAAGTAAATTTAAAAACCCTTTTTGTACAATGTAAGTGCTTCTTCACTTAAAAATTCTTCCAGCGTTTTTGAGCAGGCGTTTTTACCATTGTTGTTTAAAAAAATTGTTGAAACAAACTTTACTAGTTCTTTTGTGCAACAGTTCTTTTATCTTCACTCTCCCTCCCCCCAACCCACAGAAACAATCAAATTCGCGAAACAAACTTTGACGTCAGAAATTGCTCCACGCATAGAGATGCAGGAAAAATGAATGCAATTTTAAAAATTTTTATGGGGAAAAAACACGAAATTGGAATGAAACCTCCCCTAGCGCCCCATACACAGCCAGAAGAATCCACCAAAAAAGAGGTTTAGAGGTATCTCTTACAGGGGCCGAATCTATAAAGGGACAGACAGATAGAATTTGGATAAAAAGAGCTGTCTTTAAGAAGTATGGTGTACTTCATGCCACAATCTAATTATACAATATCCTAGAAGTACAGAAGACGCAAATAATAAATTAACATCCCATTACATCTCTTAGAACATTCTCCCAATTGGCCAAATATAAAAATCATCAATAAAGAACAAAATTATAAAAGAAGCAATTCGTATAAATTCCACAAAAAATTTAGCCCAACCTTCATGTTTAGCTCAACAACTTAACTTCATTGTTTCTTTGCCCAACAATCTTAACGTTCAAAATTAACTTTCACCTTCATCTCATTGTTCAACTTTTAAATCTAATTCTTTATCTAAGTTAATTTTTTTAAAAAATCCAACTGAAGTTTACTCAGGACAGACTGGAAAATGTTATTAAATCTTTATTTTATTTTATTTGGACTTCTTCAAAAGCTTCAAATTTCTACATTTCTTCAATATCTTCAGTTCCATAAGAAATTAATAAATGAAAATTGGATTTAATTCTCCAAACATAAGGTCAAGATGTTATATGAAAAAAAAAGAAAGGAAAAATTTTGCAACCTGGATTCGAATCCAGGTTCTTAGTAGTTCCTGGTTCGAATCCAGGTCGCAGAATTTTTTCTTTATAATATCTTCAATTCCCTTCTACAAGATTTTCATTTCTTTCCCCAACAATCTTAACAATCAAAATTAACTTTCACCCTTCATCCCATTGTTCAACGTTTGAATCTAATTCTTTATCTAAGTTAATTTAAAAAAAAAATTCCAACTTAAGATAAGTCTGGACAGTTCAGTCTCCTTCAGTTCCCTTTTACAAAATCTTCAAATTTCTTTAAGAGCTTTAATTTCTTTCTCCAAGACATACATCAAAATCGTAATTTCTTCAACCTTTCTATTCCTTTCTTCAAACTATTCCAAAGTCTTCATTTCTTCAACAAGGTTTCTACAAGAATTTTTCAAGATTTTCGTTTCTTCAAATCTTCTATTCCTTTCTTCAAGATTTCCTCAAGATCTTGTAAGTTACAACTTTTCAATTTCCTTCTGCAAAAAAAATTCTCTTTTCTAATAACTGAACCACATTATACATGTAACAATAATATTTTAAGCATTAATAAGTATGAAATATACGGGTATTACTGATTACAATGAACTATTTTGTGTAAGTAAAAATCATTTAATTTGTAAAAGTGCCATTTTTCTTATGGCTTCAGTTCTGAGGCAACTGAAATACTGGAAGATAGGATATTTAGAAGTTTTTCGAACATGTAAAAATTTATTACCAAGAAATTTGCACAAAAGAACTTTTTTAAATATATTTCTATACCCAGGTGTTTCATTGACTTCGTTCAGCTTTGAAGATGCGCTTGACTTCAGTCCTACAAAAAAAAAAAGAAGGAAAAAACAGAGACGAACTCAAATTCCTATTATAGGTCGTTTTCGTATAGTTCAAGTTAGAAGAGGAAAAAAAGAAGCAAAGATAGGCTCACGATATTTATACACATTATGCTACAAGATCATCTTCATTCTCCCCTTTTGTTCTTGTTTTTTAAAGCCCACGAAGCAATTCCATCGACCTCTTCGCCGTCCCGTAGACCGGCGAAGAAGAATCGTAAAATGGGTCAGCGCGTTTTGCAAAAAGCTTTGTTTGCACCATCCACCTGCGCCGCTTCGTCTGCTTTTTGACACGTCTGGCCAATTTTATTTTCCTAAAACTTGTAAAATCAATTCTGCAAAGTTAAAATAAAATTAAAAATGGTATTAAGCATGTCTGAAAACATGCTTCTTTTTTTTAAGTAATTTATTCACGATGTAAATGGCAGGACTTTTAACTACTCTTATTAAAAAGCTATTAGATCAGAATTTTTTTTTTTAAATATTGCAATTCGCATTCTTCTCTTTCCTGTCAGTGTGGGAAAAATTTTTTAACTCCCTCTCTCTAGTTCAGGGATGAACGACTATATCTGTCTGGTTTTTTTCATGGGAAGAACTCATGGAGAGTTAGTCGCTCGTTAACTTCTTCCTAGCTCTTCGGGCGACTTCTCATCCGACGGTTACTTGATAATGGGGGATCAAAGCAGGAAATGATTTCGTTGAGGTTCAGCCAAAACGTTTTACGGAGAATTACTCGTCAGAGTGCGAGAATTTAATTGATGATGGAGAAAAAGATTTTTTTCTTCTTCTCTCCTTAAGGGATGGGTAGGCGCATAAAATTTTAAACGTGGCCCTAATTTTGCGATATTAAAGTTTGGTGAAGCCTTGGGAAGCTTATTTGGGCGGAATTAATATTACGATCTTCCAAAACGATCATGTGATTGAGAAGTGCAAAAGAAGATGATGACGTAATTTTTATTTTGTCGTTATATCGAGAGTCACTTCGTGAAAAGGAGCAAATTGAAGTCACCTCAGGAGTTGTGTAGCCAAAAGAAATAAAGCCGGATGTGACATCATTAACTCACTTTTGAGTGAACTTACTTAGAAAGAACTGAATCAAAGTTCAAATAGCAATCAAGATGAGGGAAAATAACATAGATATTGTAAATACAATGCTCAGTAAACAGTCCATGAATGAATCATCCTTGCGCAAAGATATTAAAGGAAAATAACTCATTTCTAAGCTTATCTGTGAAATTTAATTGTCATTTTATTAAATTATTAAAAAAAAATAAAAGACTACACTTTAGGATATTTTATTGCAATCTGCATTCTACACATAAACAAAAAAACAGCCTGACAACTTCAAAACAGATCCCAACTGGAAATAAAAATGAAATATATTTACGGGCTAACCGTAATTGATCGTTGGTTGAAATTTGGCACGATTTTAAGCACAGAAACTGCCTCAAATTGACTGAAAATAGGTTACAATCGATATTAACGACTCGAATGTTGCCCGGGTTAAATTAAACTTTATTTAAATTTCAATTGACTTCCTTGTTGAACGTCCACTTTGTTCCTTTTGCCTTCGCCATGATTTACACTTCTTTTTTTTTTGTTGGAGGGGATCAATTCGAAAACTTGGCTTTCGCGTTGATTTAACTTGTAACAAATTTATCACTGTTCATTTACATATTAAAACACAAGGGCAAAAATAGCTTGGAAAACATCATTCACTTTTATCCTTGTTTGCTTCAAAGATTTATTGTAGGACGTGAATAATTTTCAATGTAGGAGGGTGTTAAAAATCCAGCAAAACTGTCACCTCGCCGCTTATATTAGCTTTTTTTTTATTATTTATTATTAAATTTTCTTAATTCCAAACTAGTGGGCTGATCTTGGTTTGAATATTGACTAAGGAAATTTGAACAAGAAGGTTTCTACTGAAGGGAGGATATCCTTTCCCATCCAATATCCCGTTGTCATCAAAGAACCCGTCTCTGTTGAATTCTGTTGAAAGCTTCTATTTCTATGCTCGAATGTTGAAAGTAAAGAATTTTTTTTTGTATAAAGTAAACGTTTGAGCAGCAGCTTTTGATATATGCCAGTTTTAAACTAAATGTGTGGTATTTAATTACATTGACTAGAGAGACCGAACTAAAGCGAGGGGTTAAATGTTTCGAGGGAGGCTTTTGCGGTGATTTATTTGCATTCCATCCGAGTTCCTTCCGCCTCTTGTAAAGTTGGAGCAAAAGAGCTCCATATGTGAACTAATCGTATTTTGTGTTGTTTTCTATTTAATAATTTAGTAAAATTCATAGTCTTTAAAAGTTTTTCGCTGTTTTAATTCCATTTTTCTTTCACGCTTACTCTCGCATGTTGCAATTTCGTATTCATTGCCCCAATTACCATTTGCCTAATTTTCTCTTCTCCTCTCATTTTTTGTGTTTTCATTTTAGAAATTTTATTGTATGTTTAAATACTAGAAACGTGAAAATGATTACAGTAAAATTTCGTATTCCTGTGCGTCAATTCGGGTCAAATCGTAATCAGAATATCACTATAAATTCTAGATATGAAATTTGATATGGAATATTAGTTTATTACAGCTTCGTTTATATACACTGCCATAAAATTCAAAATTGCCCATTTCTCACTTAGCATAGCTTAATTATAACTATAAATTAATAAATAAAACATATAATTTTGACTTCACAATATTTTAAACTTTCCCAACTAATTTCCCATGTAATTTTGCAACAAGAATATTAGGACACTGCTCCATTTTGTAAGACTTCACAATATTTGAATTTTGTAAAAAAAAATATAAAAAAAAAAAAAAAAAAAAAAAACAAAAAAAAAAAAAACCCAAAAAACATAAAAATTTATATTTTGATTCACTGATTCTTTTAGGTTATTAGTTATTAGAATTAGTCGATCTCTTGAGGAATATGAATTGCCCATTTTATGATTTTAGAAATTATCTTTTTCATATCTAATTCTTCTTCTTATCGACCATCGCCTGTATAAGTTTGAAATTTGTACGCATATGCATATTTTATGTGTTGTGGTTAGAGAGTTTTATTTTTCAATCTTTGTATAATTATTATCCACACTCTATATAGTATTAAATTATTTTACATCTGTTCTTCTTTTTATTAAAAGTTCTTTTTGTAATTTGATTTAGTCATTTTTTTCACATTATTGTTTATGTATTATCTTTCTATTATATTAACCTCTTTAACATATATTAATAAATAAATAAATAAATAACTTTACATTTTTATCACAGATTTGAATGATTGAAAATATGAGTCCATTTTCAAAAAATTGTGGGCTAATGCCCAATTTTAGGGCAAGAAAAGTTATGTTTTCGAGAGACAGTAGCAGACATCACTGTGTGTAAATCCAGATTCCTCATTTTTTTTTTTTTCAATAATAAAATAATTTTTTTAAAATTACTAGGAATGCTAAGTGACTTCTTCTTTGATGAGTCAAAGTTTCCCTTTTAATTCGGTGAAATATTGGAATCAGCTACCTTTTGAAATACGTTGTAAACTTTATTTATGTTGTTCCCTATCATCATGTGCATATTCTTGTAATCACTTTAGATTAAGTTTAAAAAGTTAATTCCATGGTAATCACTTTAGATTAAGTTTAAAAATTTACGTTAAGAAGATTTTAAATTTTTATGATATTACTGTATTTCTGTTGGTTGGTTGTTTATTGATTTAGTTTTCTGTACTTTATCCAAGTTTGGGCGCAAATAAATAATAATAATAATAATAATAATAATAATAATAATAGTAATAATATAAATGCCGAACCAGTCCTCTTTCCCAAATAACATAATAAAAGAAAAAATTAATTTTGTTAAATTGGATTTTATGTAATTTGTTATTAAACAATTAGGCATTCTTTTAAGAAACATTTTACAATTAAGAACTAATTACAAGTACAATCCGCTCTAAAGGGGAAGTTTGTTTATTTATTTTTTCCTGGCTTAAATATAAAGTTTTTATTTACCTTTTTTTTTTAATGGGAAAAAGGATATAATAGCTCTTTTTATTTTTATTTATTTTTTTTTTAAATGTGCATTCACTATTTACTCATTTCATTAAATCTTGCCAACTTTCTAACTTTTTTTTCCCGTTGATTCTGGGATCTCGATGAGGTCGTTAGAACGCCATTCTCAACATGTCTAATCCTTTTTTTTTTTTTTTAATTTCCTCAGAAAAGAATAAATTAAAAAAAAAAAGAATGACAACGAGGAACTGCTTGTTCTTCTAGCAAAGAAATAAATTAATGATAACCCTTTCATTTAAAATGTAAAATAAACTCAATAAATGTTGTGCACTTTTCCAGCCATGTAATATGCATAGAGAGGGAGCAGTTGTGAGCTTTCCCTTTTTCAAAGGCTTTTCAAATGGAGCAGAAACGAGCCAATCAGCGCGCAGAACGTCACGTGGACTGCTGACTAACAAAAGTTGAGAACAAGTTTTCATCACACCTTCTCTTCCTTCTTCAGACGAAGCCAGTTTTAAGTTGCGTTGAGAATAGTCTAATTCGTGCTCCGAAAAATTACACATTGAAGATGCGTGAAATCGTTCACTTGCAAGCGGGACAGTGCGGCAACCAAATTGGAGCCAAGGTGAGTTGTTGTTCAGTTTGGTTGAAATCATTTTTTGAGCAGAAGATTTTATTTTTTTTTTTACTGTTTAAGAAACCAGCTCGTTACAATGAAGTCGGATTTACAACTGCGCGCCTAAAGATAAGAATCGAATAACGTACTTCGGCTGCTTATTTTCTTATTTAGGGATTACGACTTTTTGTAATTTTTATGTTTCTTGTATGGTTGGCCTGATTTGTTTTTAAAATCTCAAAACTATTGATTCTGGACAGGCCGCGCCCATAGAAAAAAATAATTGAGGTTCAACGTGCGCAAACTTTTTCCCTGTCGGCTTTTGTGTCGTCTTCACTATTAAAAGCTGGCGAGACAAAGACATGGCCGCCTTTTTATTTTTCTTCCTCCATTCTCTTATTTAATCCCAACAGAAATATTTTCGAATCTAAAATTTTAAATTCGATACCGTTGATTTTTATCACCACACGATATCTTGCTCCGGTTTCAGTTAGTAAAAACTGACTGAACAACAGGAAATCTTTTCGATAAGAAACCGCGTGGCTCAACGGTTGAAAATTTTTTGCGTTTAGCTCCACCCCCGTAAGCTTCTTTTTGAGTTCTACCCAAGGTAAAATTTAAAGAAGAAAAACATTTTTGTATAGTGTAAGAATTTGTAAGCATGAGAGACTGCCACGTAAGCGGTTATTTAAATGTCACGGGTGGGTTGATTTCTGAGTACAACCTGTCGTGCAGGATGGAGTTCTCTGTGAAAATCGTAGGCGCCATTTCGCAAGACTTTTGGATGAAAGAAGAAAAAATTTTTTTCTTTCATAAAAATTTTAATGCTAAACTAAACTGAAATAAATATGCAAACACAAATCGTTTCCACCCACTCTTGTTCTTTATTAATTACGATGGCCTCCCCATTACCTTATATATTTTTTATTCTTTTTTTTTTTTTTTTTTTAACGGCAGACAAGATTATGGTTGGGCGAAGATGTTTGCCGCCCAAGGCACCATTCCTGATCCTCTTATAACGAGTTTTTGATTCTCCTTACCTCCCTCTCTCCCTTCCTTCCCACCACATAAGTGTAAGCTTTTGCATTTTTTCGTACAAATTTAAATTATATTTAAGTTAGAAACCTTATAAATATTAAAAATGGGATTAATTTGACGTGACAAATCGAGCAGCAAAGAAATATGAATTCATAAAATTTGAGAGCAAGTGAAGTTAAAAAAATTAATTGTATTATAAAAATTTATTGGATGGGTGGGGGCAAGTTCGAAAACATCTTAATGCCCCGCCCCATGAAAGCTATGGAATTAAGATCTAAAAAAGCACACGTATCTTGCTTTTATACGAGGTGTGTACAAAAAAGTATCGGATCTTTATTTTCCTACCTAAATGAACGAGCCACGGGTTTTCTCCTCTGGCGACGAGGTGTATACTAGTACTAGTGTATACTACCTTGACCAACCCCCAACTTTGGCCGAGGTGAAGCCAAACAAAGCTTCCCAAGGAAAATAAGGAATGCACAACATCAGATAATGCTCATGTTATTTGATGGTTGACTTTTTATTCGCTTAAAATAAGGAAAAGAAACTAGCGGAGAAAAAAAACACGAATGCGGTGTTTGCTTGGAATGCCGTGTGACCCTGGCAAAATGGCTGAAACTATGGTTTCGCTACAGTGGCTAGAATAGTTTCTATTATAGCCATTGTAGTTTTGCTTCATGCTTCAACATTTGTTTACATTGTGGGCTTTTTGCTAGGCAATGAAACCGCTTTCGTATTATTACGCATGGTGATGTCTGACCAATAGAAGTTAGACCAAAGTTAAGGTTGGTCGCAGTATACGTGACCTTCATCCATATGAGCTCGTGAGTTGCTGCCTGGCATCGTGAGATTGAGTGTAGTACACGCCTGTTGGTGTTTCAATTTTTCTCAAAAGGCCAAACCAACAAAGAGTATCTGATGGTCCTTCGTCGCCTTCGTGATGTTGTACATGGAAACTACCAGACCGTTGGGCAACAGGAATTTGTTTGCCCTATCACAACAACCACCCATTCATCACATCTGATTCAGAAGTTCCTGACCAAACAGTACTCCTTTGGCCCATCAGCCTCCTTACTCCTCTGACATGACTCCTTGAGACTTTTGGCTGTTCCCAAAGCTCAAAACGCTGCTGAAAGGAACCAGATTTTGAGAATACTCTATGCAGAAAACGACGGCAGAGCTGTTTGCAATGGGAGAAGTGTGCAGTCCCAAGGAGAGTACTTTGAAGGGGATTAATGTTTGAATCCTACAGATGAATAACTTTGGTTTTACCCGGCAAAGATCTGATACTTTTTGTACACATCTTGTAAACGTGTAATATAACAATGTACTGTCTTTGGAAAAATAGAAAAATGTGATTTCTTTTTTTCTAATAAATAATTCTAGCACCCATGAAGTTAATCTGAAAAGTAATGCCTAGTTGCTCATAAAGCGAGTTTTCCATTTAGTGACTTAAGTGGATTGTAATTTCTAACTTTGGGAGTCTTCAGTGCTGTAGAGAGGGTTTGGCGATGGCCATAGGTGCTTAAATCCAAGGGATTTTGCTGATGTATAGTTTCTTATTCCATACAAAGGCTTTTTATATCTTGAGTCACGGGTACTTAGAACAGTAGCTGTACTCTTGAGTGGCCAGAGTATGACCTGTGTGGGTCATTGTTTATAGGCAATTTAGTATCATTGTTTATAGGCATTTTAGCTATGATTAAGCGCTGAAGTTGCTAGAGGGCCAGACCATTATAAATAGGGAAGTAGATTGTTTACTATGACAGTAGAAGTGATATGTCTCTGATATGGGTAAACTGTGCAATTTAACAGCCTTTGAACTTGTGTTGATTGTTGGTTCTCAAAGCCATGGAGCAAGTATCAGCAATACAGCTGCATTAGTTAATGTTTGGGCAGAACTGAGTGGCAAGACAACAGAAGGGCCACAGTGCATCAAATTAATGCAGATCTTAATCGGGGATCTTCTCAAATGATCTCTGAAAGCACTGTTTACTGTACATTGCATTGTATGGGATATGGAAGCAGAAGGCCAATTCGCATAGGAACATAATGATTGGACAGTTGAGCATTGGAAAAAAGTCTGCATAAGAATTTTATAATTTAGTATCATTTTTCAACATAGTCTTATGCTTTTCAATACGATTGTTCCACTGTTCTACAAGCTTTTGGATGCCTGCAGAAAAGTCTTTGGCTGACTACTGCATTTTCAAGCCATGCATGCACCACTCAAGCAATCTTAAAGCACTGCCCCTATGTTGTGGACTCCTGCTATACCTTCAGACTACAAATAATAGATTATTGCACTTTATTCATTCTTTGTGTAAACTGAGAGTGGCACAGCCATTTTGTCACAGCACAAAATGAAACTGATGCTGAAACTTTTCACAAGCAGAGACAAAAGTGCCATCTGTTGAATAGTGTGCATAAAGCAGTACCGCCAATGCACAGAGCATTAAAACTTGTGGATATTTATTGATGTCCCTCGTACCTAGAAAATTTAAGAACCACTCCTTTATCTGTTGAATTTTCTATTCAAATGGTCTTTATGCGTAAAATGGCAGTATGGAAACTACGCATGGCCCAACCAGTCTCAAATGATGTGGAGTGTACTGTATAAGAAACCCTGGTTGTTTGTGATGGTTTGGAGTGGCTGTTCCATTGACAGAACCAGAATCAAATACTCAGTTTTTGATTTTAATTTGTGAATAAAGAACTTAATTGACATTTATCATTAAAATCGTATTTATATTAAATTTATTTTTTTAAATTTATTGGGTTGCACGAGTCGTAGCAAACTGATTAGTAAATAGTTTGCCCTTCAAGAAGGGTTCAAAGTGTAAAACGTGTAGTTTGATGGGGCTAACTTATTTTCTGCATGCTTCCAATAGATGCATGTAATTGTGCTCCATCACTGAGGCTTGGACATATCATTGGACAGAGGCTTGCTGAGCCACTGTTCTGTTTTTTGTCGTAAAGCATCCACGTTTCATCAGATGTAAGGATGCGAGCGCAGAAAGGGAATATTAGCCCCACATTTTTAAAAGGCAATCCACGTTCCAAGACACCGTATCTGCTGCTTTCGGAAAGTTCATGTGGATCTCTGGTATACAATTTTTTAACATTGCTCGTAGCTATCAGATGTTTGCTTGTTTGATAATGAAAAGGTCTGCACTAAGCTGATGTAATATTTATGGGTGCTTTATAGTGGGGTATAAATTACATTAGCCTTTCGATGGTCTCGATTTTGTTCAATATACACTACTTGGCACTCCATTCTATTGTAGCTTATGAAGAGGGCAAAATTAATTCATAATCTTCACAAATGCATTAAAAAGAAAGGGAAAATTCCAATTGGCTAATGTAATTTGAGTGAAACATTGAAAGTTACCAAGAATCACTGGTGACCGTGCATGATCATATGTGATCTGTACAGCGATTTCTCATTCAAATTACTTTACAGACACGCCCTTTGTTCATGTGAAGGTTCTAACATCTGCTCTTGGGTTTTGTTTATTGCGATGAAAAGTGACTAGATGTAACTACAATTGACGATGCCCTGAAGGTCGTCAGACTGATACAAACAACTTCGTGAGAATGACTGCTTTCAAGTGGGCATCCATAACAGTGCTGTATGCTTTCTAATGCTTACAGTAAATGAAATGATAAAGCAGTGTTTTCATAGTTTTTGAAATGATCCCATATCCTATTGTGTTCTTGTTTGAATTAATCTTTTCGATTGTAATAATGTTAGGTAAATGCTGATCGCCTTCTCTAACACTAATTCCACAGAAACTCTCGTAGATTTCAGCTTGTCTGCTTTGTCTGAAGCATCAGAGAAGCGTAATTGTGGGAATGTCACTGGCAATTGCAAATGGAAGTTGTCTGAGACTAAACAAACGCAGTTGCGTGAACTTTGTCGCTTTCATCGCATTAAACAAACTCACTCTTGAGTCAATTACTACGGTGCAGAATAGTTACCCATTTTTTTAGAATATTACATCCTGTACATTTGCCAATAAATTAATGCGAATGCAATATTAATCTTTCTAAAATATTAAAAAAATTTCATAAATTTAATAAATGGTAAACGAGGGTTGGTCATAGGAAGAACCTTAATGGCCGGTTTGAGTTCATTTTAGGTAATGACAATTAGTAGATGGGGTGAGATGTTATAAATCAGGATGGGCCCCCCCCCCCCTAAGAACAATCCACCCATTGAAATTCTCACTCTATAATCAACTTTAAAGAATGACTCTCATTTACATTAAACTTTGATATTGAAAAATAAGATAGCTTTAGATAAACTTGCTTAATCATTCTTTTGGCATTTCAGTTCTGGGAGGTAATCAGCGATGAGCATGGTATTGACCCAACAGGAACCTATCACGGAGATTCAGATCTTCAGTTGGAAAGAATCAACGTTTATTACAATGAAGCTTCAGGTATAAAAATAATTGAAGGCATTGTTCTTATCATTAGTCCAACCACTTTTCTTTTTATCGTTTAAGTCTACACCTTGTTATAACAAAGTAAATTTGGCAGCCTTCCATTGCTTAAATAGAACTGTCAGACATCACTCTTTTGGTTTAGAAACTGATTCTTAATTTATTGTGCAAATTGTGGTTGCATGAGGAAAGTTACTTTGAGAAGTCAGATTTGTCATTGACCTGGAAAGTTGGAACACCTGAGATTGGGTTATGGAACCCAGAATTTTTTGCATACTTGGCAAAAATGATTCAGTAGATTATATGAACTTATGTGAGCAAATTAGAATGGCTCGAATCTCAGCCGATCCTTAAATTTTTGTTTTGCAGGAAAATTTTTACATGGAAAAACAAGTTTAGAAATAAAAAACAAAACAAAAAAAAAACTCCACAAATAAATTATTCAAAAAATCATTTTGTAAATGTTTACCAAAAGTATAAAACTCAAATATTATACAAAAACGTTCAGTTTAATTATTCACTCCAAAGTTGACTAAATTTGTTTTTATTTTAAATTTACATTCAGATTCCTTTGACTCTTTCTGAATATAGTTTGTCCATCTTTGGTCACATTCATGATCTGAATTCCTGTATCTTCTCTACTTAGTAAATTTTTTTTTTTATAGTTTGAGAATTTGCACACAGTAAAATCATGAAAAACTGGTGTCTGTAAATGTTAGTGACTGACAGCTGTGAAGTTCCGATGAGAATCACGATTGCCAATATTAGCCACACAGGGCTTTCGTTATATTTCTTCCATTGTGAATTTCTTAATAAATAAACTGTATTTGCTCTTAATCATGTGCCACATTTTTATAATTACCTAAAATAAAGGTAAATGTAACAAGAAGAGATAATACAATAACAGATGGGTGAAGGAAGGGGGGGGGGGGCGGGAAGTTTCTCAGGAAAGATTTAGGATAGCTTGCAAGCTTTTTGTTTCGATCATTTCTAATCGTTGACCGATCTATTTTTTGCACTTCCTTATTACAGTATGGTCCCAAAAGTGTATTCATGCGCATCTCTCATAGTAATTACTCAGTATTGCGCAAGTGTCCCTTAAGTAAAATATGATTTAGGAAATGTGCAGAAAACCTTAAGTAAAAATTAGTTTTCAAAATTAACTTTAGTCAAACTTTTCATGCATACTTAGATCTATGCATACTGTGATTTTATCCGTACTAAAAAAAAAAAAAAAAAAAAAAAAAAGTTAGCTCCCCGAAAGTTACATTTTGCTGTCTATCTAAAATTAACGTAATTTGATTATCGTTTTGAAATGATATAGAATTGATTTTAAAATGGCAGGCAGGTTAAGTTAAGTCTGAGGTAGTTTGGATGCCATTCATTGGGTTGGGGAGGGGGGGGGGGGTTCTGCTTAGATTCGAGCCAATAAGAAAGAAAATTGCACAGCATGGAATCACTCTGGTACCTTTAGGTAATTGACCCGACATTTTTCTTCTCATCTACAATTTATTAAATCTAAGTTTTGTGTGAAATTTTTAAGAATGTTTTCCAAAATAAATATTCCCTAAAAATGAAGCAATTTCAGAGAATCTGTTCCTCCTTCACTAATGAATGTCAATGAAAGGCTAATTTGCTCACTTCACCACATGAAAGGCCATGGCTAATTACTTGTTTGATAAATTGGTGAAAGAAGAGTTGATTCATTAACTTGCTATTGAAGCAATGGCAGTCTTTAATAGAAATTAATCTTCAAAACTATCTGTTATTTTGGAGGACTTAAAATTTTTCCATGATGAAATTTTTTTATTTAAATTATTTATTTTTGAGAAATACAAGTTGATTATTGCATGTTGGTAAAATTTTTTTCAAGTTTCATGTATTTTAATGTTATTAAAAAGAAGCCATTTATGTAATTTATGGACAGCTTCTAATTAATTGCAAATTGTAAAACTGCATGTGCTTGTCATTACAGTTAAATTGTACATAAATAAAACTGTACAGTTAATATAGCACTGAGGATGTGTGTGTGTGGGGGGGGGGGGGGGGGGAAGCATTGACATGCTGACCATATACACTAAAGAGCAATTGAATTAGAGAACTGGCGTTGTGGGTGGCCCTGACAATGGAAACTGAAAGACTTAAGCAGCAATCTGACAATCTAAGTGATGCGACAGGAATCTGTAATAGTCAGATGCAGTATGGGTAAAAGCTGTTTTCCATTTAGCGATTTTCAGGCAAACAATTGTTGATATCATGCTTTGAATTTATTATTTCATTTTACTTAGTAAATAAATTATTCTCCAAATTTTTATAACCTGCTTATTATAAACTCATGAGAACCAGTGTTGGCAAACTCCAACTACGGCAACCATGATTGTCCATCTGAATCTGTGAAGACTACTACCCAGAATACATTGTGAAATAGATTGCATCTGATTGGCTAAATTTGAAAAGATGCCTGAATTTTTCAAATTTTACTTACATATACAGTGTTCCCGAACGCAGGAGATGACCTTTCCTGCATAACACATGCTGAAGGGCTGGTGAACAGGAGCCATTGTCTCTCAACCTCTTTTTTTCAACTAATGGCCGCCTCAATCCCTGGATCTTTCCCCGCTTGACTTTTTCTTATGGCACTATGTTAAGCACAGTGTCTTCGAGACATGCCCTGCAAGCATTAACGAACTGAAGGAAAGAATTAGGCAGGGAAAGTCATCTCCTGCGTTTGGGAACACTGTATATTGTTGAGCACCGACTAGCGTACTGCCAAGAGGTGAACGGTGAACACTTTGAGCAAATGGTGTTAACCTACATGTACTGTTTCCTTGGGAACATAAAAATAAAATAAGCACATGGTTTTATGTAATTTATTTTGGCACATGGTTATTTTAGTGGTTGGCTGAACATTACTCCTGCTGTCATAGGTTAGGCTTTCCCTACATACAGAAGGGTCAGTTCAGGAACTTTTGAAACTCGCTCTATGAAAAAGTCAATTTTTTGCATCTGGAAATGTTCATTTTTTGAGCAATATTTATCTGATTATGATGTGGTTTTCTTTATTTATTCATGATTGAACGCAGAACAAGTTTGTACTTAGAAATTGGCCCTTAACTGCTACGTTTTGAGAAAAAATTTGTAGCATAAATTTGCATAATCAGGTCACTGAACGTCTCCCACAGATAATCCACCCATGATTGCCTATTTGCTGGCTGCAGCAGTTTTGGGTTATGTTTCCTGCACATGCAAGGTAGAGAGAAAATTAATTCTGAATTTCAAATCATTCATAGCTTTTTTGGTTGTGTGGCTGGGTTGTAGATTAAGATGTTTCCCTAAGCCTGTGTGAGAACACACTTTCTCTGGACTCATTCACCATTTCCTAATGCTGTTTCAGCCCAAGCAGGCTTGCAATAACTGTTCAAGCTGTGGTGGATCTAATATCTTGGAGCAATTAAGGTATTTGCTGGAACATTTCAGGTTTCATGCCAAGAGTCCATAACCATAATGGTCAATTTCTCTAGTATGTGGAAGATTTTAGGTCTCATTCTCCAGATGTGAACATGTAGAGAAGCTGAATTGAGTTGTTGATGCAACATCTATTCATCTGGAGATATATTGATGGTGCTTGGCAATTACTTAATTGCAATATTAAAAGAAACTTTATACTTTAGGGAGAATATAATTTAATTTTTGGGAAGCATATTTCATTACGATTCATAAATGGCACTTCATTTGCTGTAAATAAAGTGAATCAGATTTTGTATCAAATTATAACTTTCAAAAAACATCAGATTTCCTGTATTATCAGTGGTCAAATTGAGATGCCATGTTGTCAGCTGGTAGTCTTGAAAGATAATCTTCTTGAACTTAGCAGCTATTACAACTGATAAAAATCTTTGTCATTGGACTTCTCTGCCTTACAGATGATGCAAAGGCATAAAGTGCTCTCAGTAATGGTAGGGAAAAAATTGAAATGGATGGAGCATAAAAGACTATTGCAATTTTTAGATTGTTAGGATCATTTGCTAACATAGAAACAATCTTGAGCTGGTGTCTCTTTTGTAAAAGGCCTGTTAAGCATTAATAAAACTTGCATTTAGTGAGTCTTAAACTATACCGGTGTCCATAAATTAAGGGATTTGTAGAACAGAACCCTTCTGCATATCTGATAAGGACCAGATTTGGTAAGGCTGTTCTCTAGGTCATGTTAATAGAATTTTGTCATTAAACACAAAGCGATGCTGCGGACGGAACATGGTAGGTGACATTTACCATGCTGTGGTCCCCATGCATAGAAACACTGTATTGCAACGTCAGTGAGATTATTTATTTAATCTGTCGCCAGTGGTGCTGTCACCTTGTGTATTTAATGATGGGAATGATGTGTACAGGACCTATAGAAAGGCCTTATTAAGTTTGGTCCTAATTAGATGTGCAGATGGGTCTCATTTAGTTTAATGAACTGTAAACTTTTAAATTGCTTGTAAACGTTTTTTAATGAACTGCTTTATCCTTAGGTGGAAAATATGTTCCCCGAGCCATTCTTGTTGACTTGGAACCAGGAACCATGGATTCAGTTAGATCTGGACCTTTTGGACAAATTTTCCGACCAGACAACTTCGTGTTTGGTAAATATATTTTTCCTCTTGCCCTATTTATCATAGTGGTTTTAACGATCTCATTGGTGAATTTTTCCTTACAAGGTCAAAGTGGTGCGGGCAACAATTGGGCCAAAGGACATTACACAGAAGGTGCGGAACTAGTAGACTCCGTACTTGACGTCGTACGAAAAGAAGCAGAGGGTTGCGACTGCCTCCAAGGATTCCAGTTAACCCACTCTCTGGGTGGTGGTACCGGTTCTGGTATGGGTACTTTACTCATATCTAAAATACGTGAAGAATATCCGGATAGAATAATGAATACGTTTAGTGTCGTCCCTTCGCCAAAAGTTTCGGACACTGTTGTAGAGCCCTACAACGCAACGTTATCTGTCCACCAGCTTGTTGAAAATACCGATGAAACCTTTTGTATAGACAATGAAGCTTTGTATGATATTTGTTTCCGTACTCTAAAGCTTACTTCTCCAACATATGGTGATTTAAATCATCTGGTATCTGCAACAATGTCAGGTGTGACCACATGTTTAAGGTTTCCTGGTCAGTTAAATGCTGATCTTCGTAAACTCGCAGTTAATATGGTTCCTTTCCCTCGTTTACATTTCTTTATGCCTGGGTTTGCACCTCTTACTTCAAGAGGAAGCCAGCAGTACCGAGCACTCACAGTACCAGAATTAACACAGCAGGTAAGACTGGTTTGCATAGCATTAAAGGAATAAGCTCTCCAAATTAAAATTGCATAGTTTTTAATGAACGATGTTTTGATTATTTTAGATGTTTGATGCTAAAAACATGATGGCTGCATGTGATCCAAGACATGGCAGGTATCTAACAGTAGCTGCTATGTTTAGAGGACGAATGTCGATGAAAGAAGTTGACGAACAAATGCTCAATGTTCAAAATAAGAACAGTAGCTACTTTGTCGAATGGATTCCAAATAACGTTAAGATTGCAGTCTGTGATATCCCGCCACGTGGTCTGAAAATGTCTGCTACTTTCATTGGTAATTCCACTGCCATCCAGGAGATTTTCAAGAGAATATCTGAACAATTTACCGGTAAGAATCTTAATTTCATGAACTTGCAAATATTTTATTTCTGAATAAGTTTCCTAATATTGACCGTGCAAATTTTTCGTTTTAGCCATGTTCCGCAGAAAAGCTTTCTTGCATTGGTACACTGGTGAGGGTATGGACGAAATGGAATTCACAGAAGCAGAATCCAACATGAATGATCTTGTTTCTGAATATCAACAATATCAAGAAGCAACTGCTGATGACGAAGGTGAATTTGATGCTGAAGACGACCTTGGCCAAGAAGAAATGGCATAAATACAGAAATATAAAACTGACTCATTCAATAATTTTTATACTTTAAAATTTCTCAATCTATATAAATCAGAACTTCAATTTTATGTAAAAAGTATAGTTTTATATCTTCTTAATAGAATTCATTAATATAAAGTCTTTTAAAAATATTTTTTTTATACCTTAAAAACTTAAATTTTTTGATGCACAAGATTCTAGTTTTATAAAGAATAAAAAAAAAAATCCAATTTATGGTCTTGAAATTTCTTTTCTCCCTACCATTTAAGCTTGCATTGACTTTAGGTATGACTGGTCGCCAACAGTTTTAAGATGCTCAGAGGCGTTTTCTAGAAAAATATATTGGGTGCAATTTTCTTCTCTGGCCATATGCACCAAAATTACTCGCTGGTTTCTAGTGGTTTATTAAACGACTGGTTGATCAAGTACTTAAGTACTCGGAGAAACGTTTTTTTTTATGTATCTTTGTAATTGAGAGCTCATTCCCAGTCTTCATCTTATAGTTGTCTGTCGTCATTGTCGAAAGGTAAAGTTACCCCCCTTAATTTTTGAATCTTTAGGCTCTTTGATATGCTTAAACACTATTGTTTTATTATAACTTATAAACATCATCCAAATTATATTTATGTAAAAGCTAAATTTTTTCAAATTTCCAAGTTGGAGTCTATAACTTTAAACAACTTTAACAAAGTTCTGCATTTTTTAGATCATATGGCCAAGCAGAGGAGTCTGTTAAATTTTTTTCTGCCAACTTTGAACATACTCTTGTGAGTTTTTCATCTTAGATTTTGTGGCTGAATGTTGAATTGGATAGAGGCCCAGTTCTGGGTATGTGTATGTGGTAATTTTTTTGTGGGCCCTTTTTGGTCAGAATTTTGAACTTGCAAGTTCTACGAATGTGGGCCTCGTGGATGAAAAACGGAAGCTGAGAGGAATAGTTTTTTTTTATGGTGTTTTGGAGAATTATAATTTTGTAATTGTTGAACTTGAAAATGTACATAATAAAGCTGTTAACTGGCAAGCTGTTCTAGCAATTTCTACCAGTTTAATCAGAATTTATGGCTTTTAAGCACGTACTTTAAAAAGTGAACAAAATTCGCTCTTCTGAAGGCCCTTTCGATAGTTCTAGGTTTGTTAGAGGAACACCATTATAGGAAAAGTATTTTAGCTAACTTTACTGGGAAAATAATACTGCAGTGCATATTCGCTGTTACTAGAAAAGCCTTAATTAGAAAAAGGATGTTTCTTTTGTGATTGTGGTGAAGATTAATACTGTAATTAGGATTGTTGGGAGGGTGAAGGGGTAATTACTTGCTTGGAATCAGTTTTTGAGAATATTACATTGGTGGGAGTAATGGGTGCAGTGGAAAACTAGTTAGAACTTGCTCAGGGTGGTTGCAATCTTTGGGACTTGAGCTTTATTTTGTATAAGTAGCTCCTGTTGGGGAAGAGTTCAGTTCTCATCCTAATCAGAAGGGCTAAATTTTGCTTAGAAAGGTTGAGTAGAAGTTTTAGGTGAAACACTAGCATTTTTTTCCAGGATGAATTCCACAGCCTCGTAAGATTATATTTTAATATCTCTACAATATCGCATGAGGGAACTGGGAAGACTTGTCACCATATCAGCACCGGCCACGATCAGCGAGGAAGTTGACCATGAAGTTGCCTTTTATGTTTTTGCGGACTGGACACCATGAAAAATTTAGCGACAATTTTTTGAGCAAGTAAATTTATGACTTGAGTGCTGATGGGAATGATTGGAGATGCTAAGCGATGCTGGTTGGGAATTAATTTTGCTTTGATGGCCGTTAGTAGGCTTTTAGAGTCTGATCGGCCCTATTTGGCTAATCACTGAGTAGTGGCCTGAGTTTTTCCCCAATTCAATAAAACGTTTATCTCTTAAATCGACTTAAGAACTCGTGGCTAATTCTTTTAGGGTGTTAGATCCTTCTGATTATTTGCTTTATTGATTTGGAAGATGGATAGTGTTTTGGTAGTCGCCCAAGTTACTGCTGTAAATGATGAACCAGTTTTTGGTAGCAAGACTAGAATTTCCCTTCATTTCTGCCTCAGAGCACTGGTTGCTTCAGCCACGGATGAAGGGTTGTGTGGTTGGCTCAGTCTGCGTTCCAATTCATCCCACAGATGTTCAATTGTTGTCTGCATTGTAGATTCCTATGCCAGCGATGCGGATATTCTGGTCAAGTGAGGCGTCTTTCGTTTTGGAGGGAGAGAATTTTTGACCCATTGAGGGACTATCACTATTCTCAAAATTGTGGATGAGAACCAATGGGTTGCGAATTACTGTAAGAGGCATATAGCCGAGATTTGACCCATAAAATTGTTTGAGGCAATTGATAAAAAGCAGTCTGTTTTTCTGTGATTTGAACAGTTTTTTTTTTTTTTTTTTTTTTTTTTTTTTTTTTTTTTTTTTTTTTTTGTAATTGTTGAACTTGTACATAAAAAAAAAGCTGTTAGAGGGGCAACCAAGGGTTTGTTCGAGCAATTTCTACCAGTTTAATCAGAATTCATGGCTTTCGAGCACGTGCTTTAAAAAGCGAACCCAATTCAAGTAGTTCACAATGTTAGTAAAATAACTTCGGTGGCGCCATCCATTGATTGAATTAAGTGCTAGATTAAATAAGCCACGGCCTACTGTATAAGCGAATACACACAAATAAGTACACCTTCGGGAGTACATTAGGGTTTAGAAACTTAAATAAGACCCTGACTAGTAATTTAACAGGATTTTTTTTCCCGTAGACGTAAGCAATTTATGATTAAACTTTTGATGAAAAAAATTTTGTTAACTGAAGCAATTAATCTTTCTCCACTAGAAAAGTAATTATTTGGAACATTTGAATATGGGCTGCATAAACGAGGTAAGTGAACGAAAGCCTCATTGAAAATGCTCCAACGGAATATAGAAAGGTGAATATAGAGGAAGGGGCTAATTTTTAACTTTCAACTCATATTTTTGTGTGATTACATTTTAATGTTTATTATTGTTGTTCCCCTCGCGCTGTTTCTTTAGTTTGCTGGTACTTACTAAAGAGTCAAATAATATATTCAGTATATTTTACAAAACTCAGTTTTTAAATGTAATACTTCGAGATAAGGTAAAGCTTGATGCACAAAAACCGACTTTTCTCCGTTTTGAAACTTCGTCCGTTTTTCTGGATCGCAGAACTTTTTTGGAAGTTTTGAAAAAAAAACGTAGCCTTTTCCGAACCGTTTTACATTATCCGTATTTTTACAAGTCGACGACGCGAACTCTTAAGTGATTGGTGGAATCGAGCATGACGTATACGGGGCTGACTGTGAGACTTGAGTTAAATCAACATGGCCGGTGTCGCCTCTACTTTCTTTATTAACTTTTCTTTTAACAGTTTAAGCTGCTTGCCTTTCGAATTTTCCATTTTTTTGCAACGACAACGTGAAACTTTTGAGCTTGTTTGTAATGGCGGCTTTGATCTAACTTCTGGCTTCGACGACGCCCACAATGCATAGCGCTCTCAGAGCTCACCTAATTGGTGCGTTTTTGGAAAAACGGAGAAAATTCCAACTCTGTTGGAAATCCGAAAGTCGGTGAAAAGTCGGACAAAGTTCCAAAACGCAAAAAAGACGGCAAATGTAAAACGGGTGTCGATTTCTGAAAAACGTGAAAAGTCTGAGGAAGTTCCAAAACACCCAAAAAACGGAGAAAAGTCGGTTTTTGTGCAACAAGCTTAAGTTAGTTATGGCATCTGATTGCGTTAGGATAACCTTTTTTATTTATGTCAAGATTGCAGTGTGTGATATTCCACTACGTGGTCTGATAATCTGATTGGGAAGTTGGGAGCCAATCTTGGAATAATAATGCGGTGATTTTCTTTCGCATTTGTATTAGTTAAGACAATTTTCCAGGTAGAATCCACGTGAAAGGTATAAGGCACATAAGCCCTAGTTTTGGTACCCGTAACTTTGGCGCCCCCGGATGGTTGCGTGGTCAGTCTGTCCATTAATCTGGCGCTATTAAAGAGTAAAATGTCAAAATTATCAAGAAATTGGTGAGTAAAAGTAAAGCCGGATGATAGAGTATTGTAAACTGTCACATAAACCGTTGAAGATTGGTTTGATTTCAGAATTAGCTCAGTTCTTGCAGACTGGTTTTAACAAAATATAAATTGATGGTGGGAGGAATGTTTCACTTGTTGGATACTTGTAGAACGATGATAGTGTGCGACTCGCCATTGGTCTGATTGTGTATGTCTAAAACAAGCGGACGGGTTGGAAGCAACCTGATGTTGGCTGCGCATCTTTACAAAGTCTGACTTGCACTCTCCTGTAATCGACTCATTGTCCAATGAAATGCGGAAGTGAGATCTTCGTAAATCTTGACGAATTTTTTTTTCCAACCCTTTAGTCGTAGTCAGCGAAATAAACGATAATAATGCCATTGCCCTTGTTTACTTTCATTATTTTGGGATCCTTTTCCTGAAGCTTTTTATTTGATATCCTTGAAGGAGGCAGAGGCTTAGTTGCGTGGCTTCCTGAATTACAGAACGACTCTGTCTCCTGCCACTAACCAAGGATAGAACGATGAGTTCTATCCCACTGATGAACCTCCGATTTGGATAGGCTGATTAGGTACTACTAAATAAAATAAATCATAAATGGATTAATCCTCACGTAAAATACTGAGAATTTGTAATTCTTAATGTATTCTAATTTTAAAAGTTCCTCGTGTAATTTTTAAAATCTTTCCGTGTGTTATGGAACGAAGAGATCGTAATGGGCATGGACTCCAAGCCAGTGGCAACAATATGATCTTAACATATTGGTAGGTGTTCTAGGCAAGTCTCAACAGTGCTTAAATGTTAAACGTTGTATTCAAATTGGTAGGGAGTCCGGTGTATACGCATGGAATTTGAAAATATCTAACTGTCTTTCAGGGAATAAATTAATCATGTTTCAAACTTTAAGTGAAAATTCATTTACGCAGGACAAATTATCGAATGGATTTTTAGTGATACGTCTGTAGGAAGTGTTGTAAAGATACAAGATACTGTGATAAGGTTTTAAGTAAGGGTAAATACATTAAAAGAGATTCACCATTTACTTAGGGTTGTTTATGATTACATTAACTGATCTATCCCTGCTTGTCTTAGAACTACTTTAAAGACAAAATTTTGTTTTAGCTCTTTAATTTCTTCATGTATTATGCATACGGAGAGAGAGTGTCACTATTGTAACGTTAAATTTGAAACTAACTCAGAGCTACGATAAAATCTATCACTTGAATTGGCAGAGTTTTCAATGCTTTATTAGGTTGATGAAAATTGTATACTATCTATGAAGAAAGTTATGTTTATCATAATCATTTGTTGAGCCAACGTGCTGACCAGTTTCGATGATCAGAAATAGGATATTTACCATATTTGGCTGATTCCTTTGCGGCTGTTAGCTGTAATTTCTTGGATAACTTTGCTACGAATATTCTCACGATATTTCTTCAGAGCATGAAATTTTGAGAGCACACAAAATTTCCGGACTTTCCAAAGGAACGGAATGTGCCATCGGTACAGACTAATGCAAATATTGAAATATCTAGTTTTTTGACTTCGGAATTTATAACTTCATCACCTTATGCCTTGATACATGTTATGCGACTGGACGACATATTCTGTTGGAGGTTCACTTGAAAAACCAGCCATTTCAAGGCACCATTCTTCTTCTCTGCCCTAAGAATAGAATCAATGTTGCTCGTTTCTAAGAGTGATTACTCATTTTCAGACAAATTATAAATATTTTTTATTATTGTAAAGACTTTGAAGAACCTTTAGCTCGTTTATTAATTTTCCAAATTAAAATAGCACTAATTTTCATAACCATTTTCTATTGTTCTATAAGTATTTTTAACGTTCTTTAGTGCTCAAAATTATTCATATCTTATGAATCTTGGATATTGTTGCGTAGTTTTAAATTGTTTAAATAAATATTAAAAACATTTTCATTTGAAAGTTTTCATTTACATAATGGCTATTGTTTTTATAGTTAAAATTTATAAATTTCATTTCAAGTCTTGAGCACGGTATATTAAAGTAGCCTAGACTGAGAATTAATTCGAAATTTTACTCTTTACGTAACATTTCAAAATTAGGTTTTCATTTATATTTTCTGTTTGATCGCAATAATAGATCAAGAATATTCTTTAAAGAAGAGAAATTTATTACGAAAAAATACAATTTCAATGAATATACAAAATTAAGTGACTATAAATAAAAGTATATTCGCATTGTGAAACGCCGCAAGATCTTGAATATTTAAAATTGCAGCAAAGTGTGCAAAGTTGTTCTTGAGACTTTACTGTTCCATTCATTCAAGCGTTTGTCTTCAATCTCGAGTTCTATTTGGTTTTCAAGAGATCTTCAAATGGATCAGATCGAAGTCGAATTATCCTAATCATGAATAAACAATATTCTTTAAGGAAAAATGCCACAGACAATTTGAAATTAAATTTTTATCAGCATATTCAAATATTAACCTTATTAAAAATATTCTTAAGTCCAAAATACTTAAAGACAATCCTTCCGAGATACAGAGGCTATCAAAAACTGTTGTAGCCAATAAAGTTTAACCTTGGATTACTTTAACCTTGTAAACGAGAAAAATGAAAATAAAATCAAACGCAGGATGTCATCATCTAAAAGACAAATAAGTAAATAAAGGAATTAAATCAATAAATATTATTTATGCGTCATTCCCTTACCATTATTGATTCTGAAATGGCTTTCTTCCGTTTGTTTCCGATAAAATGCCAGATAAGATTCGTATTTTCTCATTTTAGAATGAGATGAATAATTCAAATTGAATAAGATTACTTCAGCCACAAGTTTTGGAGATATATATATGATATTTATGTACCAAAAAGCAGATTTAAAACGATGTTGTTCCTGTTGAAGAGTCCCCATTAAACTATGTAAAAAAATAATTCTTACGCTTTATAAAATAAATGGTATTAATATAATCGTAAAATGCACTACGAAAATGGTGGATCTTCTTCAATTATAATAGGATTCATTTTTAAAATATATGACCTTATTTAAATTCCTAACGGACGTATCACTATAAAAAATTCCTTCGATAATTTGTCCTGAATTTTGAATGTCTTAGATATTTTGTGGACAAATGGTAATTTTTTCTACTTTTAATTAGTTCTTTATTTCTTATATACTTCGTTGTTCACTTTCTTTAGGTAAAATTCTTTCTCTTACTATCAGTGACATAATAATTGTAATTTTCATGCCTTTCATGTTAGAGCAATTTCATTTTGACAAAGAAATGCGCATTCGTATTAATAAAGTCATTGTATTTGGATTTGTTTTTTTGTTTTTTTATTTGGGATCTTCTACTAATCTGGAATTGTCCACAGTTTTGTTGACTCTTTGAATTACTTTTGAGAAGGATGGTTATTCATTGCAAAATGGTCGGCTACATTACTGTTAGACATAATAATGAATGAATAGCAATTACAAAATGCATGAAAATTTTAATGAGATTGATGAGTTTCGATGTTATATTATCTAGCATTATTATTTTTTTTTAGTTATTAAGTAGCGAGAGCACGGTCTCTCTGAAAGGGCTTCGAATTTTTCAGTTATGCTTTTACTATTCGACAGCTGGCATCTACATGTCGGTCGAGTTGGAAAAGCCCCAACCGTCCAGAGACGGTAAAGGGTCAAGATATTTTCCAATATTTTGATGCAGAAATTAAAATTTCATCGACTTTATGCATCAGACTTTATTAGCTTTTCCTGCTCTTCTTAATGCCAACTGTGCGGTTTTTCAGAAGTAACTTCGTCCATAAGAGAAGTGCATTGAAACGAACCAATCAGACTGAAAGCAATAGAAATCGAGAGCAGTGAGAACAGAAACCGGCTACAAATTTTGTAGACGAAATCTGGGCAACTATATCTGGAGAAAGTAAGTCATCTCCTATGCTTAATTTCTGATTGGTTCCTACTGACCACGCTTCCAGTTCAGTGGACTTCTCTTATGGAATAGACGTTCCATACGTGTTGAAAAGAAGTTCAAGTATCTTATAGAGAACACAGCCGTGTGCTTTATACCGTAATTTTAAAATGAACACTATTACTTACTCTGTGGATGCCATTACCATCATCTATTAAGTTGAATAGGAGAAAGAATTGATGTTATATATCTGGATTGAGTTCTGCTAAGCAACAGTTATTAGGCTATATCCAATTCTCGCCTTTATGAACGATACATCGATCTACAAATCTTATTGAGATCTATTTAGTAATGTACATTTTTACGAGAAATGGTCTAGCGGTGGATAACAACGGGAACGAAATTAAGTGTGCGAACAAAATCACTAATTTTAAATTATGTTGCTCAATTTAGGAGCAAAAATAAAATTAGGAAAAATACCCCCAACAACTTTCATCAGGAATAAACATTATTTAAATTATTATATTTTAGTTGATTAATCTCTAAAAACATTCACTCGTTTTTTGTGTGAATATTATATCTCAGTATGGGGCATGATATCAAAAAAAATATTGCCTTCAAAATCAACAATAAGGCATAATTTTGGACAAGATTGTTCCGAATTGGTTACTTTTTTTTTACATTAATTTATGTGGAGATTTATTTTCATAAGATAGCGATGAGCTAAAATAGGTAGCAAATTGTATTGGGATATATTTTATTGAATAAAAACCCGGCATCTTTCTAGCTAAGTTGCTGGATAAGAGAAAGGAATTTTCTCCAAATCGTCATCTTCGAATACATTTGAGATACTGCCGAGCATGAAATTGAATTAGAAACTCCTTTGTTTTTTTTTGTTTTTTGTTGTTTTTTTCTTTTTTTAATCAAGTCTAACATTACACTTTTCATTCTCTTACTTTAGAGCATCTGGAACATTTGATAGTTTTGAATTTAATAACAATCTACAGCCCTGGTTCAAATCAGAGATAAAGCAGAATGAAGGTCCTTCTAATGAAACTAGATTCCATAAAAGAAAATTTCCAGCAAAAACTTAATTTTTCCCCCTATTTTTTTCAATTTTTTTTTCTTTCTTATTGAAACTTTACAAGTACTTTTTGTGGCGTCCAGACATGGAAAAAGACTTTCTAAAGTAACATCAATAAGAATACAAGATCCAGAGATAAAATAGCTAAATTTATTTCCATACTTTTTTTTTTTTTTAATATCTGGCAAAAAAAAAGAAACATTTAGTTTGGCGGCTGTACAACACACGTCTTTTTTATTATTATTTTTTTTTGATTTATTTTTTACCCTTGAAAAGTTTCTTGAGAAAATGCTCTCATTTTATATATGTATTATACTTATAAAACAATTTTAAATCATGATGATGATTAAAATTTCATTATCATTTAGCACAAAAAATCAATAATGATTAAAAAACCACGTACAAGACACACTTAACTAGAATATAACATTTTTTTTTTTTTTTTGGATTTTCACGTTTAATAGTAGAAAAATAGGTAACTAATAGAAAAGAAAAATAAAATCTTAAAATGAAAATCCAAAACAATTCATTCAGATTTGATAGACTTTATTTGGGATCTTCATCTCTTTTTCTCCATAGGTTTAATTAGATACAAAAATTATCATCACTAGGTTATCTAGAAACAAAACATTTAAACATGAATCGTTTTAATGAAAATATATTTTGCTTATATAATAATAATAATAATCAATAATAATAATAGCAATGGCGAAATTTTTGTCGTCAAATAAAACACATTTCAATGAAAGGGCAAAATATTTCATCGCTAAAATATTCATTGCGATACCCCCTGATACTGAGGTATTAATGCAAAGTGTTCTTTAGAAAAAAGAACCAGTCAAGATATTACTGTATAAAAATATGATGTAACTCTTTTTTTATTATTATTTTTAATTAATTAATATTAATTATCTGTCTGGTATATTTTCATCTTTTTTTTTTCTTTTTTTATTTATTTTTTTTTTGGCCCAAGTCACTCTTTCAGTAGGACAGTGATCTTCCGTGGCTTACCCTTCTTGTTGTGTCCTTGCCCGTTTTCACTGTTGTTGTTGCTCACAAAAAAAACACATATTTGAAATCACAAAAAATACTGAAGAGGAGCCTATGGTAGATCCACAGAAATCAGTGTGATACTGCCGACGGTTTCCATACATTTTTTTTTTAGTTCTAATGTTTGAATTAGTGGAAGGGGGAGAGAGTTTTTTTGTTTGTTTGTTTTTTTATTTCTTTTTGAAGAGTTTTAAGTTTTGTCATTTCTCCTCTCCACCTTTTTTTTTTTTTTTGTCGTCGTTGTCAATATTATCATCATCCGTAGTTGTTGTAGTTGTTGTTGTTATTTGAATTGGTCTTATTGAAAAAAGAATTCCCAATGTGACAAAAAACGTTCACTAATTGTAAGGCACATGCTTAATTTCAGAATATAGAATTCTCACGCTTCCATTATATATATGTACATTTACGAAAAGCCGATAAGGAGAAAAGAAAGACATAAATTATAAAATATAATAATATTTTTAAAAATGAAAGAGAAGAAAGAGGGAACGGAAAAGCTAAAATAAGAAGAGAAAATAAACTCGCACTTTTTTTTTTTTTTTTTTACAATAATATTTATTTATTTATTTGGCATATCCTTAAAAAAATAATTCCCGTTATTCTTTCTATTAATGCTTTACTTACTTAAAATAAGAACAAATATCTCGTAAAGAATAGATAACAAGCTGGAAACTAAAGAAGATGAATATCTAGAAAGATAGAAAGCTGCCATTTTGGTTTTCATTTTTAGCGTTTCCCTCTCTCTTTCTTTCCTCGTTTCATTGGACATTTTGGTTTTATTGTCCTCCATGTATATGCCCCCCAACCCCAAAAATAGAACCAAAATAGAGGACGTTGAAAACTGTCGACAAGCAGACAAACACCACGGAAACGAAGTTGTAAACCCTGTACATCCTAGAAATGTCACAATTTAAATTCTATTTAATGCTTTAGGGAGGTGATGGAGGAGGTGGAAGAAGGAGAGTTTATTTATATATATATATAGATATATGTATATGTTACTGTATATATTCATTTGTATATTATTTCATTTCCACCTTAACTGATGATAATAGCACAAGATATAAAAAACGAATAGTTCCTCCTTCTTCCTCCTCGAATGAAGGTAATTTTTCTTCTTCATCTTTTGTAAATTGAAGTAAGTTCGCTGGCTTATACTTTTTTTTTTAAAAAAAAACAAAGAAAAAAAAAACAATTTGTCTTAAGTTCTTGTCTTTCTTCAAAAAAATTTTTAATTATTATTTTTTTTTTTTTTGGCTGTAGATTAACGACGAAATTTCTGAAGCGCATTGAATTGGTGGCGAGAAAGTTTAAAGATTAGATAGGATGAATCATCTTTCCTTAAACGCATTAGCGAACAAGTTTTTTTTTTTTTTTTTTCCTTTATTTTAAATACATATTGATTTTCAGTGATAAAAATCGATTCCAGTTCATGATCGAGTTACTTTATTTCAAATGAACTTTTCTTTAGCGTCTTCCATTGTAAAGTAAAAATATATATATTTTGGCGGGTAGATAAAAATAAGCGAATTTGTTAACCCGGGCAACAAGACTAAAAAGGCGAATCAAGTCAATAACAACTTAAAAAACGGCAAAATTGAAAAAAAATAAATTTAAAATTAATCTCATTTTTAATTAAATATAAAATTTAATATCTTGCTTTATTTGTTCCGGTTATAAACCAGACACAGTACATTTCAAAATTTAATTTTTAAAAAATGACTCATTCAACTAAAACAATAAAAAAAACCGTAAATAATAAAAAGAAAACAAAATTAAACAACGTAAAAATAATAGTTTTGCCACGGATAATAAATTAGTTGGGAAAAAATCGATTAATATCTTGACTGTCGATATTGAAAACCACCAAGGAACTTGGCATTCGTCGCACTCGCTTTGCTTTTCTGAAGCAACCACTCATCATCATCATTGCACATGCGCAGTTTTCTAAGCACCGAGAAATGAAGGTTGACTTCTTCAGTGTCTTTCTGAAGTGAATTAGGAGAAAATGACAGCGGGTGGTGGTGGTGGGGGTTCCTTTTCTCCTCCGCCTCCATACAACACACCCGTCGAGCTCTTCCGAAAGTGCTTTTCAGCCTCTCTCTCTCTTTTTTTTTTTCATTCTTTTTTCCCATTAATGGCGTTCGTCGTTGTCATCGTCGTCGTCTTCTCCTATGAGGATCGAGGTTGCTGCTATGAGAAGGGCAAACTCTGCCCTGTGTCCACTATGTTGTGATATTGAGTGTAATGCACGTGGTCCAAGAACTGCTTCTGGAGGACACTCCTGACGATCCGCAAATGGCGTTGGATGTATTCCTCCTTTGGAGCCAGGCTGTCAAAGACAAAAAAGAAAAAAATTCCGAGTTCGTTAATAAAGGAAGGAACTTTAAGAAAAAGCTTAACAAATAAAGATATATTTGAGCTTTTCTCCATTTTGCACTGGTAGCTAAAAGTTTTGTCTTCAGTACAGAAAATCTTGAAAGTTAAAAAACTTGACCAGTTGAAGAAACTAGATTTCTACTAATATTTGAAAATTTATTACGCGTTCTCAAATAGAGAAGACATATAATTTTTCCGATCTTCGTTAATTGAAAATTTTGAAATTGCTTATGTAATATGAAAACACTTGAAAGGCCTTCATGGAACCGGCGTCATCCGAATGACCTTCCATTTCTTACAAATAAATTTTAACTTGTTGATGAAGTGAATTCCGATAACGCTAGATTCTGGCGAGAACTACTGCAATTATGATTTATAAGAACTTTTTAATAATTCCAAACACGTACTATCGGTGCTTGTTGCTAGATAACTTGAAAAACTGGATACTCTTAAGATTGTTTCAACCACTGTAAATTATCGTTAATATTGCAATGGCCATATACAGAAATGAGACATACCTACAAATGATGCCATTGCTGTATACTTATCTTAAAAGCACAATCCACACAATTTCATATCATTATTCTAAACCTGTTATTAAAGGAAAATTTAATTAATTTTCAATTTGTAGAGAATCTATGTGGATGTGGTATTACTTACATTTAATTCGCTGCTATTACTTAAGATGTCCTTGTTTTGTCTAATATTGCTCTATCTCAAATTTCAATTGTTAAACTTCATCATTTATCCCAATTGTTGGCATCACATTGTTATAACATCTTCAAAATTTGGAAATTTCCTTCATTTGTGAAAGTCAATTTCGAAACGCTTCTGGCAAATTTGAACCATCCTCTTATTGCTTTACCAATACCTTTTTTCTTATAACGAGGGTTGGAACTTTAATACTGGCAACTATTTATTTCCAACTGATACAAAAGAGATACCTGGTTCGAAGTTTTACTTTCCTTCAATGTAGTCATCAGCATTGTGAATAAACCGTTTCCAGTCGTAGGATACCTTTAGCAGCGCATGTGGTGTTGATAGTTCGAATGGGGCGATCTATTGCCTGAGGAATCTCTGGAACAGTTCTGGTTACTTCGTCTGAGGAATCAGGTCGAAGTCACAAGGACTTAAGTCTGTGGAGATCCCACTGTAGAACTCGCCCATCATTTTGCAGGACGATGCTCGGCCGTATACAGTGCAAGCTGTAGCTGTTCGATCGATGGGGCTGGAAAAGGTATAGGGCTGTGGAGTCGCCAGCGTCAGAATTTCGCGAGAACAAAGCAGAGGAAACAACTAACAGTGCAGTCCAAAGTTGACATTTTCCAACTTCTAATTGAATTTCTCACATCTCGTCTAACAACCACTGACGCATCTGGAAAATGGTTGTCTTCTTCTCCATCTTCCAAACGAAATCTTGCTTTACATATGGTAGATCCGTAATTAGAACACTTATAGCGAGAAACTTTTCCATTTACTTTTTCCCTTCGGAAGGAAAAATCTCTATACTCTAGAATTTGCCCCTCCTCTGCGAGAATCAACAAGTCGATATTCCATGGCATATGTCAATGATGAGATTTAGCTCACAACCCGAATGCACAATGTTATCGACAATCGGCAACGTCGGGAATGAGGACAGTCTTCATCAGTAATTGTCCGTATTGTGGAGCCTTTTCTTGTTGAAGGAACATTTCTGATATGGTGGCTTCATCGAAAGGAACGTTTGTATATAAGTTAGCAATACCTAATGGAATGAGTTTTGGAATGCTAACCTGTAAGTTTTTAGTCTAGCCTTTTAAGTTTTGGAAAAGTTTTGGAAAGTGTTTTCTGAACAGATTTTATGTTTTCTTAATAATTATTTATAAATGATATGAATATAGTATTCTTAAAAATATAGGCTTTCAACACCGTTGAAATATTTTTAAAAATATGAATATAGTATTCTTATGATAGTTTGTTACTTGCTCAATATTGACATTTCTAAGGCTTTCAACACCATTGATAGGAATAAATTATATAATCGGTTTCAGTTGTTGGGAGTTGACTCAAAAACTTTGAACCTGTTACGAGATTTCTTTACTAATAGAACTCATTATATTCAGCTGTCCAATCAAACGATTGAGATGTCATCTACTCGAGGTCTGCTTCAAGGCTCGCCTACAGCTACTGTGTTCTATGCTGCTGCCACCGCAGAAATACTCAATCTTCCGTTAAACTGTAACATCATTTCGTATGTTGACGATAACTTCCTGTTTAAGGCATTTGCTAGATCTGAAGAAGCCAAAATACTTCAGCATATAAATGAGGACATATATATTTTAAACAATTGGTATACTACACATGGATTAACTTTCAACCAGTCTAAAACCAACATATTACTAATTGACAAACAAAAGATAAGTCCAGTTTGTACGCAGGCCTTATAATAGATAATAAAATTTCCTTTAAGGAAACAATTGAAGCACTTATTATTGAGCTAAATCGATTGAAGTTTCTGTTCAAACGTCTTAGAAGTACTTTAACTAGAAATGAAATGATAAAAATATTTAAAGCGCTCGTGATTCCTAAAATTGAATATGAATATGGAATAGTCATATGGTCCTCGGCATCAAATATGTTAATTTCTAGAGTAAGAGTGGCTTATAATTGTATCTTACGATCTGCCCTTGGTCTCTCCAAGTATGATTCGATAGCTGAAACGTATGCTACTTATGATATTCCAACACTTCATAATATGATAAACTATGCCCGATTGAAAGAATTATACTATGCTCTTACTGTTACTGATCACCCCATACATTTTGTGCGTAATTGGACCCAAACGCGTGAAACTCAGAGATACAAGTTGGTCCCGCCGAGCATTGTCTCCAGATTTTTAGCTTCTTATTTTCCCTATAATGTCATTCCAAGTTGGAATGCTCTAACTTATGTTATTAGAAATGAAATTATTAACTGCACGTTAAAGCATTGCCATAATCATAAACAACATGTATTTAATTTATTATATAAATCTACTGCAGTGTGTAAATAGATTATTGTATAAATTTTTATTACATATCCTACATGGGATGCAAATTTTGTAAATAAATAAATAAATAAAATATAAAATATTATGATTTTGGAAAATGTCAACTTTGGACTGCACTGTTAGTTGTTTCCTCTGCTTTGCTCTCGCGAAATTCTGACGCTGGCGACTCCACGCACGACAACTCCACAGCCCTGAACCGCTGGAAAGTGCTGTACCATCCACTCCCCAGACTTTGAAGAGTTCCTAAGATTAGGGCTCCTTTGAAGAGTACCGCAAGCCCTTGTAACTTCGACTTCCACATCGCTGGAAACGGGTTACTCACAATGTTGGTGACTACATTGAAGGACAGTAAAACTTCGAACCAGGTATCTCTTTTGTATCAGCTGTAAATAAATAGTTGCCACTATTAAAGATCCGACCTTCGTACCTAAGTATCTATATAGTAATGACCAAACAATCTTCTACATAATGAAAAATTGTCTCATTTACTAAAATACTGAACTATAGCTAGAAATCAGCATGTGTAAACTTTCCTGAACAAAAATAAAATACAAACAAGCACCGAAGAAATATCAAATTCTTCAGCGTTTATGTTCTGAAAAATACCGTTACGTATGCTATGTATTTTTCACTTGCATATATGGCTAGTCTTCCTTTATACAGAGTGTGCAGCAAAAACTCAAGGGGTGATTCTTTGGGTTATTTTAAGAATATTTTGTCCTTTGATGACTTTTGGAATGCCACTTTGTCTCGAGGATACAAAGCGATAAAAGTTTTTCGACAAAAACAATACCGAAATCTTTTAACAACTTTCTGATTACACAGGCCAATGATAAAAAACCATCTTGAATGAATTTGCCTTATTCTTGGTTTTGTGTGCTGAATCCGAATCTGCTTTTAGATTTTCACGTTATGCACATAGAGACTGCAATGTCAAAGTATTGTGTGAAAAGAAGCGGCTGCGATGTTAAAATATCCACATTTTTAAGCAACAAGGAAATATATCAGGCCCAAACTCTGAATAATTAGAAGTGTTTCATAGAAAAACAAGAAATCTGTGAGCGATAGAATAAAACTGAGATCAAACACGAATTCAGCACATGCAAGAGTATAAGAATCAGTTCATAACGTTAAAGATGAATTTAAAAAGTTATTTTTTGTTGGCCTGTTTTTTAGCACTCACACCAGGTTCGTGCAGATCTTAAAACTACCATCAGTCTACCTGTAGATTTACGTTTCGTAACTTGTCACCCGGATAGTTGATGGCTGTAATGCATAAGGAATAACCCTGGTGTTTTAGAAAGAGTTCGGCAGTCAATGAGGAGAATATTGGTCGTTATTTTCAGCAGTTATTGTACATTAAAAAGTTTTCCATGCAATATTAGGTAATAAAAGATTGTATTTGTCGAAAAACCTTTATTGCCCTGCATCTTCGAAACAAAGCGGCTTTCCGAAAGTCAACAAAGGACAAAAGATGCTTGAAATAACCCAAATAATGACGCCTTGAAGTTTTGCCGTATGTTTAGTAAACGCCCTGTATAAACTATAATAAGGCCAAAATTGAATTTGAAAGCAGTTTATTCAACAAATCCTCATCCTCCCTCATACATTTTTAACGAATTTTAACCCAAAAACAAGCCCACTATTTTAGTGTTAATTTTATGATAATGCTATCAATTACTTTTGTAAATCGTACACGATCATTGGACATATGCTTTACTCAGAACACGATACAAAAACTCCACTTTTCCACAAAAGTTTTATTTTGCAGAAGGTATGATAATCGGTATCCATTCTTTTAGCTGTCTTTATCATTCTTTACTTTATCATTGCACTCTATCTCGGGGAATAAACTGGCTATTCTTTACATAATAATAATGATCCAAACAAATTTTAACATTTTGCCCGAAACACTTTTCTATATAGACAAGTCAAGGATTTTACATTTCAATCTGTTTAAAATTAGTTTCACGCATTCCTTTACGTAAGAAAAAAAATTGATTTATGTGGTTTGGACTTCTGTCAACTAATTTACTCGCCATAAAACATACGCGATTGAATTAATTTTTTTCAGGTTTCTAAATTTAAGCATGAAAAGGATTCTTCGGGAAAGAAAATGAACCAATGAATTCATAAACCATCTCCTTGTGCCATGTACATTCGTGAATTGACATCTTGTAGCAGAAGGTGTTATGCGTGTGTTTGTGCAAGTGACAATCATTTATTATCTTAAATTTTTTGCGTATATTATTTACCCTCTTTAACAGATCGAAAAGTTGGTATCCGAGTTGAGTGTTTTTTACTCAATCACCTTTGGAATTCACTTCATTAACAAAATCTTTCCTCCCGAGACCTCAGCTTTATTACGTATATGGTTGTTCGAATTTGCATACTGTCGATGCTTCTTATCATGTTACATAATGTACGCGTGAATAATTCATGTATGAGAGATCTCTTGTCAGCATTTCGAAGAAACTTCGTATAGAATAATGATTCATTTAAATCATTCTATTAGTGGATCAAGATAAAATTCAATTTTTATATTACGATATTATCTTTAACAATTTCTCTTTCTCTCCCTGTCTATCTCTTATCTCTAATTCTTTTTTCAACCCTTGCCTTTCCCACCACTCCAATCACTCACTTGGCTGCCGTGACGAAACACTTTTCAGCCCTTTCGAGTTCACCTCGCTCCACGTAGACGACGCACAAGTTGTGTAGACCTTGAATGTTGTTCGGGTCGAGCGACAGGATCCGTTGGTAGCACTACCACAAATGGAAAAAATATTAATACAATAAATAAAAAGAAATTCGTTTATTGCACGTAATAAAGTTTGCTTAATGGAATACAAGTTTTCTTTTTTTTTCTTTTAAACCTGTTCTGCTGCATCCAAATCCCGAATGTTATTGATATAAATGTCGCCCAAAAGGATTAAGCCCTTTATATGATCCGGATGTTTCTGAAAAGAAAAGAAAATTGAATTAGCTCTCATTGTTAGAATTGAGAAATGTTTTGACAATGACAGTTCAATTCATCAGAATGACACTTACACTAATCTTTATCTATATATCGCTAACAGAACATCGTTTATAAGTTACGAAATCTGTTATCATTACTCATTTTAAATTTAATTAATTATGGGAAGATATGTATTATTATTATTGTTATTATTGGAATCACTAAACACAAACTGATATTAAAAACCTCGACAGTGTGTTTTCACGCTTCTGTAAAATTATTTTCAGACGCTATATTATTCTTAAAATATATCAAACTCAGTGATTTTCTTTGTAGATATCTTTAATTCTGAGTATTATGCTTTTTGTAATGAATCGTTAAGCTGCTTTGATGATATGTGTTGAATCGTTATTTTTTTTGTTAATGCTTACAATAATACATACATTTAAAATCAATGCAATCAAAGATTGTACTAACAATTTCATAAAGGATTTTATTCCATAGGTTCATAAAGTTAAGATGATAGCCTTTTCTTTGGCAGTTATTTAGATCAAATTTGAAACGTCTTGTTCTTCGATTGTCAATTCTTATTAAAACAATAAAAAAAGTCTTTAATTTCATATGATATGGCTGAACTTTTATCGCTGATACGTTTCTCTTAGATGATAATATTTAATCAATGAATCAAAGTTAAGTAATTCATATTCATTAGATGCTTTTGTTACCGATTCATATCGAGATATTTTCAGAGTTAATCGTAATAGAGAGTTATCTATCATTTAAAAGGATAAAGGTATATTTCATGAGTGCTGAACCATATCCTGTTCCATGTGATCTTAAGTCTATGTAGATATTACCAAATTTTTACATACCATTTTATATTTTGTTTACTACTATGTTCTAGTTAACTTCTTATTTTTTTCCTATTTATCTTACTAGGTAGGTAAGCAATAAATTTCATATTATCAAAAATGATTTCAATTATATTCACTCATTTAATTTTATTGAACGTTCCCCAAAAATTACTATAATAAGTTGGAGGTCGTGATTCATTTCAGATTGAATATTTTTTAATTCATATGCTTGATAGGGTTTTACAAATAAGTTATCATCAACTTAAGATCATAACCATTTTGTAAATTGTAAATGATGTTTAGAAACTGCAAAGATAGAATAGAACATTGAGCTCAGTTTAGTCCCTTGTAATACTCCAAACTGGATTATCACTTTAAAATCCAACTGTTCCCTTGTTTAATACAAAGTCTACGATCTTAAAAACAACTCACTATCAGGCTCATAATATCTTTACATATGCCATAACTCTCGATATCAAGAAGCAGTTGGGTCCAATAATTACACAAATATTTTTCCTATTATTGGCCGTTGGCAATTCTTTAAAGTTTTTAGGATAAGCATATTGTCACTCTTCCCCGAAGCGTATTCTTCACCAATAACTTTGTTCATATGATTAAAAAATACATGCATCAGCAATTTTTGATGCAAGAGAAGTTTTTACTGTAGATCTAAAATTTGTTATATCATTCATACTGCACTGCTTATTTCCTGTTATTTTATACCAAACAAGCTAGCAACTGTTTTCTTAGTGAAAACGAAATTGATTAATTAAATTTCTTTCAACCTTTTTTATCTAGATTGATATTACAGAATTGGCAAGAGAAGTATTGTCAAACAAAAAAAAGGCCTCATTTATCAGATAACTTCGTGCGTCAAATTAAGATAATAAAATTTTAATCTTGTACGCTATAAATTTAATAAGACCAACTAAAACTTTACTAATTACTACCCCATCTGTAATCATGGCTTTTTCAAACACAATTATTAGAATTAGTAATTAGGCGAAGGATGTCACTGCTTTAATATTTGACAATAGTATTTTTCTTTACTGCTTGGAGGAATTCCTGGGGCCACGTCTATGAATTTCTCATGCGTTAAATGACATTCCATTTGCTTCTTAAATGTACTGGAGAAGTGAATGGGAAAGAGAATGAATTTGAATGAGAAGACTTCTCTTATTGAATGCACAATAGAAGCAAGCATACTGTCACCTTGAGGGCAACTTCATACTCGAGCGTGAAATCAACTTATTAATCAAATTTTATTTATGAAAACAGAATGGTCTGCCTCAGTTTATTTGCATCACTTGAAAGAGTATATATACCTGTGCTCGTTTTTGTTATATAAGGAAGAGGCCATTCACTTTTAGAATTTAAAAAAAAAATTTTATTTAGAAAATCCAACGAGCTATCTTCTTTAAATGTAAATTCTTTTAAAAGAACTTAGTTTTTGTTTGAGGAATGAATTTTTTCTTCTTCTCCTTCGACTCTCTTATCTTTAAAAACCATAGCAAATCAAAGCATGCAACGAACAAAAATTCAGCCCAGATATCAAATTAGCCTCAAGAAAATTTATCTTCAGATTTCATTTATTTCTTTTTTCGCGTTTTCCAGGAAAAATGAACATAAGTTGCTATTCCGCCCATTCACTGTCGTCGCTGTGGCAACATAGAGGCTAAGGAAACACATTTTGGTAGATAATGGACTTCCGTTCCTTTCATTTCTTACCTGAACTTAATACACAAGCAGTCCAGTTTAAAGACGAGGCTAGTAAACCATTTTCAGTATACTAAGTTTTCGAAATTACACTCTCCACCATTCATATTCGACCTTCTAACGAGAAAGGAAGATACAAAATCAACGCCTTACGAAGGGCAAAAAAACTAATAAACGATGAGAATATTACGGCGAAAAACACCGGTGCCGGTCACTGAACACTCTAATCAGAGACACCTGGATCCACTCTTCTCTTTTTTCCATCCTTTAAGAGTGGGAGCGGTGTCTTTTAAAAGGCCGCTGCTTAAAATAGACTTGTATTTCTCCCTCACTTAACTTCAAGGGCAGAAGTGAAAATAAGAACTGGAAAACCTACTTCTTTTTATGGAGAGTTTATTTCTTAAATAAAAAAAAAGATGAATAACAGAGTATGGATAGAATTATTAAAAATGCTTGACCTGAGCTGTTTTAGAGTAAAGTTCGCTGGAAGATTAAAATACAAGTTTACGGTGTCCATTCACAGTCTATTTGATGAGTCGGAGCTACTATTTCCTATCTTTTCACACAAAGTGCTCTTTTAATAATTTATTTACGAAGCGGTTAGGATTTTCTAACCAAGTCCATTGCACTTGGTTCGAGTTGTCAAGATAAATTTATGATAAAATACAACACAGTGGGATGTTAGCCACCCTTCGACTATTCTTCATCGACCTCAAGCCTTGCTTAATCTTTGCAATTTCCCACCCGGTTTCACAGAAAAATCAAGCACTGTGACGAGGGAAAGTTTTCTGTATTTCACAATTGTAAACTCTAAGAGAACGCAAACTTTTATTACCGTGATTAGCAATGTTAAAAACTAAAACTAAGTCATTGACTTTTATGCAAAATGTCTCTAGATCTTAATCTATAAAAGAGATATATTTATTTAAAAAACATCTAAAAAATTTAACAATACTTTTTTTGAATTTTTGAAGAAATCGATCAGAAATAAAGCAGAGGTCTAAGAAGAGAGCATAAGTTTTATTGCTTTAAAAGGCGAAAATTCCTGGAATATCAGAATTCAGTTCAGATATGAATTTTCCACGAATTGCTTTATAAATAAAGCATTCATTCCTGGGTTAACACGAGATCCTGTCATACATGTTATGTTACTTGACCTATTCCTATTTTATTTAACCGGATGCAATCCTCTACTCATGTTTGTTTGATGCTAAGAAGATGCTATTATGTTTTGGCAAGCTGGTCTTCGATTACTCATACTTGTTTACAGATATAAATATATCTATTTCAATATTCAGTGATGAGTAAAATTATCAGAAGAAGTTATTCGTGTGTATCGATTTCAAAATGTCTAGTTTTTAATTATCTTCGTCTCTAATACTAATGAGTTCTTTGCCATTAGATTCGCAACAACATTAAAAAACGGAGATCGTATCGAATAGCCAAGGCCAGTTAAGAGTTCATCTCCTATCTACACCTTTGATGACGAAGTCTGGTCACGAACTATTTCCTTTTATACTTAATGAAAGGCAATTGGTTGGTTGATTAAAATCCAAAGAACTGATTGGATATATTGAAATATTTTGAATTTTCGAGCGCTAACAGTTTTTTCCACTAAGTTTCGCATTACAAAAATTTGATAAAGTTCGCACAATTTGATTTGACTGGATAATTTTTATTGTTTTTTTGTGCGCTTCTTTTTTTCTGTTTAAGCTTTTAATTTAACAGCCAAAACGAAATAAGAGATAATATTAGTTTCATATATCCGATAGTAAGCATTTTTATCTATTCCTTACCAACCGAAACTCGAATTTTTTTTGAAACATAAATAACACAATAATTCGAATTCATCTTTCTGAATAAAATTCATAATGTTATCTCATAGATTTTACTAAATATTTTATCAAATTTCAATCACATTATTTCAAATTGATACTCAACACAATAAAATGTTTTGCAAATCAATGATTTTTAAAAAAATTTTTTGTTTTTATTATGTCAGTTGAAGTTATCTGTGTCAATTGTAATATTTAACAAATTGTTATGCGTATACCTTGAGTAACTGATGGAGGAAAGGAGCCGCTTCGAGGGGTCGCTGTTTGTCCGATAATAACAAGGCCAGGTTGAAGAGGGCGCTCCGAAAATCATCTTTTACCTGCAAATGAAAGATGAAAGAAAATTGCTTTAGGCATTGCCAAATAAAGTTACACTGAAGAAAATGAGTTAAAACTGCAGCGTTTAACGAATTTTGCCGCTTTTACTTTACAGAGTAATAAACCCGTCGCAAGATTTTTGCAGCAAAAGTGGTTGTTAACTCTGACCTCTTTTAATTTCATTTCTACCTCTTTGGCAGCAAAAATATTGCCTTTTTCCGGACTCATTTTATAGTACACGATTTTTATTTATGACCTGGGAGAGGTTAGATGCATTTTTCTAGTTGAAAAGCCAAGGATGATAGCAATCCAATCTATACAGTATGAGTGCAATAAAACAGATAATTCGTATCTAAAAAAAATATGTGAACATGATATAACCGAAGTAATATTAATAAAAATGTTTATTTATTTATTTTCTTTAAAGAATAACTATTTTTATTAATTTTTTCCAAAATAATTTTACTGATTTAGCAATCTTATTACGTGACACTGAATGAGAAACTTTTTCTTTTTGCATTTATTTTAAATTTACACCAGAGAACGAATTACACTACAAGTTTCTCCAAAATCAAATTTATTACAAAATTTGAAAAAGCCCAACGGTATAAAAGAACTTTCAAGTATGTGGATATCGGACTTTCACATTTTAATTCACGTCAAGCCCTTTTGGAATTGAAAATTATTATATTTAAATGGATTTGAAAATTATTTTGTCAATTAACTAAGCGATGGGTTAGTTGCACTGTCGACAGGGAAGGGGTGGGAATTTTTCACATTATTTTTATTTTTTATGTTTTCTTTTATACCGTTGGGGTTTTTCAAATTTTATAATGAATTTGATTTTTGAAGAAACTCGTAGTCTAATTTAGAATATTTCTCCCCAATATTAAAAATTTTATATATCAGAATGATATTGGCTTTACATCGACACTAGAGAGAAAAAAAGTCACATAATGATAAACTTTAAATAAATAAATAAATAAATAAATAAAAAAATAAATAAATAAAAAATATTTTGAATGAAGAGCTATATAATTCTCTAATTTTGAAATAATAGTTGAATAAATAACAAAAAAATTATTATTTAAATTACGATATAACAACTTTAAACAATACAAGACTTCCCTCAACAAACAACATTGGTGCAAATGATTTATTGCAAATAAAACTGAATCAACAAAAGGCAAGTTTAAAATCATGAAAAAAGGTTAAAATATCAACAAGAATATTAAAATTATTAAAAAATACACGGGGCTCTATAAAAAATTATTTATCAAAATCTGAATGAGGATTACTTAAAAACAATTTCAAGTAAGTTTTGTGTAGGCGATACATGAATTATGGGGAATTTGGGACAATCTATTTATGTGCGATGGATGTTCTCCTTAATGTGTATGCAATTAATCAATTGATCTGTAAGTTGAAATTTATTATCAAGATTTCTTATAGGAATATCGGCCATTTCATAATTGTATAATATTGGGACTAACGTATGAGAAAAAGAAATAATATATTTTATTCGTTGTCAAAAACGAATAAAATTCTGACTCGTATGATTTAAATTGGCCCTGACTTGTGTGAATCTAGGTTAGGTTAAAGAGCTATCTAATTCGTTGTAAATTATATTTATCCACATGAAGAAGAACTTACTCAGTTCCTTTCTAACTATTTTGTTATGAATTTAGGAAATAGAAAAACGTATTTACTAGGCCTATTGAAAATTTAACATACATTTAAAATTCTTGATTGGAATTCTGGGGAATAATAATTGAAAGGTTATAGAAGTATTGTATAAAAAAGTAAAAGAAGAACTTTAAACTATTAATTTATTAAGAGATAACACGGAAACGGAGGAAACCTTAATAACCGTTTTGATTGGTCATAGTTCACTCTCATTATCCCTCTAATAACACTGCCATCTCCTGAGAGTAGACTTCAAACAGCATGAAGAATAGAGCCTGATTAAAGTTATGAATTATAAATCCAAACTAGAATTCCCTTTCCGAAAGAACTAATTAGTATTTGCATTTGCACTAAATTTTATATTCAGCGTAATTTTAAGAGCGACTAAGAATTTATGACGAATGAGCATTTTAATTTTACATTCAGCCATTTCGTACATGCTTCACACAAGCTTGAACAATCTCATTTACTGGAGATAGAGTTCAACCTGTTGGATAATATGACAAGTTTTCCTCTACAAGTGCGTAGGCAGGCGATTCGAACTGTTTTTGCTTACGATTTGATATAGAGTTGTATATAGCATCCAAGGGTTCGCAATGACAAGAGGGAGGGTTATGTTTTAATAGCATAATTAAACTCTTTTATCGTCATTTGTTTCGTCCCCGTAAACTTTATTGCTATGAATAATTTACTGTCAACCGTAAATGGACCGGTGTTGGAGGGAAGAGCCCGGACCGGCCATTCCCTAAATCCGGTCCAATTAATCACTGCTTCCCAATCAATTAACCTGGCGATTCATCATTGTCAGTCGGGCGAGATTTTCCGGGTGGCGGGTTTAAAAAATTAATTAATAACCACGTGAAATTTTATTAACAATAATTGGTAAATTATAGGAATGAAGATAAATAAGATTCTTCAAATAAATATAATAAAATAATAACAGCAACTAGCAATTTAGTCGTCGCCCGTTAATACGTGTCATTGGGATATGCAATTATTTTCTCCAAGATTCATGATGTTCAATAGCGAAAACTTCCCATCTCTCGCTCTCGCCATTAGCTAACAACCAACCCTTTCTGGTTGATATGAAACGGAAAATTCAAAATTGCATGCACGTTTATTTTTGATTTAACTTAATAGCCTATCAGAGTCTGATCTTTTGTGGAATCTCGAATTTCATCAATTCTCCATCTAATGCAAAAGCTTTCGAAATGCATTTAATTCCCACATATGCAAATTAACTATAAAGCAGAATAGTCAATGCAAAAGTTGCTTAATAAATGCGGTAGATAAAGTTTTAGGAACATTATTACTTCGCGAGGCTTTTAATCTAATAAGTTAATGAAGAATTAGTAATATTTATGATCGAGGGTTGCAGCAAGATATTGCAAAACGCAAATTAAAGCAGATAATAAAGTTGAATCTAACATATTTAAAAAAAAAATTAGTAAATTACTTCATATATCAATATTCAATTAGTAATCTTACAAAAACTTTTTTTTTTTCCCTTTACTATCTCGTAGGCCGTGACTGAATTGCTAAACTTTCATATCTCGACACCAGACGTCACTCAATTTCAGCTCAAGTTTAAATAGTGTAAAAACGAAGAGGTCATATGAGACAATTAATAAATACTTTTTTCCCCGAACTAATTAATAAAATAACTTAATAAAGAAATAACTCTGCAATATTATATATATATATGTGAATAAAACAAACATATTCAATTTGAATAAGGCCTTGGGCAGTAATTTTATTTTATTTTTTTAATATACATACAGTGCTTCCAATGTATGAAAATAAAATTTTAATTTATAAATTTAGTATTATTATTAATTATTATTTTTAAATTTAAATGTGGTCAGTCTCCTTTTAATGGGGAAAATCGTAAAATTAATAAAAACAAAAAAATAAATAATAAATAAAGTCACCAATCTTGAAAAACGATGAAGAAACTTGTGAGATGGAAGAAAACTCAAAGGATATAGACTATTGAAGATGTTGTTGATAGCAGAAATAAACCCAGTCTATTGAGGATGTAGATGAAGTCTTGTGAAAATAATGTTGATAGTGGAAAACGATAATCTTGAAGGAAGTGTTGCTTTTGAAATACAGATGAAATTTTGAAGAGGGTGATCCAAATATTTGGGATAAAATTTATATAAAACGTTTTCGAGAATATTTCTCATCATCAGTAGGATAAAACATTTTTGAATGGTAAAAACAGTTGAAATAAGAATTTAACAATTGATATAAAGATGATGAAGCTAAGTTGGTTGTAATTGTTGGTTATGATTGTTGGCTATTGTATACTAGGGTAATTGTTGTTTAAAAGTAGTGTCCATTTATTGTTTATCTCTATTGATGGCTTGGCTAAATTTTTGTTATTTGTAATGATATTTATTGTTTCTTTAATTAATCTTTTTTTTATAATTTTCTTCTTTTGCAATGATTTTTGTGTTATTCCAATCTGGTGTGTGGTTTTCTTTGATACAATGATTTACTAAATGGTTGTTTTTGTTGGATCACCCTCTTCAAAATTTCATCTGTATTTCAAAACCAACACTTCCTTCAAGATTATCGTTTTCCACTATCAACATTATTTTCACAAGACTTCAACTACATCCTCAATAGACTGGGTTTATTTCTGCTATCAACATCATCTTCAATAGACTACATCCTTTGAGTTTTCTTCTATCTCACAAGTTTTTTCATCGTTTTTCAAGATTGGTGACTTTATTTATTATTTATTTTTTTGTTTTTATTAATTTTACGATTTTCTCCATTAAAAGGAGACTGACCACATTTAAATTTAAAATTAATCATTTAAACTCCTTAGATCAATAATATTAATTATTATTATTAATCAGCTTTTGCTTTAATTGACTTTTTAAGTAGCATTTTTCACTTTGGTTGGTAACTGATGAAATTTCTGGATTTTGTTTGGTTTCCTTTTCTGAGAAATTATTAATCCATACTATGTTCTATCTAGTATTGATGTTTAATAGTTTATAAAAAGGATAAGATATATTCCCATTTAGCAATACATGAAATTTATTTTTATTTTCGCCCATGCATTTCGTAAAAAGTAGATCTTCAGAGCATTGAATGATCGATGTTAATATTTTGGACAAAGAATCATGTTCAAATTATAAAAATAAAATAAAATAAAATAAAATAAAATACAATAAAAGCCAATCGGATTTAACAATTTTAAATTTGAAGAATTTTGATTGGATTTTGTATTTTCAGGAGTAAATAAAATAAAATATTTATGATGGAATTAGATAAAAATGAATTAAATAACAAAAATATAAAAATAAAACAATAAAATAGAGGAAATAAAAATATATTTCACGTACTGCTAAATTGGAAATGCCTTCTAAATAATACCAAACTTCGGAAATCTTTATAATAATGAAATTATTTCGACCTACTAAGTAGGTCGTGACAAAAGTATGGGAGAGTTAAATGTGCAATAAAAAAATAGTTCACTATTTCGTCGGTAGGTGGCGCTCTTTCATTCAAAAATATACGCAAATTATACTGGCTGTGGTCAAAAACCCTCACCGGTGAGAGAATGAAGACGGGGCTAACCGTCTTTTTCTCGGTGAAGACGGTTAGGCTAACCGGTTAGGCATAATAGCGCTAACTGGCGTTTTTGACCGCGTTAAAATGACGTCACAGTTTTCTCACCGGGATTTCTGACCGACCAAGCGCTAACTCTTCTCACTGGTGAGAGTTTTTGACCTTAGCCACTGTGTTCAACGAAAGTTTGACTGGGCGTGTCCAATCGAAATTTTTTATTTCAATTGTTAGACATTGTTGCAAAGTAAAATTTACAATATCTAACAACTGAAACTGGAAATTTAATTTACACGCCCAGTCAAACTTTTGTTGGACAGAGTATAGTTCTTATCGCTATTTAAGATTTCAAATGATGGCAAACATATCGAACATCTCTGGAAATTACATCTATTCATTACTTCTATACGTCATATTTTTGAGTACTTTGATTGGAACAGCGCCACCTATTGACGAAATAGTGAACTCTACTTCGATTGGTCCTCTACTTCAATTCCTCCTTTAACTTCTGTTCTTGCACTAATTCGATTCCTCCTCTATTTTTTAAAACTCCCATAAAATCTATGATGACTGTTTTCAATTCCGACATTGATAACTGTTGTATAAAATCCAAATAATTTCGTTCTTATAAACATTTCTGAAGTGGGGTATTATTTTGAAGAGCATATCACTGAATGAGTGGATCTGACTAACATGTGTGACTTGTAGAATTATAAAGTTTTTATGTTATACAGTTTAAAGAATTTATTTATTTTTTATTTTTTATAAATTTATTGAATGATTCTTGACACACCCAAAGAAAGAATCTTGACTTGCGGCAAATAATAAAAGCAAATAAATACTGCTTAAGAAAGTTCACTCGATTCTAAAGTACATTAGAATTTTTTTAACACATCCATTTTGTCCTTTATTTTCCAAACAAAATATAATCTTAACGTTGGAGTTCTCAAGACAAAAGCGTCTACGAGATTATAACATTTTCATTCTCATAAAGTGTTAATTTTCAATTCTATTTCATTTATTTTCAGTTGTAAAGATTTTTTATACTAAAACTTTACAACTGTAGGGTTTTAAGTTTATAGTTATAGTTGTTAGAGAAGGGGTGTTTATGTATTCCCCCCCCCCCCATTTAATTGTTTTTTGTTGAGGTAAAACAGAATTTATTTACACAGAGTTAATTAGTTTACTTTAAATGTAATTTGAGGAATAATTTTTTGACTCAACTTATGGAATCTTTTTCCTGTAACAAGAATTCAATTTAAAGAACACCACTTGACAAGAATCTCAAACAATTCCATCAAAGGATGAAGAAAGCTTTAAAAATAAAAGATCTCAAAATTCCAGAGGTTACCTCCGTTTGAATGGGTTCATCACTCTTCAAATGTTTGTAAATATCCTTTATATTCAAAGAGCAACAACAGCCTTAGTTCAAAGCCAGTGAATGAGAAAACCTCCAGGAAGAATGCAAGCCCTTTAACATTTGTTATGTCGGAAGAAAACTCCTTTGAAAGTCTTTCTGTCACACACCCAAAGAAAGAATCTTGGCTTGCGGCAAATAATAAGGCAAATAAATACAGTTTAAGAAAGTTCACTCGGTAATGCTTATTTAAAAGCGTTCATTAGAACCTTTTAACCACATCCATTCCGTTCCTTATTTACCAAACAAAATGTAATCTTAATGTTGCTCTTCTCAAGACAAAAACATCCACGAGATCATGACATTTTCATTCCCGAAAAGTGTTTATTTTCAGTTCTATTTTCGTCTTTAGAAGGAAGCCATTTCCGTTTCCTTTGTTGTAACAATAAATGCCTACATTCTCACGAAGAAGTCAAACTGCTCAGGTTAATAGGGCTTTATGGCGCTATAACTTTTAAAAGTCATTTTGTGCCACTTCTTGGCGCTATAACTTTCAACTAGCCTTGGGAGTTTTATTTTTATTCCATAAAGTGTGCTCTGTATATCCTCTATGAATCTCACAATTTTATTACGGGTTTGTATTCAACAATTTAATACATAAATCTGGAAGCCGCCCTGTTTATTTCTTTTATTAATTTCTTTTCTGGAATCGTATTCAGCCCTTCAGAATATACGAGCTCTTTTCCCTCTAGTGATCAATGACAATGGAGAAAGGGTTCACATTTTATTTCTCGTCTAGCTATATTTTCCAAAATTTTTAATATTTCTCCAGGCTTTATAACGTAATTGAAGTATTCATGAAATTAATTAACATAGTAACGACCGTGTATGAAGAAACTTTATTACGATCATATTAACGTTCCTGCTTTTACGGTTTGTTTTTTTAAGCAACTAATTGAACTATGAAAATGTCTACGACTTTAGTTAGAAAAAGAATATTATTAATGCCAAGAATACCTGAACGGCCTTTCGTAGCCACATTTCAGCACTCTGTAGGTCCTTTTCATCCATGGCTAACATTCCTAGGTTAAAATAAATCTTCTCGTTGGAATGTCCTCGTTTAATCAATCTTAACAACCTTTAATAAAGAATAAGTTATGTTTAATTGGGTTACAATATAAAAATTATTCAAGAATATTCATAAATTATTGCTTCATATACTGGATATGATATCGCTATTATTATTAATAGTCAATTAGAAACTTAATTTTAGCACTCATCATTCTCTTCCCATAATTTTGGTCTACGCAAAATGATTAATCACAAATGGACAATTTTTCAAGCAAGTTCCTTCGAGAATTAAATTTAGTTATTTACCAATTTCATCCCCATGAACTTGAAGGGGGGAAAAAAGATAATTTGCAAATTCATAACGAGTTAATTGATTTTGGTTTTAAACTGAGCCCTCCTCTATAGGCCAAATGGAAAATGTAAACCTAGAACATCCAAAAATAAGTACAGACTTTAGCCTTAGAAGTTTGGGCCCAATCCTTGATTTGGAAAAAGAAGATTTACTTTAGATTTTGCAGAAGTTTGTGAAACACTAAATTTTGTCTTTTTTTTCTGCATTTTATATAAAAATAATTGAGGTTTTCTGATCTCGTTTTAGAATCTTTGCATTGAAAATATAAGAAGAAAGGTTTGCCTTCGTAGAAGTTTTTTTCTTTAAGTGAAACAGATGAGATGCCATTTAAATTTACTAATTACACAGGCCAACAAAAAATAACTTTTTAAAAACTTTTTTAACGTTAAGAGCTGATTCTTATGCTTTTATTGTGCTGAATCCGTTTATGGCCTCAGTTTTTTTCTATCATCTACAGATTTCTTGGTTTTCAATGAAACAGTTTAAATTATTCAGGTTTGGGGCCTAATAAATTTCGTTTTGGGCCAAAAATATGGATACTTTAAAAATGCAATCTTTATGCGCATAACTTGGAAACGTGACGTAATAGAAAAAATATAAAAGCAGATTCGGATTCATTCCACTAAAAACCACAAGGCAAACTCTTTCAAAAAGGTTTTCATCGTTGGCCTGTGTTATACAAATGGTTAAGTTGTATACTTCATAAAAAGCAGACCATATAGTGTTGGTAAATAGTCAGATAGAGGTTCGCCACAGTATAAAGGCGTAATAGTAATGGGTCGTCATCGAACGGACCGAACAAGAAAGAAATGTCACCAAATTTCCTAGGTTGGTATTCTTACTTATGGAGGTGCCATCTATCGACAGCTAAAAGCTCTTCCAAGTTCAGAAAAATTTTATTATAAAGACCATCCAATAAAATGAACCTAATTTTTTTGGCATTATCGTTAATAAATATACAAGGGTACTATAAATGATTCATTCGATTTCAAAGCACTATATTTTCCAAAATATTATACGTACACATATAATTGATACATGAACAGAACTGTAAACTAACCAAATTTTCCTCACGCTCTACAAATGCATTATGTGTTCCCCTATGGTCACAAGGCACACGTCCAAGCGGTAGTCGAGTTCGGTCCAAAAATTTTGTAGCATTCCGTTGTCAATGGTCATAACTTTCTGCGCTGATGCATTCCCTGAACTCTTCCAACTTTTATGCGAGCGCATGCCAACAGACGACACTTTATCTCATCTGTGGAAAGTTTCAGCATCATCACACAGAGTATAGCTTTGAACCAAGGATGAACAGCGTGCCGTGATCCATTTTTGGTAGCCTGAAGGTGTTCTGGGAGCGAAAATCCATCGAAGAGTTTCAGCACAATATGTGGACAATGTTCTACTATGGCGAAGTACAAGGGAGTTTTAATTAACCTACAACTTTTAGCTTAAATAACTCTTGAGTCTTTGCAGACAGCACTATAAATATTTTTTTATTGAAAAGAATGTGGAAAAGGAATTTAATGGAAAAGGTTTTCAAAGTGATAACCTTCAGAGGTGATACAATAGCGGCTGATATAATAATACCAATTCTGTATAATGACAGTTTTTTTTGCAAAACGTTTTTGGAGACTTTCCACTGAATTTGTCTTTCGGTTAGAATGTTCCCCATCCTCCATGCCCTATCTTCATCACAGCTGTCTGTTTGCCTGTCAGGGAATGGATTCCAGAAGGCCGCTCCACTTTGTCACAAAAAGTTCAGTTACTCACATTAAACAATTTTGTGACTAGGTTACACCTGTTGTAACTTAGAAGTCTAAGAGAAGTCATTAATTTAGTGTTATAACTTTTATATGTTTTTTCCCCTTTGTATATATTTTTGAGACAATTTGTATACTCCTAACCAAAGGACTAAAGGAGCTATGATGTTTTCAACCAAACAATCCATTTGTTCTTCAATCTACAAGTTTCCTAAGAAAGAACGCTGTAGTATCTCTTTCTTTGTTTGGTCTCTTTTATTCAATGAACGAAACTATTAGTGAGAATTAACATAGAAAATAGATTTCATTGCCTTCAGAAAAAAGTACTAAACCTCTTTTTCCTTGCTCTTCTGTTTTAAGTGGATACCAAGTGATTTGGTCTTAGGAAAGCGTTTTCTTAAGAGCCACACTTTAAAATCAAGCGTAAAAAGAGCGTCGTTCCCTTTTGCGAAATTCCCTCCCATCAACATCTTCTGGTGCATCAGCAATAAAAGGCCGCACTGTGACCACAGACTCAATTAAAACCGAAAACCATTACGGACCAACAAGAGAGAGAATCAGTGGACGAGAGAAAACAAAATTTTATGAAATCCGTTGGCGTCGCTCTTGCTAATTGACGACGAGGCAAAGTCGTCGGGGGCCGCAGCTGTGTTTTCCCGACTCGACTCAATTTGGTCGGCAGGTTTTCATTGAACCAGGAACCCTAGGATCCGAGTTCCCGTCACCCAAAATATTGCAACAACTTTCGCGTAAAGAGTTAAAAGGGGGAGGGAGGAGGTGGATATGTGGGGAAATTTTCGAAGCGATGTTGGGAAAACTTGGTCTTTTTTATGAGTCATCTCAAAGGTGGTGGTGGGGAGGTCGTCCAACTTGTTCGGAATGAAGAGCAGAGGGCGTAACACGACAGAGGGGAAAGAAAACAGGAAAGGAGAGATGCACCGAAATCGCATCCAAGAGAGAGAGAGAGAGAGAGAGAGAGAGAGAGAGAGTGGGTGGAAAAATGAAGAGTATTATTATTATAGGGTGGTCTTGGGCGAAAGCGGGGCCGTCATTAAATGTGGGGCTGGGGCAATAAAGCGACGTCGTTGCAGGACCGAGAAGGATCATTTGACAGAGTGTGCCGACGAGTAATAGTTAGCGTAAGTGAGCCATTTGCATTGGACGATGGGACCGCCTTGTTTTATTGCTCGCCTGGCCAAATTTGATGGTCGTGCTGAGAGAGAGAGACACAGAAAAGGGGACAGAGGGGTACAAAAAAAAAAAAAGAGAATACGGGGAAAAAAAGAAGCTACAAGAAAACGTGAGAAAAGAGAAGAATTAGATGTCACGAACGTTAAGAGGTTATGGTTTTAATGATTAAAGAGACCATCTATGACGCCCTCCTCCTTCTCCAAAAGAAAAAAAAAACAAACTTTGACAGGGGGCGTATGTTGGGAATCAAGTTTTTGTGATCGCCTTCTAAAACGAACCTTAATATCGCGAAACTTAAGATGAACGGAAGGCAACTGGGGATAAAAAATAAATAAACGGACGCACATAAAAATAAATAAATGCCCAGCCATTAAAAGAAATGAAAACGACGGATTGCGTTCGCGGGGTGGGTAAGTGACAAAAGGGGCGGCGAACAGAGGGTGGCTACGCGGCGACACGCAATCACTTGAATCGTTTGGAAGGGGGAAAAGTCTGGTCACCGCAAACGATTCCAAAATATACAGAGTAACTCTTTGATCACGGCTAAGAATTGGATAAAGTTAACCTTCTACTTACAGAATAGCCTCATAAAAAAAGCGCAGCGTCTGCTCCCAATGAAGTTTCGCCTGAAATGATGTAATAAAAAAAGGCAAAGTGGTGCACCGCCAACTTTCTTTAGATGAAACTCAAATTTTTTTTTTCATTTATTTTTCAAATTAAGCGTAATTTATTATAAAAGTTATAACCATATAATGGAGAATATGTTAATTAAATGAAGGAACCATGCACGTACAGAAAATGATTACACGTTGGGACCGCGACATAAACAAATGCGGCGATTATATTGAAAAATGAGGCAATGAATAGTTTCCAAAATACAATTTGGTTTGCTTTGATGTTTGAAATGTTTTTATGAAAGCGAATTCCGGTTTCAGATCATGTTCTTTTAGATTTTCGAAGGAAACTGTTAAGCATTCCTATTATCTTGAACTTCTGTAGACTTTTAGTGCGATTTTAGGTTAATTTTAACTCACTGAATAGAAGCAATAATTTTTTTTTTAAATAAAGAAATATCGAAGCTTATTAATGAGAATCTCAGAATAAAATATTTCTTTGTGAAAAAGTTGTCGACTCTCTAGAATGAGCGCCAGGAAGTAGATCATCCAAAACCCGATTAATTGATTTTGCCACGCACATTTGAAAAGATTAAATAATGAAACGTGGCTTCATCATTTACATTATTTCCACTTCTATTTAATATAATTTGCTTATTGTAACTTCAGCTTCTGTAACTCGTGGTCATCTAATTAAGAATAATTTAATTCTCTCGGCAAATTTTATTCTCAAGTTAATGTCTCCTGATTACTTTATTACCCCGTAAAATTCACCAACCTTCAACAGACATTAATACTTGATGGCCCTTTTTCATTTCCTTTTTCCTTAACTTCGTTTATCAAAGAAGTTTAATTAATTTAGGAGATATACTGTATATTTTTTTTTATTAAATTATGTAATCGTATCCTTTAATAACAGGTTTTCCAGTAATTACGCCTTGTCATTTGAAAATGGTAAAAATTTCAAATTACATCTCATGAAATTTTATTATACAGAGAAATTTTGGATTTGCGACTCTAATATTCTTTAACGTGGAATGCAGATTTTAAACGTACTTGAGAGCATATTTCGACTGATAGCAGAAAAATGAACGAAAAAACGCAGCAATTTTTTGGTCTTTTCGGTTTTCAACGAAGTAACTTTTATATTTGAATTGATAAATGGTAATGTCTGAATGCCGGGTTCGACCGAGAGGGCATGGATGTTGGTGTTTGTCCCTTTTCATTATCATCCTTTCATGATACGGAAGGCAACGGGAAACCACCGAATTATCACTCTTCCCTAGAAAATTGTGAATTGATAGCATATGTCCGCACAGCCACCAGAAGTTGATTTTCGACTTGACGGAACTCAACGACAACAGCAATGTCTGAATAACCATTATGCACTTCACAGCTTAATAACAGCAGCATTGTCGTCTATGGTGAACAGCTTAACTTAGAAAGGAACTTATTTCTCTTCAACGAAAACTCAGAAACGTAGGTAGTCACTCAATATAGACATTCAAAGGAAGGAGTTCAAAATCGGTTTATACTTGAAGTTTCGGTAGAATTTCCTTATTGCGATCATGGAGCAATCGAATTTAGCAAACGATTAGCGTTCCTTATTTACGTAACTAAGCTTAGCATACTTAAATTATAATTTAGAATAATCAAACAATTGAAATTACAACTTGATATACTGAATTTAATTTGAATCACTTCAAATTTTTTAGTGCACAAGTAAACTTTTGGGGGCAGCAGTCCTATGGAGACAGAGTTTATGCGTGTGTATTGAAAAATATTGGATTTTTGAAATTCTGACTTCGGATTCTTAAAGATCATTAAAAAGTAGAATAGGAGTGTCTGTAAGACCCACTCTCTATCTCTTTGTCTTCATCGATAAAACTGGGTTCAAAACTTTAAAAGTTCCACACTTTTAGGGTCTCTATCTCTTCAACGGTTGGATCAATTGAAAAAACACCAAGAATAAAACATTTCTCGAATATTGTGTACAATCTGAATATACCATTAAAATAGGGGTTCCTATTTAGATTTCGAAGTTACCCCCTTTCCCTCAGCCCCCCTCACAAGGGGGGGGGGGGGTAATTTTTTAACTAATGAATTTCCCCCGCGAAATAATTCACTTTGATTTTGGACATTTTTTCGTACAATGCTTAGTTTCCGAGATATTCAGTTGTCTCACCCTGTATAATACAAATGAGCCAATCAGTGAAATACAAATAATTAAAGAGCCAATCAAAATCAGGAATGATACAACAACGTTACAATTTGGGAAACAATCTTTCTTTGTAGTCATTCTTGAGGGATACTTGAGCAGTTTGTCCATTACGAAAAAAGGTCGTAAATGGTAAAACTAAAACAGGTAGTCATGGAATCTGGTGATCATTTCAGGAATTGATTGAATCGCTCCAGTCTTTTCTAACCACTCCTTAACTTCGCTTAGAAAAGACGTGCGAATCTTCATTTTTCAACTACTATTCAGTGCCTTAGCTACAGGGTGTTTATAAAACTCTGTGTACAAAATTTCAGAGAAGGTAGAGAACCTTATTTTGAAAATATTTTGCCAATAAACTGACGGTCGTAAATGAAAAAAAATAAATATATAACGGCTGTCTGAGACTTCTTCATAATATTGTCTCTCTCGTAAATGTATTTCCAGAAATTAGAAAATTTGATTCTGACGCTCACAACGATTTTAATAACCAAATTTTATGGTTTGTAAAATTACAAAAAGTTTTCAAATTATTGACCATGAGCAGTTCTCCCTTCTCATTGAATTTCTGAAACGTCTCAAAGGTCACTTGCAGCCACAATTTGCGCTACCACCTCCTCTTCTGAATCCACAGGAGTACTGTACACCACATTCTTCAAATGTCTCTAGAAGAAATCTAAAGGGTTTAGGCACAGATGAAAGAGATATCTCCTTCATCTGTGGTTTAGGGCTCATGGTCAACAGGGCTATTGGTTCACTTTAGGTGAGATACCCTGTATATCAAGGATTCATTAATTATCTCCGGAGTAACTCAAATCGATCAAAATTTCTCTATGTTAAAAAAATCAGAATTCATCTATTTTGTAAATCTATTGATTTATGTATTGCTGCGGCTTCTTCGTCAAATTAGTCCCGAAACCAATTACATATATTAATAACAAAGAATTAAAATACATATAGCATGTGTTGAGGTATGAATGGTTAATTAATCAGATGTTCTCAAAAAGGCTGAAGCAGCTGAATGGCTCAGCAGCCAAACAGAAAAACATCGGCCTAAGAAAATAGTCTGTGAAAATAGCACAAATCCTAGAATATCAAATGGCTATTTAAAAAACTAGAATAAAAAGAAGCAATTTCATTCAAGCACCGACGATAGCATTGGGATGCAGTCGTAGGGCGCGATGGATTAGTCAGAGTACGCGAAATCGTCCATGGATGGCGTGGTGGCGCAGAACATTATGGTCCTGTAATATCATCGGGCGGCGCCAGCGAGAGAGACACTTACCACCGATCGCTTGTTTACCAATATCTCCAAGAATGACATTCAATTTCGGAAGAAAAGGAATGGAAATTCCCCCTCCCCCACATCAATTCGATAACAGACTTATTGGAAATCATTAGGAAAATTATTATACCTTTCATACGCCGTTTTCCTCAAGTGTAAGTTGCCGCTCTCTTGAATCAAGATCGCCGAATTCATCAACGCTTGCTGTTGGGGAAGAAAAGAGAAAATGAAAATAAACATATTTGAGAAGAAAATGAAAGAAAAAACGGGGGATGAGGAGAGAAAATGTTTTCGAATAAAGAAATAATTTCCTTACAGCTATAAAGAAATTCTAAAAAATAAAGGAACAAAGTGAAAAAAAAAAAATAAAAAAATAGCTCAGAGTAAGGAAATTTTGAAAAGCAATAAAAACCCAATCAGGCGACTTTTCCCGAAATGCTTCGAATAAAACGGATTTCGAGGAAAATTGGCGTCTTTTTAATGCAGCTATTTGTGACCATAATAAAAATTGAAGAAGAAAAACAAAAATTCAACTTTCGCTCACTTCGTGATCTGGATCGAACTCGAGAGCTTTGTTCAGATAAGCGAGGGCCTGCGGCGTTTTCCCTTGTTCCAAAAACACGACGCCCAACTAAAAAGTGAGAGCGATAAAAAGATTCAAAACATAAATAAATAAAAAAAATGCTTCCACCTTAATTAAATAACAAAAGTAAAGCCCCTTTTATGAGAAGTCAAATCGAACTGCCATACATTATAATAAATATCCGGATTATTATTATCGTATTCCAAAGCCTTCTCGTACACTTCCTGCGCTTCTTTGGTTCTGATGAAGAACAATAAAATATTATAGAAATAATTAAAATAGTTATTATTAATTTTTTTTCTTTAATTTATGTTAACTTAACTCTCATATTCACCTGTTTAATTTTATAAGAACGTCGCCCCTATTGATGTAGGCTTGAGTGTAATCTGCCCTCATACTGATCGCCTGCCGATAAAGCTAGGAAAGAAAACTTCAAATTAGTGGCCAAATACAAAGGAAATGATAGCTTGAAATGGTACTATAAGACTAAATTCTGAAACATTCTTCATAAAAATAGATTAACATTCAATAAGCATCTCCCATGAACAACAAGCAAAATGTAGAAAAGGATACAAGAAAATGAGTGTAGCTAATACAGGATGACCCAAAACTTACAAACCAAGACTAAACGTCAATTTCTCAGCGAATACTAGCTTTAATTGCTTGAAAATTGTGTGAAATATTCGTGCATCAAGACATTTTGGTTAACGTATTTTTTTTTTTTATCATTTCGCAGGTATAATGGCTACCATCAAGCAGCGGGTTTTCATCATCGAAAATCCGGAACGCGGGAGACAAGCATTCTAATTAAAGTTTGGAGTCAAAGTTGGTCCGGACACACAATAAACCAATCTACTGAACAAATTCCATTCTAGATGATCACCTGCATGGAGGAAGGCCGTCCACATCTAGGTGCCAAGAAAACATTGTGGGTAGGTAGGTTTTATAAGTATCTGGAAGTTATTAGCAACCACTTTTAAGCACTTCTTGTAATTGTAGAGGTCAAAGGTAACTTGTATTTATATCTAAATGTCTGAATAAGTTTAGTGTTAAAATGTTTATAGACGTTTTCTTTGGACAAATGCGTATACATTTATTTGGCGAACTCTGATGGTACTCGTGTAATAATTCGTAAAAAGTCAACTGGCGTGAAGCGATTTTTCTTAAAGCAGGAACACATACCTGATTCTGATTTTGAGGGATTTACATAGCTTTATGAATAATTTTTTTTCATTATACTAGGTAACCACAAAAGTTCTTGCCGTTTTTAATTCCGGAAAACAAAATGATGTACACAAAAAAGTAGCGTACCGCTAGTCCACAAAGTAATCCCCACTGGCATCTAATTTAATTTAATTTAATTTAATTTAAACAACAACACGCGGCTTGTCCCCAACAGGCCGAAGCCCAACACAGGGTTTTCTTTTTATAATAAAGGACAATCATAAACATTCTCCAGTTGATCAATCCCCTGGCTGTAAAACTTGCCCGGTCTTGGACTCAAAGAAGTCCGTGAGTGTCTTTCGCAGGCCTGTATCATTGGTGTAGGATTTTCCACGAAGATGGTTTTCCAGAGAATGGAAAAGGTGATAGTCCGTTAGAGCAAGATCTGGATTACACAAAGGCATTGTCATGAAGATGTGGCCAGGCATTGTCATGAAGGAAGAGTACCCCTTTGCGATTCACCAATGCTGGCCCCTTCTGCTCAATGCCTGTTGCACACGTTCCAACTGCTGGGAGTACAGGTCCCCAGTGATGGGTTGGCCAGTTGATAGCAGCTCGTAGTGAACCATTTGGCGTCTAATCCACCAGACACACTAGACTACGGGGTTCATCAGAAATGGCAAATTCTCCCGACCTGAATTTCTGGAACCAATGCCTTGCGTTCATTCACAACATCATCCCCAAACGCAAGACACATTCGGCGAGTTGATGCTGCTGCTGACAAGCCCACCTTGAAGTCATAAAGCAAACAACACTTAACCATCTCCTTCGATACCTCCATTTGTCTTCCCTTCTGCACGAGATGTGATTGATGTGGATGCCCTTCCTGCTCTCCCCCTGACAGATTTTGGACCACGCTGTACACTCATTTGCATATCTTCTATCACTTCCTTTTATGGCAACATAAAAACGGCAAGAACTTTTGTGGTTACCTAGTATGTTGTTCATTTATTCAATACACTGGGCGCAGCTAATACACTGATACGTATTACAAATCGAAAATTCGGTATATTTCATATCTTACTGCGGATTAGAGATTTTCGTTTCTTTTCAGCATCAGTAAGAGTCGCGTTTTTTCCATGTGCCTTTGTGCACTACGATTCCTCTTCCAAGAAAAACCAAAATTCACAGAACAAAAATTCTATTAGATAATGAAGTCGATGGAAAAAAAAACAAACAAAAACTTTTAAAAATGAGAACATAATTCATAATTATTTTCAACGTGTCAATTCCCTCATCACGCGGTAGCCATAAAATGTAAATAAAGACTTTCAACTCTTGACCTGCATTGTTTAATTTTTTTCTTTGGCAAAGTTACCGCGTTGTTCGCTTTTAGATGAATATCAAACATAATGAGAGATAACCTTTAACTCGAAAACAGTCGATTTAATGAGTTAATAAAACATTACGGAGAGGAAAATTACACAAAATCGCAATGGGAATTATAAAGAGTATATACAATTAAGTCGGTTGACACTAACCTCGTACCCTCTATTTCAATGGCATCAGTTTCCATGATAATTGTGGAAGCAAATGCCAACACATTTCAGATTTAAAACTGATAAATAAAGAGAGAGTGAGAGCAAAGGGAAGAGAATAAATCCGAGTCACAAAGCTACATTTTACAATTATAAAGCAATTTAATCTAGCTATATTTCTATTAAAAAATTATTAAAAGTATAATTGAAATTATAATAAAAGTAATCATTGGGGGTGGGGGATAAATAAAATGAGAGAGAGGGAAAGTACTCTTTGATCCAGATAAAAGGCAACCCCCAAAATAGCTTCTCTGAGTAGGTTAATATGAATGCTCTCTACTTCTTTCTATCGGGAATGGTCTGTCTTCATTCCCTTGTCCTCTCCCTCATTCGTCTAATTGGGTACTTACAGCATCCGCTTCTTCTAAGCGCGACTCATTTTTCGAGATGAGATTGGCCAAATTGATGAACACGTTCAGATGGTTGGGGGCCACTTTAGCGTGGTAAGACTCTCCTGGGCGAGGCTTCGGAAGAAGATCCTTGGCCTAGATTATAATGAAAGCGTTAAGTATAATACTGAACGAAATGCTAGAATACGTAAGTGATATATCTCAAAAATCTGAATATCTAATTTGACATAGAGACTCAAAAGCAATCAGATACAAAATAGATTTAAAAGCTGCTTTTCCTGATTATAAATTTTGTAGCTCTATAAATTAAATTTAAAATCATATGCTAAAACTTGTTCCTTCGGCAGATTTTAGTCGAAACTTTAAAAATATTGATTTTTCTTTTTCCACTGTCGTGAAAATAGATAATTTCACGAGCAAACACGAAGAATAAACTGCAGAATTTCTCTCCATGTCAAGCTAAATTTAAAGTGAAATCTACAAACCTTGTTAAATATAACTTCGGCTTCTTTAAACATTTTTAAATTGTTGTACGTCCTTCCCATGTTAATGTAAGCACCAACATCGTCTGGTTGTACTCTGAAAACGAAAAAAAAAATCGATATTTAAACTATTAACCAAACTTTCATTTTAATTAATCAGTTTTAATTAGCAGGGAGATTAAATGTTTACAAGTCCAGGAAAAAACGGCAACGATTCAACTAGTTCGGAAATGATCACCAGAGACCTCCACTGCCAGTTTTGCTTTCACCATTTGGTTATCTTTATTCGTAAATATCCCTCAAGAATAAGGACAAATTAACTTTAATTTAAATTCATTCTTCTAAATCTTAACGTTTTCTTTGTTTCTCAGAATACAACATACATACAGCATAACTTGGTTACAAGAGTGAGAAGAGGTACTCTTTTGCTAAATTAATTCCTTGTGCATAGGAGCTGTAGCGATAGTTCTACTGAAAATTCAGGTATTTATTATTTCCTTTCGATTATAGTGTCGAACAATGCTGTCAACAATGCTGCTCGGCTAAAATGTGCACGAAAATATCCAGACATCGCTTAGAAATTCAAATTTTATTATGCAGGTGTATAAGTTACACCTTTGATTCGGAAAAACCTAAGTTACGAAGAATAAAAGACCTACGCTTTCATTCATTTTCTGACATCTGTCGATGTACGCTTGCGAGACGTTTTATATTCGTCTTTAATGTTAAAGAATAGGAGAAGTCGCGATAGGAAAATCTTGCCAAATTTTTGCGTATAATTTATTTACTTTGGGCTAAGCCAAATTGATAACAATAACCGAAGTTAAAAATCGTGATCAGATGCTGATACCGATGCTGAGGAATGATGGTGGTGTTTCCAAGCTTTGAAGTGATCTTTCGACTTCGTTTCCACAAATGCTCAATAGGATTGAGGTCAGGGGACTGAGCTAGCCATGGAAGCAGACTAAACTCTGATTGATGTTCCTGAAATCAATTTGTGACCCGATCGAGCACGCTGGCAAGGTGCATTGTTCTGCTGAAAGTGACCATTACTAGATTGGTTGGTTGATTAGAAATTTTGGCGTCGACTACTAAGGTCATTTTGCGCCTTTTACACAAGTTATATCTGTACGCAGCCCAGGACAAACACAAACATCCAAGCCCAAGGCGGGATTCGAACCCACGACCAGGCGGACTCGAGAACTAGAAAGCCTACGCCCTAGCCCTCTCGGCCACCTGACCGGCTGACCATTACTAGAAGGGAACATCACAGCCATAGACAATGGCGTGTGATCGGTAACGATGTTGAGGTAAGATCTTGATATCAGAGTTATGTCCACAGATATCAAGGGACCCAGTGTCTCTAGGAAAACATTCCCACACAATAATTCCATCGCCACCAACCTGAAGAGTAGCCATTTGGCAGGAGGGGTCCATGAACTCGTGCTGTTTGCTCCATCTGATCAGGATGGAGCAGGAAACGAGATTCATCGGACCAGGCTACTTTTTTCCACTCCTCAAGTGACATCGTTCCTGGGCCCATAACAGGCACCTTTTCCTACTGTTCTGTGATACCAAAGGCACTCTTGATGGTCTCCTGCTGCTAAAGCCCATCCTTTGCAAGGAATTCAGCTATAATTTGTCGTGTTGTTGCCCTTTGCTGCTGCGGACTATGTGTATTACTCGCCTTTCATCTTTCTCGTTCGCCAGCCTTTTTCGACGAGAACAGTCCTTATCGCTTGAAGTTTTTTTCTTCTCAATTGCCACTTTCTAAACACACGAGATACTGTTGGGCGAGAAAATCCTAAGAGTCGTCGTTTCAGAGATGCTGGCACCAACTCTTCTTGCACGGACGATCATCCCTCTTTCAAACTCACTTAAATCTTTCGTCTTACCCATTTTGACATTAACGAAGCTGAGCGTTCCTTATAAAAGCAGCTCTGCGTTGTTACTTCACTCTACGTCACTTTCGGACTGATTTACTTTCAAATAAGGGGGTGCCTCTAATTACTTTGGCTATTCTGTGTAAGTAGACCGTTAATATATAATCGAATTCCAACGAGTAGTTTCCAATTACGCGTTTTGAAGTATACGAAGCTTACCAGGACAAATTTGACAATCCTTTTCTAACCCAATTTTTAAACCATCATCTGCATTTTTGAAATATGCCTGATAATATCGCATTTGGTTGTATTCGCGATCCAGACATTGATTTTTTGTCATAATAATAATTACAATAACTCTCATTATCTTTACTTAAGAAGGATTTTAATTACAAAATTATCATGGAAATAAAACTAAAAAAGAAAATTCAAGATTTCAAGCATGTCTTATGGAACTTCTCTTTAAACATTTTGATTTCTATCACTTTTGATGCGGATATTTGTTTTTTTATGTTCATCTACTCACTAAAACGTTTTCATTCTCTTAATACTTTAAATTTCACTCTTGTTCTGATTTGAACTAGACTCATGGTACGGATTTCATATAAAATCGTATTAAAGTAAAAATTCCCTCCAGATCCATTAATATGGAGTGACCTATTAGTTATACAATTCTGTTTCTCATTTACTATTAGCTTGTTTATCATCCATATATGCAATGTTTAAGCATTCGATAGAGTACGATTAGAACTAAAGAATTTCCTCTTTAATAAATGCAAATGGACCTATAAGGTGCAATGATCGTTTGACCAACGCATATAAAAGAGCACTTACATCCAAAGGAGCCACAAGTTAAGATTTCGTTGCCGAACGTTCAACTGAGCAAACAAGTGGTCACAGGGGGGGGGGGGGTACGGGAAGAATGCACGAATCGTTTTCCATCTTATTAACCAGTTCCAGTGTCTTATGGCTAAAGTGACTTGTTACAAGGAGAGTGTGGAGCGACCTCAACATTTACAGGGGGGAATCGAGAAAGGCGACCCTATCACTGGTCAAAGGTTAGATAAGAATGATCAACGGGTCATTTTGAGGGAGAGTAGGGTGGTTGGTGGGGGTGGAGGTAGGGGTAAAGAAGTCGCCTCGAAACACGGTGAACCACTAACAATGCCAAGAATTTTGAACTCGAGTTCTCTTTCTGGCACGGTTGCGCCGTGCGCTCTTTGCCTCGTTTATCTTTCGCTGCCTTTTTCGCCGCCAATAAATTACGACAATTTACTAAGACAGCAACGTTAAGGGACCACGAACCCATCGGCAAAAGAAGGAGAAGACAGCCCTTGCTGCTTACATGAAGCATCCAAGAAAATCCCGTAACTCCAAGGAGAAATTGGAAACGGAAAGACCTTAATAGAATTTCTGATAGGGGAAAGGAGGTTAGAAGAATCCTTTAAAAAAAATTACGAAGTAGAATTAACGTTGCAGGAAACGAAAACGTCAGTTAAAATTAACTAATTGTTACTTCTTAAAAAGCAAGAATAACTTTTCTTCAGTCACCTTCAGAAGGTTAAAAAAAATCTTCATGTCAGAAGTCAACGACTATACGATTGCTAAAAGTTTTAAATGAACGCATAAACTTTAGTTCGGTGAAAACTCTTATACCTTTAAATTTATTAAAGGAACATTTTGAAAAAAAGGAACATTTAATGTAGAAAGTAATGAAAATACTTAAAACATTAAAAAAAAGATCAAATGTAACGTGGTAAATGATCCTAAAAGACTTGAATATTTGAAAGGGAAAAAAAATGTCAAGCTCTTCTTTGTTGGCAAAGACGACGGAATGCCATGAATATGCTATTAATTTAAGATGTTTAAAACTCGAGGTTTAAAAGGTAGCCTTTCACTTCTAATTTGTTTCTGAAGATTAATAATTAAAATCCTTGACGATAAAAAAGAAACGCCTAGGTTTCTTGACATTATAAATTCGTCAAAGAGGCACTTCAATTTCTTGGTAATTCGTTTACCTAGTAGAAAATACGAGGGAGGATCGAAAATAATATGCAATACTATTTTGATCCGAATGCTCAAAGTTGCCAAACTGATAATTTGAATCTTTCGCTACAGACAACAATGATTTGATCAGGTATCACCAAATAACTACTGAATAAAAATGGCTTGTTTGCTAGCATCACCAACTTGTGAAGAACAGCGAGGTGTATTCCGTTTTTATGAGTTAAACGCAAAAAATGCGAGAAAATCCATAGGGAAATGTAAATCCAGGTGGTGCAGATTCTTCGAAGAGGGGCGACGAAGCACGTTAAAATTTGGCTGGAAGGTGCTCAAACATTCATCCTACAGCCCAGACCTCGCATCAATGAAGAAATTTCTAGGAAGCTAACGCTTTGGTTCTGCGCACGGCTATACGAGGTGCTACGCAAAATTTCCCGAAATTGTTTTATTCTGACCGAACCGTAAGAGGTACGAAGTTTTGCCGATAGATGGTGTTAGGGGTACGTCTCAGCTATGATTGTGCCACGCTGTGTCATCCTATGTCCACGTGATTTTGTGTTTGAGCTGTTTTTGTCACTCTGTGTTGGTGTTGTGATTCTTGATAATAAAGCTGAAGAAAACTGCGGCTGAAACTCACAGACTGTTGAAGAAGGCTTTTGGTGAAGAAGCTTTAGGCCAAACCCAACGTATGAGTGGTTTAAGCGTTTCAAAGATGGTCGGGAGTCTGTGGAAGACGACAAGCATTCTGGTCGACCGTCAACAAGCACAACTCTGGGAATGATCACAAAAGTGCGTGACGTGATCCGAGAGGACCGAAGTTAGACCATCCACATTGTTTGTGATCGCCTTGAACTGCCATACGGGACATTTTGAGACGATTGAGGGAAAACGTGAGGCACAAAAGGCCAGTGATGTGGAAGAAGAAAGACTGGCTGCTCCATCACGACAATGATCCGGCGCACGCATCGCTCGTTGTCAGGGACTTCCTCAACAAAAACAACATGACCGCTGTCCCCCGGCACCCTGCGATTTCTACCGCTTCCGAAAATTGAAATTGCGGTTAAAAGGGCGGCGATTCGACCCCCATTGAAGTGATCCAAGCGGAATCGCAGCAGGAACATCGCTGGAAGTTTGGGTAGCACCCAAGGTGATCTAGAACAAGGTGGGGGTCAGTTTGCCGGAAGTGGTAAAAATTGCCTTACTGCGCAAGCGTATTTTGACGTCACGGGATGACATCGAAACCAATACCTGCTAAATCGAAACCTCAACAGAAACTCAAACATGACGGCAATGAAAGCAGTCGTGTGATAGCGACACTTGACGACTCGTTCATTTCCTTCACAATTCTCATTCTTTATACTATATATTTTAATTAAATAATAAGGAGGGACTTACGTAATTTATAATTATTGTAAAATGTACTTACGTATTATCTTTTTAATGTTAACTATCCGCACATCGCGGATGACTGATCATGCGACCAAGGTAAGTGAAATTTATTGTGACCAAATAGAAAAGGGGTTATATATCAGCTCATTAGAAGGGGAGGGGGTGTCTTTAAAATATAAAATCATTTACCTTGGTCTCATGATCAGTCATCGCGCGATGTGCGGATAGTTAAGCGAACACAGAGACAAGGACGATAACGTATTTCTCGTTATCATTAGGCCTAGTTATCATTCCTCGTTAAGATTTCGAAATTGATTCGTCGGAACCGTTGGCAGTTAGGAGACAGAGATAATAATTTCGATATTATTTCATAATAACTTTATTTATGCAGGCATTAGAAATATTAATTTATAAAATAGTAAGTTTACAAATAAACGTTTCTTCAGAAATACAACGTAAGAGTTTTGTTTTTACGTGAAAACGTTTTCTTTTGTAACCAGAATAATGGCTACCGCACACAGCCGGAAGTAAAGCTATAAGTCATCCTGTGACGTCACAATACGCATGCGCGTTAAGCACTTCTGACAAACTGGACCTACCTGTTATTCTAGATTACCTTGGGTAGCACCTCGTACAACCAGAAAAAGGTGTTTTATGAACAAGGTGTATTGATTCTGGTGCCACGATGGGATTTCTCGAGACTTGGTGCGTATTTCGAAAAATAGGTAAAACCTGCAGCTTATTATTAAAAATGTTGCCAAAAATTTTTATGCGTTACTTTTCGATCCTCCCTTGTATCTAGAGGAAGATTAATTTGCTGAGGACGCTTTTACAGAATGATGTAACAGTATCGCTCAACATTGAAAAGTATCCTTCTAATGCTGAACATGATACTTGTGCAATTAACATGGACGAAAATTACGGTATTGCTTCAATTAATTCATGAAATGGCCCCCAGAGTGCTCTTCTGTGGCTTTTGCCTTCTACTATTTGGCAGATTCCATATGTAATGAACAAGTTTCTGAAGTATCACTCAAGAAAGAATACAAATTTAATCTAAAATGCTTGCTCGTTCTAAATCAATAGGCCCCCTATGCTTTTCAAAATCTAATTAATTAAATACATAAAACTTGGCTACGTGAATGAGGAGGGACAATCGATTGCTTAATTAGATTGTTGTGTGTAGTCATAGTAGTGAAAAGTCCACTGAAAATTCAGGTATAATTCGATTCTGAACATATCAAAAGATGATAATATTTTTCGTTAGAAAATCTATACTGCGCAGCTGCCTGCATTTCTGCGTTGAAAATAAAAATAAATTACTTCCGATGAGAACAAGAAGAATTCACTATAGACAACAAGGATAGTGCCTATAAAGTAGACGAAAAACATTCATAAACCACTCATGATATCGAGTTTAAACCATACGGATATATAGGTTAGTTACACCGTTGGAAAGAAGAAGCCCCCAATATTGCTGCGTTAAAATACTCCTGCGAGAGCCTTTTAAAATAGCCTTCCCTATAAAATGAAAAGGAGAGTGGCGGCTCAGCGACCACGGAGGCACTTCTTAAATTTCTGAGCATGAAAATTACAGTACATGGAAGACCACCACGGAATTGCATTTTAAAAGAGCACCTGCGACAAACTGAATATTTCCTCTCTAATTTAATATTGGCAGACCGAATGCGAGTTTCAATTTCAGGGATCTGCAAGGTCAACTTTTGAAAGATCCATAGATGCTGTAATTAAGTTGCAATTCTTGTAAGACAACTTAAAGGGTGCTTAAAGGGGTTCTGTGGTAAAGAAAAGGCTAAAAAACGCTGCTTTAAATCATTTTGAAAACGCAGGAGAAGATAGTTTTAGCAAAGAATTTAGTCAAAATCAGAAAAAAAATCACGCGATAATCTCAAAAGAAGGAATCCATAGAACTGACCTAAACCTTTAATTCCTCATTAATGTGGGTCCATGTAAAAATGAAAAATGAAACCACAGTTAAGAAACAAGGCTGTTCACTCAGTTTTTCCATTTGTGAATGGATGTGTTGTCTTCCAACACGAAAAATCTTCTGTAGCACAGATTGGAAGAATGAGTTGAGATTTCTTTCGTCTCATCCTCCTTTTACTTCTTTTTTTTCTTCTTTGTTTAACCGAAAAAGAAACTGAAATGTAATATGAAAGATAACGAAAAGGAGCAGTATTTTCGTTTAGTAAAAACCCATTAAAAGAATTTATTACGAACTCTAAAGTTTAAAACGACCATTGTGAGATTTCGCTCCCACTCACGGTAAGAGAAGCTCAAGCCATTAAGAAAATGAAACGCTTGCCTAAAAGTCATCCATAATAACCAGAACAATCCCCCCCCCCCCTCCTCACCCCTTCCTCTCTTACCCTCCACTTCAACCTGCTAAAAACACAAAAGCCGACTTTGCTTCACTTACAATAACGGAATCATTTCTTCTGTTCTTATTATTACCATTTAAGGCAGAGTCTGGGTGAGAAGCAGTAAAACGGAATCAAGACTCTTAAGCTTTTAAATGCAGAATGGATGAAAATGTCCCAAATAGAGAGCTTCTTAATTATTTTTTATTTAGCACTAAAGTTAATGAATAATTTTCATAAACTGCGTTTTTTAAGAAGAAATTATAAGTCTTTTAGACGCTTGAAGCATTCTGATGTCGGTTGATCACCATGCACCAACATTACAGAAATGTTTTCATTGTATTTCATGACCAATAAATTACTAGGAGTATGACGGATGAGTATTTTAATTCATGGGAATTCTTATGGTAAAATAAAGAATTGCCTCAAAGAAATTTAAAAAAAAATTCTTTTTTTTTTGCTAAGACAGATTATTCTTACTTGTGTACGAGAACTGTAAATAAAAGCAAAATTGTTCTCTAGACACCTAAGACGCAATGATTGTTATCTAGTTTTATTCCTCATATTAACAAGTAGCGGAAGAATGGAGTTACTTCTTGGTTTTACAATGTCCGTCTGTCTGTTCCTCTTCTTTATATTTTCTATAATATTTGACATAAAGGGTTGATATTCAAAATGCAGCTTATTATGGGCATATCGTACTTCACTATTTACTAGGCAACCACAAAAGTTCTTGCCGTTTTTATGCAGCCATAAAAAGAAGGGATAGAAGATATGCAAATGAGTGTACAATGTGGTCAAAAATCTGTCAGGGGGAGCAGGAAGGTTAGCCTGTATAAACACAGGGCTATTGGGCATTCACATCAATCACATCTCGTGCAGAAGTGAAGACAAATGGAGTATCGAAGGAGATGTTTAGGTGTTGTTTGCTTTATGACTTCAAGGTGGGCTTGTCAGTAGCAGTATCAAGTCGCCGAATGTGTCTTGTGTTTGGGGATGATGCTGTGAATGAACGCACTGCAAGGTATTGGTTCCAGAAATTCAGGTCGGGAGAATTTGCCATTTCTGATGAACTCCGTAGTCTATTATGCCTGGTGGACTAGACGCCAAATGGTGCAATACGAGCTCCTATCAACTGGCCAAACCATCACTGGGGAACGTGTGCAACAGGCATTGGAGCAGAAGGAGCCAACATTGGTGAATCTCAAAGGGGTACTCTTCCTTCATGGCAATGCCTGGCCACATGTGGTGCAGGTGGCCACGGAAATCATATAGCGGCTTGGCTGGGAAACATTGTGTCATCCACCTTACTTACTGGATCTTGCCCCAACGGATTATCACTTTTTCCATTTTCTGGACAACCACCTTCGTGGATAATCCTACACCAATGATACGGGGACCTGCGAAAGGCACTCACGGACTTCTTCGATTCCAAGACCAGCAAGTTTTACAGCCAGGGGATTGATCAACTGGAGACACGTTACCAGAAGGTGCTAGATGCCAATGGGGATTACTTTGGGGACTAGCGATACGCTATTTTTTTGTGTATATCATTTTGTTTTCCGGAATTAAAAACGGCAACAACTTTTGTAGTTACCTAGTAATTGGTTTTGATTGCCTACCGGGATCGATGTTACGGGAGTGGGAGTTAGAGGAGACATCTGATCTATGTGGTATAAAAGTATGTAAAGTAACGAAATAACCAAAGAAGTGAAATTCGGTATGTAAATTCCTCTAGGCAAGATCTAAGTTTCTATAAAGCTTGGGCCAAATTGTCCAGTAAGGTCGGGGTGGTTGTGGAAATAGTAACATGGTTCTTCGTTTTGAATGGCAACATGTGATATAGCGGAAATGATGAAAAACGAAAGAAGATAGAGCTCTTTTACATTTTCTAAATACTTCGTTCCAGAAAATTTAAAGTATGGATGAAAGGGGTAAAAATACGAGGCCTGTGAGAAAAGTATCCGACCTAATTTTTTTTGCGAAAACCTGATGGATTTGGATCGCGCGCGCTTGCATGAGCCGACCTTGAACCTTTGTGCGTATGCGTGAATTTTTTCCCGCCTCTCAATAGCGTCAGTTGCTGGCAATCAGCATTAGAGGGAGGTAGTGTGTTGTGCTCTCGTCGGTTTTTGATTTGAAGGAAAATGACGGAACGACTGGAGCAGCGTTACTGCATCAAATTTTGCCAGAAACTGGGCGACAGCCAGGTGGAAACCATCAGTCGTCACAGTGGAAGCATTCCTCGTCACCACCACCAAAGAAGGCCCGCCAAGTGCGCAGCAATGTGAAAGTGATGCTGACTGCTTTCTTTGACTCTCGCGGTGTGGTACACCACGAGTACGCACCACAGGGTTAAACAATCACCAAAAAGTACTACAGGGATGTCCTCCGTCGCCTACGTAATGCAGTGCGGCGCAAGAGACCGAAGTTGTGGTCAACAGGCAATTGGCGCCTCAAAAACCAAACTTGATTCAGACTTTTTTGGCGAAAAACCAGACTTCCCTGGTACAACAGGCTCCTTACTCTCCTGACCTGGCCCCCTGCGACTTTTGGCTGTTCCCCAAACTCAAGAGGCCATTTTAAATTAATTTGTTAAGATAAAAATAAGATAAGTTCAAAAAATTATTTATATTTGTGTGATTAATTTAATAAGTCTACTTTTATTAATGGTTAGACACCATAAAATCCAAAAATGAACCAAACACTTTTGATTCCAAAGCTGAATCTCCTTATAAGCATAGAACGAGAATCAAGAGCAGTATTGCTGTAATGCTTAAGCATTATACAATTTGGCATTTCAATGAAAAACCCATAAAAATTAACGTGTAAATAAAATGAAAAATTTTTGATGGAATTGGATAAATAAAAATAAATAAATAAAATAATATAACTAATATAAGAATACATTAATTAAATGATAAATAAATACAAAAAATAAAATAAATAAAGCGAATAATTAATAAATTAAATAAACTAGACTAAATGAATAAATAAAATAATATAAATACATAAATTAATAAAATAAAATCTTGTAACATAAGAATTAAATTTAATCATTGCTCTGAAGACAAATCATTGCGTTAGCGAAAATCCAACAATATGAAATAATTCATCGTTTCAACAATGCTCTTGTGCAAGAGCCGTACTCCCCTTATTCTGTTAATCGAGCATTCCACTCAGGGCTCTAAATCTTGCGGTACAACTATACAGATGTGTAAAGTACGAATAGGAGCGAAGAAATTTTAATTATTCTTTTGGAAAAACAACAATGCGCATGGTTTAACTCGGAAAATTGACGAATCTTACCATTTCCGAGATATCGAATTTCGACATTAGAAATTCTTGAAATTCGAGCCCATACTAGTGATCATATTATTTTTGGCATTCAATAAGTTGTTGATTAACAAGGGTCCGGCCTCTACAGTATCGTTTTCGAGACAAACTTTGCCAAAATTTCGATGGCCCAGCCGATATATCGAAAAGTATTCATTTGACAAAAAAGTAAGGATTTTTGGTTAAGTCAGCGTTAAATTTCAATTATATATCTCAAACTTTTTCGTGTCAGAAAGATTTTTCCATTATTAGTATTACTTTGCATTTACGGGATTACAAAAGCCAAACAGGCATTTTCAGCTTATTTTATCATACAACAGTTTACAATAAGTCTATTCACATGGTCTATTTAGGAAACGAGAATCCAAATCTCGTTGAAAATAGCAAAAACATTTTGTGTTAAATAAATTAAGCTTTAAATCTCCACTAATGACATTCATATTTCCTGAATACTCCTTAAGAACAAACTAAACAATAAGGCACTTGAAGCTACTTCTATTTCATTCAGTGGTTCCTTTGTAAAGTAATTTAAACGTTCATAGTTTAAACGAGAATTAGAAACAAACCCGATGTCCTTAAAATGCGATAATGAAGATGAATGCTGAAAATTAAAGATCCTAGAACCAGGTGTGGCTATTCGGAATGAGCTAGTGACTTCATTGTCTTAATGGCTCTTTACAAACCAAAAAAAAGGAAGAACTATTCAACGTTCAGAATACTTTATCCTAATGCAGGAGGCAAACTCTAATTTCACTTCGAAACTTCTGGAAAAGTTTGGTCGATGGAGCCTCTCTATTTAGATATGAATACTGATGAAGGGTCGGGAAGAGTCTCCACTAATGTTTTGATGGCTTAACGTCTCTCTTCGCATTGAATGTTGCGCTTGATTATATCCTCGCCATCGGATGTGAGGAGGACGGTAAATGACGTAAGAACTCAAAAGGAAGGAAACGAAAAAGATCTTCAAGCCCATGAAAGATTAAAAGGAAAAAAATAAAATAGGAGGAGGATTCTTAACGATGAATAGACGGAAAAAAGTCCGTTTTTTATTCGGTTGCCCCCAAAAAATCGTTAAGATCGAAACTCCTTTTTTTTATTTTTTATATATGCTGGGGATTTTTTTCTCTCTCTTTTTAACATATAATTGCTCAGCGAACGAGAGTGCGATGGAAAGATGGTGTTATGCACGTGAGGAGTGATGGAAGGGATTAGGAAGGAAAAGCGGTGGGACTAACGACGGCAAAGATGTTTCCGCCGAGGAGTCCGGCTATTTCCAGATGATCGAGTAGCAATAAGATTCCTGGGATGAATTCACCTACGAGTTGGGATCAGGACGGAAGAAATTTTTTTTTCTTTTAAAAAATAGGGAGGATGCAAAGTAAAAAGAAAAAAAAAAATTGGTAAAAAATTTAGAAAGAAAAAAGTAATTTTTAAAAACATAATGGATGACATTTCTAAAATGTTCCAATTTCGAACACTTAACGTCTGAAAGAAGTTCAGATTAAACGAGAATTTCAAATTTGGTTTCCTCTTTGACATTCATGATGCATAAAAACTATATTTCTTTTTGTAAAATTAATTTTTAATTTTCTCCTCGAGCGAATCAAGAAGCGCAAAATAATATTGCAGCTAAACTTGGCTTTTATCAACGATATTGCAAACCCATTAGATGATTAACTTATCAGGAGAAAGGAAAATGTTCAATAAACATATCAGACTCGCATATGAAACAAAACATGTTCCACTTCAAGATCTAAAGCAATTCCTAATGTATTTTAGTAATTATTTTCAAACCCTTAATCTTCATAAATTTAGGAAATATGTTCTCCGAGAAGCTGTCTAAATGAGGTGTAACAATCATAAATATCAATTCTCTGAAAGATTTTAGCAATGAAACTTCTTCTGAAACCCCTCCATGCAGGTTTTTTTTTGTACTCTTCTCTCTTGAATTTCGTAGAAAGTTTACTGCAACTTGATATGTAGAAAAGAAAAATGAAAAATAATTATAATTACCTCGGGTAACAAATTTAAAACAAAAGTCATTCACCAAAAGTTGGTGTATCTGTTTGAACATGATAGATCATTTCTAAAAATGTGTAACTTTGTTTCCTATCACATCTAGAAAACAAATGACAGCCAATTAAAGGAAACCCTGTTCATTTTTAGGGTTTTATCATCATATGTAATATGATCAAACCCTATTAACGACGGTATGTTTGTACGTATGTATGTTACACGCCATCACTTTTGAAAGGATTGACCTAGAGGCTTGAAATTTTGTACACACGTAGGCCCTAAAGTAAGTACCGTTTTGCAATAAAAACAAAACTACTATATATATTTTCAAATTTTTTTCTTTACCAGATTCTATGTACCTTTAACTATTTTTCAACCTAGTTTTCAAGTTTATTTAAGCACTTGTCATAGCGCTCAATGTACTCCCGCATGATCAATTCATAGAAGCTGCCGCCGGTGAAGAAAGTCACGCAGTTTTCACTTGTTCATCGTCGCTGAAATGCAGGCTGCCGATGATCTCCTTTAGCTCCCGGAACAGGTGGTAGCCACTGGACGCGAGATCCGGAATGTAAAGTGGATGGTCAAGTTGTTCCCAAACAAAACGGTACTTACTTTACGGACACGCCTCGTAGATTGCATTCTAACTTCAAAATTTTTAATTTAATCAAATTGAAATTAAGAAAAAAAAACTGAGGAAAAAAATCACACAAAAACAAAATTGCAACAAAAAAATTTTTTTTAGAAAAGTTTCTATTCGATTTGCGCTTGTATTCGCAGCCACCGTCTTTTTGCAGTAACCAGCAGTAATCGCGCATCATTCCAGGATCCCATCGGTCTTTGTATCGCTGTTCCATGGTTAAAATATCTTAAAATATCTTGATGGAACTTTTCTCCCTTCTAGTCGCTTACTGGTCCTAAATTTTCAGGAAGAAGTCGAGATGTGAGTCTAAGAAATGAATTTTTAGGGACATTCGGCACGGTAGAAATATTTTCTCGTTATTTTAAGATTTTTTATTACCAAGAAATCCATGCACTAAGTTTCTGAATGATTTCCATGCTTTTAAATCCAATTTTGTCAACTTATTTTTTAAAATTTCGTCCTTTAAAATTTTTCTTATTTCAGCCCAACAAAGAACCCTCTAAAAGACACAACACTACACTTACACAAAGTGTTTTTGGTTCCCTCATGGTGGAAAACACTTTTTTAAACATCTAGAGGCATCGATATTTTCTTCCAGCGCTTTCACGAAAGTCTAACATCGAATCTTTGTTTTGCCCTCTATCTCAAAAATGTCACGTGTATATAAAAATTTAATCACAAATTCTGAAACTACAAGTGACAGTAAAGTGTATTAAGTTTTATCCTAGGTGTTATCTGACTTTTTAAATATAAACATAATATAAATTCACCTTTACCATTTAAAATATTACCACCGAGAACCGAAAAACTGAGCCGGTCTTTCCTTCCGCCGATGGACACAAATATTATATTGTGACACTTGAGAAACTTACAATATGCGTCATATTTATTTTTTTGAAACAAAAATCACCCGGATTTTGACCATTTCAGAGATTTTTAGCTGAAACCACTTAGAATGTCGACAGAAGTGCATGCTTGTTGTGTTTTATCGTTGACTGGTTCGCTTGCAAAGTGGAACTACGGTCGCTCTATCTATTCATCAGTTTCGAAAACCGCAACTCCGGACGCTCCACGTTATTCACCACTTGGGCATTCGGATTGCCACTGGTGCTTTCCCAGCGAATCCTGTGGAAAGCCTCTACACGGAGGCAAACAAACCAGCTTTGTGTCTCTATGTAGGGTAAAATCTGATAAGGCCGATATTCTTCTGGCATTAACTTTAATTCTAGTGGCCCAGCCTTTTAAATTTATTTTGAGCCAAAATGCACAATGCTCTTTTATAACACATAGTGCTTCAAAATATATCCACATCAGAGTAGAAGGGCAATGGATACCAAAACACATAACCATTTTTACATTCCTGTAGCCCTTTAGCCGATTTCATCTATCAATGCAAGAAAAAATATCAAATGCGCTAGAACAGTTCTTTCAAATAAAAACTTGGCGAAAGCAACATTTGTAATTTTAAACTTTTTTATTTAACCTTCATCACTTAATATAAAATATAAAAAATGACTTAAAATTTAATATTATTTTGCACTCTTAGACAAATACTCAATAGTCACACAACCATTTCATTGCCCTCAGCTTTAGAATGCTGAAGAGGAGTTTTTAGATCTTTACATTATGCAGAACTTTCACGAATGCTTTTAAATGCGATCGCCAGCTATCTATTGTGCATTTTGTAGTAAACACAATTTATAATGCTAATGTCTGACATTGAAAAAATAACACGGGCCAAAACAAAAAATAATTAAAAAAAATTTTTTTTAACGTTAAGAGCTGATTCTTATGTTTTTTTTTTGTGCTGAATCCGTATCTGACCTCAGTTTTTTTCAATCATCCACAGATTTCTTGTTTTGAAATGAAACATTTTAAATTATTCAGAGTTCGGGCCCTGATAAAGTTTCTTGTAGCCCAAACATATGAATACTTTAATATTGCAGCCACTCCTCTTCATACCCATTATTGCGGTCTCTTATGTGCATAACTTGGAAATGTGACGTGATAGAAAGAATTTAAATCAGAATCAGATTCAGCACGCTAAATACCACAAGACTCAGGCAATTTAATTCAACAAGTTCTTTCATCGTTGGCCTGTGTAATCTTCGATCGAGTCCTGTAGATTTGATTTTGATAGTTTCACAAAAACATTACAAGGAAAGCAGCCAATTCTTCCATTTAAAACTTCAGCAGGAATTTCTCAGCACAGAAATCTAAGTGGATGAGAGTGGGCCTGGAAACTGTTCAGATATTTGCATGAAACGAACAAAAAACTCGTACCTAGCATAAGCAAATGCAATAAAATATTCTTAAGAAATTAATAAACTATAAATTAATAACGGATGAAGAAGAAAAGAAGCAGGAGACACAAAAACCCTGGAATGAAACAAAATTGGACAAAGAATCAAGATCCTGAAAACATCTGACGTTTCGTTAAACTAATATTAGGAAGGATGGAAAAAAATTAATAATTACAGATAAATTAGTCATCAAATTTCGGACTTTTTGCAATTAGTCTCTACATTGATGATCAATTAAAAGAATGCAGCGGCGTAACTAGTTGGATTTTGGACTTCGAGACAGAGACGTATGAAATAAGTTCCATTAAAATGTTCTTTTTTAATTATTTTTTAATTGTTCCTTTGTCTTTTCCTATGTTACGACACCATTCGAAGGTACTTATCAGATGTAAAATGATTATTCTATTATTTTGTCATCTTCAATTCGTTTAATGTAAAATTTAATTTTTGAATAAGTTACTGTTCCGTTTGAGTTCGACTAAAGGAAAAAAAAAAGTCTAAATGTTACAAAAGTTCATAGAATCACATCGATATCTACTATTACTCATGCGAATAAAATATCAAGATCTTCAAAAGACATTACTGGTAACTCAAATGTTAGTACTGCCTGATAGAGGCGCTCGTTGCATTCACTCGTACATCAGCGCAAGTCGACAGTGCCCTTTATGTGAGACCTGTTTACGCTCAAAAATTTATTCACAAGATTAGATCAAGATCTAGGGTTACGTGTTTAAAATCTGAGTGACCATTATCGTGAAGCCTGTAGCGAAAGTGCCCTGATGAATTGGATAATCATAAGAAAAGGCGGTGTGTCCCGTGGTAAAAATTTTCATTTTGCTATCAGAAATAGAAGATTCGCGCAAAAGCGGTTTTACCAAATAAGGAAGCGGAGTCTGCTATAGACAAGTCTATTCAAGATCTAAAGATTTATTCTTCAGATTTTGAGTCTCTTTAGCGCAGTTTTCGAAGGTAGCCGCTAGATGGCTTCGCGTCAGCCGCCATTATGAGAGAACGTGTGAACTGTGTGAGCTTCAGTGCTTTTAAGCTCTGCGTTAAGGTTGTAGGAGTAAATTCGTGAATGGAAAAAAGATGTTTGTTTAGAGCATGAGGTCAATGATAAGGACTTTTCATGCTTGGTTCCATTTAGGCTGTTTAAATTGACGAAACAAAGAAATCAGAAGAAACTGGCTATACATTTATAAACAGATGTAGAAGAAGCTACAGGTTGGGTCGAAGGAACGTAATTGTAGAGTAAAGGTTTGTGTTCTGCAGATTACCAAAACTTTATTTGCATTCCGCATGTAATCAGATTATGACCTGAAAATTAACATTGGGGTTCGATTATCTAAAAGTTAAAGCTCAAATCAAAATATTATTAAAGTTAAAAGTTCTATTAATCAAATCAAAATTGCCATCGAAGCATATTTAATATATTTCTTCGTATATTTTGTTCAAACAAGGAACGTTCAAGGGCTCCAGTTTATTCTCTTACGGCCGGTTGCAACAAGGTCAGTTAAAACTAACTCTTCGTTAAAGTCCCGTTTAAAATTTTTTGCGTTGCATCAAGAGAGATTAGAGCTTAACCAGACGTTAAGTGGCGGTTTAACTTAAACGCTCGATGACCACGGTTTAAGTCCATGGTTAGTGAAGCAAAATGGCATTCCGAAATAGAAATAGATTTTAAACTAATTGGATAAACTAATTATCAAACAGATAAATGGATAAGCTAATTATGCAAATTATTTGGATAAACTAAATGGATAAGCTATTTGGATAAGTCATTTGGATAAGTTAATGTACTTGAAATATTTAATAGCAAATAAATTTGGATAAACTTTTTGAATAGGCCATTTGGATAACTAATTATCAAGCAGTTGTTTGAATAAGCTAAAAGGATAAGATAATTGGATAAGCTGTTTGGATATGCCGTTTGGAAAATTAATTATCAAGCAGCTGTTTGGATAAGCTATTTGGATAAGCTAATTGCTTAAGCTAAATGGATAAACTATTTGGATAAGCTAATTGGATATGCTAACTGGATAAGCTAATTGGATATGCTAAATGGATAAGCTAATTGGATAAGCTATTTGGATAAGCTGTTTGGATAAACTAATTATCAAATAGCTATTTGGATAAGCTAAATGGATAAGCTGTTTGGATAGCTAATGGGATAAGCTAATTATTAAACAGCTATTTGGATAAGCTAAATGGATAAGCTAGTTTGATAAGCTAATTGGGTAAGCTAGATGGATAAGTTAGTTTTCAAACAGCAATCAGAATATGCTAATTATCGAACAGCTAAACGGATAAGTTAATATTATCAAACAGCTAATTGGAACAGTTAAATGGATATGTTAATTATATAACTCGTTGGATAAGCTAATTATCAAACAGCTAAATTGATACGCTATTTGGATAATCTAGTTATCAAACAGCTCATTGACAACAATCAGCCATGTTGACCGGAAGTTTAATTGGAGCAAAACGAACCAATCACAGTCCTCGTTACTCATATTCCATCCAGTTAGCTAACTGAGACTTAACTAGGCTTGGTGCAACATTTCCCAGTTAAAGGACTTAACCGATCGTTAACTAACCGAAAGTTAGGGTCGTTTTAACTGACGTTGTTGCAACCGGCCGTTAGAAGGATAAAGTTAGACGAGAAGAGTTAGGCTTAGAATATTAAAGAGCAAATAGGCCTTGTTGCTCAGGTTGAATAATCTTCCCATTAAATATACTCCATTAATTTATGGAGAACAATTTAATGTGGTATGATGATAATTAAAGACAGATGACGGGCAATAACTCGATTACAAACGTAAAATTTTTTGAATTTTTAAAAATATATATTTTTGGGGATTTTAAATCTAAATACTCAAATTAAACTCCTGATAAAATAAACCTAATGTATAAAAGACAAACGCTTTGATTAATTTGCAAGGAAAGCTTAAAGCAGGTCGGCTTAGGGCGTCTTCAAAGTGGAATCAGAGATAAGATCAAAGATAACTCAAACCACTCTCCTCCTCCTCCTCCCATACACATCCCCACACTCTTTCTCTTCTCTTGCGCTGCTTTTAATTTACTCTGAATTGAATCCTCTCCTCTGCTCCTGCTCCGAGTTTTCATGTTGATGGACTTCAGAGGGATTACGTTTTATGACAGCGCACTAGGCCGAGGCTCTTAAGAGAGTGGATTGGAGAAAATGAGATCATCCTCGACGGCGCAACAGGGACTCCGATGATCGTAACGGACCCAGCTGATAGATGGCCCCACAAAAGAAGAGGGAGAGCCTGCCCGGTGAGAAATAGAGCCTGACTCACGAGACTAGAACCATTTAGCCGATATCAAGTACCTAATATTTGAAGGGAAGAGGGAGAAAAAAAATTAATTTGCTTCGTGCATGTCGAATAGTGTTTCATTGTACGTTCCCCGAGCATCCAGCCTCTTATCCGCCACCCTCCTTCGACAAGACTAATTTTGTCCTCTTCCCAATTGGATGGTCTTTCCCTTTCTTTTTTCTCTTTTCCTCGTTGGCGTTTATTGCCTTTTCAATTGAGACGTTTGAGGGTTACAAATTTACCCACTCCCGATTCAGGAGCCGAACAATGAAGACAGCCAATCAGGCGTGACATTTTATCTTTTGTGTAACAACTCCGCAAAAGAACTTTGAAGAGCCTACGGGGAAATACATAATAAAAGCAAATACTTCTTATTTTAATAATCAACCCCCTGGAAAAAATTATTCGAACACAACATGCAAAACGTATTTGGAATGCATAAGATGTTTCTGTTATTTGCAGCACGAATGTGCAGGATGATTCTGATTATAAGTGTTGATTCTGCTCATCTTGAAAAATGATCTGCTCATCTCCAAAATGTTCTTCAATAAGGAGAATTACAAAATTACCCAAAAGTATTTAAGATTTTTCTTGGTCACGGAATGAAAGGGGGGGTGATTTTGGTAGTATTTTTTCTGCTGATTACGAACATAATTTTGAAATTTCTCTAAAACGCACTGGTTTTGAAATAAAGCGAATTGAAATTGGGTATTGGCCGGTACAAGCGGCATATTTGTGAAGATTTGAAGGTCATTGGACTTCTTTTAGGCATGCACCTAGTTACTGCTGTTTCAGGTGTAAGTGGGATAGCCGGGCAAACGATTTCCACTACAGCACAAAGGACTGGATATATCGCCAAAATTTGACTTGGCAAATGAATGTCGAAAATAAACACATGCAGTCGAAATTCAGAAAATCCTGCTGCCTCCACTTCATATCACTGGATTTAATGAAAAATGTTGTAAAGGCAATGGACAGACAGGGCGTGGGATTCTAGTATCTGAAGCATTTTTGTCGACCATCAAATCAGGGAGCTAATTGCCGATAAGGGGATTGAAACTGCATTGAACTCAGTAGAATTAACAGCCTGAAAAGGCCTGAAGGTTGTAGCGCGCGGGTTTTTGGGAAAGAACAAGGAACCCAACTACGTCGAACTTGTTGAGTTTCTGCAAGTATTTTATGAATTGGGATGCAATATGTAACTAAAGTTCGACGTAGTTGGGTTCCTTTTCTTGCCATTTCCATCTGGACTTTTTCCTGCCAACCTTGGCGACATTAGTGATGAGACGGTAACTAGGGAAAATGGTCCACTAACTGGTGGATCTTCCTTCGGGACCTTCCAGATATCACATATAAAATAAAGTCCTCGGCAAAACGGGTCTAATAGGCTGAAAGCTGAACGCATAATTGCTTGTGCATTTGAAAACATATTTGAAATTACTTAAAAGAAGATAGTGTTTTACGCCATTTTTTGTGTTATTCTGCCCATTTCTTATTCTCTTTCTTGGATGTACGGCTTCTATTTTTCTTGTAAATTTCTCTGACTGTATATCATGATACTTACTTGTAGACCTTTTTCGACCTCTTCCAGGTGAGATTTGCTATGATACACTTTCTTGAAAAGTTTTCCACATAATTAAGAGTGGATACAGCACCTACTTGTTCTAAGTCTGTCGCCTAATGGACCCTCCAGAATAGCCTCCATCCGGAGATCCGAACAGCAGGCTACTTTACCTCCGGAAAATTTTACCCTGTAGAATGCCATTCGTCAAAAGTTTTATGTCAAACAAGGAAAAGGATATGTGCAAGTAATTTTCCATTGCTTTCTTGCCCCCGCCAACATCAATTGTTTTAGGACTCCATTGATAATAATGGCCCTGCTGCCAGCCACTAAGAGATTCTTTGGTCTGCACCTTTCATGGACCTGTCTGTTATGGAAGGCCCTGTACCATGTAACTCCATGAGTCATTGGTGCACACAAGCTTATAGACCACGGCAAGGTAAATCTCAAGATGTCTCTAACAAAAAAATAATTTTTCTTTTGATGTCTTCACTCAGTTCCTTCGAGCAAGCCTGAGTAATGCGCTATATCGCTTGTGCAGTCCAAAAATTACCGATAACTTTAGCATCCACACAATGGATGTGGATCCAATCCATGGAAAATTTCCAAACGTAAACTATTATGATTTGTTTTAAAACGTGGCGTTTTAATTAGGATTTGTTTAGAGCAATATGTATCACTGAAATGATTTGTTTAGAGCAATTTTTGTTATTGGTATTAAGAAATTGTTACGTGACACCGAAGTAATTTTATTTTTGACTTAATTATACAATCTAAACACTCCAAATACGCTTCGCACGTTGTGTTGGATTAATTTTTTCCAGGAGTTATAATAATCTGAAGAAAACATAGATTTTATTAAAACTCGTCCTGTGGTATTGCATCAACGATCGCCTTTAATATAAAACACTTCGCGTCTTTCTCAAGCCTGTTACATCTTGAAATTACATTTATTATGCAAACGAACGCGTTAATGAGAGCGATTGCCATGGCAACGTTTGCGTTTGTTTTAAGGTCAAACGCATCTCTTGACAAGTAACCGAATTGAGCTCTCCGATAAAAGCGTTGACGGATCGAAATTAATGACATTGCCAGTGCAACTGAAAATGGATGCAATACCGAACAATTATGCATGGTTAGAGAATGCACTTCATGAAAGGACCACGCGTAATAGTATCTAATTCGAACACAGTGTCAATTATCAAAAGCGGGAAAAGTCTATTGCAATGTAATAATTTTTCAACATTTACTCTACAGAACAAACAAAACGATGGCCTACGGGGAATTTTGGTTCCAAAATATGTTTGCACATTGTCAGCATCTTTCTGTACCTGAAGGGACAAACACTAGTTGCCGCCATTATCCATGAAAGCCAAACCGCACCCTAGTTGTCAAAGTGGGATTTTTTTTAAAAGTTTGTATTTATACAATAGTGTTACTATTGCGTTAAAGGCCATCGAAATGTTGACTGAACATATAAATTGCCTATTGATGTTGTAAGATTTATTGTAAAAATGCTTAAGCTTTTGATTCAACGCTTTCCGCATTGTTGGCTCTTCAAAACAGAAAACGTCGTTTTGCGTCAAGCCAATAACAAATGAGCAAATGTTATAACGTACTCCAAATAAATGACCAAATAGTTTCAATAGATAAATGGAAAGAGCAGAAGAATTTAACAGGGGATAAGGACAAAATGTAAAACGTGTAATTAAGCCAGCGGCAAGCCACCTAAAACTTCAGCTTATCTTCATGTTTGAGGAACCTTAATTTAAGAAATTTTCAAATTTAATACAGTTCAAGCTAATTTCATGACTTAAAACTCCATGAAATTTAAATTAACCTAATCTTCCATTCTTCCCAAAGAGCTTAGATGAGTTCAGTATTAAATGTTGGGCGATGTCGCTGCAATTTTTCAGTGACGTTATATCAGACCCTGTGGAGGCCAGTTCACTTCTTCAACCCGTGTCCTTCCACATACCTTGCTTTTGACAAGGATCAAGCATTACCTCTCCATACAGGAATGGTCCAATCTCAAACTGTTGCCACAATGCTGCAGCTCAGTTATGTCTAAAATCAAAACTTAATTTACAGATCTCATAATTTCTGCTACTGAAGAAGCGTCCCAATCCAAATTCAGGAAAGATACCGAGATGTACCCCAAACAGGAAGAAGCCCAAAAGGAGTTAATGAAAAAGAAACTGCTCTCAGATGGCTGGGTCATTAAGATACAATACTGAAGACTTAAAACTATGATATTAAGGATTAAAAAAGATCCCTAAATGAAGAGTTAAAATTATTAAAAAATTTTGGAGACCTTTGTTTGTAAAAAATCCAAATTAGGCACAAACACATTTGATGTCGGAATCCTTGAAATAGTCATACGACCCAAAAAGATGAAAACTTATGCCTCCAATAAAATGCGCTATTCGGTTCTGTAGGTTTCTTCGAGTAATTCGCGAAACAAGATCTGAGAGAAACTGAAAGATTTCTCTATGACTATGGTTAATCATTAGATTTGAAACTGCAAACATTGACAATTTCCCTTTGACTGATCTATGTCTTTGTTTAAATTTGCCCATTTACAGACCTATTGACTCGGACTAATCCCCCATATATCCGATCCGGATGTAAATTGACCCATTAGGGCATCCGACACAAACCTCATAGTAATGTTGGTCTTGTTAAAAGGACTGATAACTGTAAACATATCAAATTTCACTCTTCTAGATCAATGGACGTCGAAGACCTGAAGACGCACAAACATGGCAACAACTAGCTCCATGCTCCGGATACTCAATATTTTAATATTTATTCTGAGAACAAAACTAAGACGGAACGTTTATATGAACGTCCTAAGAGAAACTCCGGAGCGAGCATATAGAACCAGTTTTCAACAAGTTAGAAAACTGAAGTGCACCGAGAGCTTCACACCTATGTCAGCAGACTCGTAATTTTGATTCAACTGCGATAATTCAGAGAACTTTATAGTCCCTTCTTTTTTGTCGAAAATACCATCGTGGGCATTAGTTACTAAAACAAGTTATCCCTATGGTTAGAAGGGGCCATTCTCAACTGGAAGAGGATTCCAACGATTTCATCTTCCAACGAGATGGGGCTATAAACTTTCTCTTTTGAAGTGTCAAAGGAAAAGGTTTATAGCTTCCACTTGGCTAATCGGAGCCCACATAAAAACTCACCTTCGTCGCAGATGGTCGGGACATGCAAAAATCAATTGCGCCATACGATGTAAGATGGCCACCGGGAATACTAGCCTTCATTCCATTGCAGTATTTAAGGAAGGAACACGTTTTTTGTATTTGCCAATAATTTAAGAAACACTTTCTTTCTGTTTTCAGAGAAGCTTATGAAGATAGATAAATGGAAAGAACCTCAAATAAAAAAAAAGCAGTGACTATCCACAATTTTGAAAAAAAAATTCTCTTAATGCATAGTGGTTCTTTAGAGAAGATGCAGTTGCGAAAGAGGGAATTCGGCATCGACATTGCAATGCACGAAAACATTATTGGCTCTCGGCGACAGCAAGATGGATAAAGGCCAGAGGTCACGCATACATTTCTTCATCTCTCGCGTTGCTTACACTCTCATCGGATTGTAAACATCGAGAAACGATGATAATGCTGGCAGTGATAATGGAACGACTGTGACGCTATCTACATGCGAGAAATCCCGCGCGTTGTCTCTTAACAACGCTGAAAATTGATCTCAACGAAGCAAGAACAAGGCCCTTGAAATGCCAACATAATGGATTTAACATTTCCACGAGTATATATGAGCCCCAGCAAATATTATTGTGGAAGTGTATCGTTCTACGTACGTTTTCCTTAAAGAAGCGGTGACAAAGGATTTTCCCATCACAAAAATCGATTATTACAACAAAGCTTCGCTTCGTTTAAGTAATGCTTTATGTGAATTCAAACATCTCGCCCTCCGTGCTCAGTCGACAAATTATCTTCACAGCTTGCATTTCGTATGACTTTTCTGGAGAAAAATTTATTATATGTTGACGAAGAAACATGTTGAAGGAACGCAGAACTTATTAAAAGAGAACTGAACGAACGGTCTTATCGTTATTTATTATTCGGTATAATTCATATTGTCAATAACACAAATTTCCTTTGTCACTAACAAGGGAACGATACCAACAGTTGTCACAAGGAGCACAATGTCCGAGACATCATTCGAAAGTACGCAAGAAATAATGTAGAATTACAAAGTGCAATGGATGGGAAATAAAAATGAAACAAATGCAAATAGACATGTTTGCATACACATCGTACTTATTTAGGCAAGACAAGAGATATGCAAGTCTGCAAGTATACAATGATCCAAACAAAAAGAGCTCTCACAGTGAGCATATTTCAAAAATGCAGGTTGCCCACAATGTCTCTACAACATTCCTCAAAGGGGCTCGATTCAAAGCAATATTGGAGAGGTGTTAGGAAGTATCCGGGATGAGTATTCACATTAAATGAATGCAAACCGGATGAGGTTATGAAATCGAGATGCTGAAAACTGGTAATGAACAAATGATTGCAGAGGAAGAAAGCGGTCTCTGTGCCAAAACAATGTCTGATGTTGTCATCACAGTGTCTGTTATATTCTTATAGGTTGTTGGTGGTGATGGTTTATCATAAGATCGTTTCCAGACAAATAGTGCTTATCGCCCACAGTTTCTTTATTTGTAGGCTAATTCCTAGAAACGAAAAATAATGATCAGAAGTTGCAACCTAACACTCACGTATAAGATTGTAGTGTCCCTACCTTAAATCTCGTATATCAACATCCCTGATACTCTTCTATGTAACCACATGCTTTGGTTCTCCAACCAGCAACAATGATATTTAGTATACAAGAGTACGGTTCTCTTGTAAGAAACATTTATTCACCTTACAGACATGTTTGTTAATTTGAAACATGCAATGAAGCTTTTTGAGAAAATTTAACAATGTTACTTTCTCATATACAAAGAATTAATTCACGGAAACGGTTGCTTTCTAGTCCTTAGTATATAAATGGGACCCAAATGTTTTTTAATGTATACAGGGCGAGTCAAAAGTCTGTTACCCCCTTCCTATCTTGGATACCAATGTAGTTACAGTAATTCCAATACAGGGAATGAATAGGAACTTGAGGGTGCTCTTATCTGATGGAGCACCTTTCATCATATCAAATATGCAAATTAGGACACATCCAAATTCTATCTCGAAAACCGTAACAGATACACAAAAACTTCCAATTGCACATTTCCTGTTTGGCTCTTCTACTACTGTTTGTTGCTTACAAACAGTCATCTGATACAAAGTAAGTCTTTCCATCAATCCAGATAATGTTCAATGTGATGTCCACTTTTACCATAGCATAATTCCGCATGACATTTCAACGATGCCTGGTTGATGCATGATAATTTTGCCTCACCTCAACAAAGGAGAGGACCATGTTGATCATTTCCTGGTTAATGTACTGTGCCATCTTGCTTTGGTATGATTTTTTCACAGCTTCAACATGCCTTATTATGCCAATTGCACAGGAAACTGGTGACTTATGATAAATTGTGGAACTTTCCAGAACAGGATGAAGATGATGCATGAAATAATTTGCATGTTTGGCAAATGGTATTCAGAAGAAAAAAAATCGGTGGTTACTTCCGAGACTAGAACCCACGATCTTTGGAATCTGTTGTTCTTGTTTCCTCCTATGGCCACTCATCCCTTGCCTCAATCTTGACAGGAATCAAAGTTTTAATATTGCAGAGCTTGCAATGAGGATTGTGGGTGATCCGCTCATCGGATTTTGGTGAACTTTTTTTTTTGATTTGTTTGGAATTTGTTGTTGAACAAATGTGCAATTGGAATTTTTTGTGTTTCTCTTACGTTTTTCGAGATAGAATTTGGATGTGTCCTAATTTGCATATTTGAGATGGTGAAAGATGCTCCATCAGATAGAGTACCCTCAAGTTCCTATTCATTCCCTGTACTGGAATATGCGTAACTACATTGGTATCCAAGATAACAAACTTTTGACTCACCCTGTATAAAAATGCGTAGATATTGGTAGAAGCGATAAAACGGCTGTATGTGTCTTTGCTTCGGTCTAAGCAAATATTTGGGATGGAAGGTTCTAGTCCACATCAAACGGACAGATTAAAAGTTGCCAAATGTGTGTATTATTTCAACTTCCTCTGAAAAACGTTAACTGCGGACATCACTAGAAAAGCAAGGAGGCGCCAGAAGGTGTGACACTACTGGGGAATCTATTGCAATGACTGTAATAAAAAATAAAATAAATAAAAATTATAATCTGAACAACCCGCGGGTTGCCCCCAACAGGCCGAAGCCCAACACGGGGTTTTCATATTATAATAAAGGACAATCACAAACATCCATGCCCCAAGCGGGATTCGAACCCGCGACTTGCTGGTTGCGAGAGCGATAAGACCTGCGCCTCAGCGCTCTCGGCCAACAAGCCGGCTGTAATAGAAATATAAGACAGGCAAAATACTTGTCCATCCTGTGAAATGTAATTTTTCCCAGCCGTTCGAGAAGTAAGAAAATTAAGTTAAATAATATTGTAATTTTGGTCGATTTAAATTTACTGATTTTGTTTCCGAGGAAGAGTCTTCTCAGTTATTAATAGTTATCGTAAAATTATTTTAGAAATACTTCCTCATCTTAAAATATTGCGCTATCTCCAAATCGATTCTAATTCAATAGCTGGGACTATAAAAGTTCGCGCAATCTTCATGAAAATTGTAACTTTTTAATCTAGTTTCAAAGCAATTTTTTCTCCATTAGTTTGTGAATCTCTAGCTAATGCAATACCAGGTCATAAAGCTAATTTCCTCGTCATTGAGGCACCAAAGTGCTCACTGAGTTGAGGGCCTTTAAGTAGTCATAAAAGCCGACCTGTATAAACCAAAATTTAATTAAGGACTAGATAACACAATAGTTTAGTAATGAAGGTGGAGTAATTTTTTGCGGCTTTATTTATTGACACGATTTTTTGGCTTCTCTTATAATACAAATATTTATACTCCTTCTTCAAAAGAAAAAAACATGTCTGGGCTTTAGGCAAGATTTTATTATAATACAAACAAATGTGATATGAAATAAAATGCTAAAAAGCGTGTATGCGACTCATATGCCCAAGGCGGATATTCATTAATCGCGCTAACTTGTGAATTATTTAAACATATTCACCTTAGTTTATCTATGCTCCATTAAAGTTAGACAACGCTCAAATGCAATTCTAATGTAATTTAAATTCTCTAGTTAAACCTAACGTCCATCCTTGTTTGCGATAGAGATGAACGTTTCCAGCGATTCGACTTCTTTAAACACAGAAACGAGATAGGTTTCCTAAACATGGTGCGCACGTAATTAAAGTTTATTTACCAGGAAAAATTACATGCACGAAGAGTAAGTGACTGAGAAATATTTGTCATAAAATTCCAAGAAAATCATCATCGGTGAAAATACGTCAGGAAAACAGTTCTAAGCCACCGCAAATGCCGTTTTCACTTTTATGTGTTCACTGTGAAGCACTTGCGACTTATTGCACCGACAATTTATGACTTACTATCACCAAATTTGAATCCACGTAATCTTTTATAACTAGTTGAAAATATTTTGCTAGAGTACCCTCCAATCACGATTAAATCAACAAACGGCGAGTGGTAATCTATTTTTTAACCGCGGAGGGTTTGAGTCCAAGAATCTTGTATAAAAACTGCAAGTCGTGGTCACGTGAAAAAGACTGGCATAAGCTGCTCCGAAATAGTCGTTTTAGTTGACTAATGATCTGAGGTAAGGACAGGCAAAATGTGCGATAGCCGATGCTTCTGCAGCGGTCAGGGTGGAAGCATTTGCCTACAATTTTGGAATCAGTGCAGAAACTCATTCACATGGGCCTTTTTTCTTGGAAAATTTCTCCGGCATCAAAAGATCGCAGTTTCATCGACAAAATCACTAGACTAAGCAACCAGAAAGCACAAGACTAAGCAACCAATGGGAGTAAATGTCTCCACTGAAATCAAAAGGAATGAAGCAAATGCACGGAAGATCAGGTTGACCTTCCTTTTCGACTAAAAAGACCCATTGCTACCAAGTTTTTCTCCTACAGAAGCTCCATAAACGCAAAAACCCAACACCTCCTAGAGAGAAGACCTCTAGGAGGTGTTGGCTGCGCATGAAAACGTCATACATTATTGCATTATCATAAAAAATCATAATTTAGGGCTTATTATTGGTAGAAATACGATTAACAATGACTTTGGATGCAAGCGTCAATCAAGTCTATTTGGATGGAGCTGGTCTCTACAGAAAACATTCTTCTTCACGATAACGCCCGAACACAACACTGCGAAAATCGTCAAGGACTGACTCTCTAGAATAGAAAACATTCTAACATCTAGTATATAGCCCAGATTTGTTTTCCTGTGGCTTTCACATTTTCGGAGACTGTGAGGGCTCGTAGGTTTCATTCAGACGAAGAGGTGCAGGACGCTGTAAGGGAATAGTTTCACCAGCAAATTTCATTCTCAGCATATTTATTGTCATTTCATATCCCAAAAGAGATCAGAGAGATCTAGTTTTGCGCTTTACAATTTTTACTGCCAATAAGCTGTGCGGTTCGCATCTCATTTAAATGACTACGGCATCTGATCTCTTTTATCCACGCGTCGGAAGCGCTTTTCTTCGCCGTCATGTTGTCAGACGTTATTTGGAACAAGTTTATTGTTAAATCCATATCTTGCGTAACTAGTAATGACTTTTGGAACATTTTAATGATGAATATTTGAAACGTTTGCATTTAAACTCGACTCCTTTCAGACCAATTCGATCAAATTTTTTCAATACTTTACGTCCATCTTAATTTGGCTGTCTTCATTAAAAATGCGATTCCTAAAAGTTGTAAAAAATATAATTCTTTCTGTTTCAGATATCGCGCATTTTATTAAGTATGATAGTATCCGAAATATGTTTGTATTAGCACGGATTCGGTTAAGCTCCATTTCCTTTTTCGGAGTTGCATTGACATCAGACAATGCTTTCATTTACTCGGTGATTCAGCAGATGATTTTGAAAATCTATCAACTTAGACAGACTGCTCTCACCATCCACTTAAATTTATGATGAATGTTCGTCAAAATTTAAGATGAAATAGTTAATAAGGAATACCCAACGCTATCTTTTAAAAATTGATATCGATTCTCGAATATCGTCATTTCACTCGGAAATCCCTAATTCTTTGCTGTGATGAGAAATGCAAAGAAGGATAATTGAATTCACTTGACGATAACATTAGTTGGCACTTCAAAATTTCTTCGTAATTTAAAGTTAACTTGTCTCGAATTTGAGGAAATTCAATCACATCAAAAATCTATTGGAGATGAATTCTGGCATTGTCCATCTTTGGATTGTGATGAAATATTAGGACTGTCAAAAAAAGTAAACATCTTCGAAGTTTAAACGCGCTATGTCATCTACGATTCCTATGTCTTAAATTTAAAGTACGATTTTCTTATAGTATACAGAATCAGGTCTTCCATCATTTAATAAAAGGAGTAATATACGCCTTTACGCCATTATCGAGGGTTTTGAATATAAATTTTAGGTTATAAAGATCTGATTATTGAAGACCTGATTCTGTATTCTGATTAATAATACAGTACCGAATTACAGGAAAAGAATCATCAGTAATCTGCATAAATGTCCCCTCTTCCAAGAATAAAAATAAACTATAAATGAGAAAGGAATGCAATAAACTTAGAAAAGAAATTACTGAATAGCGAATTTCTGTCATTGCCTTCTACCTTAGCATCGGAACAATAAAAGGAAAGCTATGGCCTTCAAATCGTCTCAGTTGTTATAGTCGCGTAATTTTGCAGATAAGACTGAAATTTCATTTAAAATATCATAAACGTGTTAACAATCGACATAGATTATACAAGAATCCATCATAAACCGAAATAAACAATCGAGAACTGTCAAAACATGTTCCAGAGGCTTTAAAATATGTATCCCCGGAATGGAACCTTTATTATCTACTATTAATAAAATCCAAATGCTTGTTGTCTATCCGCTTGCCCCTCTATAGACTCGGCCTTTTTATTTGGACTCAAGTGAGTACATAGAGGCGTTAGGAGGATTTTGGAGTCCTAAATGTGGTCATGAAACAATTTGTGACGTCATTGTTTGCGATCTGATTGTTAAGGCCGACTGACAAGGGAACCATCCGAACGTATATCTCAAAGTTTGAAATAAATACTCAACTGAATAAACCGCTGATGCTTGCAAAATAAGAATCGGACTATTTTGTTTCTTTCAAAATGAAATGCGAAAATGAAAGAATTTGAACGTACATAGCAAAACAAAGACCCCCATTGTTACTCATTTGTTTTGTCAATCTAATGGGGCAGCCGAGAATACGAATATGCGTATGTATCGCGGTGCTTTATAATTTTAAATAAAAAAAATATATATTCGTGGATGCTTACCTCTTCTTATAAATTTTTAGAGACGAATAATTGTACAGGAAAATTAGGTTCTGTGCTTATTAACACTGCTTTAACTGCGACCGCCGTTAAAGATTTTGCTTCCCCCTTACCACCATGCTTTTTTCCTTTTCATTTCCGATTTGAACGAAGCGCTACCGCCATCGCTTCCCAGGTATGAATGCGCGCAAACAGCGAGTTCGGTGGGCAGGTTAGGATGGTTTCCATGTGTTTTCTTGCGATTGAGCGTGAACAGCAGTAACAGAAAAACAAAGAGCGGACGCAAAGCAAAGCGTTCCTTTAGCCCACACAATGATCTAAAACTATTGGAATATTATTGATACTCAAGCTAAGGGCATTTCGTAAACAAGAAGAAAAAAAAATCAAAATTAACAGAAGGGGTTCAATAGTAGCAGATTTTCAATATTACGTACTACTGCGAAGTGAAGATCTATATTTCGGAATCACAATAAATTCTATTTTTAGTTTTTAAAACATTACATTTACCCTCGTTACTGCTGTAGTTTACGGAAGCCGTAGATTATTTCTCCTATTACCATCTCTTTGAATAGAAAGGTCGAAGTTGCCCTATAGATTAGAATAGGTAAATAATACAGTTAGAGTCGATTAGAAATTTCAGATATGAACGTCAATAAAAATTTCGTGACCAATCAATGATCCCAAGGTTAAAGAGCATGTTCCAACAAAACACTTCAAGCTCAATCTGCACTTTCGGTCCTTTTCAAAAAAACAATGAACGCCGTTTATGAGGAGATTTGCATAACGTTTCTCGTCTCACACACACTTAAACACGATAATACCATGCTGAGAAAAAAAACAACTTTTCTTTTAAAGGAACCCGTAAAGGTTCTTAAAAGCAATGACAGAGTCACAATGGGAAAGCATTTAAATGGCAAAACAATTTAAGGCGAACGTGTCGATGGAAAAACCTCGCTTGAATTCAGTCTATTTTTAATTAAGGTCGACAAAATTGAGGTGCTCTCTCGTAGAGTGGAGTGGATGGAAGAAGAAGCAGACGAGAAGCTCTTCTTGCCTCCCTTGCACGACTATTCACTCCACCAAACAACTACAACCCTCCCAGAAAACGACGGAAATTTTTGCTGTCGTCTTCGGGTTTTCAAAGTTTAATTAAAAGCAAAATGATTTATTTTTCACCAAGATTTAAAGACTGTTAATTGCAAATATTCATGAATCATCTATATAATTAAAACGTCTGTTGAAAAGCGGGAATTGGAGGAGAGGCGGGAATAGAAAGATGAGAGTGGGGTGGGGGAGGGAGACAAAATTTGCCGAATAAATCGGATTGAAAGAATTTTCTTTTTTTTTATTGAATGGGATTTGTTCGTTTTTTTTAAAACAGAATTTTTTTCCAGTAGTAATCCTAGTAATTTTTTAAAAAAGATACTTGGTTCGAAAAATTGAAAAGGAAGTTATTTTTAAATTTGAGAAAATTATTTTTTTAAACATCGAAATAAAGATAAACTGATTATTATAGGGATAAGTTCGTATATAAGGTTTGGAAAATACTTGGAAATATATTATTTTAGCATACGGATATCTCACTTCTACTGAAATTTTTTTATAACAAGAAAATAGTGGAAGCCCTGAGTTCATCTATTTTTACTTCTCCATCTGCACTTGTTAACCCCCTCCCCCATTTGTTATCAAAAAATTGATTTAGTATTTAGAAAATATAAAAGAACCCTATCTCCTTTCCTTTCTCACCATTTTCGAACGAATGATATATCACATGCCCTATGTTGCCAAGTGACTGCCACCCCCACAACTTCGACCCCACTGGGATAATTTGGCCCAAACTTCATAGTAATGTAATCTTGCTTTGTCCTCTCTGAATCCCACCCCCGTAATTCCGACCCCAGTGGGCTAATCAAAACCAAACTAAATAGTGAAGGTGCACGTGGGCATAGTAGCTACATTCCGAATTTCAACCTTCTACCTCAACCGAGGAAGGTATAGGAAAGTAGCGGAAGTTCTGAGTTCATCAATTTTTACCCCTTCATCTGCAATTTTTAACGGATTCAGGTGGGATTTGGCGTATACGTAGAGAGTCCTTGCCTGTGTATGTGTGCAGAGCCATAGCGCGCACTATTCAGCCGCTCGCGAGATAATTGACCTGGAATTTGGGCACCTGAAGCGGCGCGCCTTGTGTACGCTGTGCGCAGATAATTTGTCGGCAGTAGCGGTATCGCAACGGTAAAGCGTGCGCTCGGTATCCCGTGACTTTTTGTGGGTTGTTGGTTCAAGTCATGGCCGGGGAACCTTTCTTCAAAACTCTGCACAACGGTTTTTTTTTCATTCCTTACTAATAATCAAGATTTAAAATGCACTTTCATTTACTTTGTTTGTCAAAATTCTTTTTTTTAAGTAAGTTATAAAAAATTTACGCTTTTATACCTTTTTATTTGTTTTGTTTTGTTTTTTAAATGAAATGATGGAGTCTGAAGAAACATTTGGAATATATTTTGGCTTTTTTTTATTTTAAATATTCAAAATTTGCCCATATCTATCGCAATAAGAGATAGAAATCGGAATTAATGCAAAAATCATTAATTTATGTCAAAGTGGGAGCCTATAGTATTTATTCACATAGCACTATTTATACTTATTTTTCCAAATGCAGAATTTCATGTTTTCAAATAGGTTTAAATATTCTCTCCGAGTTAACTTATCTCATGCTTTCTTCATTTTCTTCAATTAACAAAGTATAAAAAAGAAGTAATTTATATCATCAGCAAACAAACATAAAAAAAAAACTTCAAGTATAATCATGATGGCTTACGCAATTGTATAGCAACATCAACGTAATATATTCCATTATTTCATATCTTAGTTCTTAAAGTGAGCGTTTGTGATTGCTTTGTTGAGTTTGGTCACAAGTAAAGGCACCCATTGAGATTGGCCATTCAATTATTCAGCGACTTTAATAAATCAGAGGATTGCCATCTGCTCTTTTAACGCAGAATGTTTGCTCCTTTAACAAGAGGGACCACCTACTTAGATTACCTTCTTTATTCGTCTCTACAGAACATAAAATATTAAGCAAAGAAAGAAGGTAGTTTCAACAAGATTTCCAATGATTCCAGCCAAAATTTTAAATTTTAACGACTCCATGGTTTTAGTAAACGTTAATTTATAGATTAAATTTCTAATTAGATTTCCCACAACATAACCGATATTATTTCTATCCGTATGGCTTATGGCCTTTATAAATATTAAAATAATGCATTAAAAGCTTCATACATTATGCCAGATAATGGAACATTTCCTCACCGCCTATAATTAAACCTGGTAATCGGTTTAATTTTATCTATCCAGCGAAAATCAACAGCTCGAGTCGAGCATTCTTAAATTCAGCGAATTATTTTTGAGCCTGCAAATCACAAGAGAAAAAGCGAAAGCTTTCATGTTGAATCAAATTAGGCATCACTACGTGAACAGGATAAGGTAGGCATGTTTTTATTCTGCGCCAGCGTAAAGTCATACACTCATGGACAAAATTATAAACTCACCTACATCTTGCACAAAAACTTTAATAAAAAAAAATTACTTTACGAACTTGACAGGCAAACTATTTTAATAAACTGGTTCTGTCCAGTAGGAATTTTAGAATAAAATTAGGAATATCGGATTATTTGACACTGTGATTAGCTATTTGTTTTGTGTTTTCACAATGCCACGAAGAACTGAACTAAAGGAAGAAGAAATTCGTAAAATTTGGATGTTGCATGATTCTTGGATGTCCCAGAGCCAAATTTCAATCACATAAACAGATCTCAGTGTGCTGTCAAAGGTCTTCTAGAACTCAAATTTCAAGTCCTGAGCTGAATCTTGAAATTTGAGTTGGAGAAAGATATTCGCCACCTTGCAACCGAGAAATCTTTCTGCTGCCGGTATTATTGATATTATTTCACTGGACTGTTCTCGATGAGAGTTTCTCATGTATTACAGAATTATCCGTTTATCTATCATGTAAAAATGAGAAGGAAATCAGTTCAGCAAGTTTGAGCCTTACAAAGACCATTCGTGAGTGGTCTGGAATGATTTTTTTTTGATTGAGAAGAGATTTGACCTAGACATCCCTGTTGGATGGGATGCCTAATGGCATGATATACGAAAAGAAAAAAGAAAGTTCAAATAAGTCGTCAAATGAATGGTGTTCAGTTATGGTCAGAAGCTCGTTTTCCTCTATGAGTAAAAGTGATCTGATAAAGGCTGATGGTCGAATGATTTGTTTAGGATAAAAAGAGCTTCTAGAACAACAATTTGGAGCTTATGCTGAGAGATTTTTGGAGGAAGAATTGGACTTGCCAACAAAATAGTTATCTGCCACACTTCAAACATGATGAATAAGTTTCATGAAAATCGTATTATCATTTTGGCCTGACCAGCATGTCCCCAGACCTCATTCCCAATTGAAAATGTTTGGGGATAACTTTCTCGCCAGGTTAGAAAGATCATAGATAGTTTTAAACTGTTCAAGAACTGAAAAATGCAAGTATGGATAGATGGGAAAGCATTCTAGTCGAATCTTCATATCCTTCTTGATTCAATGTCGAGATTGTTTGAAGTTATCAGAAATGACGAAGGCACCACGAAGTACTAAATGTAAGGAAACAATTTGTTTTATAAAATGAGTTTATAATTTCGGTCAAGCTGAATATACATATTTTTTTTTTGTTTTTCTCCATTTTTAAAAAAAAAAATTATGAATACAAAAATATGACAAGTTTTAGTGGTCATTTGATAGTTAAATACATTTGCGAATCAAATTTGTAAAGTAATTTTTTCTTTATATTACAGATTTGGGCAAAATTTAAATACGTTTATATTTGTCGGGCACAATATGTGAAAGTAGAGTATGTAAAGAAAACATTCATTTATACTTGGAGCAATTTTCGTACATTCCGAGGAATAAATTTGGGGTAACACTTTCAGAGCAACTGTCATATATCACATGATGGGAGTGTTGAATAACTTAAGCATTCACAATTTCAGCATAAACAACTTTTAATGCCTTTCTCCCGTACGAAACTGAATAAACTCCTGTTTTCACTTTTGTTTTAATACTCAACACTTCCCAGCAATTCACGCCGCAGTTTAACTTTGTTCCGTTTTAGGATAAGTGAAGGATTTCAATAATCTGTTGAAAATAAGCAGAATATTAATTTAAAAATTTTTGCACCAGCTATTCGCAATTCAAGCGCTTCTCGTTTTAAAAATTTTCGTTCAATTTTAATTAAAATAAAATTCTAGTAAAGAGTGAAGAGCAATTGAAGAGGGCAGAGGGTGGATCGGGGGTAGAAAAGGCTAAATCCCTTCGACTGGAGTTACATTAAACACTGGAGATTTCCAACAGCTGAGAAACGAAAAGTTCGTTTGGTGGATCATTAGGGATCATTAGGAAGGAGCCGCAAGGTATCGAAATTCTAAAAGGCAGTCACCAGGTGGCGAGAGGAAGGAGAGAAAATGACTAGCGTCGCTCCCAAGAACCTTTTGGGTTCACCTGATTTACCACAGAGCGAGATTTGACCATAAGGGGGGGCACGACCCTCCGGCACACGCCACCTGTCCTAATAGCAGGCGACCATCACTTCAGACAACTTTAATGACGTTCAACTCCTATCAAGACGCCATTTGAAGATTTATTAGAGCCGTGGTTATCGTTTGAGAAGGATCCATTCATCACGGTCACTACACACGGCTTCTTATAGCTCCCTAAAATCGCTCTCACTAATTAAAAGATTTTTAAAACATAAGCTACCTTGAAGAGGAAAGTTATTTTATAGAAGATATGCTTTTACTCTGAAAGCAATAAAATACTAAAATCGATTTTTGTGCTTAATTCGATTTGCGTCATTTTAGAGAATCTAAGCTTAGACAATGACTATTTTAGTTTTTGATTAAAAAGTTACTTTGAAAGTAATACAGGAAGAAATTATAATTCTTCAGTTCCTGTTAATTCAGAAAAATTCCTTCTGAAGCAGATAAAAGTACATTAACGTGGACACGTACAATGTCTATTCGATTCTACAAAGTGTAAATGTCTAACTCCTGCGCATTTCATTATCACCAGGTGAAGCTTTCTAGATATTTTACTCTAGGGGGCCAGAAGTACCAGCTGAACCAAAAGTAACGGAAAATTTGAAAATGTAATAACTCTTAAAGTATGTACGTTAATCTGATGCGGTAAGTACAGAAATACACAGAAAGAAATAGGATTTTGGTTCATAAAGAAAAAATATAATACCAGAATGGTTACCTTTCTGACCATCAGACGGCGTAGTTTGCTTTAAGAGTGGCACAGTTCACACAAAATGTTTACGAATGCTCAATGCGGTACCCCTTTTTCAAGAACAAAGCCTTCAGGAGTGGTAAGACACTGTGTACAGCATTAATGAACATCTCGTTGGTATGGAAGAACTCTACTTCAAACTTAATTGATGAAGATGGCCGATGTCTGCACATTAGATAGTCCCATAACTTAAAAATCTGGAAGCCTTAAAGGCGATTTAAGAGAATTCTCTCCAAATGCTGACGTTGCAATTGTTGGACAGTAGGAAATCACGCTGTCTCGTGAAATAGTTAAATAGCGACCACCTGAAACAGTTGCTCTCGGATCCCTACAGCGCCAACTGGACAGAAATGTAATTCTGGCATTAAACCAAAAATCTCATTTATTACTGTACATACTTTGCGATTTGTTCTGAACAAAGGCAAATTGCAATTTGTTTTCACTTTGTGCTTAACTATATGCATGGAACTGAATTCACCTGCTCATTTTATACATTTTGTAATGCAGATACGGCAATCTCTAAAAAAATCATTATAAATAAATTGAAAAATTATCAAACCCTATGAATTAAGTTCTAAAAGTTTGTCCATATTCAAATGGCTATCTCATCTAACAATTAAAACATTTATTTCGTAATTCAATTGAAAATTAGCATTGAGGGAGCGTAGAGTACCGAAAGTTACATATTATTTAGGATTTTACAAGTATGATAGAGATCGACTTTATCTTTCTCCATTACCGCTATAACATACAGACATACGTCACGGAAGACTTCATTAGGCGTTTCACGGAAAATCCAGCGGTGAGCTCGAGTTTCTGCTTGGATCGTGAATTCTATCCAGGAAACTTTAATTACGATCAAAAGTGGCTCTTATTTTGACAAGCAGTTCCCCGATTCCTCCCCCCAGTTCGTTTTCCGAATACTCACAGGACGGCCTTGCGGAAGTACTCGAGCGCCTCTTCGAACTTCCCTTGGCTCTCGAGTGCGTGACCGACATTGTTGAACAGTTTCGCGTTCTGATGATTAACTCGCAGCCCCGCCATGAAGATCGTATACTCCGACTCCCTAAGAATTAAAGAGAGGGAAAAAAAAAAAACAAAATTAATTTGAGAATCTAGGCTGAAAAGATAATACTAGTAAATGATTAGTGAGATCTTTAAACGGTACAGATAAGCATGATACACCTGAGATTTAAAATATTCAAATATTTTACTTGAACTTAAAATATTTTATATTCATTTATTTTTTTCTTCTGAATAACACGAAATTCTAAAGTAAGCGCATATATCTATATCATAACTTATTATAAAAAGTTACAAATATATATTATTATTATTATTATTATTATTATTATTATTATTATTATTATTATTATTATTTATAGATAGTGCAGTCATTATAGAATTTAAATTATTGTCAACACACATTTGTTTCATTGTATATTGCAATTTGAAGTTTTGAGTTTCCTTTTTGAGCATATCATATCCTATACTGAAATATCGTATTAGTACCGACCAATTCAAAAAAATAGACAATTAAGGTTCAGTTCTATAAATGATCTGACATTAGGAGCAAAAATGATGGGATGTGTGTGACAATCACAGCTCGTTATAGTTCCTACTGACCCTGTCGGTCACAGATATTAAAGTAGTAGCTTATTTCATTGCAGAATTTAGTGATGGAAGGTACTTATTTATGGAGAAGGCAATTCCAATAACTTTGATGTAAGCTATTTGAAATCACCTGAAGTTGATTTTGGTTGTCGAGGCCTATATGACTATAGAATAATCAAATGCTGGGATGATGAATTTGCTTCACTCCTCATTTTATTAAGTTTTATAACTAAATAAGTAAGCCGGAGTAGATTAACTATAAGTGCAGGATTTTTTGTGAAGAATGTCGATCGCTTTTGTTTCCGTTTCTACATAATTTTACTTTCACTTTCGAAATGATCTTAATCATAAATCTAAATAGAAAGAATCCTCAAAAATATGAAATACTGCTTTTTTTTTAAATACAACAATAATTTATATAGGATGTCCTGGGAAGAAAGGTCAATATTTCATGTGGGTATAGAATGAGTTATTGAAGTCAAAAAGTTTAAATAAACATGTAGTCTTTTATTAATGGTTTCTGAAGTACAGTTATTTGAAATTAAAATTATGAAGTTTCTAATAGAGTTTTAATTTACTACGTTAACATTCTAATAATTTTATCATAACAAATATTCGAATATTCCTCCACGTACTTCGATACATTTTTTTAATTCTTGTGAGAACGAGACGAGTTGCAAGTCATCTTTACGTTTTCTTATTTGGACCACAGCATCTGTTAGATCTGCAATAAGCTCGCCCTCGTGTACTGTCTCACACTTTAACCAACTCCACAAGCAGAAATCCAAGGAAGTTAGGTAGGGTGATCATGGCGGCCAATCCAGCGATTAGGAATAATTGCATTTAAGTTTTCTCGCACATAATTTCAAATAGCTGTATATTAGAATCCTTTAATAAAAGACTACATAAATTCTATAAATCAGAATACTGTATATAACACACTAAAAAATAAAGGAAATACACGTTTCCATAAATAAAATTTTATTGTATGCATGTGCATTTCGGGGACTAAGTACCTTTCTTGTTTTACATGACTTTGTAGCTGAAGAAGGGGACTTTGTCCCCGAAATGTACATACGTACAGTAAAATTTTATTTGTTGAAATATGTATTCGCCTTAGTTTTTAATTTACACACTTTTATTTAAGTACACTTGTTTGTGTGTTTGTGCGTAAATTTTGTAATGAATATTTTGCCCACTTCCTGACTACCTACAGCTCTGCAACTTTCCCCAACGGCGTCTTAGCGATGGCAAAGCATGTTTCAATAGTTAATTTCACTGGTCTTTCATTTATTCGTAAGTACTTTGATGTTTAAGTTTAATATGTATACAATGCAATCATGACCGTAGCCCACGAGAAAGACAGGCCCTGGCGCGGAAAAGTCATCTGCTCATCTTAGTCCGAGTAACAACGTAGCCGACTGAGCAGACTTCCAAGGTTTCTTTTTTTGATTTTATAGTTATCATATAAAAGTATGTTTTTTTTAAATAAAGACTAAAGAGAATAAAATAGAAAATATAAAATAAAATAATAAAACACACACTTTCACCTTAAAAAGTGCAGTATTAATTATATTTTTTTTACTTTTTACTGCATTTTCTAAGGTGAAAGCGTGTGCTTTAAAAGTTTTTATTTTATATCTTTTTACGTACTACATATAGACTTTATAAACTTTTTGACTTAGAATAACTCATTCTATACGGTTAATAATATTGAATTTCTTCCCGGAATATCTTTGTATAACAAGATATTAGTTCTCTCTTCAGATCCAAAATTTGTTCAGTAAATTTTGACGGTCTCTGTGGAGTGTTGAACTTACTTCCTAATAAACTGAGTGTTTAAATTCATTCTGATAAACGGATTTTTCTGAAGCTATAAGAAATCAGTGCCGGATTAAGCAACTGGGAGGCCATGGGCTAGACCAATTAGGAAACCAATCACAATAGTTCCAAGAGTCTTGGACAAAGACTATACACAAGTCTCTTCATTGAGACCATGAGATCCGCTGTGCCCACAGGTAAATCCATCATTATGAGCACTTAATACCTCGAGCCATTCTCTTCCCTTAATAGCATCAAATCTTAATACGAATTGCCGGAGTCTAGGGTTTGTTTTATTGTAGTAATAAAATTCTTTTAATTTTTGCTGCTTGTGAACTGTTTCTATTTCGCAAATACGAACCCACAATGAATTAAATAATTATACTTACCTATGAAAGTAAGTCTTTACGTTATTATACGATAGAAAAACTTTTTTTTTTTTTTTTTATACAAAAGAAGGTCTTCATTAAAAGTAAGTGACAATTTAATTATGCTATCTACAATTATTATAAATGGATGTTAATAGAGTTACAAAGAGCTTAAACCAAATCGACAGCGGAATATCAAAGGATTACGTCGGCGCGCTGTTTCGAGTGCTGTTTGGCGAAGTGAAACAAGTACAAAACACAGTCATCGAGGGGGAAAGAGAGATGACAGCAAAGATGATGATGATGATAATTCGGTCGCGATTTTCTTTTCTTGGTAAAATTCGTCGGAATCCCTTTGGCCGGAGGATGACGTAGTGTTCGAGAGAAGCGTCAAGGCAGCATGTGGTTTTACGACAAACAGCCACGAGATTTGAAATCCTTCTAACTCGTTGCACCCAATTAGAGTTCGAGCACGAGTGGGGCAAGTATTTATCTTCTCCACTTTTCCGTTGGATGGTTTTAGTCGAATCGCCAATTATTAACGGTGGCAAGAGTTTTAAAATTTCCGATGCATTGTTGCCGGTCGTAATTAATGCGTGGCCGTGGTCGAAATCAAAACAATCGAGGAGTGAAAACGTTTATTTCCGCGATGGCTCGTCGTGATAAATAAGGGGAGCGCATAATTTTTAATCATTAGACAAGGAAGGAGCAGAGTAGCGGCGAATATTTTCCCTCTTCTACCCTCCCTCTCCTCAACTCGCAGGATTTATACCCATTGCTTTCACTTAGAACAGACATTACTTCCTGCGTGGCATAAAGAAAATAGTTTTCCCCCAGCAAGGCTCAGCAGAATATGAAGAGAAATGGCGGCGACCGAAGCGCATTTTGCAGCCGGTGATTTACAACAGCCGCCGGGGAGGGCGTTAATTTGAATGCGTCTTTTTACTCTTTCATCCATCCGAGCCACTTTTGAAATATAGGGATTTTCGAACTGAAGTCGGATCGGCTTCTTAAAGAAAGAACGACGCCTTACAAGCGCGGAGATAGAGAGAGAGAGAGAAATAGCCCAATGTAAATTTTCACCCTTAAAGTTTTTTGAAAAATTGAAAACAAAGTGAAAAGTCTTTTCCATTGAGACATTCTACAATGTCAAGTCCCTCCTCTCCTCCCCAAAACTGTCCCTTTCTCTAACCAATCCTCCACCACACTTCCTTTCACTTGACAGAGAGTGCATCTATTTTTCTTTCCCCATTCCTTCTTTTCATTCAAAAGTCACGTGATAATGAAGATTTCGTGCTCAGGAGCGCATAATCAGTGGTCTGTTTTTGTTTTCGGTAGAAAAGAGGGAAAAAAATACATTTCCAGCGAAGAAAGGAAAGTAGAAGGGGTAGGGAGGAGGAAAGTCGAGGAGCCTTTTGCAAGAGATTGGAGACAGATACCCAGAGAAAACGGAATTCCAAAACTCTTTTGTTGATACATATTAAAAAGGAACAGTGCGCGACTTGCTTTCGTTCTTTGTTCTCCCGGTGGAAATATCCGACTTCAAAGAAAACTGAAACGAATACGAGCACAAGGAAATGTACAAAGCAACTCAAGATTTCAAGAAAAATTTTTTTTCCATGAAACATCGCTGCTAGTTTACGCTCTTAAACGAACAATATTAAAAAACATTTAAACGTTGTTAATAAGAGTTTACCAAATCAAGAAGAAATAATCACTTTAATCTTCTTATTTTAGTTTTTCCGACCTAATTCTGATTTTTTCATCATACGATGTGCTCTAATGCTTCAACAACATTCAATATGCATTAAATCATTTCATGAACTCATTCTCATTATTTCAAGAAAAATATTCAGAAATTTAAGTACTTTTAAGTAATTTTTAAGGTCTAGTTTTTATGAGGAAACCTCGAGCTAATTTGCTATCCGAAGGTAAGCTTTCCTGTCTCGTCATAGGTACCGATCGAGGACATTGCCTTGCAAATTGCGTAGAAATCCCATTGCATTATTTATTTACTAGTTTCCCTCAATATCATTAAACTTAGCGAATTCTCCTGAAATGGAATTGCTTTCGGTAAATTAATCAAAAAAGCACTCAAGAAAACGGAATACAAATTACGGCAGCAGTCATAGATTGTGATGCAAATGGGGGAATATTTTAGACAAGTTGGTAAATATAAATCTGGAAAAAAACCCTAAGAATAGCAATAACAAATTTAAAGCAATTCCAATTTGTTATATCGAAACAGACATCTCGACGGTGTTTGGAAAACTTCAGAATTTTTCAGAAAGATCAAAAGACTCCTAAGGTAACGTTAAGACTTATATGGCGATCTACGATTTTTTAATGGTAGAATAAATAATAAATTACCAAAATTTGAATTTAATAGCATTTTAAATTTTTTTTTGTTGTTAACCAAAACTTATTTGCTTATAGCTGCCGCCACATAAGTTGAACGATCTTTTTGATATGCGCAGTAAGTCATCTCATCAATATGTTTTGTCTGGATTTTACCCATGATGCACTTGTTCTACTATAGTAATGGTGGAGATATCGTTGAAACGTGGAAAGCCTATTAAAAGTCATAATACGAGGGTGGGCTGACAAGTAATGCCTCCAAGGCCATAACACTTTTATTTTTTAACGAATTTAAATTTTTTTTTTCAAATGATGGCTTATTTTGTTCTCTTTCAAAAACACTTTATGTCTATGTCACTAGATGGTGTAGGTGTGCTGAAAATGAAACATAATGGCGACCTACATGGAAGTCAGGTTGAAACAGCGCGCAGTGATTGAGTTTTTGACAGCTGAAGGTTGCGATCCTGTCCAAATTCATCGCCGAATGACAGCTGTATACGGCAATGCAACTTTTGACGTCAGTACAGTGAGAAGATGGGCAAGATTAGTGAAAGAACGAAACCCGGCAAGCTCTGGCCTAGCTGATCAACCCCGCAGTGGACGACCAATCACAGCAATAGACGAGCACCATCGAGTTCGTGTCGATCAAATGATTCGTTCCAACCGCCGAATTAAGCAATATGACATCGCTACAGAGCTCTAAATTTCCAAGGAGAGAGTGCACGTTATCATAACCGAGTTGCTGGGATATCATAAGGTGTGTGCTCGTTGGGTACTGCATATGCTCACTCCTGAACTCAAAGAGAAGAGAAAGAACGTTTGCCAGGATCTGTTGGCCCGGTACGAGCGTGAGGGTGAGGCATTTCTGCAGCGCATTCTCACGGGGGATGAATCATGGGCACATCATTTTGACCCAGAGAACAAACGACAATCGTTGGAATATCGCCATGCAACATCTCCACGTCCCAAAAAGTTCAGGGTTGTCAAGTCAGCAGGGAAAGTCATGTTGACCATCTTTTGGGACTTCCAGGGTGTTGTCCACCTTGACTTCTTGGAACCAGGAACCACGATCAACTCAAAACAGTACGTGCAAACGCTAGAGAAGCTTCGCGCCCGGTTGCTCCGAGTTCGGAAGGGTATGGACCCTATTCTGCAGCACGACAATGCATGTCCGCACACAAGTCGAGAAACACAAGAAGGGTTGCAGCGACTGAAGTTCATGGAAGTTCTACCGCATCCGCCGTACAGCCCTGACCTCGCTCCCAGCGATTTTCACTTGTTCCCAAAGTTTAAAGAATCGCTTAAAGGATCGATTCAGCTCTGATGACGAGCTGAAAGACGCGATTCGATCCTGGTGTCGAAAACAACTAAAGGACTTCTTCTCCGACGGGATGTCACGACTTGTGTCACGTTGGCAAAAGTGTGTGAACAGAGATGGGGACTATCTTGAAAAGTGAATAATGCATTGAAAAGAGAATAAAATAAGCCATCATTTGAAAAAATAAATTTTAAATTCGTTAAAAAATAAAAGTGTTATGGCCTTGGAGGCATTACTTTTCAGCCCACCCTCGTATAAAACAAATTGCATTCGAGTCGACTATTCTGCGTCATTTTTTAATTTATTAATTTCATTTATTAATTTCATTTATCTATTTAAAAGAAAAAACGAAAATAGAAACTAAATATAAATACAAAAACAATGTTTCGAAAACGAAATTGGATGTTTCATGGAATAGCTAAGCGAATTACTTCCCGTTAACTTTTATTAGCTGACGTTAGAAATGACGTCGTCCTGTCGTTCAACTTATGTGGCGGCAGCTATAATTAAAAGTTAATATTCTCTATTTTGAACGAGTAAGTACTCCCTTCCCCAGTTTAACCATAGAGGTCTTTGAACCAGTAAAATTATACATAAAATTAATTAAAATCTCATACATTAATAATTAAGTTAATTAATCTCCAAGCCGGGGTTTTGCATGTAATTATGGACTATGTAAATATAGTCATTAAATTTCGTATATTTGCAATTTTTAACCAATTTTCAATTCATTAAAGGTAGTGCAGGGCATTCAGAAAATAATCTAACCGTATGGGAATGGAAAATTCTTTGTACCGTCTTTCTTGATGAAGTTGATGGAAGTCTTGCAGTACATTTCGGGAAAGAAAACACACAGGAATAAAAAACGAAACCAGTTGGAATTCTTTGTGTTTTCTTTTTTACAAATGTTGAAATTGCTTTTCATTTTCCATTTCGTACAAATGGATTCCTCTGCAATGTTTTAGTTAATACATTGTCCACATAAAGTTGAATGCTGAGTTGCAGCCGTATGATTTGAATACGGCTTCTTTCAGAAATCCATAATAGAAGAAACATGGAGGAGGATTATGACCTCTGAACAGAAATATCCTCGATAATTCCCGATAATCCGTCCGGATCACTAGGATTACTACGTCCATTTGGGGTTTAAACTATCTGATCAAAAGTTTCCGGACACCTGTATTTTTTGCACTACAACCTTGATTTCACGAAAACTTTCCTTTCGTGATCAAAAGCTCTTGGGCTACACGGTCTTGAACTTTCCTTTGCTCTTACTGTGGCCTCCGTTCTCCGAGAAACACTTTCCACCAGTTTTGGTAGATAGCTTCAAGAATTTTCTTCAGTACAGCCAACTTTCCTATAAAGCGATTCATTAGTACCGCATTATAAGAACTGAGAAGTAGTACATACAATACAGGTTGATTCGTACTGTGTTATAAGAATCTCAGTATTAGTAAAGCGAAATCAAATTAATTCGTAACCACGTCATGAGAGACTTACAATTAGATTAATTCGTACCGTTATATAGGGGCAGTTTAGCGACCCCATTGGATAAACAAAGTCATGCGAGCACGCGACCGCCGATAATATCGTGAGCTGATTGTGCCATCTGCTGCTATGCTGTATGGTTTCTAAATTTACAGGACAATTCCTTGATAAGTGAAGCTGAAAACTGCGATATACATTCATGAAAAAAACCGAGAAATTTTCCATTTTTTGACCATAAAAAAAAGTAATAGATTCATGAAATTCATGATATAGGGAGACTACTTACAATTAATCTAATATAGAAACCATGTTATAACAGTATCGTCATAGGAGGACTGACGCAATTGTTGTTCCACTTTATATCGAAACCGCGTTATAGGAAGGTTGACTGTACCTCCCAAAGAGCGTTGAAATGGGAAATTTATATAAACAAATATATAAACAAATTATATATACTTCTCTGAAATAGAGATTTTACGTATATAAACAAATTACTTGACTATATAAACAAACAATTTGAAGCTACCTACCCAAAATCAATATTAACATTTAGAAATGAAGAACCAAAACAAATTCTTTTATTTTCGGATTGCGAATTTTTAATAGAAAACAAAAAAATTTCGTATAAGTTTCCTTCATTGAGCATGAGATGACTAAAATTAAGAAAATAAATCTCTATATCAAACTGAAAGTAATCGATTTAACATCTAACCTTTAATGTCAAAGTAAACGAAATTAAACTTTAAATCCCCAAGGAAGGTCTTCTCTCATGGTGCAACATATTTAAATTACATCAACAAATTAATCATTATAAATTTTTCGTCCGCCTAGCGAAAATGGTATAAATTAATTATACAAACTGCGTAGTTTTTACTATTTACTTTGTAATTTACTTTCTAATTGGTTTGTGCAATTAATTAATTAAGCGCGTAAAACAAATATTAACAAATAAACTGATGATATAATTAAGTCAAATAAATAAAAGCTATCCAACAGAATTGATTAATTTACAAAGAAAGTTATAATTATGTAGCATGCAGAATTTAAAAATTTATTGAATAGAAAAATCTCAAATGCTCTTTTGCGCAAATCTCATACTGTGATGAGCTTGTTCAATATCAGCCTTAAATACCATTCATGCTTTCATTTAATAGGTTTGTTCTAATTAATACGCTTATTCTACTGTTAAACAGGTCCATTAAACAAAAAAAAAAATTGGGAGAGGCATAATGCGAAAAACATGCAGCGTGGGATTTGAAACACGAGTCGAGCTAATCCTGGCAATGAGAGAGAGAGAAGTGTTCCCATTGGAGTTCAATTAAAGATCGAAGAAAAGGCAACGAGGATCAAACAGTGGCAGATGCGCATGCGCATCGAATGGAACCGCGAGCTTCGATGTGGACGGTACGATGTGTGGAACGCCGCTGGTCAACAGGGAACAACTGACCACTTCCTAATTAGACAGATGAGTGACACTTAACCAGCAACGGGTCGGTCTCTTCGGGAATAGGCTTATTGCAGCCTGTCAATCACGTGACTTTCAGTCTTGCACGCGCAAACCAGCCCCGCCAACAAGATTTAATTGTGGTTTTCATTCGAACCTCGGTTAGAGAGACCATTTCTCCGAATAAAACGAACGCAACAAATCGAAATCAACTCGGAATCGGATGAAGGAAAAAAAGGAATCGACCACTGAGGCCTCCTGCTACTTCACCACTGCGAACGTAACACACACGCAAAAGACCCTGCTACCAGTAATTATTAATAAAAATATTTAGAGTGAAACTTGTTAAATAAAACCGAATCCATTTGGATTGTGTGAATTCACCGTTCTAATTATTCTAATTGGAATTACACGGATCGAATGTTAACAAGTTCAGCGGTTCTGCCGAAATCGTAGCATTTTCAATTGACAGTAACCACTTCCAGGGAAAAGGATCTTTGTAAACAATTTATGTAAAATAGTTATTAATACAATCTTTCCCTTCGTCGTTTTTGTAAATATGATGGTGACTCAGATGAAAACCTTAAATATTTTTTATCTCGTAATTTATTGACCAAACAAAGTACACAAATCATCAAAACAGATTTTTCAGCACTTAGAAAGTACATGAATATCTTTATTAAAAAATTCTTTTTGGCTGAGTAAGAGCCATCCCTGCACCACCTGCTGCACCTCTTCGTCGGACTGGAAAATCTGGCCTCATATTGCTTCTTTGAGGCAGTCCAAAAACGGAATAATCAGAAGAGGCGAGATCTGGGGAGTAGTTCTTGACAAGACGTTCCTTTAATACTGCAGAACGGAATTGTAGAATACCCTGGAAAATATGCTCAGTAGCATAGCTAGAGTTTATCCCGCCAATCCAATCCCCTCGAGTAACAAAGTAATAAACATCAAACTTACAAGGGCAGTACACGAAGGTGGACGATAACCTCTTTTTTGCGCGTAAGCATACCTTGAAAGCGATAGCATTGCGCGGCGGCGACAGCGCTTCGTTCAAAACGATAAGGCGAGAAGCAAAATCATTAACACCGGTCGCCAAAGAATTGCAGTTAGAGCAGTGTTATTAAGCACAAAACCTTAATTTTTCTGTACAATTATTCGTCTTGAAATAATTTATAAGATGAGGTAAGCATCCATGAATACTATTTTTATTTAAAATTATAAACCACCGCGATACATATCCCCTCACCAACGCAAGGTATCACTCGACAGCCTTGCCCTCGTTTCACATTAGCCAGCCCCGGAAAATTTACGGAGATTACCGAATTAATTAATAAAATGAAATAATAAATTAAAGAATTAGTTTTTTTTACCGTCTGCTGCTACTTTCATTGTTTTCATGTGAAGAACATAGTGCATTTGCTGAGTAGTGGAAGAAAGAAGTTCCGTCAAGCGCATTAATACGCACACACCGCTTTAACTAAGGCTTTATTTATTTATTTATTTATTTATTTATTCTATGGAAAAGTACAATCATCCATCCTGGGCCTGTATGGCCAAGGGCCGACGAGGTAGGACCCAGGATGGGGATAAAGATATTGTGACAACAATAGGTATTTAAAATTTTATTTGAGAGGAGATGGCGTGCGTGATAAGTAAGTTATCAGGTCGTTGCATATCAAATGTCAGATTGCAGTGGTCATCTTTAATGGCCCTCTAGAAAGGACACCTTCACACATGCTAGTCGAAATAACCCCCATTGCAATCTAAACATTGTTGCCAACGATTTGGCAGCTTCTCGAGCCCTCTCCGATAGAATCCATGGTCACGGGACTCAATAAACTCCCGGAATGCGTTTTCGACGTCTGCTTGGGTAAGGAATGTTTTTCTCCGGAGAAAATTGTCCAGGTTCTGGAAAAGATGGTAGTCGGTAGGGGAGAGGTCCGGAGAGTACGGGGGTTATGGAAGTAACTCGTAGCCCAGAGCCTGTAGCGCCTGCACGGTCGTTCGTGTAACGTGCGGACACGCGTTGCATGCAGCAGAAGAACGCCTTTGCGATGCACAAGTGCAGGTTGTTGCTGACGCAGTTTTGTGTGCATACGATGCAGTTCACGACAGTAGGTCGCAGCGGTGATAGTCTCCCCCTGCTGCAGGAAACTGTAATGCACTACACCACGGATGTTCCACGAATCTGTAACCATGAGCTTTCTGGGGTGCAACGGGGGTTTAGGGAACTGTCGCGGGGGTTCATCAGCATCCAGCCACTGTGCTGACCGGTTCCTATTGTCGTATAGGAGCCACTTCTCGTCGCAGGTGACAATGCGATAAAGAATCCCCGCTTCTTCATGGCGCAAAGCCATTCCGTACACATCTCCAACCCAATTGGTAGAGGCAACGGGCGTTGATACTCGTGGTTCCTGTTTCGAATCCAGGTCATGGAATTTTTCCTTCCATTTTTTCAAATAATATCACACCTTATGCTTGGAGCATTATCTCCAGATTACATTTATTAATTTCTTGATAATTGTGCTTTAGGAATGCTTTTGAACAGAGTCGGCTTGGCGGGTGTTGTAGGGAGGGGCATTATTTGTTATAAACGGTGAATGAGGAAGGGAGATTACAATATTATTATTGAGCGCTTTAAAAATAAAAATTGCTGTGTTTATGGAGTTAGTTGATGTATTGGAGCTATTCCTAAAATTTTGAAAAGGTGAGAAACTGGAGTTGGCTTTTGAAGTTGGAGCAAAATGCGGACGAACCATTTTTGTAATCTAAACAAGCGTAGGATGTTAAGTTTAGTGGTTGCACCCCAAAATAGGATACCATAAGATAGTGAGGAGTGAATAATGGTGCTGTAAAGAAGGAGGAGAATTTTGGGGGGGAAGAAAATATAGGCAGGAGAAAAGACCTAAGCGTTGATTCAGTGTGTGGGCCAAAGTGTTAATTAGGCGTCCCAGGAAAGATTATGAGTTAAATATATGCCTAAATATTTGAAAGAGTAATTAATCTGCTGAGATTTGTAAAGTAGAAAGAATTCGCTGGAATCAAATTTTTTGTTGTTCTGATCAAAATCCTTGTGTACGCTGAAGAAGGCAGCGTGGCTGCCGAAATGCGCATACTTCCGATTAAAAGTTTTATGTGGATCATTGGTTTCCTGTTATCTTTATTGAAGTTCGTCCACAGTGTCCGGCTCCAGTTCTCTCTTACAAATGATTGGTTGTGTTCTAGAATAGGAGTTTTTCTAAAATTGAATTAAATGCTTCTTGAATTGAACTAAGTGAGGTGTCGATAAATATAGTTACATCATCAGCGCATAATATGGAGGGGAGTGGGGAAAGTGCAATGGGGAGATCGTTTATAAATAGAATGAACAAAAGTAGGGATAGAATGGAACCTTGGGAGACTCCTATATTGGGGATAATTGTTGAGAATGTTTTAGTGTAAAGGCCGAGGGTGTATTGTCTACTTGTAAGATAACTTGAGAGCCAGTCAAGGAGGAGGGGGAGGGGGCGAATATTGAAAAATTGGAAAAGTTTTTGTAGGAGTAATTTGTGG
>JAHWFO010015474.1:2820829-2834339 GCA_023313115.1 Rhysida immarginata
GGGGGGGGGGGTATATTGAAAAAAATGGGAAAGTTTATGTAAGAGTAATTTGTGAGGTACAGAGTCAAATGCTTTTGAGAAGTCTATAAAAAGAGAGATTTCAAATTTGTTGTTAGCCATGTTGAAGACGATGTATTCAATGAGTTCGAAACAGGCTGTGTGATGCTTCGTTTAGGCGTGAAACCGTGCTGGGAGGAAAAGAGAAGATTGTTCGAAAAGATATAGGAGGATAAACGGGAGTAAAAAAGGCTCTCGAAAACTTTAGCAAAGGAGGGAAGGATAGAAATTGGGCGATAGTTTGTGAACTTAGATGAGTCTTCCTTTTTAAACATAGGTGTGATTTTAGCGGTGCGGAAACAGGAAAGAATTTACCTTGGGTGAGGGAGATATTAAACAGTAGTGTCAAAAGGAATAGCAAATCCGAAGCGAGCTTGGCTATAGGTGCTCGAATTTTTTTGTTTTCGCGGTTTATTTTGAAAGAAACAAAATTTCGCATTTTCTTATTTTGCAAGCTTCAGATGAGTATTTTTTGTTAATCGATCATTTCACTCAAGATTCTAGACCTTACGGTTTGATTACACTGAACTCGAAACAGATTCGGAATTTCCTAGTCTACTTGTACATTTGTGGTAATTGGCAAACATGCTTCACCTTATTGAGCTCCCCTTTCGCTACCGAAAAAATCAATGACAGAACACTGCTTCTTTATTGCATGTTACAAGTAAGGTAATCGAAACGTGCAGTATAGTATGATGTCACATACAAGCAGCTCTCGAATGATCTTCAAACGGAAAGTAACAGTGCTGTCAATTTGCAAGCCAATGTTGCGAACTTTTATCGCACTTCTAAGTCATCAATTATTCAAAGGATTCGCGAATAGTAAAATTTAACAAAGCTGGTTAATGAAATGGTCTTTAATGAATCGCCAAGCACGTTCAATGGAAAAACCAGGATATTTTCTAAATACTGAAATGTTAATCGTACATTATCATTGTATAACATAATCCCTTCTAATGTAATGCACTTCCGCCAGCGCTTGACATTCGCGTAGATACAGCGGGACAAGAATGCATCACCGACCAAACCTCGTTGTGGCCCTGGAACTTCGTTCCACTCAATACATCAGTCAGTGGACAAAGATGTAGAAATCGTTGGGGCGAGGTTGGATAAGTATGGATGATGTCGACGCTCTCAAGCCGCAGGTCCTCACTAGTCAATATTTTGCTTTAGCAATATGGAGCATCCATTGTCGTGGAGAAACTCCTTCCGTCAACAACCCTCACGAATAACTGAGGGCTTTAAATTTCCTTCAGAATAAAGTTAGTATGACTTTGCTAGTATATCGCTACATTCGCAACTTCTTTACTTTTGATAGCACCACTCTATGATTTATCATTTTCGTTCTGGTTCGAACACGCGTACAAGGTGCTGCAGATAACTACAGGGCAGTATAACAGGAAGCCTACCCGCTCGATTACAGGGGCCGGCTCGACATCGAATGATAATTGGATAATTTTATCAAAAACATGACAGTTTTGACGTCCCCCCCTCCCCGACTGTGGAAACTGCTGGCTGCTGCAGGCTATCTTCATCTCCCTCCATTCTGCCAATCGACCGAGCCGGCCCCTGCAATCGAGCGGGTAGGCTTCCCGTTATATTACCCTATAGTTATCTGCAACACCCTGTATATACTCTCATCCCTAGAAATACAGAGTGTTTCTAAATTATCTCCCGTATTATACATGTTTATTATTCAAAAACCATTGTAGATTTTAACTTGATTTTTTTTATTCACAAAGAAAAACTCAAAAAGTTTCTTAGCATGCCTTAATGAATTTCAATCTGCCCCCCCATGTATTGCGTGAAGGATGTCAAAGCGAAACTCGATTTCCTCCCCTGTTCGGGCTAGCATTTCGGGGTGATTTCAGCGATTTTCAATTATTCTGTTTTTGAGAGTTTCAATGTCATCAACGTTGGTCTTGTACACTCTGTTTTTCACATATCCCCAGAAGAAAAAATCCAGAGGGTACGCATTGGGTGAGCGAGGGGGCCAAGGGATTGGCCCATCCCTCCCAATCCATCGTCCTAGAAAGTTCGTATCAAGGCACTGCCTAACTTGCAGGCCCCAGTGAGGAGGTGATCCATCTTGTTGGTAGACTATGTCGGGCTGCAGTTCTTCCACCTGTGGAATCAGGTAGTTCTCCAGCATATCTAGGTAGGTTGCAGCGGTAATGGTGTCTTCAGCAAAAACGAAAGGTCCGATTACTCGATCATGCATTAAACCGCATCAAACATTAACCTTTGGGCTGTCGCGTATATGCTCCCTTAGAACGTGGGGGTTTTGTGAATCCGAATGCGGCAGTTGTGTCGGTTTACTGCTCCGGAAGTATAGAATGTTGCCTCATCAAAAAACAAAACGTCCTCAAGGAAGGTGGGATCATTGTTGATTTTTTTGGAGCATATCCTCTGCAAACTTCGGTCGGTCATTTAGCTTCAGTTCATGGATCATCTGGATTTTATAGGATGTAGACTTCTTGCGCTTCACTATTTTATATACGGATGTCTTTGGCATATCCACTTGACTAGCCGCTTGGCGAAGTGATTTACGCCTCCCTGGCCTTTTCTACTCGCTGTGGTGTCGCTGAAGTTCTACCAGCACCCTTTTTGTGTAACAGGCTGCCTCTGTTTAAAAATTTTTCATGCCATAGCTTAATTGACTTATGATTTGGAGGATCCTATTAAACTTTGTTTTGAACATTCTCTGAACTGTGATCATTGACTTAAATTCCGCAAGCCATAACACGCATTGAGCTTTTTCTTGAACAGTCGCCATTGTTTACTTCCTCTCATGAAAAATGGAACAATGCGCCAACAATGTTACCGCCAACCGCGTGTTTCATTATCAACTCACGCGAGGCTAAGAAACGTTTTGAGTTTTTCTTTGTGAATACAAAAAAAAATCACGTTAAAATCTGTAACAGTTTTTGAGTAATAAACATGTTTAATACGGGAGATAATTTAGAAACACCCTGTACGTCACCATCAGATTCACACTGAGGCAGAAGGTCTTGGCAAGCATCATCATTCCTCTCTTTTATTTCAGGAGTTAATCGCTTGTGTACCCAAATTACAGACAGACTTTTCGGAACTTCAGCTCACCATGAATTCAGAGATGGGCTGATCCAACACTAATGTTGCGCCGGTTTTCTCAGATCACGTTCTCCACGGTTGCAATGTTGTCTTCCGTGACTGCCATGAATGCTGGATTCCTGCACTCTCGAGCGTCCCACCATTTTTGAAGTGCTCAGTACGGCTCATACACATGTCACCGTACTGAATTCTCATCCGATGATAAACCTGTGTAAAGGTTTTACCCTTCGCTAAATAAAAATTTCCCAACATTTCGCTGTTCTTGCTTGGTGAATCATTGCAAATGGGCCAATCCCATCTTTCGGTAACTCAAGAGCCTCCTCCTTTCTACACAATGATATCGGTTGCGTACGAGATGGTTAATACAACTTTTCCAGTCTCCCCACTTTTAAAGATGCACTGAATTCAAACAATTATTAAAAGCTAAAAATAAGGACTTAAATTAATATTTCATTTTCCAGATAACCAATATCTTGGTAAAATTTAAAGATATTAAGAACAGTTCATTTTATTGTGTGATTCTGAATGCAAATGTGAAGTCTTCTCAGCTCGATTTTTCTAGTGATCATAAACCTATTAATATAATTACAATAACTTTTCAGTAATTACATTACAAGAAAGAGAGAAATAACTTTCAGGATGAGCGTTTGTTGAATAAAATTCGTAGGTCCCCCTTAAGTAGTGAGAGAAACCTCAATGTAGGTGGATCCTTTGATATTTGGACCGCCTGGAAACTGTGCGCGGCCGGGTCCACTTCACAGACGCCGACCACTCGTCGCGATACGAAAAGGGAGGCTGATAGTGTCACATATTGACGACCTGTCAGTTGCAGCCCCGGCGTCGAAGAGCTGACAATACTTCAAACGGAGGTGGAGGAGGGAGAAGGTAATGGGAATGACGGTCATTTTATGAGCCACGAGCCAATAACGCTCGGTGACATCCTCTGAAGAACCCCCTAGCCCCGTTTCTCTTCTACACCCTTTTCCTTCCCCTTCTTTTGCCTAATTTGATTCTAATCAACTGATGTCTTCTGCATCGACAACTTAGAGTGGACACGAACACGCGTCCCAATTCATCAATAATGCCATTGTTTATACTCATCGATGTGTTATGATAAAACGATTCCGACGTGTTTCGATTTTCGCTTCGTTTCTGCTTCAAAAAGGACCACCGCCCTTTTTAGGCAAGGTATATAGCAAATGTTTGTCTGGATCAGTTTCCCCGGATTAATGCCATCTTTCACATCTAAATTTAACGTTGCTCGTAAATGTTATATTGTGTTTATAAGTGGAACATCGTAAACAACATGCCTCTTTACTCAATTATTCATTTAAGATTAAAGAAAAGCGAAAATAAAAACAAACGACCTTTTGTTCTCGATTTACCTTAAACATCTTTAATGTGAATTAAATGTCGTTAACATCGCTATTAAGCACACTATTATATCAAATGGAAATAAGAAGGTTACAATATTTAGTCCCCTTAAATTTAGAACGACATTCGCAGATCAGGATTGATACGAAATTCCAACTTAACGAATCCTTAGATTAAAAAAAGACAACAACCTAAAGTTATTAGATCCTGGAAACGCTCACCCTGGTCGATGAATTAGTTAACATCTGGAGAAACACATGTAAATTAGTTTTAATCCGTTTTTATACAAAATAGTTTGAGGTCAACTATTCTGGTAATGGTGGAGCTTCTTCTGTTGGTATGGAATTGGCCCACTGATATTCAGTTCCAAGGATTGGCATGAATACTGTTGCCGACCAAATTGCATGTGACGAATTGCTGATTCTGTAGTGGTTGAGGGAGCACGGATGACTTCGTCATTTATCCTGCCCCTCCCCCAGTGTTCTTTAGAGAATGTCTAGGACATGTTGGAATAACAGCAAGATTAGATTCCAACAAATCTACAAGAACTAAGAAATCTAGCCTTCCATTGACTTACAAGTGCTTCAACACCTTACTGACTTTATGCTAACCCGTACACAGATTGTAAATTCGAGATTTGGTACTTTGAAGGGCTAAAGGGGATCCAATAAAATATTTATTAGATGTTTCTAATTCACTGTCCAGTTTGTTTAAGTGGCCAATCCACTGACCTGGAAAAACGTGTCACAGTAATCGCGCCGTCACCAAGGTAATATTGGGTATCGGAGAACTATGAATAAATATTTGCATAAGTGCAAAAAAAAAAAAAAACTTATCCTAGAAAGATGGACTGTGAGAGGGGAAGTAAATGTACAACGCTATCTGTGTTATCATTAAGTTTTTCAAGTTCCACAGTGAAGTGGATTTATGTGTTACATTTCCATACGAAGCACTTCATCTAAGTCAGACAAATCAATCTGAAGAGATGGAAGAGGACCAGGGCAAATACAGAAATATAGTCCTACCAGCGAATCACGAGAACTGTCAATCACTGCGTTACATGGAAACCAACTGGAGTAAAATATAGCCTGGGGTGGCCACTGTTAAATGAATTACTGTTAAATTGATGGCTCTTAAATCGTTTTTCCTAAATGCGAAGAAGAATCGTATTTTCTTGTTTGACATCTTGCTACAAAGCGCACTTTTAATGACAATAAAGGACTTGTACAATGAGACTAAGACAACCTCTGTTGGTTGATGAATTTAGACCACGTGATCTATTGCAGGAAAAGCGATTCTCCTGACTTGTCTGTTAGAATATAAAAACATTCAGAAAGGTCGCATATTCTGAAGCAAAGTGACACAAGAGGAACATAAAAGAATTAATTAGAAAATGCATTTGGGTGGCTCACTTAATGGCTTAATACACAGCGACCATCCGCACAAAATCCACGCATCAATACCATGATGCGAAGCATCCTTTAGACTTGTACACGATTGGAAGGCTGTTCTTTGGAGTGATGAGTAAACCTTTCCCCTCTTCCAGTCCGATGGAAATGTTTGGATTTGGCGACAACAAGTTCAGTAGAAGTTGCTTAACGGTATAGAGTTGTTTTTCAGTAGAAGTTGCTTAACGAGAACAGGACTCTGCCCATTATTTATTCCATCAAAAAAATATGAACCCTGAAATGTATCTCGAAATTCTGCACAATTTAGTCCTACAAACAACGAGAACTGTCGCTGAAATGACTGTTCGCTCTTCCAACAAGATCGAAACCCCTGCTATATTCATGGAGTTTGTAGCACGGATTCTTGAAAATGGAGTTGTTCGAGTGGCCTGTTCAAAGACCTCTTTTTTTTTAATCCCATAGAACCCTTCTCGGACGAATTAGAGCGACGGTGATGAACGCAGCGACCATCTTCGCTCTCATCTCTGGCGCCAGCTCTTCTAGACCTATCGGAAATTTGTTGATGTTCTGCAGCGAAACAAGGACCGAGGCAATTCTCCCTTTTTTCCCGAATTAGTTGCCTCGGTTCATACAATTGGACCCAGTTATAAAACAGTGTATATAACATACTTTCCCGGTTTGAAGCCGAATTCTTTTAAAACCAGGCCTCGTCTTAAGTTATAAAGGCCGATTTCGTTTCGTTTTGAGGGACGTTGAGGGAGGAAAGTGATGTCCAGGATAGAGAGGAACGAGGCTTTAATTTCAGATGATGAAAATAAATCAGAATAGGATATCGTAGTTTTTTAGTGTATGAAAAAGCAACGTAGGAGGGCGTTTTGAAAATTAATGCCTCCATTAATTTATTTGGTAACCGATTTTCAAAATTCTTTTTGTACCTGATACTTAAATTAGACCTAGTTATGCAAAAAGGAACCATACCTCAAAATCAAAATATTTGAGGTAGTGTCAGCAGAGTGTAGGGAAAAAAAATCGAACTTACGTTTTTCAAAATCGAACCAATCTGCATATACGATGCGGGTTGGTTCCTTTTTGCATAACTAGGTCCAATTTCTCCTCTATGTAATGCACTATTCAGTTTTGGACTTAGTCGCCATCCCTTTCCACGAATTGCGCCAAAGGATGAACCTGTTCCAAAAGAGCACTTTAAGGGACATGAGTTGCGTTCTGACGACGAGGCGAAAGTTGCCATTCAATCCTAGTGTCGACAGCAATCCCAGAATTACTCTCCGACGAGTTCACCCGACTACTTACACGTTGGCGCAAAGCGTGGAAATGGATGGGGACTATGTCGAAAAGTGAATAGTACATTACATAGAAGACAAATTGAACCTAGTTATGCAAAAAGGAACTAATCCACATCTTATATACAGTAGGTACTATTTTGCAAAACGTAAGTTCGACTTTTTCCTACACTCTGCTGACACTATTTGAAAACCATAATGATTTCGTGGTATGGTTCTTTTTTGCATAACTAAGTCCAACCAGGTATGAATTCAGGTACAAAAAGAATTTTGAAAATCGAGGCATTACATTTCAAAACTCCCTCGTCGATTACTTTTGCAAAATAAAGGAATATATGAAAGGAATAGAGGCCTCGTCTCAAATATAACCCTGGTCTCAGTTCCTGGCTCGGGGTGGCACGTGCAATTTTCAGTTAGAGTCTCCAGGCACTATTTCAAAGATATAAAATTCATTGTGAAATGGGGTTGTCTTAGGACAGTGAGATAAAATTAGGCAAACATTCAACAAGAGAAACCACCCCTTTTTCACCCGTTCTGGTCTATAATTTTGTAATTGCATTTCCTTGCTAAATTAGATGAATGAATACACAATCACAATAGAAAGAAGAAAAGCGTAAACAAATAATAAGACAAAATTTTTAGAGATTATAAAACGGTGATTATATTTTTATGTGACGTTTTATAATTGTGTTCGAAAAAGAAACCGTGTACAGTTGTTCGTACCTTTTTTTTAGGCGCAATTAGAAAAAAAAATAAAAATACTTAATATGATAGCCCAACTAACTTTTTACTTTGCATTAAAGCCTCTTCTAACTGAATAATTGATCATTATGAGCAATTAGAAGAAGTAGATGAGGAGTTAAAACTACGAAAGTAATTCTTTCAATTTCTATTTTTTCCTACCTCTGGCTGTAAACTTAGATTACATTTAAGACTTCTTTAATCTAATAACCATAGAAGCAATTTTCTCGGGACGATTCGAACCAAGTTCGCAATAATTACAAACTGTTCCTTGCAATCTAATCTCCCTATCTCTTCTTTTTTTTTTTTTTTTCCTCTTCCCCCTTTTTCCCCTTACCAATTACCTTTTCATTTTCATTTTTAAAGAGTACCGTCTCGAGAAGAGCTTAGGAAGAAAAACAACATTTATTACCTATTTTTATAGGTTACACGAATAAAATATCCCAACATAAGCACACACCAATCCACATAAACACATCATCTGAGACTTTATTTTTATTTATTTTATGTTCTTTCGTCCTCTCCTCTATATTTTCCTCCATCGTGTCGGCTCTTTCCTCCAAGCAGAGATTCTGACGAGACTTTGTCGATTTTCCACGATCATTAAGAATGATGGTAAACATATTTGCGCGACTCTTTCCAACTGGACGATGTGTTTGCTCTTTTGCTCCGTTTTCTTGTCCATAAACAATTGTTCTCTTCGTTCGAGTTCCCCCTTCGCTTTCTCTTTCTAGCCCCTTTATGCCCTTCTTCCCCGTTTTCGTCTCCTTATAAATATGGAAGGGGGCATCTCCTAATGGCCCGGAGCACACACGACGAAAGGAACACGTTTGCACATTTACGTCGCTGAAAACGGCGGCTAATTAAAGGCGCTCGACTTAACGCTTATCTTGAAGGCATGCCAGAAAATGTTTCACGCACTCTTTAAAAACTCCAAATGTATCAAACCATTAAAGCGATTAAAGTTCGTAAGGAATTAAAAAAAAAATTTAAATTGAACATTTCATTCCCTATTACTCAAGAATGATTACTTTCATTTTGGATGTGTGGATGAGTTTGTAAGAAAACGTAAAATTTTCTGCTGTAAACATCGAATGAAGAATAGGAATCTGATGGGTTTCTTCGTTAAAAATTTTGGAAAACAAACTTTGGTCCATGATCTTTATCGAGTAATTAAGAATTTAAAAGCTCCACTATAAACGCGGAAATAAAAGGACACTAAGAAAGCATTAAATTTGTAGATTTCAAACTATTTTTTTAAGCTGGTAACTTCTAAACGTGTGTTGAAAAGAGTGCCAACCGTCTTATCAGTCAATTAAAGCAATTTCTATCGTCAATATGTGATCATTGCAATCTAAACCATGCGAAGCTTATTAAAATCTTATCATTAAAAATCTTACAATGGAGTAAGATTTGCCTTAGAATAAAATTCTCATAGGCGAACTTTCCTACATGATGGCTCCAAACCATCTCTGCATTACAGCAAAACAAAAACGCTTTCTCTCAACTATACGCTTGCTCTTCTTTACAGTATTTTGAAATGATTTTCAGGAGATTTATAAATATCAGTATTTGCTTTTATCAGAATGATTTCCATGTTTAATTATGCGCTCACAATTCTTTCCTTTACATCTTGAAAGTTACTGATTGAAGATTCAGAAACTATAAATTATTACAATTAATTATTGAGTTATCGTTAAGTTGCAAGACAGTTGAAATTGCTTGATCTGGTAGAGTTTCTATGATCTTCTTATTATTACAATTTATCATCCCGAATGGATATTTGTTAAATCCCCAGACGAAGAGTCATCTTCAAGTTGATTTTGCTTCATATAATTTACGAGGGTTGGAAACTTAATAATAATCACAACGATACGGATTAGCAATAGGAAAGGCGTACCACAGATTCCCTTTTACAATGCCTTAATTTAAAGAAAGTGGCCAAAAGTCACGGGAAGGGTTGTCCCATTTGACTCCCGAATGTTGACTCGACGTATTAGTGTAGACCCGATATCTGAGGAGTCTGTTACAGATAAGTGTGTGTTAGTGAACACGGCAGTACGTCGTGAGTTAACCGAGTTTGAACGTGGGATGATAATCGGTGCAAGTCGCATGGGTCATAGCATATCGGTTATTGCAGAAGAATTTGGGCTTCCGAGGTCAACAGTGTCTAGTGTAGATTTTCAATATCCCAGAGACAATATTTCCACACGCGTAAACCGCCGCACAGGATCACTACAAGTGGTTGACGAACGGACGTCACGTCACCTCAGCAGAACCATATGAGGCACCGCATAGGCTTCAGCAGCCGACGACAGACACTGTCCCTTTGCTGACACCTCGACACAGAGTTCAACGACTAGCATGGGCCTGCGAACATCATCACTGAACCATGGAACAGTGGCGGCGTGTAGCATGGTCAGAGGAATCCCGATTTCAGTTGTATCGAGCTGATGGACGCGTGAGAGTGCGGCGTATGCCCCATGAAGTATAGATCCTGCGTGTCAAAAGATTGTGTCAGGCAAGAGTGTGGCTCAGTTATGGTCAATTCTGGGCTGTGTTCAGTTATGCGTGGGTCAATATCTCTCCAGAACGATACCAACACCTCGTAGAGTCCATGCCTCGACGTGCAGTTTGAGGGCTCGCGGAGGAACGACTCGCCATTAAACATAACATCCACTGCCTTCCCATGACTTTTGGCCACTCAGTTTAGTTCCCAGCATTGTCCATGACCTTTTTACCATTCGTGGTAGCTACATAATTCCGTCACCAGCCCCAGATCAGTTGACGTTGCGGATGGACCTGTGGACTGTACGCATAACGTTAAATGCCGTGCAGAGGTTTCTTAAATTTTGTCAATAAATCAAAGTCAACGGGACTAACAAATGGAGAGTATGGAGGGTGGTACAGCACTTCCAAATCCCATCTTGAGAGCAAGCCACAGACAACACAAGACACAGGGAATTGCCATGGAAGATTATGGGTGGAGTAGTGAAAAAATGACACAGTTTCCACGCAGGGCTTCACGAAGGTTGTGTTGTAAAAAAATGTGAATAGTGTGCAGTATTTACAGTTTATCCGGTGAGTGTTTAAGGATCACAGCATCGCAATCGCGCTATAGCTTGAATGCGTTCACCCACTTCCGTACGGTAACGCATCATCTCCACAGGCCTCTGCAAGTCCCTTGTAGCACTCCTTTGCATCAGTAATGCCCCTTGCAGTTTCAATTTTCAGCCAGGAATGCTAATCCAATTTGGAAAACATATTTTCCATCGACTTTGCTCTTAATCGTATACATCACTTCTCATTTGGTCAACACTTTCGAAGTCTTATAAGACTTTTTAACAGATTATACTTGCTAATTGCGAAATCAGATTTCCTGTCTGCTCTCAAAAGCTTAGCCTTATAAGATACAGCAGATAGATGTTATTCTGTGAAAAGCTAATAATATAAATTAATGGATATTAATAAGGATGCTATTCAATTTAATTTCTACATAAGCAAGAAATACAAAATAGAGGGCAATGCACCATTTAACTATCATCTTCAAACATGAATAGCAAACTTTTAACTTAATTCTATAAAGAACTATTTTTTGTGTTTGAGTGTCTGTGCGTTTGTGAGAATTGGGTCCCCAATAGAAACCTCCTTTTACATTTACTGCTCCTTGGAACCGTAAAAAACCGTAGTAAGAGACCACAAGATAGATTAAAATAGTCAATTAGCAAGAGAACTACGATGCTCTCTCCGGCTATGGGTGGCCTGACTGTTTTTCCTCCTTTCATCATCATCTATTCCCTTCAGAGCATCCTTCCTCTTCACAAAACCTTCTCATCGTTCCAATTAGTCTAAGAAGCAAAACGGATCGTTAAGCAAAAACGAGTCAAATCGAATGGAACGTGAAGTGGCACGGCTGCTTGTGTTAGCACAGTCAGCCTTAAAAGGAATCCTTCTAAACTAAGCATAAGTGAAGTAAAAGCTTTAACTCAAACAGGATGATTTACTGTAAGAAAAGAATGAAGAAAATGCCCACAGATAAAACATTAAGCGTGTAGATACTGACCTTAATGATTTCCTTTAAAGTAATTTAAGTATGAACGTGGGATGAGAAAGGCCCAACAGAAGCTATGTAAGCAAATAAATAAAAAAATAAACAAAGTGCCAAAAAGGAGGAAGAAAAAGAAAAGTAACCGATATTTAACTTTACGAAAGTAAGTTTTTGCATTTAGCATATACGTGATTAATATAAAAATCAATATCATCATTAACCTCTTAAATATTTCCTTCAATAAATTCACAATACATTAAAAAAAGAACTGTTCAAAACCAGTCGCGATTCCACTTGGATAGCTTCAATAGAGTCAAAACGTCGCCCATTCATTTTAGAGAAGGGGTAGAAGTCGCAGGCGGCTAGGTCAGGAGAGTAAGGAGGTGGGGGACTGGTGCTATGTTTTTTTGCCAGGAATTCCTTCACAACGAGTGAGGTGTTCGCGCGCGCGTTGTCATTGTGGCACGCGTTCTTCGTTCTTCCACAACTAGGGGCCGTGTGCGCGAAATTTTTCCTCAGTCTCTTCAAAACCTCGCAGTAAATTTCTTGCTGACAGTCGAAAAATTTGGAATTTCGCAGAAGCACAAGAACACATTGCAACACAAACAGCAATAACTCACAAAGAAATGGGCCTACGATTACGAAACTTTGGTGAAAGATGCATCAAGAGACATCTAGCGGCAGAACCTCGTACTGTTTTGGTTTGGGCGGAATATTCAAATTCTCGGATATTTTAGGTAGCATCTCGTATATCATAGGCACATTTCTGCACTATATATTGCTATCACGCTAGAAATGGTTAAATGGTTAGAGAAATATCCCCTTTAAACAAGAATATAACTCGTAAAACGATTTTCAAATATGCTGAAAAGAAGAATATAAAAATTTGTTGTTTAATATTACTGTAATATTTTTATATACAGCAATGGCGAAAACTGCATGTAAATTTACGTATTCGATTGCAGCGCTCAAATCTTTCCAAACGCGCGCGAAATGAGAATGAAATCCTCGCACGTCTAAATGTTTTAAACTACTGGGTCTATGTTCTTTCCACTGCTAGATCAAAGTTATCATAAACGTCAAGAGAGAAAAACCATTGTTTCAAAGCATTGCCGGGTAAAATCTTTTAAGCATTCCAAGGAGCTTTAGCTCTGACGCAGATGTAATTTTAATATCTCACTTTTACTTACACTTGGTTTAAATAAACAGTGGAAATACCTTTGATTCTGTCATTTTAAAATATAGGCCTAACTTCAATTAGCCATTTTAACAATAAGCTTAATATTAATTAGCCATTTTTAACAATAGGCCTAACATTAATTAGCTAATTTTCACAATAGGCCTAATATTATTTAGTCATTTTAACTGTAGGCCTAACCATAAATTAGCCATTTTTAACTATAAGCATAACATAAATTAGCCATTTTTTCACAATAGGCTTAACAATATTTAGTCATTTTAACTGTAGGCCTAACATAAATTAGCCA
>JAHWFO010015474.1:2836761-2910830 GCA_023313115.1 Rhysida immarginata
ATAGGCCTAACATTAATTAGCCATTTTTAACAATAGGCCTAACATTATATAGTCATTTTAACTTTAGGCCTAACATTATATAGTCATTTTAGCTATAGGCCTAACATTAATTAGCCATTTTTAACAATAGGAAACTTGACACTATAATTATTATGATTTTAGCGCCACCTAGTATTGACATTTAAAATTATTATATTGTAAAATGGCGGATTCTTCAATAGAAAATGCTGTAAAACGGTCACTAAAAAGGACGTGTGGCGGCATGTATTGCTGCATCCTAGGATGTAATTCGAATAGTTATTCGATACCAAAGATATCTGTTTAATTTGCCAAGTATAAAAAAGAATTCTGAATGGCAAAATAAATGGATTAAAATAATTAGGCAGATAAAGTATTAACTCTTTTTAATACTTACACAAATGCATTAATGGTTTTATACATATTTACATTTTCGATAGTAAGGATAAAATATGGAATTCAAGTAAATACAGCAAGATATGTGGAAAACGTTTTTACTGTGGCCATCCAATAAACCATCCAAATAGTGCTGATTACATGCCATCTTTATTACACAATCTAAAAATATTTCCAATCAAGCAAATGGAAATCTTTATTTACAATATAAAAGTACAAATTTTACACACTAGATGGCGCAAAATGTAAAGCGACTGCAGCGCCCCTGCCAGGTTTCTTAATGCCTATAGACCTAACATTAATTAGTCACATTTTACAATAAGCCTAACAGCACTGAATTTTAAAACGAAATGAGCACGTGCTTCGACAAAGCTTCACTATGGGCACGTGCTCCAAGCTGCCATCAACAATGCTTAAGTGATAAACAAAAAGTAACACTGTGTTCACTTATGACTCGTCGGTACGAATCAATTGATATATTACATGCCCTAAGTTCTTATTCTTAACATTAGTGCACGTGCCTGAAGGGGCCCACGAGAACTCATCAAAAGTTGATATATCGCAGTTGAGTTCTTCCATTTTCACGTTATCGTGCAAACGATGGCCGGCCAGACACAAAGATATTGATTATGCTTGTATTCTTATATATAGCTTTAGCTAAAGCTCGTAATAAGGGCTCATTTTAGTATTTTTTGGGGTCATTTTCTCGGATGTAGCATTTCGAAATTCGAAAAGAATGTCATATTCGTCTTGTGCTCGTCATTCCCGTTCGAATGACAAATTACATGCCTTATATTGCCAATAAAAAAAATTAATTGGGGGTTTTGGGCCTCAATAGTCACGTGTCTGTTAGACCGATTTCAATCACAAACTAATCAGGTGAGCTCAGGAAGGGTCTCTATCGAACAGCGAAAAAAGAACTTGAAAAAGTTAAAGCATTCTCGAGAAATCGTCGGACATACAGACGGACGGACGGACGGACGGACAGACAGACAGACAGACACACAAACAGAGCGAAACCAATATATGCTTTTCAGCATATAATAATAAAACAAAAGTTTGGAAATACTCGATAATAAGAAAAGATCAAAATCTAACAGGTGTCAGAAACGTTTTTAAAATTTAGGAATTGCCATCTGTTTAATTAACCTGGTTAAGTAACCTACTCAAATCTAATGAAACGTTATACGCCTAACACATATATACCCCTGTAAAGGGGTTCCCAAAATGAGCTGACATTTTAATTTTTTATCCAAACACATTTTGCATTGGAAAATTTATAATACGAGGATTATTCGGAAAGTAAGGTTCGTTTTGTAATAAAAACAAAACTACTATATATATATTTTCAAATTTTTTTCTTTACCAGATACTATGTACCTTTAACTATTTTTTCACATACGTAGTTTCCAAGTTTTATTTAAGCACTTGTCATAGCGCTCAATGTACTTCCGCGTGATCACTTCAGAAGTTGCCGCCGGTGAAGAAAGTCACGCAGTTTTCACGTGTTCATCGTCGCTGAAATGCTGGCTGCCGATGATCTCCTTTGGATCTCGGAACAGTGGTAGCCACTGGACGCGAGGTTCGGACTGTAAGGCGGGTGGTCAAGTTGTTCCCAACTAATCAGATCTTTTGTTTGGGAACAACTTGACCACCCACTTTACATCCCTCGCGTCTAGTGGCTACCACCTGTTCCGTCTAACGGTAGCCTGCATTTCAGCGAAGATGAAGAAGTGAAAACTGCGTGACTTTCTTCACCGGCGGCAGCTTCTATGAAGTGATCATGCGAAAGTACATTGACCGCTATAACAAGTGCTTAAATAAACTTAGAAACTATTTATAAAAATAACTAAAAGAACATAGAATCTGGTAAAGAAAAATTTTTTAAAAAGTATATAGTAATTTTGTTTTTATTACAAAACGGACCTTATTTTCCGAATAACCCTCGTATTTTTGCTTTATTAGAAAATAAAAAACATGTCTATTAAGTGTGGTACAAAATATCTGATCATCTGACAAATGACTGCTCCGGCCTTGGTACCACAAATTCACTCTTTTGAGGAAATTTTCAATAACATATTGACATAGTTGCTGGGAAATTTCGGCAATGTTGTATCGAATTTCATCTTTGAGTTCCTCACTTGTGTGTGGTTTATTGACGTACACTTTATCGTTCAGATAACCCCAGAGAAAGAAGTCTAACCACGTCAAGTCACATGATCTTGGCGGCCAATTCAAATCACCTCGCTGCGAACCGTTTTTCGTAAAATTTTCACCATTTTTGAAGTGAATTTTTATAATTTCTACGCCTCGTTCGATTCTGTAGTTTTGCATAATTTAACCTCAACGTTTAATAATGGCAGCTTATAAAAATCTCTAATCTGGTTGTACCACGAAAAAAATAGCGGCAAATTCAAAATGTCAGTTCATTTTGGGACACCCTTTAATATCTAATCTGTACGTGGTAACACATGTAATGAATTAACACAAGGTGGTCATTAGTCAGTATGCTGATGTACAACTAACCGAAATGTACATCTGTGCCAATAAATGTCAACTTTTTGTTGTCAAGTGGATGTTTGTCTCCTAGTTCTTCCATCTTATCCTCTACTTTATCTTCCAACCAGAAGATACCATAACACATTCTTCGTTGTTTGTGTTCAATGGATCCCGAAATTGACGCCTCGGATCCAATCTGAAAGAAATTAACTGTTCACTAGTACACTTCACTGTTCGATAGTCTATTGTCATTCGAAAATTATCCTTTTGTGACGACACCTAGCTCTCGCATCAAAGGTAAGTGAACGGATTTTGATAGTGTAATTTTTTTATGGTATGATGGGGTGAAGTTAGGTTTTCTGTATACGATATGTTGAAGTGCGGTTAATGTCCTTTTCTCTCTGTACCATTAAGTAATTAAGTTTCTGAAATTGTTGGAGGAGGAATCTAGCGACAAGATTATAGGAGTTTATATTGTATATGATAGCCCTACATTTATTGCCACTTTTACGCGTTTTTGGTAGGCAATATAGGTAATAAACTTTGCGAATTAGTTTTTTCACCACTTCATTTTTCTGCCTATTGAAATAAGCGCCGCACTGTATTTGCTCTGAACCGAATAACCGCCGCGGCGCTTATTTGCGCTTTTACGGTATTCCTTTTGGATGCAGAGCAATGCAGACTCAATAAACTCCCGGAATGCTTTTTCGACGTCTGCTTGGGTTAGGAATGTTTTCCTCCGGAGAAAATTGTCCAGGCTCTGGAAAAAATGGTAGTCGGTAGGGGAGAGGTCCGGAGAGTACGGGAGGGGGGGGGAGAGGGTGTGGAAGCACCTCGTAGCCCAGAGCCTGTAGCGCCTGCACGGTCGTTCGTGCAACGTGCGGACGCGCGTTGTCATGCAGCAGAAGGACGCCTTCGTGACACAGTTGCTGACACAGTTTTGTGTGCATAAGTGCAGGTTGTTGCTGATACAGTTTTGTGTGCATACGATGCAGTTCACGACAGTAGGCTGCAGCGGTGATCTTCTCCCCCTGCTGCAGGAAGCTGTAATGCACTACACCACGGATGTTCCACCAAACTGTAACCATGAGCTTCCTGGGGTGCAACGGGGGTCTAGGGAACTGTCGCGTGGGTTCATCAGCAACCAGCCACTTATTGATGACCGTTTCCATTTCCTAAGGAGCCACTTCTCGTCGCAGGTGACAATGCGATCAAGAATCCCCCGCTTCTTCATGGCGCAAAAGCAATTCCGTACACACCTCCAACCGACGCTCTTTTTGGCTTTCCGTAAGTTCATGTGGGACCCATTTGTCCTGCTTTTTCACCTTGCCGATGGTCCTAAGGTGTCTACTGGCAGTCGACGCTGATACAGCATGATGCCCTGCAAGGTACCGAACAGTTTTTGACGGGTCCTCTTCCACAGATCGCTTCAGATCAGCGTCATTCAACACGTTGGCGGTCTGGCGCGTGGCTCATTTGCCAGGTCCGTCACTCCCGCCCGGAATTTTCGGAACCAACGTTGGACAGTGCGTTCGTTTATGGTGCCTACACCGAATACCTTATTGATGTTTCGAGAGGCGTTGGATGCAGTGTGATTCAACCTGAACTCGTAATGCATTATCACATGTAATTCGTATGAAGTCATGACTATCTTCGCTTGGGTTCAAACGCTATTAAATATCATCGCAGACATACAAATTTCAGGCAGCTGGTCGCTGATAGGTTTATCTCTGGGAATGTACCATTTTGCTATGGGTACTTGCTACTAAACGTGGAAACCGTGCCGAACCGCCGAACCCACCTCGAAATCTGACATTTTATATGCAACGACCTGATATTATGGAAAATTTCTAATGGTCCAAGTTCCATTGAATTCGACCATCTTTGAAGTTATTTACAGTGAAATTGTTGAAAAATTAAGGACCATTCTGTACCTACAAATACAACACTGCTCAAACGATAGGTATTTGCAGCAACGCGTTCCAAAATATCGTTGAGGATGGTGTCCTTTAATGCGTTGATGTCTTCAAATTGTTTTCGTACAAATTTTTTTTTTCAATTAAGATCAGAGAAAAAATCTAGTGGCGTTAGATTAGGTCATGGAGGTGGCCGTAGTCTATTGAACGTTACCCGTTTCTCTGAGTTTCTGAACTAAAACTGATTGTATCATGAATAAAAAATACGACAAAAATACGGGAAGAAGGACTTTAGAATCATACAATGTTATCATAATGCAATGTTGATTTAAATAGAAACAAGATAATGTCGTTTCCGAGTCAAATAGTAATGCACAATAAACAAAATCTTTTCATTTCCGTAGCTCACTTGTAGTATTTTCCTGAATATATTAAAGATCTGACTTCATAATGAAGGCAACGGTGTCATTCCGCAGACGTAATTTTCATAGTGCATACTGTTGAAAAGAGAAGACAATTTGTTAGATACGGAATTCGCTTATTGAATTACACCTACAAATGTGCCTCTAATAGCCATTTAATCCTTGCTCCCTACGCTAAACCAGACATTTTAGGTCGATGCCATTTTGTTTTTCAAATTGCAAGGCACGTGCAAAGTCTTTCTGCGGTTACGTTACCGTCTATGCTTTACGAACCACATTTATTCAAGTTCGCTTCAAATTTATTCATTAGCAACTTCGAGTTAATTAAGCAGCCCCATGCCTTCTGATGTTTAAATCCCGAATGATTTTTATGTTTAATCCTCTGCGATTTCCACGTCGGTTTGCGTTTGGTGTCAAATTTAATAAGCGTTCAGCGCGTTGGGAAAGATGACAATCAGATAGCAGCGTTTAAAAAAATTCAATAAATCTAAACAGCGGGTACTCTGTTGTTACAGAATGACTTTTTAATAAACTCGCTCGTTAACAGCCCGGCATTGGTCATTTGGGGACAATCATTTGCCTTGTTCGACGACGTCTCGAGTCGTTGGCGTTTTGGTTGCGCACAAGCGACGAGATTAAAGAAGGCGAATATGAATAATTCTCGACACATTATCGTGTCGCACTGAATAGCGGCCCGTTCTCCTGCACAGGTGATGCCCTCTGTATCCATTGTTCGAGGGTCCCCTAGCCATTATTGCCGGCAAATGCTCCCGCTTTTACTCGACGGGAGATCGCGGCCTCGACCGGTCTCGGATCACTGTCGGCCACGTTCTGTCACTTATTCGTCACCTGTACAGAATGAGAGCAGGAGATTATCGCACTTAATGAGCCAAAGTTAGAAAGTTCGGTTACGATGGGAGAAAGGACCCCTTCCCGGTCTTTTAATTGAAAATTTTCAACACTCAATTTTCTGTCTCCTTTCTCTCTTTCCTTGTGGACGAAGCCGCTTGAGCCACGAAAGAGAATTTATTGACAAAACGAAGCGGCGGGAAATTGATGGCGACGCAACGTGAAACCTTCGCTTCGAAAACCCAAAATATCATCCTTCCATTTTCATCCCGTTCAATTTCAGCTTCAATTTGGCTCCTGCCTTGTTGGACTCATTTTTCGTTGGCTGTCATTTATAGACTTCGCCCTTCAACCGTAAAGCAAAAAGGACAATTCTCCAACTACCCACCGGCAACTTTTTTTTCCCTTCTCCGGAAAACCGCTAAAGGATAAAGGCGAAGGGAGAAGACGAGAACTTTTTGGCTGATTTTTTTTTTCCTGTATAAATATTTTTTTTCACATGCTGCTGAGAAGTTTGTTTTTCGATCTAACAAGAAATTTAATAAAATCGGTTTGTTATTAATAACTCTCGACAGTTAGAGAGCTTGTCTTCATCAAATAAGGGAACGTGAACAAAAACTTCATCGCGGTTTCATTTAAACAGTTTAATGAAAACGTTTTATTATCAGTTTGAGTTCAATAAAGAGTATAATATAAAGGGTGTCCACGAAAGAAGGTCCCTAATTTAATTTTCTATATTTGTATATTATAAAAAGTAATGAAAAAGCACATATTTTTTAAAACTCATTAATGAATATCACAAACCTATGCGCCCATTCTCATCATCCACTCGAACAGCGCTCTTTCCAGCATGCCAGTCGTAATAATTTCCACTGCGATTCAATTTTTTAACTCGTCTATATGTCCCAGTAATGGTGGCTTAAACAAGGCATATTTCGCATAAGCCCAAAGTAAAAACGTCACACGGCGTCATTTGAAATTACAGAGCCTCCCCTTCACGAATGTAATTACACTACTCTCAACAATATACAAGGTTATTGATGAAAAATAGGAAAGAAAATTCTACAGCCTGGATTCGAACCAGGAACCTTTGGCTCATGCCGCCAACGCGCTAACTAATTGACGCACAGGTTCCGGGTTCGAATCCAGGCTGTGAAATTTTCTTTTGTGAAATTTTTCATCAATAATTATAATTTGAACAGCAGAGGTATGGCGTAGGATAAAACCCTCACAGAACATTCATGAGTTATTTTTTAATATACAGGATGTTCGGAAAATGTAGGATAACAAGAAATTAATCCTCCCGAGGAAATTATAGGAAAGTAGCGGAAACCCTGAGAAAATTTATTTTTACCCTTTTATCTCACTTTTTAACCCCCCCCCCTCCCAATTTATAAAATCGAAAAATTGATTTTCTCGAAATGTAGTATTTAGAAAGTGTAAAGGAGCTCTATCTTCTTTCGTTTCTCATCATTTCCGATCGAATGATATATCACATACCATAGGTTGCAAAGACCAAGTAACTGCCATTCCCACAACTCCGACTCCATTGGGAAAATTTGGCCCAAACTTCACAGTAATGTAGATCTTGCTTAGAGGAATCTGCATACGGAATTTTACTCCTATATATGCGTAAATACACGTAGACCTTTTGGTCCCCCCTAATTTCCACCCCCGAATTCATTTTAGAAAATTACAATAAAATTTTCTTGTTGAGTAATGAAGTAGTAAATCTGTGACAAAAGGCGGTCACGCAGCCACTGAGCCACCGAGGCCGATAAACAAAGAAAGAAGTCAATACAAAATTGGTGCGATAAGGATTATTTACTGAAAACCATCCTGTCCAAGCACAAGGTCTTGCAGGAACACGTTCCAATGATCGCAGAGTACTCTTGGCTTCATTGGAACGTTGCAAAAATCTGAAATAATGAACACAGATGGTCTAATATGTAACATCAAGAAATTTATTTGTACGAAACGCTATTAGGCCCTTGACCATCACGAGTCATTACAATGGAAAACGACACGGCTTAGGCGCACAAGGAAGAAGGTAACTTTCAACCAATTTGTTGACCATATTGCAACTAATCATTTCGAGATATGTTGCTTTACAAAAAAAAGGGGAAGGCAAAAACAAGGTGACAGAGTAGACATTCTATGTTCTTTATCTTGGATGCAATGATGTTGCAGATAATACTGTTCCGTTAACGGTTTTCGGGTTGTTTGAAATAAGACTAGAGAAAGAAATCTAGCGACATTAGATCAGGTGATCGAGGTTGCCGTAGTCCATATGAGATGACTCGATCATTCCTATTCCCCGAAATTTCTGAAATATACGCTATACTGATAACTTATTCAGCACATCTTACGAAACGCTGAACACTTTTGAAGTAATTAAGTATTCAAAAACACTCCACAAGGTTTACGTTTTGTTATACACTACACTCCATGTTGCATTGTGTCACGTGACTGTGTCCGCACTAAAAACGCCATTTACCAAAGAAATTTCAACAAGGCAGGGGAAAAAGCGAAAAACATGGAAGCAGATAATGGTCCGAAACCATGGACCCCCGGGCCCCTTGGGGGGAAGGGGGGGGGGGTTCTAGAAATTTAGGCGTCGGCTACTAAGATCATTTTGCGCCTTTTACACAAGTTATATCTGTATGCAGCCCGGGACAAACACTTGGAGCGAAGGAGTAGTTGTTTCGGACATACACACGAGAGTAGCTTCCTCGTGTGGGAACGCAGCATCTATAGTCTGTCTCAGTTTTAGTCGAGAGTGACGTCATGAGTGAAGCGGTTACAGTTCAAACTTCTTTCTGCAATCATATTTCATATTTTTCTCCTCGATGAAATAAAAAATCGGCGGAAAAAAGAAGGCATTTGACGTAATTTAAATTTTTTTTAAAAATAAAATAAAGTCTGTCTGTAGTCGACATTATTCGATTGTAAAATGCCGACTCTTATTCTTACGCGAAGAACGTGAAAGAGACGTGTCAGAAATGAAAGATGATCGAGTTTGCCAAATTAATTAAAAAAAATCTGACCGTTACCATTCAGCTATTCTACTTTCGAGTACCATGTTGCATACCATTTCCGGTAAGCGACGTCATTCCGTGATGTCACACTCAACCAAAGCTGAGACAGACTACAGTTGCCGAATCATCCACATTGCCATTCTGGAAGCTCTAGGTTCCACTATGCTGCCTCGTGCTCAATATTCGCTTGATCATGCCCTCTAGCGAATATGCCCGAGAAGGCTAAAGCGAGGTTCCCACATACGTAAAACAACGGCAGAAAGCATAAAGCAGAAATATTTTTTGACATCACTTCTTGCTCTCTTCTTTATGCCCGACAGAAAATTATCATCATTGTAGACTACGACTCAACCCAACTCGAAAAAAACAGGAGTTTTCTGTCGGGCAGAAAGGTACCTCCAAAGAATAGCTTGCTGCGGAAATACGAAAACTGTCGGAACCGTCGTAAAGGTGTGTACACTTAGGCGGGGAACACCTCTAATGTAACGTACACTGACATTCGTCCTAATAAATGGTAAGTGTGAAGAAAAAAAATTTATTACTATCGATCGAAATAAAACATCCTGTGTAGCTAAGAATATTTTCGCATTCATGTAAGAACGAAAAAAAATTAGAGATTTTTCAAAAGACAAAAATAAAAAGAAAATTGTAGCAACGGAAGTGCGATATAGATATTAATGAACTTATTATAAAGTAATGAAAGTCTAAATCATTTCGGTCGCCACGGAAATTAACTTTGCAAATTCTGTCATTGAACCTGAAGCATTATTTACTTTGAGTAGCATTTAAAGTAAATCAACGCCACCCTTCCCCCTAAACTTTCCTAAAGTATAATAAATAAATTGGGATTTCAAAATTTACAAACGACTCGAGTGGATCAAGTAAAAATCTCTTGGTCGACATCTTCCATTAAAAAAACTTTTTCAATTTTTTTTTCCTTCTTTTCGCCTAAAAATTTGAACATAGTTTTCAATTTGTTTAAACTAAACTATTTTCAAGAGAGAGAGAGAGGCAGGAGAAAACTTTAAAAACTCTTCTCTTTTTTTCATCTCCAAAAAAGGACCGACTTTTCTGTAATGGAAAATTCATCAAGATTAGGAGATCGTATTTTGGATAGGAAAACGTGAATCTTGGCAGAGTGTTGCGAGAAAAGCGCATGATATATAGAGTAATTAAGAATGCTTCTTCCCTAAAAATGAGAACGGGGGTCTATGCGGGGGGTTTAAGGGCACCATGAGAGCCGTCTTTACTTTGATGAACTACCGGTAATTTATCTTGTTTTAAATTCAGAGAGGGTGAGAAAGAAAAGAGAGAAAGAGAGAGAGGGTGTCAATTTCTTGGCCTCTTCTATCCCTTACTCTTATCCCCCCACTACTTTTTCAAATTAGATCGAAGAGGTTCTAATTTTTCAAGGGAAAGGGGGCTTTTTTCCACACACGCCCCTCTTGGCCTTTCCCTCCCTCCACCCACACTTTCTTTCTATCTCCCTCTCTTCTTCCAACCAAGATTTAATGTCATTACTCACCAATCTAGGTTGCGAACCAGCGTCTTCGAAGCGTGCATCAACATCAGAAATATTAATCCAATCCATGCCAATCGCTTTTGGACACTATAAAATATTAAAAAAAATTAAAAAAGTTTTAATCATTTGATATATTTACAATGTTAAAGAACTTCATCTTTTAGAGTATCAATAAAGATTCAAATAATCGAATAACTAATGCTAATGTCGGTGAACCTTACAGGAATAACTCTCTAGTTCACTTATTTTAAGTTTAACTATGTGGACTGTTCAAAATTGACCAGGGCTATTATTTTTAACAATTTTTCTGTAGTTTCAAAATAATCAATCAATTATTTTCCAAAGCACCGTCCTACTTTGTGAATACACCTTTTCTAGCATTCTGGACGATTCCATATCCCACTTCCGTACATGCCTTCGGCTGATATTAGGACATGTTAGGACTTCGATTTTCACCTCCTCATTCGAACTTCTTCCCTATCAAAAAAACTTTCAATGACCCTAATAGATGACAGTCGAATGAAGATATTTCGGGGTTGTAGAGAAGATGCGGGACAACGTTTCATTCCAGTTCTGTCATTATAGCGATATAAAGCCTTGCATTGTTTTGCAGAAGTAGAACCAACAAGAAATTAATCCCCCCGAGGACGGTATAGGAAAATAGCGGAAGCCCCGAATTCATATATCACGTAGATCACTTGGTTCCCTCTAACTCGTATTCCCCCCGAAACTCCGACTCCAGTGGGCCAATTAGAACCAAACAAAATAGTGAAGTAGGACATGCATATTAGTAAGCTAAGTTCCGAGTTTCAACCTTCTACGTCACAAAATGTGGAAAATATGAAGTGGACGGATAGACGGATACTGTGAAACCAATTACTGCTCTGCTACTTAATAATGATGAGTCCTTGTTGCTTCTGTCTTAGTTTCGGTATTAGGGAGTTAAACAGTTAAAGAGATCGCTAAAATAGGAGGAATTTATGGTTTGACGATCCTTCAGAAAATCAACGGCGATATTGCCCCAAAAGTACGATATCTTCGTGGCTCATGGGTGAACTTGAATTTGTGTCCCCACTCCATGCTTGCACTTCCGGAGGGTGAAGATGGATCTAAGTTACGAGATGCCTGATATTAAAGCTTATGATGGCATATACCTAGCAGTTTCCGAAAAGGCGTCGCCTGATAATCATTAACGTGGACGGCATTGTCAACTGATTGAAAGAGACAAGGACACTGAGAAGAATTTGAGGGCTCAATCTCAGTCTTCCTAAGTCGTGTCCACAAAAACTGTGGAAGTCCATAAGCAAAATATTCATGGGCGAGCTGTAATTGGCAAACCATTAAAGATCGATATTAATGATCAGAAAAGGAGAATATGATGCAACACCCATTAATCATGGGCCAATGGAAGAATGATATGTTTACGTTTGGCGGCCACTAACCCAACTTGCGACCAGGACTGTCCAAGAAAAATTGTTTGCACGAAGGATGGTATCAGATACGTTTATCCATCGTGCAGGATTGTCAATTTTCAGGAGAATTCAGGTCGTCTTGGTTGACAAAGACGGCCACACCATATTAACAAAAGATTTCGTTCTTTACCTTGCATGTCCATAGTTTTGTCCAACACCTGAACATTTTTGCAATATCTACAAGGGTTAGATAAAAAGTATCAAATTATGAAAAACCTAATAAAGAAAGTATCATTATTAAGTAAGGAAGAATGGAGCTACTTATTGGTTTCACATTCCGTCTGTCCCCTTCATAATTTCCGCATTTTTTTGAGGTAGAAGGTTGAAATTCCGAATGTAGCTTACTATGGACTTGTGCACCTTCACTATTTAGTTTGGTTTTGATTAGCCCACTGGGATCGGAGATTCGGGAGTTGGAAATTAGAGGGGACCAAAAGGTCTACGTGTATTTATGCATATAAAGGAGAAATTCGTTATGCAGATTCCTCTAAGCAAGATCTCCATTACCACGAAATTTGGGCCGAATTCCCATTCGGGTCGGAGTTGTGTGTGTGACAGTTACTTGATCTTTAAAACTATGGCAACATATGGCATGTGATATATCATTCGATCGGAAATGACGAGAAACGAAAGAAGATAGAGCTCTTTCACACTTTCTAAATATTACATTCGAGAAAATCAATTTTTCGATTTAAATAAATGGGGAGAGGTGGTTAAAAAATGAGATAAAAGATTAAAAATAAATTTTCTCAGGGTTTCCGCTACTTTCCTATAATTTTCTCGGGAGGATTAATTTCTTGTTTTCATTGTTTTGTGCATTGTTTAACAATGTCCACCAAAGGATAAGGGCTTTAAAAAATTTACTAAATCTGGCAACACTGGAAGGGGGTCACAATCCGAATAAGTAAGGCACAAGATAAACTGTGAGGTCATGATATAAACAAAGTGAACACTAGATGCCATCAGGTCAATTCTCATTGCAAAACTACTTTCAAGAGAACTTGAAACCCAATATAATTATGCAGCAGGTTGGGGCACCGCCATACAAGAGTTTTGATGTGCGCAATGTTCTAGATGAAAAATTCCCGAGACGTTAGATTGGCAGAGGAGGTCCAATAGCAGGGCCAACTAGATCTCCAGATATCACGCCTTTTTATGGGTTTACCAATCCCCAATTCGTGATACTGACGAACTGAAAAGTCGAAGTACAGCGGCCATCGACACTGTCGATTCTCAATGTTTCATAGTAATCTCTAAACTTTATCAACAAAAACTTTGATACTTTCTTTAATGAATACAATAAATTGTAAGTGCATATCCATGTGATTATTTCTTTTTAATGATTTTCTAAAATTGTAAAGATGTTAAAAAACAAAAGGGATATCAAAACAAAACTTTATTTGCACTTTTTTTCCTAAATAATCGCCACTGTTATTGAGGCAGTTGTCATAAGGAGACAAGTTTTTCACTGCCGATGTTATATTCATCCGCCGCCAATGTTTGAAGCCGAAGGCGTTTGCGCATGGATTGTGTTGATTCAAGACAACGCTCGGCCTCATGCAGCTGCAGCAACACAACACCATCCCCCTTACAGTCTCGAATTGGCGCCTAGTGATCTTCATCTTTTCCCTAAAATGAAGCTATTTCTCGGCACGATGAAATAACAATGCCGATTATGTGGAAGAGTAGTATGTTTAAAAGTATCTTTTATTTTTTGTTGCGATACACCCAATCATTCTTTACTTTCTGGACGACCCTAGTACTATAAGATGAAAGTTAAATATGATGGTAGAAATTCTCAGAAAGGGGGGGGGGGAAGGTCTATATTTTAGCTGATAATGCTGTTTTGAATGATAAACTATTCATGCGGTGAAATTAAACACAAATATAACAAACACATAAAAAAACAGCAAAAGCTTAAACAACGCTCTTAAAACATTAAAAAAAAATGGAAGAGAATTTTTTGCTTATTTTTGTCACCGTGGAATTAATTTTTTAATTTAATAAATAATATTTTTTTGCAAACTTTTAATTTTCTCGCGTTCGCTTTATGCATTTAACAAGGTAATTATTTGCGGCATTTAAATCGGCAAATAAGCACACAAAAATGTCCATGTTTCTAATAATTTCAAAACTACGGGAATAATTAATGCAGACAATAGAGTAAGCACTGGGACCTACGTGAGTCAACAACCAACTGTGTAAATCCAATTACGAAGCGATGTTTTATGAAGATTTCGGCGGTGAATGATTGCCGCGTCGTGTCGTAGACGGAGTTCAAAGGCAGGAGGTTGAGAACGCACAGATGGCTTCCCCTCTTTTCGGTTAACAAGAGGAGAGCAAAAATGTTCACAACACAGGAAAGAATTAAAAAAAAAACACAAGCCGCTGTTATTTAAAAAAAATGAAAAGAAAAGGAGGGAGGAGAAGGAGGATAAAAAATAAGCGATAGAAAGGTTTAAGAAAAATGTAAAAGATGATTTATTTCATCGGCCCAATTTTCAACTCAAAACTAGATGAAAAGCGAATTTGTTGTGAAAGGGGTGTAGTTGTGTGTTGCTGGATGGCGTGAAGCTTGTTCCCTTTCTAGACCCCGAACTACGTGCTTCAGTAAGGCCTAATAGGGAATAGGAGAACGAGTGTGAAGGCTTCGTCACCGTTCATTCTGAAAGGAGAGCGAGGTATTGAAAGAGAAGAGTGGGCGGGGGAAGGAAGGAAGGAAGGCTAGAAGGAGGGACGGATGGATGGATGTGATGCTGAGTGATTCGGAGCTGCTTGTTGTGTTGATGAATAGGTTCACTGCAGCAGGCGGTGTCTGATCAGGTTCAACCCCTGAATCTGAGAACCCTATTGTGACCAGGAAAAGGTTGGGTGGGGGTGGGGAAGTGGGAGATGAGAAAGAGGAGAGCGGGAGAATGAAAGGAGATAGGAGAGGCAGAAAGCGAGAGAAAAGAAGAGACGGGGATTGAAGGTGGGGGTGCGTGGATGTGAAGGTGAGGGTTAGCGAGAGAAATTGAGCGCGTGTTAAAAAGTTGTGCGAGAAAAATCTCGAATGCGAACTCTTTTGTTAAGTTGTTTGCAAGATGCATTCGTTCTTTACAATCGCACGTGTAAGTGTGACGCCCCGAAAAAATATTCTTTTTCTCATTCCTATGCCGTTTCAGCTACAAAATTTAAGTGCAGGGTTATTTTTCCTTTTCTCTTTCTTTTTAATGTTCCACGTGCTCTACAGTGAAATGCCGATCAAGAACCAGTCTCAGATAAAGAAAAGTGGGGTAGTAAAATTAGCTCTCCTCTTCCTCCAACTGTAATTTGAAGACATTAATAGGATGACGTAAATAGGAAAATAAAGCACCACTTCAAACTTACACACCCTTAACCGACATCTGCTAACTTTCAATCATAACCAAATAAAAAAGGAACTACAAGATACTGACACCCACTGCCGTCCACTTTATTAATTACCCTCCACTCTTAGACGTGCAGATGTTCAGATGATCTCAAATGGAATATAGGGAAAACAATGGACTTCGAAGTGCATTCTCATCTCAATTCCAACAGCATTATGGGCAAGACAAAAGTCTTTAAAAACTTTGAAAGTAAGCGCTAGAAATGCATATGTCATCCTTAAGGAAACAGTGACCGTGCTTTTCACAAATTACTGTTTCAAAAGCATTTGCCAAATGACGTGTCCAAAGAAAAACCTCCACCCAAAGGCAACTCTACAGACATACACAGGTCGTAAGAGAGCGAAGGATGTCCAGGCTCAAAGACAACCGACATGCCACCAGCTAACTCGGTGGATCTGTGTCACACAAGGGTGGATCTGTGGAGGGCAATTCGGAACGCACACTCCATCAAACCCTTGTGCGGCTGGGAAAAGATTCCCACCGCAAACGTTCTCGTTGGGTTCCTTTCCTATCCAAACAGAAAAGAAAAGAAAGATTCTATGGCCCCACAGGGCACATGGCCATCAAGATTGGACTGTGGACGTCTGAAGAAGAACTGCCTCGTCCGACTAGCCCCGTTTCCAACTGCTCCGGGTGGAGGGACGTGTCAGGTGTCAGTTGCATGAGAGCATTTCTGTCTCAGGTCGGCGCTGACAATGCGATGATTTGGGAATTTTTCTTGCCATTGTCTACGTTCTTTAATTTGGGTTGATTAACGCGTAACGGTCACCAAGTTTTCTCCAGGGTGATGGGATCTTTCAGCAGGACAATGCTCCATGTCTTAAGGCCCGAACTGGTAGAGAGTGGTTCGAAGAACACGTGGTAGACTTTGCAGTGATCAATTGGCCAGCTTAGTCACTCGATCTCAACTCAAACATCAAACCATTATACAGACGATTTCTACTAGTGTCTCTGTGGAATGTTTAAAGTCTAAGAAATCGTTTGTACCATTTTAATGTTTGACATTTAAGTAATCATTGTCACCTTTAGAAAAATTATTTTTTATTCAATGCTCAAAGTCAGTTGCAAATATAAATTGCAATACAGTGCATCCGAAATAAATCATTGCAACAACTTTCATCAGTCAAGCATCACTGTAGAAATACTGGAGTTACCCATTTTAAATTTGATATCTTTACAAGAATTTTTTGTCGGCGATTCCCTAAGTAAGACATTGATCATAAACATTCATTGGCACCCTAGATCTTTGCGATTTCTTTCTTTGCCTAGTCCAGTCACAAGACTCGCAAAAGCACATCCAATAAGATTTTATAACGTCATTCGATGATCCTTTCTTTCACATGGCCCTTATCACGAATTGTCTCTGCATAAACCAAGTTGTTTCAAATATCGCTAAGAAAGAAGGTGGGGGATATGAAATCGGATGATCTCGAAGACCATTTTAAAGGAGCGACGCTACTAATCCAGCGACCTGGAAACTGGATATCAAGCCACTGACGAACAATTGTACTCCAGTGAGGCGGAGCACCATCATGAAAGAAAGGCAGTATTCCTTAACATTTTCAAGTACCATACAGAATAAAGAATGCTTCCAACGAAAATCGATCCAATCACACGGATACAAAGTTTTAGTGACGATAGCTTCCCAACCGTAACAGATAGGTCAAAACCAGCAAGCGGAGTAAATTTTTGAGAAAACACTCACATGATATGTCATAAAACCCATTTTGCATTTGAAAAAAAATCTACTTCCATCCAAAAAGACGGATTTCAAGGAGGCGGTTAAGATCATCATGCATAAATAATAATAATTATTAACTGGAGATGCTCTCCAAGCATAGGTAATGATTTTTCAATTGAAAAATGGAAGGAAAAATTCTGCGACCTGGATTCGAACCAGGAACCTCGACTATCATGGACGACGCCTCTACCAATTGGGCTATCGCCCGTGACAACTTGGTTGGGCTCCCGTCTCCCATTGGGCTTTCAACCGTGACAATTTGGTTGTCTTTAAGACCCCTTGAGACAGATTGGCTGTCCAGGTGTCTGCGATAGCCCAATCGGTAGAGGCGTCGGCCATGATAGTCGAGGTTCCTGGTTCGAATCCAGGTCGCAGAATTTTTCCTTCCATTTTTCAATCGAAAAATCATTATCATCATGTATAGACAAACCGTAAGGTCTAGAGCCCTGAGTGGAATGATCGATTAACAAAAGAAGGTGAGCATGAGTGATAATGATAGAACGGGTAAAGTAGGAAATTAAGTCATTTCTGAAAATTTGTAGCTTGAGAGCTTAGGTTTCTGTAAAGGTTAAAGGGAAAGATAAGTGAAAAATAAAAGGTTCTTCTTATTCTATTATGGCAATAATCCACTGACTGCTATGAAATCCACTGAGTCGCCTTTACCCCATCACCCGTGCTCTCCTTTTTTGGTAATTGATCATTCCATTCAAAACTCTTGATCTTACGGTTTAACTATACCATGAAATATAAGACCCATATCCATTTCTTATTGGTGTACTCGAGTGCTTAAGTGTCAGTTTTAAAAAAATAAAGCTAAACTTAGGCTTTTGAACAACTTTTATATATGCTATTGCTTGAACACATCTATTCCAGTTTCAAAGAGCCAAGCAACAGGCAAGGAAGATATGCAGAGGGGTCCAAAATGTGCTCACATTCCATTAGTGTTTATTTATGCAAGTTTCTTAACATCCGATGGCAAAGTGTTGTATTATATAGTCTCTAAAGAGGCACACCACCACTATAATACTACTGTGACGTGCATGCTTATCTTGAAGACGTGCTAACTTGAAGGAGTGCTGTTGAATTCCCGCCTCGTTCCCCCAGAGAATAACCAACTCCCAGAAACTCGCAAAAGAAACCAAACATATTTGGAAGAAATTATGCGTTACGTTAGTTTATGAACTTATTGCTTAAGTAAGCGTTAGTTTGAGTCAGATTTAAACCGTGCTACAGTGTATATGAAATATTGTGTTGAATACCGGCGTAGCACGTTGATTTTGTTACCCTTTGAAAGAAAAGGATGAAATGTCATATCGATTTATTTTACGGTGATTGCTAATAACCTTTTGCACTGTTGCCATTATTTATTTATGTTTGTTTATCTTGATTAAAACTTTCTGTTTTATTGTTTCGTAACCCAATAATTAGTATCTTAGTGTTTCTATTGCGCATATTCAAACGCATCTTATTTTCAATAATTCCACTGCTTATTGTTCTGTTGGTGAGATTTGGTGAGATACTGGCGGTTTTGATCAAAAACTAACAAACTTGATTTCTTTGCGTGGAACCTTGAAGGATGTGCTGTACAGCAGCAAACCAACAACATTGCTTCCACTAGGTGAAGAAATTTTGACGGCCTGTAGAGGAATCCCTGTGAAAACTTTAGTCGCATTGTTCGTGCAGTGGGGTTCATCGAAGCTAGAAGTGTTTGGATGATAATGGTGGACACATTTTGAGCACCTAAATTGAATGTATCAATGACTATAGTAATATAATTTTCATGCTGAAGCGCGAGTACGTTTTTTGAAACTCTCTGTATATGATAATCTATTATAACTCAAAAATAGCGGTTAATTTGTCTTCAACTTAAAAGGAAGTATTTTAAATAGATTCTAGCATTTATTGCTTTTCTAAATTAATTAAAAATTAAACGAAGTGTTTATCGACAAGTGAACATAAGCGCGTCTACAAAAAATGAGTTTATGAGCAATTCTTCTTTTTAAAAGGAATCAACGACGTTCTCCTTAAATGATTAATTAATCCACAATATAGAAGCACAAAGCTATTCGTAACATCTGGCCAACCTTCAAAAGTTGCTAAAATACTTTTCTCACAGAAGAAAAAAAAATATATCATAAAACAAAACATGAAAGAAGAAAGAAGTAAAGCCAAAAAAAATAGAGAGAAAATTCGATTGTTCATTTCGAATGCTGGGTTGGCCAGAAGGCGTCTCTTTCGTCCCCCATCTTTATATATTTTTTAAGCCACTGCCAGCATTAGACGGAGGAGGAGGAGGCGGCGAATGAGAAGTGTTTCGCGGAGGGAAAGAAAAGCTCAGCAACGAAACAGAAGGAGTGGCTTTTATTTCTTAATTGGTCACCTACAAATGAAACAGAGTTAAAAGAAAAACAATAAAGAAATCCCATGAAGTTGAAGAGCGTCACATAACGGCAGAAAAAACAACTCCCATCGACTCTAACTCTGATAATAGAACTTTCTCCCACCACCACCGCCATCGCCAGCCACCGCGGCTGGGAATTGGAATGAAGGCAAAACTTTCTTACTTCAGCAAAGCAACGTTTCACTACAAATGACAATAATATTGATTGTTTGTTTCTCTTAAGAAGGTAGATAGTGAGGAATGAAAAAAAGAAATAAGAAAAAGAGAAAGGCGAAGGGGAAAGCAAGGCAGGAGAGTCATAAAAGCGCTGAGTCCTCTAAATGTAACGATAACGGGGAGAAAAATAAAACTAAAGCCCAAACCAAAAACCAACCCTCGGCCGTTTCTTTAATGCTAAACGATTCTCATTTGTTTTTATAGGACCCCCGATTTTTCTGACATTTCGTCATATGTAAACAACAAACAAATTCCAATATATGAAAAAAAAACCATCAAACATAATGAAATTTTATATAAAAAAAAATTGAGCGCGTCTAAAGAAGTCCTACTTCGGAAGCTTATTTTGGAAGAAATTCACAATGAGTTTTAACTGGATGCCCAAAATTTAAAAATAAAAAGACTAAGGAGAAACGATCAGTCAGTCAAATATAAACGATCGGAAGACTATGGCAGCGACCAGGAATGCCCCTAGCGAAACCGGGATGGCATGATAGTTGCCCTAATCAGCAGCGATAGGGCACCGTAGTTGTCGGCTGGGTAGCACTGAAGTGTGCAAGATGGAAAAGTCCAAGCAAAATTAACTAGCCGAAATTTAACGCCGAATGAGTGCTTTTTATGGGGAGTGAGTCCAAAGTTAGAGTCTGACCTGCACGATTTCGGTCTAGGCGAACATCTTTAAAGGTCGACACGAGACCCGAACAGATGACGCATCGTGCCATCACTCGGACGAATACTGTGCTTGTTAAAGGGCAGGTGAATGATGACAAACACGGTCATCCTGCTACACGACAACGCCAAGAAAATCTTAAATAACCTGGTACGCTTCAAGTGATACATCTTAGAACATCCGCCTTACTGTCCCCTACCTCTCCCCATATTATTTTCATGTTCTCAACCAATGAAGCAGAGCTTAAGGGGTGGAACTTTTGGGTCGGACGCAGAAGTCAAAGTAACTACGTAAGATTGGCTTAGTTTCCAGCCGACTTTAAACGCCACTGGTATCCGGTGATTTCGTATTACATTGATTTTAAACGAACTTCGCCTCATGATTATGTACAAAGCATTTCTATACTTCTTAAACTACGTGGCAATCTCGAATCTTCCCTAATTGTAATTTGTGGCGAATTAAAGTAGCCTACAACATCGTAATACGCAGAACATTACAATATCCTGCCTTGATTCTACAAGATCGATTTGTTGTCTGCCTACCTTAGAGTTAACTCGCCAAATTAGTCTGATGATTGAATTGAATAGAGCATTATGAACATCCAAACATCCAGGAATAGCTCCTAGTTCGCCTACTTACCATTGCACTTAATATTTAAAACTAAGTCTACTACTAGATTGTCAGTGTTCGTTAGTAAATATTTTCCTTACAAATTGAAGTTTCCACTTAACCTGCGCCGTATATTCTGCATATGTACTTTCAGAAATTGCCTCACAATTTGCATCCACTTAACAGATTAAATAAACAATATTTTACTGAGAATCAAGTGCATTAAAAGGAATTTTTCATATTGTGCATTAATAACAGGGAATATGCGAAACAACAAATTTATATTTAATAGAAAATTAAATTAAACCTAAAAAAACGTTTAATTCAATTTTTCCATGTAATTGGCAACGGATATTGGATAGAAACAGGACGGTAAGTGATCGTTGTTATATGTAAATCATCCTAATCTGCCTTGGGTAATTTACCTTTATTATGTGACTAGGCACTCAAAAGCGCAGTAAAGTAGCAATTTTAAAGTTTAAGAAATATCAGAGTTTGGGAATCTTAATAACGTTATTAGCTTTTATTGAAATTTGAAACAGGGTGATGTTGATGTAATTCTAGATTACTGTTGACATTGAAGCATTTAATTTTAATATCTCAAAATATATCAGACTATATAAACTTAAAGATAATATATTTAAAAGTATTCCGTTTTCAAACGTCTCTGACAGGTAAACGCTATCTGTGGCATCCTTTCTGACGAGCTGCACTCTTTCGTATTCTGCGTTCATTCTGATGGTTTGGCCTCTTCCACGAGGATGTTGGGGCGCCACTCTTATACAGGGTGAGTCTGAAACCCTGTCACAAACTTCGCATGCGTACTCCCCAAAACCAAACAAGAAACAAATGTCCTATCAACATGGGTCTGAAACTCGACCGTTAAAGAGGAAAAGGGCGTCCAAATGTGAGCGTACAGATACCGTTCCAAATGACGTTCATGTGCTTCAACACATGCGTAAAGGTGTAATCATCCTCCATTTTCAGGCTCACGTTTTACAGTACAAAACAACGTGTCTGTTCAGTACATGAATGGTCGTGTATCTGAACATGTGGTACACCCGTGGAGAAATGTAACGTTTCTCAAGGGTGTCAGTGTTGATTAACATAGCTTCCCTCTAACCCGCGCTTGCAGTGAACTCGACCCTCTATGCGTTCTGCACGGAAGTACTGGGGACCAATATCGACAATTTCCGTCACCCGCTCGTCAGCCAACCTCACAGGGGCACCCACATTTGGACGCCATTTTTATCGTTAACGGTTGAGTTTCAGACCCATCTTGATAAGATATTTGTTTCTTATTTGGCCATGGGGAGTACGCATGCGAAGTTGTGACAGGGTTTCAGACTTACCCTGTATATAGCTAACAAATTATGATTTGAAGAACTCATCCGAGTTTCGAGTCTTATCATAATCACCCAAGTCACCAGATCTCAAAGTTATCGAACACATCTGGGATGCCACGTGTTTGCTGAACTGAAAACGAACACACAACAGCCATTTCTAACATCAATACTGCCATACTTTGGAGAATCTCACGAAAATATGGTAAAACAAACACGCTTTTTTATTCGCTAAAGAGGACGTCATTTCGAATATTCATTGTATTTGAAGTTTGTCCGCTAAAAATAAAAGCCAACATTTCAACAATCTCTGTGATGCTTTACTTTTATTTAAATTCTCAAACTGGTACTTTTACGGACAGCTAAACTTTGATGTGCGCGACTTTAAAGTCATCCTTATTTTTCCATTCAATAACGAGTTGTTATCAAAAAGTTTCCGAACTCGGGCTTTCATGCAGGAACGGAGAACGGTATAGCTTTTTGTCGCCGGATGACGCTACTTGACTGTTCGAAGAGTCAGGTCGAAACATGCACAGCGTTTTTTTTTTCAGCGAGATTTTTAGCGAGTGTGGAATTTCTTGCCTCCAATTTCCTCGCGCAGTTGGACGCGATTTTCTCTCTTTCATGAGAGCAAACATCCACAACGAGAAATTTACGCGAGTTGAGGATTTCATGTGCACAACACTCCCGAACGACGCATGCGCAAAATACAGCGAGAAAATCAAACAGGAACAGATACGAGCGACATGTGAATTTCTCGCTTCGCCACAGCGAGCCGCTGCATTTCTCGCTATGTATGATCTCACTTAAAGTGAGCGAGAGAGAAATTTCTCGTTCTACAAGTTTCGACCCTCGATATGCTAAGCGACAGAGGACAACACAGCACAGCTTTGTTTGTGACGAGCTGCAAAGCTGTTTGGCTGCTGAAAATGAACGAGAAGCGAGCCAATTGCGTGAATTAGATTCTTTGTTAAACTCTGTAAACACTTCCGAAACAGAGAATTTACTTCGGCAGATATTTGGTGAACGTGTTCTAAGCAAAACACAACTTTGTGAATGGACGTTTCAAACGTCCACAAGAATCACTCGAAGACATGAACGGCTCTCAACAAGCCAAACACGAAAAAATGCTGAGAAAGTTCGCGCATTAAATTCATGAGGATCGGAATAGTGGGGCAGTGGAAATTGGACATCCACAAGGACAACGCCCCAGTTCACACATTCGTCAAAATGCTTCAGTTTTTAGTTCGAAACAACACGAGTAACTTTCCGCATACACCTTATTTTCATGACTTCGCCATCTGCGACTTCCCTGAAATGTAGATTAAACTAAAAGGGGTCAGATTTGCCATCGTACAAGAGGATTCAAGAGGAAACGATAACTGTGTTGGAGGAGAATTTTTCAAAAAGCGTTTCGGCAATGGCAAGACCACTGGGATCGTTGAATTAACTCCCAAGCAAATTATTTTGAAGGGAATGGAGGACTCTACAACTTCAAGTAAGATGTACCATTTTGTGTAGTTACTTCGGAAACTTTTTGATAGCACCTTACGATGTTTTACAGGTTAAGGAAAGATATAAAAAAGGTTTTCTCTTCCCCTATTTAGAGTGGAAGTTTTTAAACACTTTAATATGAATAATTTTTAATTGGAAAAGGGTACTCTATTAAAGTTTTCTGCTAATGATTTTAATAGAAACTTTTATCTCTTTCTTGGCCAATACTGTTTCCAACAATCTCCAAACACGAGCAGAATTTACCGTTCTATTTTCTGCTCCCGTCAAACAGAAGGCTGGAAAATAAGACTTCTCCCGTCCTTAACACTTTACTTAGAAAGACGCAAACAAACAATATGCACCACAATACCACTTAATTTGTAGTGAATTTATTCGACGGCATTGGGCGTGCGCACAATTTCCCTTTCAAATGATGACCCCCCCCCCCTCCCGCAACCCAACTCACTCCTCAACTCTTCTTCTTTCTCTCTCCTTCTTCCCTTCAATGTCTTACTCTCTCCAGTGAAGAACATCGTCTGGAGGAGCGCCTCACGGGGGACTCCAATGTTCAACCATCTTTTATTCAACGGCGAGAGAACTTCATCAACGAGGCTTTGGCAAAATACAAACCGCATTGTCGGTTGTGGCGCCAGATGGCTCCGGCTGCCAGTTTTGGGTTGCGGACGCAACAACGGTTGGAGCCGTGTGTGTGTGATATGTGCGCCGCGTCAGTGACAGACGACACAGCCTGCAAAGCGGGGAGCCCGTCACAAATCTAATTATTTTGGCAATGGCGATTCGTTAGGTAAACAATGACGGAAAGAAGTTTGAAAAAAAAGGACCGTACACGGCAGAATTAAATGCTCCGAGGGCAATGATGACCTTTATTCGGTCAGACGGCAGAGATAGCCGAGCGAAATAGATTTATAGACAAAAGGTGATGATGGTGGCGAAGCGTCTCATTTACAACAGTGAACTCGAAACAAAACTAAAAGGGAAGAAGTAAACATATCAATAATGATTCAAAGAGATTGTCTCTTTAGAGGATAATTATTTTTGACCTTTTTTTCGTATTTTATGCGGAATTAATAACTTTGCGAGAGTTTTACATTCGTGTAAATATTGAAGTGTCGCGATTTGTGTTCAAATATTCGGCTTCCAATATTCAATGTTAAATGAAATTAAAATCACACAGGAATACATTTCGAAAAGAGACATTAGCTGTTTGAAACTACATTCACTCATTTGGAAAATCTTTATTCAGGCGACCGTTGTAAAATATATAATGATTTCAATTTATTAGGTGGATAGTTGATAGATGTAGGTGAGTCGATATGCAATTATTTCTCGGCTAATTCAGGCATATGACACATCATTTTTAAGCTGTAGTTCTTCTTTTTAAGCTGATGCTAAAAACTTGTTCAAACGCCTTCAGGGTTCCCACAGAAAATCTATATCTCATTTCCCTGACTATCCCGGACTTTCCCTGATATCGACGGTCTCATTTCCCTGACCAAATCGTAATTTTTTAAAAAAAAAAAACATGTCTCTACAACAGCTTTTCAGACACAATTTTAATATTATTATTATTATTATTAGTTGTCACATTTTATAAAATTAGTATTAGTATCAGTATTACGAGGATTGTTCAAGCATTTTTGCCTCCTGGTCCGTAACTGGAAACATCAGTAGTTATTCGATAAATAACTTAATGTCTCCCTGACTTAAATCTATTTCCCTGACTTTTCCCAGGAAGAGTCTCATTTCCCTGACAAATGCATGAAAATAGCCCTTCTTCCCTGACTTTCCCTGACTACCCCTGACTTTCCAGAATGTGGGAACCCTAGCCTTACGTTGTGAAAGATTAGATTAATTTTGCAAATGCTGTCTATTAGAGAGATACGCATCATTTTATTGAATGAATTCAAACTTGGCCATAATGCTGCTGAATTAATTCGAAATGTCATCAAAGCATGGGGCAACGCCACCCCTGAAAATGAGGATGGTCGCGGCCGTCCATCGAAAGTTGACGACAACCAATTGAAGACATTAATCGAAGCCGACACGCGTAAATCCCCACGGGAAGATGCCGAAGAGCTCAAGGTAGAAACTCGAAGGCGTTCGCCACTTGAAGCAAATTGGAAAGGTGAAAAAGCTCGATAATCGGTGCCCAAGTTGCACCAAAAGAAGGCTATGGTGACTGTTTTGTGTTCTGCAACCGGACTCATTTATCACAGTTTCCTGAATCTGGGTGAAATTATTACTGCCCGATCATAAGTTCAACAAATCGACGGCATGCACCAGAAACTTCAACAACAACGGAAAGGTCCCATCTTGCTTCACGACAATGCTCGGCCACAATGATCACCTGACAGAAGTTAAAAGATCTTGACTAAGAACTGATCTTTCGCCAACTGACTACTACTTTTTCAGGCACCTCGACAATTACCTGCGTGGGAAATGCTTCAAAAACCACGACGATGCGAAAAATGACTTCAACGAGTTCGTCGCCTCCAGAAGTCAAGAATTCTACCCCACCGGAATAAATATGCTTGTGTCTCGTTGATAAAAGTGTGTTGACTCTGCTGGATATTACTTCGATTAATAAAGTGTTGTTTAAAACGAGTTATTGGATTTTAAAATAGTCACTACCATCGGCCATTAATTCTAATAATATTATATAGTGCCAAGTTTTTTCGAAGTTTCTGAAAGGATTGGTAATCTCTATATAAACCCCTTGGTCAGAAAAATTTTGTTTGCATTTCCTATATACTAACGGCGACAGCATATGAAATGAAAGGCTGGAAACAATATATTTTAAATTTTTAATGCAATGAATGAAGATCAAATCTTTCATTTTAGCTTAAGTTTTTAATTTACAACGCAAACATATTAATAAGAGCAAATTAACACAATCTATTTTACGAAATGAAAAGATTCATAAAATAATCTCAATGGCGTCTAATACGAGTACATATGTAGCTTTTAGAATTACAGATGAAACCTCAGTGTCATGAAATTTCTAAGGGCGCCAGTAGCTTCAAAAATCCTTCTGTAGAAGGTAATCTTAAATTTCATACCAACTCGTATTGAATCCAAAACTATTTACAGTTTATCTTAAGCACAGATTATTTATGATTTCTTTACCTTTTCTTCAGCAATAGACTCCAACCATAGGAGACGAGAAGGCAGAAGCCCATGCTCGGGGTGTAGAGTATTCGTTCGGCCACAACGAAACCAACGGGGAAGAAGAGGTTGGACGCCGGCAAGAAGGGGAAAATCATCAGCGACAGACTCTATAATCAAATAAAAAAATATATTTTTAAATTTACAAGTAATACAAGCATTTTAAAAAAAGAAAATATAATATGAAATGAAAGGCTGGAAACAAGAAGCGAGTCACCATTTTCATTAATTTCTTTATGAATACATTAAGAACGAGTCTGAGAGCAATTCTGAGCTATCGGTTAACAATCTAAATTGCAAGGTTTTTTGTGCTTATAATTTTAAATATAACGCACAATTTATACGGTCCTACGAAAAAATACAGAGTGAAGATAGCATTCTTGCAAAAGATTTCAACAAAAAACCCACTTTGCACAAAAGATGACCACACAAAAACTGAATGACATCAATTATGAGAAATATACAGAGTGTATCTATACATTTGTACCAAACGTCGGGTAATTACTAGGATCAAAACAAGAAAGAATGTCCCTATGAACGTATGTCCTACAAAGCGTTACTGAGTTACATGCGTCGATACCTTAGAGCCTTAAAAAACGAAATGAATAATTCTGCGACCTGGGATCGAGATAGTGCCTCTACAAACTGAGCCACGGCGATATCGGTATAGGAATGATGCCTCCAAGGTCGGTAAAGGCGGGAGCCGGATACTCGTGGTGCCTGTTCGAACCGTGACCACCGAGAGAGAATCCATGTCACAGATCTTTTACATTCATTTTTCAATCTTACTGTAAGAGCATAGCTCTAGTATTTAATCACTGCTTTATTTTGAGTTATAACCTTCTTTTCTAACAACAACGTTAAATTCCTTAACCGTTACTAACTACCATCTTATATGTCAAATTCAATGTTATACTAATCCGTTTTAAAATATAATAGAATATTTTAAGATATTGGCTTTATAAAAAAGATTCTTAAATTATTAAGTAGCGGAGTACTTATTGGTTTCACAATGTCCGTCTGTCCGCCCATCCCCTTCATATTTTCCACATTTTTGCACGTAGAAGGTTAAAACTTGGAGCGTAGCTTATCATAGAATGTCCTACTTCACTATTTAGTTTGGTTTTCATTGGCTCACTGGGGTCGGAGTTACGGGGGTGGGAGTTAAAGGGCACCAAGCGATCTACGTGGTATTTGAACTAATGGCTTCCGCTAGATTCCTATATTGTCCTCGGGGGGATTAATTTCTTGTTATATATGAATTGTCTTACTACATCGTCTTTTATACGTACATTTATGTTATGCTATATTTCAACTTATAAAATTTAATTCTTGAAAACAAAAATAGCCTATGCAATTTAAGGTTTTCTGAATATAAGTTATACATATACAATTGGATTAAATCTGTTTTTCAAAGCAGGCTTCAAAACAATTCAACCAAAAATCTACTTTGCACCAAAGAATACCACACAAAAACTAATCACATGAACAACGACCATATACCGTGTGTTTCAAAAGTTCCCGAACGCAGGAGATGACTTTCCCTGCATAACGTACTGTTGTTGCAGATATGCTGAAGGGCTAGTAGACAAGAGCCACTGTCTCTCAACCTCTTCTTTTTCAATTAATGGATGCTCCCAGTCGTTACGAATCCCGCTATTTATTTTATATACATAAATGCAAATTCGCGAATATGAGATTGAAATAAAAGTTTAAAGTAAAAAATACTAGAAGTTTTATTTATAAAATCTACGTATACGGTATTAAGCTTATACCGGTACAGTAACAGTTTAAAAAGCGTTTATTGCGTGAAAACAAACAAATGAAATACAGCCCATGGTTTATTTAATGGTTGGCCGAACATTACTCCTGCTGTCATACGTTAGGATTTCCCTACATACAGAAGGGGCAGTTCGGGAACTTTTGAAACACACGGTATAAATCAAAATGATTGGTTTGGTTTGTTTGGTATTAACGTCCTTTTCAACTGCCATGGTCATTTCAGGACCGCGTTATAGGGGCCGCAAATTTTGCCTCGCAAGGGTTCTTTAACGTGCAGCCGGCAAACGACTACACGGGACCAACGGCTTTACTTCCCTTCCGAAGGAAGTGCGTGATCTCAGGATTTTCCCCCTGAAAAAATCCTCGTCGTCCTCGGCCATCAGAGGCGATCACGCAAAAATCAAAATGAAGTTCATGTTCTAAGTTCTAGGTCGGGACGATTGGCGAACCCAGAACACTATATTGCAATCAAATATAATACCCAGAATATAAAGAACACATCTATGCAATCAAATATAATACTAGCAATTCAAATTATGCCCAGCAAAGTGGAAAACAGACATAATTTTGGGAAAGTTGAAAAAGTTTTAAATTTTGTAAAAAACAGCAAAATCACAGAAAACATTGAAGCTTAATAAGAGGCAAAAAGAAAGCAAAGAAAACTTTAATAAATGCCTCACTGCATGAAATAAATGATATATGACATTTCAACGATTTTACTCTTTCTGAAATGTTTTGTTCTTATAGACAAATTACCTTTATGCTGTATTTGAAGGTAGCCGCTAGATGGCTTCGCGTCAGCCCCCATTATGAGGGTGTGTTTGAAACTAAGAACTGTGTGAGATCTGGTGATTTTAAGCTCTGCGTTACGGTTGTAGAAGGAGTAATTATATATTTTAAATTTTACCGAAAGCAGATGTAGAAAAAAAATCGATTCAATAGAGATCTTATCAGTAAGTTTGTTTCCTGACCCCCCCCCCCTGCTTTTTTTGGGGGGATTTATGGAAAAAAAAAGTGAAAAATATAACTTATGAGATTATATTTATTTTAAATGCTTGCACTAACTTCTTCTTTTAGTTTTAGTTAATAAAATATGCAACTTAGTTATTAATATTACTCTTTCTATTCGTTTTCAATTTTTCTTTTGAAATGTTGGACATAAACAAGCACTAACACATACTTTCCACACTCGAACTGGTGGCACCAGCATGCGAAATTTTACATGAACTAAAAGGTTACTTGTCTATATGAATCAAATTTTTTTGAAAACATTGACCGTAAAATATAAATACAAGACGAATGCGTGGCTATAAACTTAAATAACGAATAAATTAAACGCTTACTAATATGTCTTCAGTTTAGATTTAGATTCGTGTAAGAATATTAAACGCGTTTATAATGGTAAGGACATTTCAAAGTATACATCTTATCAGTCGAAAACAATTAAAAATACAGTGGGCATTCGATTAGTACATTAGCCAAGTGTTTCCTCACAACGTTCTGTGCGTCTCAATAGTTTGGAGGGGAACTGCAAAGACAACAGACATTTTCATTACGGCTCGACGGTGGACACAGGTGGCGATGGCTGATCGCAGGGTAACCTTTCTCCCAGTTTCATTCCACATCTCTTCTATGACCCCCTGAACTTCTCTTCCTCCTCCCTTTGCCTTCAATATTCTAATGGAAAAGCTGAAAAGCCCGACACCAACTCCATTGTACACATTTTCGATAGAAAAATGATAAACAAGCCGAATAGCGTTTAGGAGGCAAGATTAACCCATTCTTCGCTACAGATTAGAAACACATTAAAACAAGGAAATGGGAAAAAATCGCTCAGCAACTGGATGAAATTGAAATGGAACAAGAGATGAGATAATCGACTTTCTGAACTCTGCGTTTGTTCTGAAACTAACGAGTAAAGATTGTTTTTTTTCCATTTTTTAATACAAACCTTTAGTCATCCTATTTCTTTCTCGATATAATAAACTCATTCCAAAAAGATAAGAGTTTTAAATGCTTTTCTTTTTAGTTATTCAAAACTTGAAGATATTTAGTGCTCTTAGATAGAATACATTTTGATTAATGTTGTCGTGCATATTCTCCCCAAATCGGAATATTCCTAGAATTTAATAATAATTTTATTACATTTGTAAGGAGACTTAAGTTAAAAAAAATTAAAGGGGATTTAGAATAAAAAGCGCAATTTTAAGGGTCTTGCATGATGTCAGCAGTTTCATTCCTACGCGAGAGGGGCAGCTGTCGGTTGTTCTCGCATGAAAAGCGTAGAATTCAACGTCGTTCAAAGGGAATCGATTCAGTTCCGAGGGGAGAGGGTTAGTGGAAGGATGATTCATTGTAACAATATTGATTCAAAGCCCATAAATCTGAAATAATACATCGGGGATGATATATCTCCAATTTCCACGATGCGAGCAAATCAATTGACTGTTCTTATTACAGGTGACATAATGTCAGGCCATTAATGATAAAATTAGCAACTAACAACTCTTAGAAAACACGCGGAATCAAAATTTCATACGCAGGATATATTGGCTGAATGTCGAGATTTCAGAGACAACTTCAAGAGAGCTAATAAGTGAATGTAATAGGAAGGGAAATCCGCTCCTTTTTCAAAGTACCTCTACAAATTCACTTTCGTAAGTATTCAAATAATATAAATTAATAAATTCTGATTATACGTAAGGCTGATCATATATTCTGAAATCACAAGGATGATATACATATTTGATATAAGAGTGATATTTGATATTCATCCAATGTAAATATAGGATTATCTATGAAGTATAATGATGTATGACGATCAAAGTTTCGGTTTATGCAGGTCAATTAGGATCATTTGAATGATAAAGAATGATTGTAAGTATTCAAAGGAGCAGGATTAAGTATTTCCCAAACGGGCACCCTTTTGTGATATCCCTACAATACGATAATGTCTAAGGTATGCAACGGGTGATTGGTTTGGGTATGACAACTTCTAGGTCATTTGCGTCCTTAAACATGAGTATTAATTATCTTAACGCAAGTCCTGGGAGAAATTACAAACTATCAACCAAGTGGACTCGAAAACTGGAAAGCGTCCCTGCTCTCTAAGCCAACTGGCTAGCTAGCAAACACGAACTATATAAAACAGGAAAAATTTGCAGCTTGATACTACAGTGATCGAAAAGAGAATGGTTGATGAGAGAGGTCACAGAAGGCTTTTCAGAATCGTTAAGGACCAACTGAAGGACCACAGCAATATAGATAGAGCAAATTTCAAAGATGCTGCAGAGATAAAAATCTCAGAACAAAACAGCACAATAAGTCGAATGCTGCGTTCTGCTGACACAGATGATGCATGTGTCCAGATAAAAAGATATTATTATCAACTGGGCGGCTGTTGAAATCAAAAGGGGAAGTGATGGACACAGACAGGAAGCAGTCAATGTCACTAATAAAAGCCTCACTCGAGTCGACTATGGCAGCAGATGGCCATCTCAAGTATCATTGCTTTCTGCTGAAACCAAAGTACGCCTTCTGTCGGTTATTAAATAGTTTACACCCTCGCCGAGTGAAAATATGCTGCATAGATGACTCAAGATCTCTGTTGCACCTTCAGATGGGAGTACCAGGTGACAACCATAATGGTGGTACGGGGAAGATAATACGAAGAACATTTTTGTAGATTAGGTATAGCCATTAATGGGGATTTTACCATTCTGGCGAAAGTGTGCCTATCCACATGACATTACACCGTTTCACAAGGCCTCAAAATTCACGGAATAGGACCATGAGTTCACGTTTCTCAGTGGCGTCAGAATGGCCAGATGTAAATATTTTTGGAAGATTTATAGAAAAAGCTAGAAAAGGATATTCGCAACATGTTTGATCACGTCAAATCGGGTGCTCCTCTTAAATTGATAAATCAATATATTGTTATTTAAAATAAGCTTAGTAAATAATTTTGGTAAGTTTGGTGAAATCATTAACCTACGCGGGTGCTCAATGAAATTGCATCACCCAATTTTATCCCTATTGTTGGAAGTTAATTGCAGTTTCCTTCTCTTTAATATGGCAACATCTCCTTTATGTATTCAAATTAGCTTATGGGAGAAACCTGAATCTTGCAGGACCAGTCCAAAAATCTAGACTATTAGCGGATGATGCAATTTTATGAGTATTAGTATATATCATAGATAAGAACGCTGAAGTATTTTGTAAAAAAAATGGTGAACATATGCCAAAAAGATATAACGAATAAAAAGTTACTAATGTAGAAAAACCTATTTGCTTTCCAAAAATTGACGTTTTCAATATTTAATTCATGTAAGTTTCGAACTGCTTACAACTCCATGTTGCCATGATTAATTTCCACTATTGGTAAAGAAAAGTCTTAATCAGGCAATGTGGACGTCCATTATGTGAAGATTTTTATTTCGTACAACTCATTACGCAGATTCTGTAATAAAACCAGAATCAAAAAACAAAATGTGTATTGTTATAAAAGATTTTTAGATTAACGTTGTTGTTATTTCAATGTACGCACAGAAACGCAAACCTGGCGAATTTCAATTTTCCAAACGATAATTGCGGCCTGCGTTTCTACCAAGTCAATTCGTTTCTAATGGTAGGGAGGAAACTTTTGCGCGGAAGAAAGCAACAATTTCGGACCCCTGTTTCATTTGGAACAATTGTCTTATTAGTGGTGACGGTTGGAAGAAGTGTCGCCAGTGAATCAACAATCTTTTCGATTTGTCTGTCTCACCTATCTCTATCGAACTCGACAAAAGGAGACCTTTTCCTTCCCACAAATTCCTTTTAATTCTTTCTTTTTCTCTTTTTAAGACCTCGATTTCCATCGTTAGCTTTCATGATTAAAAGGGAAGAGAAAAAAAGAGCGAAATAGAAGAGGGTTAGCTGGAGGGGGTATAGATGGGTGGGAGGGAGCGGGATAAATAAAATCAAAGCCAGACACCCATTGTTTTCTCCCTCCTCTTCTCCTCCTTCGTCCCCCTCCAGACGACAGCTGAGTCTCGAGGGCCATTGTCCCCAATAGTGAACAAGCTAAGAGATGCGGCAAATGGACTTGAAATTGGAAATGTTTGGCAATGTTCCCAGCTTCAGCCGCTTTCTCTCTCTCTCTCTCTCTCTCTCTCTCTCTCTCTCTCCTTTTCCTTCCTTCCTCTCTCCCCTTGAAAATCTCTTCCTACTTTCTTCGTTTGCTTTTCCCTCTCTGCCTTCTCTTATTTTTATGCTCTTCTCTATGCATTTTTGTCCTTGTACGACTGTGCTGGTTTCATTCGTTTTCGTTCGTTTGCACCAGGTAATTTTTTGTTTCTTTTGTTTCAGCAACTCTCTCTTTCTTGCTCTCCTCTACGCAAACACACACAAGTAAGTTTCCAGAGAGGAGAAAAGCTTGAGATCGAACTCCCTCGAGGACAAAACCACCTTCATCTCGTTGTCATTTATGAGAGCAAATTCATTCCACACTCCCCGCCTTCTTTTCTTTTCACTCTCTTAATCGGAGAAGACAAGTTTCACAAGTCATTAAGATCTCCGGTTGCTTCTTAAGAAAGAGCACATTTCCAGGGGCTACACATAAAAAATGCAGGAAAAAACTTCCAACTGTATATTTATATAAATAACCGTTCATACCAAAGATAGAATCAAAAAGGAATTACTATCAACAGTCATCATTCGTGATGTTTACCAGCGGGAGAAGCCCTTTAAGTAGTGAGACCATTTTTTAAAGACAGATTAAGAAAGATTAGGATAGTCTAACAAAACATGCATTAACAGTAATTAGAAATGCTATTAGATATATTTCTTGTGGATAAATGGAAAAATATAGACGTTAGCTTAATCTATTCAGTTCAAACGACTGTATTAAGGATCAATAATCTGAGGCTTTAAGTCAATACTGTTGCATCTATTAATACTGTTGACATTTTTTATAAGTTTTTATAAAAAGTGTTCCTGACAGTTTTGAGTTTGAATGCTGAGTTTTCTTCCTACGTTTAAAAATAGAACAAACTAAAACGTTCGAGAGAAAACACATCAATAAACCCCAAGGCTATGGAACATCGTTCGAAAGATTTTTTTCGCAACTTTAGTCGATAAAAGGAAAAACAATGAATAAATTCTTTCCCCTAACAAAAATTCTTTCCCCTCCGTTATACATCCATCACTGATTGCATTATACCTTCTAATGTTTAAATCGAAGGGGGATATGGCTATCTTATTAATCATTAATGAATGACCTAATTAACTACCGAAATATAAACCACTGTCGCAGTTGACGAAGAAGACAGATCTGGGCACTCTAACGTCACCTAACCATAGTAGTCTCAGGGTCAATAGATAGGAATGGTCTTAAGGCACTTAGCAATACTACGGATTGTCAACAATGGTTAGCAATCATGCGATACGATATAAGCGCTAGCTGTTGAATGCTCACTGAATCGCTGTCAGGCCATGCTTTTTTGTTTTGAAAACCTGGGCTAATGTGTCAAAACCAATGTGAAATGTAATAAGCACAGCAATTTTCAGTTAATCTAGAAGGTCTCGGGTTGCGAGGTGCAATTCAGTAAGCGCCCAACAGTTAGCGCTATCCTCGCAAAAGTCTACATTAGACAGTTTTTGGGAGAGAGTCCTAAGACCATTTCCATCTATTGACTTTGGCAGTCTGAGCTAAAATCCAACGTCATTGTCTTCCATCTTGTATTTTAACAATCAATGTTGGAAACAACGAAGGTTGGACTGTAGCTCAAACTAATTATGGTCAGACCTGTCGGCTGCGAACCATTGTAGATTGGAGTAATCCTTTATGGTAAATATTGATTATACCCACGCGAACAAAAAAATATCTTAAACTTGAAACAACATGAGTATCAATCCGATTCCTCCCTATACTTCTGACTTGACCATCTGTGACTTTTTGCGCTTCCTTTTAACGAAAATTAAACTGAAAGATGACAGATTTGTATAGGAGATTTAAGAGAAACGACGGCTGTCCTGAATAGCATGAAAAAGGGAGACTTTCAAAGCTGTTGTTCATTTTGTGGGATTAGTTCTGAAACTTTTTGATAGCACCTCGTATCACATGCTATATCTTGGCAAGGAAATTTCTAAGAGTTACCATAGTAGTACCATTAGAACACGTACCACTAAACCAATGTCTATCAACTTCGAACTAAGCCCTGGAACATAATTGTCAATTGACGAAAATTTTCATACGTTTCGAGAAATCTAGTCACAGACGACGGACGTCAGATAGAAATTACCTCAAATTGTTTCAATCACTAATAATAGTAAATGTCGCATTTATAAAAAATTGCTTAGTAAGGCCTCATATTACTATGCCTCTTTTTCATTTTTTTTAATTTTTTTTTTTACTTACTTTCAGTTCAAAATGATTTCTTAAAACGATCTCTCTGTTATGATGTGTTTAAAAGTAACTATTGCCCGAGTACATTATACAAAATCGTGCAAATTTTTATAACTTTATAAAGTTCATAAAAGCATGTAACAAATTTGGAGATATTATTCTGGCGACTTCTCAAATCAGATTTTGTTCTTTATTTCCCTCATCGTTTTAGGTATGTGTTTACACAAACTTTAAAGCTCCATAAACTTCATGGCAAATTCATACAAAAAATTTATTTGTGAACTTTTTTTTTTATTTTATTACTTTATTTTATTGCGTTTGCACTAAGATCGCATATTTATGAAATATAATATCGAATTTTTCTTGCCAGCAATTCGGATTCCGTTTCCAAGTAATGGTTGCCGAAACTTCCTCCTTCTTATCCTTGACATTAAGAATCAATCCGAACCTTCTGGAAGCAACTTCTCTGGAAAGTTTTGGAAAATTACAGTTTAGAGAGGAAAGAAGGGGGGAAAACGGAATTTAGAGAAAGAGAAAACGGCATCTCATTTCCCCCTCTTTGGCTCGCAATCTAAGGAAGCAGTTATGCCCATTTGGAAATTCCGATGCACCGGTCACTTGACGGAGGGGTAGAAGGAGGTTCTGACGGCCATTGGTTCGACGCCCTCGTGCCATCGGCAACAGCTTCGGCAATCCGTCAATGGGCAACGACGCGTGAGTCTTAAGCAACGAAAATCACCTCCGAAGTTGAACCCCCAAAGGCCAGCCGACTGTGACACTCGAATCGTTAATGTTTTCTGACCAGCTGCTGCGACCGATAGTTCCTTGCGCATGCGCACTGTTTATTGAGTCCGACACGGGCGAGCCCAGACTCGTGGCTCTCTACCCAAGGTTTTTCCGTCCCCCTTTCAAAATCACACACTAGTGGAGGGTCGTTTTCCAACAGCAGGAGGTGTTGCCGGATAAATTGGTTTAAGTCAACTGAGATGCGTGACAGATTTCTCTTTCGATTTCTTCCCTTCTTTAACTCTTTTCCGGTTTCTTTTCCTTTTCGGTGCTTTTCTTTTGCTGGTTTAACCAATCTTCTTTTATACTCTTCAGATGAATTCTCAATTTTCTTTCACTTTTCGGCATTCTTCCTCTGCCATATGTATAGCAAAGATAAGGAAATCCGCAAAGCTCCAACCGTGTTGCGTCTCCCATTCTTATGCCTTTACGAGTTATGTTAATATTAATGCAGAAGAAAACAGCGTAAGATTATTTACTTTATTTATTTAAATCTGCCTGACTCTCCGATCCAGGTTAAATTTTTTTTTATAAAATTTGGATAAGCAATAAATAATAGAAATCGATACTAAAAAACAAAACGTAAAAAAATTTACAATATTACTTAATGAACCCCTTAGCTTATTTAAAATTAAAATTCCTTGCAACATATCCAATATCGTTTAGCATACATTGTTCTTTTCCCTCTGCCAATTCAATCTGTTGTTAAACTTCAGCTTTGGATGTGAACGGACTATGGAGCTAGCTCTTTATATTGAGTATATTGAGTTTATAACATACACTGTGATTCCAATTTTACATGCTATCAAAACTCAATTCTTTAACGTTCTATAACTCATTATATAAAAAAAAAACAATCAACAACCCGTGCTTTTGTTCTTATTTTTCATTGAGGAGGTTTAATGTTCTTTGTTGTGTAGACGGACCGGGGGAGGAGAAAGGAGAGCCGTGGCGACGGAGCACTTGAGGACAAGGCCATCGGTTTGTCTCTCGGTGGCAGTGCCTCTCGAACCGCCCGCAGGGTCCAAGAGTGTACGGTCAGTCTCCGGTGCGATTGATTTCCAACGCGAGAAACCAACCACCCGTGCTCAGAAATAATACAAAAAACACCATTATAAAAAAACAGTCTGATGAAGGAAATCGAAGGAGATCGATAGGAACTTGGAAGAAAAAGTTTATTTTGAAAAAATAAATTTTTAAAATTCGTATTTTGAAACACAAATTCATTAAATTGTTCAAAAAATTTATTTTTTAACTTTGAAAGAAAAGTAATGAAATATTTTGTCCTATATTATTGAATTTTTCTCTGTCAGTCTTTCCTTAAGGCAAATATTTTCTCTTCTCCCTTTTCATCTGCCGGCCGGGTGGCCAAGAGGGCTAGGGCGTAGGCTTTCTGGTTCTCGAGTCCGCCTGGCTGTGGGTTCGAATCCCGCCGTAGGCATGGATGTTTGTGTTTGTCCCGGGCTGCGTACAGATATAACTTGTGTAAAAGGCGCAAAATGACCTAAGTAGTCGACGCTTTAATTTCTAGACCCCCCCCCACTTTTCATCTGAATTATTAATTTGAATTTCAATTCATATGAACTGATATCTGTTGTTCAGAATAAACAAGAGGGTACTTATTGCCATCATAATTAAATTAAATATATAAAAAAGCAATTTACTTTTTAAATTTATAGCTTCATTTAAAAGACAGGGGTTTAAAATATAAGTTAAAGGAAATTTATCAACTTATTTCCTTATTTCCCGTTAGGAATTTATGGAAATAAGGAAAATGGGATGCATGCTAAATCGATGAAAAAAATACATTTCATTCTATAAAATTTATCAAATAAGCTAGAAAATTACTTTATTTTGCTTTTAGTCTTTGCGTGATTAAATCTCGTTTTAAAAACTGTGATTTTTTTTTCAAGAAGGACTATATATGAAAATAAATGAAACTTGTTGAAATAAATTTTGATAGTTATGCAACAATTTCTTATCTTCACTGTTTCCCTCTTCGAAAACAATCAAATTGGAAAAACAGGAGGCCAACGAGAAATACAAAGCCCTGACGCGGAAAAGTCACCTAACCATAGCAGTCCGACCAACAATCAAACTTTTATTGTTTTCAACAAACGAAAAAATACTGATTGTTAAAAACCAAGATGGAAACAATGAAAGTTACATTGTTACTCGGACTTTTATGGTCAGGTGACTTTCCCGCATCCAGGCTTGTCTTTCTAGTTGGCTTTGGGAAAAACAACTAGGACATCACAAACTGCTCCACGCAAACAAAATTCCATAGACATGCAGAAAGAATGAATTAAAAATTTTTTTTGTGGAAAAAAATCCGAAATAGGAATGCCCCCCCTCTTGCGCCCCTTATACGGCTAGAAGTATCCACAAGAAAAGTCTATAAAGGGATAGACAGACAGACTTGGATTCTAGTAATAGTGAATGGATGGATAACACAGGCCAACAAAAAATAACTTTTTAAAAACTTTTTTTTACCGTTAAGAGATGATTCTTATGCTTTTTTTTGTGCTGAATCCGTATCTGACCTCGGTTTTTTTAATCACCCACCGATTTCTTGTTTTTCAATGAAACATTTTAAATTATTCAGAGTTTGAGGCCTGATAGATTTCCTTGTCGCTCAAAAATATGGATACTTTAAGATGTTACTTTATAACGAAATCAAAGTTTTATACAAGTTCGCTCTAACAGCACCAAAAGCACGAATTCCACCTTCAAAAGTCAACGGCAATTTCAATCCTAATGAATTAATGAATGAATGAATCCTAAACAGCACTCTATAATACTAACTTGACAATCAGTTGTTGTTACGATGACAGGAACAAGCATCAATTATTAGGCATCAAGAACAAAGATTATTAGGACCTTTCAAAAGAAGCTGCTACAACCACCTGGAAGTTCATAGAATTGATAGAAATTCTACGGAAATTATCATTTCAATGTATATTTCAGGAACTACAATAAGTTGTAAGGAAGAGAAAATTTCTTACGTGGTTAATATGAATTTAATGAGGTACATGATGCATAATGCCACGATCTTTAAAATGATACTTGAAGAATCCATTTTTTTTTAAATAAAGTACCCGAGAGAAAAAGTATTCCTCCGTTTTTAATGTATCTTAGGAACTTACACTGAAGATGAGCTATTTATTAATACAGGGTGTAAATGGACGACGTTTCACAAATTTAAGGATATGTACAGGATGATGTGGTGACCATTTTTATTAATAAACCCATAATCCCAAACGAAAAGCGACGGAGCCACAGCTTGTTTGATGTCCTGGTTTGTCAAGCATTGAACTAGGCACGTTTACTACGATGTCCCCTGTCTCATTAACTTTTCGCTCGTTTGCTTCTTTTGTGTGAAACCTTATACGCTTTATCACTGAGATTGTTGTACGTATTTCCTGATGTTTAATTGTAATAACCTCGGTGAGGAAACCGATCTGTTTCCTCACCGTCATTTTTTTTTTTTTTTTTTCTCTTCTTTTTTAAAAAAAAATTGGTATTCAACATTTGTAAATTGTTGTTGTTTATTGTAATTTATTGTTCCTTTTCCTTTATTGCTTTTTCGAAAGCTTTAAAAATTAAAATAAAAATAAAAATACGTAATGCGGCCAATTTACATGACTGGCAAACTTACCCGCCTTTGCCCTACCTTTCAGCAAAAGTGCTGCACCTGACCAATCATACAACGGTCGCTGGACGGTTCCATTGGAAATACGTTCGCGCGTTAGGTTTCACGCTCGAAATTCCAATGCAGTGACAACACAGTAATTCAGACAGCCATTCCACGGCTTGGCGCAAAACAGAGCATCAAACATGCTGTGGCTCCGTCGCTTTTCGTTTGGGACTATGGGTTTATTAATAAAAAATGTTCACCACATCATCCTCTACGTATCCTTAAATTTGTGAAACGTCGTCCATTTACACCCTGTATATCAAATATATTGTCCAAATTTTTATATGAAACAGCAATACGCTAGAAACCCTTAACCCTTTAAGTCAATCTCGTAGTTAAGTCGAGAGCAGATTTTGGACCAAAAATTATGAAATTTGCTATGCTGTCGGTAAGTCGAGAAAAGAAAATTTAAGGTGCTTATCAAAATTTGAATATCGTCGTTGTCAAACCAATATCTGCTATGTGCACTTTTTTGAGATTTCAATATTTTAACCCTTGCAAAGAGTTACTTAACCAAACTTGCATATAAAAGAACTGCTATGTGCTTATAACCACTATACGACGAACCATGACCACTTTATAAAATATGCTATGCGCAGCAGCTAGAATATTGTCAAATAAAAACTGCTATATGATTGTATTACGTTTTGCACATAGCAAATTTGCAAGGGTCAAGATTTTACTTAGGCCCAGATCTTGGATCGAGATGAACATTTCAAAAATTCAGATAAAAGATTTTTGCAGTCTTGTATAAACGCAAAGTGAAATAACGTTTTTAAAGCAACTTACACAAATCTTAATAAAAAGCACAAACCTCTTGTCCATAAAATATTTTTAATCAAGCGTATACGTATTTCGATCTCTTTGAGATCATTATTCAACGCAATACGATCAAATCTCCTTGAGATCATTATTCAACTTACATAAACTCGAAAATGGTCGAAGAACAATAAAAAAATTATTTCCGATATTATTTCTATTTCAAGAAAGTATTATTCAATTTCTGTAAAAGAATAAAAAAAAACCGCGCATCTGGTGAATTGAAATTCTGCATCATTCACCTTGCATAATTTCAAAAGACAAAGAAGTATTTCCACTGGGTAATTTAAAGAGGGTTTTTTTATATATATTTTTATCTTCTTTCAGTTTCCTTCTTTCTTTCCTTTCTCTGCTCATTCCCATGAGTGACGAGTGTCTGCTTCTGTATTTTTTTCTCCTCCGCTGTCAACCGACGCCGCATTCAATGGCAGTCTGGGGCGAGAAGGCAAAGAGCTACGGCTCCTTGGGGGAGGATTGTTTTTTTTTAAACATTCATTTCCTCATGGAGTGGAATGAAGAGTCTGTCCCCCCCCCCTCCAACCATCTTCTTCCACCTAAAACGACTTTTTTATCCTCCTCCTCTTATTCTACCAAACATATCACCACCATATGACAGAAGCCGGTTGCTATTCTTCTAACCATTCATCCAGAAGTCTGCTTTCCGAAGAATACGGCTTCATTGGAATTAACTTTTGGAGCTCATAACTCTTCATCCCGATAGAAAAGCATCTTCGGAAGTACACCTTGTTCCTTTGCAAGTTAGCTTCGAGAGAGAACTTACCTGAAAAATATCTCTAGTTCTAAGCCGTTATAAGCGTGCCGAAGTTTCATGTTAAACCAACAATGGTTACGAATATCTATACAAAAGATAGAACTTCAGTACACTTGATATGATTCTATGTTCTAAGACATCTAAAACTGTTTGTTTGTAATGAGAAATTATTTGTATTTTTTAAAAATATGGCTGAGAATCGAGTTCCAAGGTTAATACTTTAAAGTTAGTTTCTCGTCAATATATTAAGAATTACCAAAACCCACCTAAAACAAGCTTCTAAAATCTTTACCATGGATCATTTTTTACCGGTTGCTACCATTTGAAGGCTTGTTTCAAACTTTCGAGTTCCCTGCTTCAGTTTTATGAAATTAATTCCTAGATGCGATTTACCCAAAACATTTCTAGTAAATAAAAATGAAAATTACAAACGCCTTTTTTAAAATTCAAAAATCTAATATTTAATTTTAGCGAAGCTACTTCTAAAAAGCTCTTAGTGTGATTTGGCAAATAAGTTTATAAATGCGTTCACATCTTCTCAGAAACAGTGAACCAGTTGTGTGTCCTCTTTACATACTGAATTTTATTGGTATGCGCTTTCTCAGATGTTTGTTCTAAGCGTTCTTTTCCTATCATTTAATTACTCTTCTACGTTTACCGGAGCAGTGCTTGTTCAAACATTTACTCGACATGAAATAAAAACCTTTACTCTTCCTGTGAAAATAAAGTGTTCGCTTAAACAATTAGCAGAGACAAGTGTTTCACTTCCCATTAATTAACGAGTCACACTTGCTAATGTCATCATCAGTAACGAGTCTCTTAGAGAAAGCCTTTGTAAACCATAGAATACAAGAGTGAAAAATTACAATGAAAAGAAAACAAGTCAAAAATTTATTGAAAATATTTTCAAAGACCATAGGTAATCACGAAAAAACCTAAGGAAATGGATTTCTCTTTCAGCTCACTTAACATTTTTATTCTTTTAAAGTGAGTCATCAACTTTTGAAACTTTTCTGCGTCTCTCCTGGAAAAAGTTGAATGCGGCTCCCCCGCTTATATCGATTCTCGCAATATTTTAGTTCCACTTTTATTTTATTTCTGATTGATTGATTTCAAGACTTCCCCCCCCCTCCCTCCTCAAGTGTGTCACGTGACATTTTTTCCCTTTCCGAAAGAAAGAGCAATTCAAATAACCTCTGACTGTTCTTTTCTCTTCTTCAATTTCTCGACTGCTTTTATTACAGAAAGAGAGCGACAGTCGGTGTAACGAGCAAGTTCACCGTTGACAGCCGCTCGACTTCACCTGGATGACAAGCTAATTTTTTTTGAGAAATCAAACGAAATGGAGTAGAAATAAACTTCGGAAAAATGGTCCCCATTTAACGTTAATAAGAGCAGGAGGGGAAAAAAAAGTTCGAACTCCGGTCGCCTCCTCCATCCGCTTCGGTCTTCTGAAAGATTTTCGGCGAGTGGACAGCGACTTCACCTCCGCCCTCGCTGACGTTGATTTTTGGTCACTTGATTACGCCCAATAAAATTTTTTGTTGTTCAAACTTTTTAAAAAAATCTTTAATATTTTTTTTTTAAAAAACTTGTTCGGGGAGGAAAAAGTACCTGTTTTTTGCCTCTTCATCTCCTGTGTTCATTTCGCCGTCGTTTCCTTCTCCATCCTACCCACCCACTCTTCTTTCCTTCTGCTTATTTTTTATCCCTTTCCATTACGTTAGTCTCGATTACCTTAGGGAGACATGTTTATAAGACGAATCCATTTCCCAACAAAGGAACAAATTGAACGGATATGAAAAAAGGAAGAAAAGATGTTGGGGGAAAGAAGCAGTTTCCGAAAACCGAAGACGATCAAAAACAGAAATCATGCGGAAAGAAAACACACACACTCGCCCGCGCACATACTTTCTCTCTCATCGTTTGTATTTCCGGGAGATGGACTCGAATTCGGAAGGAAACACAAATTTCTAATAGCTTTTTGTTTCTGATTAATGGAAAATAAATGGGATTCTGTTTAACATCGAACATCTTCCAATACAGCCTCAAGGATATTGTGATGTGAACCTTGAGCTATCAAGGAGCACTTTAGAGTTTTCGCCATCTTTTAGAATATTAAAAATTTCCTGAGAATATATTTTGATTAGTAAGTAAGTATATAATATTTAGCGTATCATTCATAGCAGACAACACAAACTTTTAATGAATTATGCTTTATTAAAAATTACTATGAAGGTAAATCGATTATCGCAACAAATGGATGCGCACTTTTTTCAATATTCGAATAAAAACATCCAATTAACCTCTTTGAATATATCTGACAAGGGAAAATAGGGTGCCTTGATTAATATTAGGGGATATAGAATCAATATGCCTCAAAGGTACTTATGGGCATTATCCATACGCCCAATTCGCCTGCCAAAGACTAAAAGTGTTTTACGGTATCAAAAATATGGATACATAGCTATGTACTATAGTAAAAATCACAATATACAAAGTACAAAGAATTTGAAAAAACGTTTGAAATAAATATTTTGACATCATGTCTGCTTCAAAATATTTTGTTTAATTCAAGACATGGTTAATAAGGGAAGTACACAAACATGTTTCTCACAGATTCCCACCAACTTGAAATATGTTTTTCAACTAAAGCTAGTATTGATGCTTGCAAAATAAGAAAATGCTAAATTTTGTTTCTTTCAAAATAAACTGAGAAAACGAAAAAATTAGAGCACATACAGTTATAACAATACAAAGACTCCATTGTTAAAATGGTGTGTATATGTATTATTGCGCTCTCAACTTCTTTCTTCACTACTCAACAATACGCACAAATTCATTTCACCTGAAAGCAACGCTATCGCTTCCAAGGTACAGTACGCTTGCGCGCGCAAAAAAAAAAAGAGCTCGTATAACTACGTGTATGTCTCTTGTAAGGTGAAATGTGGAATGTATCGCACAGGCCTCCCACTATGTCATGAAAAAAAAATGAAAAAGAATAATTTCTGCTGGAGGAGAGGGGGGGGGGGAGGATGAACTTTGGGAAGGGAGGAGGGGAAGGATACATTATTAACTCAAAAATAGCTCATCAGGCCAAACAATTTAACTGCAAAAATTATTCGTCTCAATGAGAGGAATTTATTGACTTTCATTCGCTATATGAATGCTGTAGCTATTTCTTTATTTAAAAAAAGGGCTTAACCAATTGTCATAAAAATACATCGAGGCACAGTTTAAAGTACTCTCTATCGGGTATTAATCTCAGTTGATTTTACTGTTAGCCATTTTGGAGAGGTAGCTGCAGAAAATTGGTCTCATCCGTAAATACACACAGGCGGAATTTATTTTTATTTTTTTCAAAATATCAACATATCTTCTCAAACCATGAGTTTTTAAGTCGAATTCAGAGAGGAAAAAAATTTAGTTGGGGGGAAACGAATACATAGGTAACCAATCTTAGAGGTCCGCCGACAAGAGACCAACTGCAACAAGTGCATCTTGTCGTTTATCACAATGTGAACATCGAATGAAGCTCAATTCCTTACAAATGCCACAGGAATCATTTATGTCTGTATCAAAACTGTACAGAATTGGATTTTTATATGGAACGCTATATGGGTTGTAATATAAAAAAAAAAATTAGAGTTCCCGTCATACTCGAAGAAAAAGAGGGTATTTTGTTTACAGAATACGTCTACATTTTAGATACATATAATCTCGGCCCCCAAGTTTTGTAGGCGAAGTTGGTGTGAGGATGCTCTTTGAGGTAAACTGGTTTCATCCATCAATTTTATTCAAGGCATTCTACTTTCCTTTATAAGGTCATCATGCGATAATGTTATTAATCATGAAGTTAGAGAGGGGAAGATGCATAGACAACTCACGGACAAAATGTTTACATTTCCAGATTTTTAAATTTTCTAGCATATAATAAAATTATATTTCATTTTAGACTGTCAATGCTATAGTTATTATTCACACGTTTAATATTACAATCTTCATAATCATAATCTTCAAAGTGTATCGCAGATTCCCTTTCTAAAACGCCGTTTTTATGGATTCACTAACAGATTCTTAAAGTAACCCTAATTTTAATTTCTATTTTTCTTTAAAAAAACTAACTAAATAACTCAATTCTCGTTTAATAACAGGACAGAATATTGTAAAGGAAGATAATTACGTTGTCATAGAAATGATTGGTCTTTGTACCTCACAAAAAACATTTTGAAAACTCCGTTTCTTCATGAATTATGACTTTATGAGAGTGTTCATTAGGTATTTATGGTAAGGTTATTTCTATTGAAATTTCAACTTACGTTTGATTAACCTCATAGCAGGTATCGTTGCCAAGGAATTTTGCAATTGTACTCGCTGGAAAGAGAAAAACAGCTAAAGAGAACAAAACACTGCCCTTATTAGCCATGGAAGCTAAACGAAATTTTAATAAATTCCTTCGGTGAAAAGAGAAACTACTCTGCAGACATTGTCCTGATCTATCTCCGTTAAAGAGAATGAAAAAAAAGGAGAGTCTTCCTGTGGTGTAACAATGCGAGCGTGAGGCGCGTGACTTGTGGGAAACAGAGGGCTTCAAGTGAGGCACGAGGAGCACGCCTCGCTCGAGGTGACATAAAACCAAGGGATTTTGGGAGGCGGCAAACGCACCGTCTCCGATAAGAAGTCGCAGGGCTCCGAGGCGCCGTCAGTCACCGCACCGAAGAAACAGAAGGGAGACAGTCGAAGACAGACAAGACGCGTGGGCGGCGGCGGCGGGCTCCTCCTCCTCCTCCTCCTCATCAGCTGCCAGACCGTTTACTTTTGGCATGTGATGGCGATCCAATGCAGCGCTTGATAGAATATCCGTCGGCTTCCAACCTCCTCCTTTTCTTTTTTTTTTTTCCACCCACCCCCGTTCGCCTTCTTTTTTTTTCTTTCTCCTTTCTCTCTTTCGGTGCATTTCTCGTCATTGGCGTCACTTGGCTCCAAGTCAATCAGGAAAAAGACGATTCTCTTCTTCACTCCCTCAAATCAGTGACGAAAAATAAAAGAAAAAAAACAGAGAGAAAGAAAGGAGGAGGAATATTAAAAAGAAAAGGGAGAAAAAAGTGGAGATCCAAGTTCAGAATGGTCAACGAAGAGAACGGAAAAGAGAAGGGAAAAGAAAAAGGTTCGGACAAAAACCACCGGCACAACCTACTGACAATAAATGACATTTCGTTTTCACAAATGGAGACGAGGAAAAAACGACATTTCAAAATAGACTTGTAACAAAGTTTAAGGTGAAAAAAAGAGTTTCTCCAACAAATGGAGCTGGGGTTTTTTTTAGTCAAGAAAAATACATAAATTTTTTCCCTCTTTCGTTTTACCTGAATTCGAAAAGAAATATAAAACTATGAAAACTGCTGAGGAAGAAATTCTAAAAAATTAATGAGAAACCCAAACCCTTGCACTGCATTATTAAAGCTTCTAAGAAAGTCATTTTATTTAACTGTTGAATTAGCAACATTCTTTTAAAATATTCTAAAGTATTCGAGAGTTGGCGTATTTCTAACTACCTGTACTCTCAGTCTAGTTAAAGAGAATTTCGTATTTTCAGTTTAAGGTAATATTTAAATTTTGTTTAATTCGTGTGTTTTTATCATTTACATATGTTGATATGTTTTTATCATCATAAGAAGGCCAAATTTAGGGCTTATTATTGGTAGAAATACGATTAACAATGGACCCTCTAGGTGATGTAACAATATCTGACGTTTCAGGCCTTCTCTCTAGGAAATAGGTGAAAATCCAAGATACAAACAATGAAGGTAACAAAATTATGATGATGTAACAATATATGACGTTTCAGTTGTCAGGCTTTCTTTCTAGGAGGTGTTGTCTGTGCACATGCATTGAATTCCATTGTTTTAGTCCAACAATTGGATTGCTGTATTTACTGAAGAGTCGTTTTTTTTCGCCCTCTCTTGAATGAATTTGGCTACAGCTCAAACAAAACAATGCATTTTAACGATCGCACAACGTAACAAAACTGTCAGGTAATGTTACGTTTTGTTGCTGAACACGTAATAGTAGCTGACAGTTTTGTTACGTTGTGCGATCGTTAAAATGCATTGTTATGTTTGAGCTGTAGCCAAACTCATTCAAGAGAGGGGGCAAAAAACGACTCTTCAGTAAATACAGCAATCCAATTGTTGGACTAAAACAATGGAATTCAATGCCTGTGCACAGACCAGGGGATTAAAAGACTATGCTACTACCAACACCACCTCAACTCAAAGCCTGGAAACAATGAAGGTTACATTGTTACTCGGACTAAGATGGCCAGGTGACTTTTCCGCGCCAGGGCCTGTCTTTCACGTGGGCTACGCCCTACCGTAACAATGTATGACTTTTCCGTGAGCAGGCTTTCTCTCTAGGCGGTATTGCTACTACTGCTTGGCGGCTTTTGAGTGCCCAGGCCTATCTTTGTCGTTCACTACGAGATTGATCCGAGGCCTACAAAAAAAAACCAGACCTGATTGTGTCAACAAACGAAAAAAACAGACACTCGAAGATCACCTGACCAAAATAGTTCTAGCAACAATCTAATCTTCATTGTTTCAATAAACGAAAAAATACTGGTTATTAAAATCCAATATAGAAACAATGAAGGTTAGATTGCTGCTAGACCTATTTTGGTCAGGTGAGTTTTCAGTGCCGTTACTGCCCTTTTCGTTGGCTATGGGGTAGACCCAAGGCCAACGAGAAAGACAAGCCTTGGTGCGGAAAAGTCACATGATCATAATAGTCCGAGTAAAAATACAACCTTCATTGTATCCATCTTGAATTTTAACAATCAGTATTTTTTGTTGAAAACAATGAAAATTGGATTATTAGCTGGACTGCTATGGTCAGGTGACTTTTCCGCGCCAGGGCGTGTCTTTCTCGTTGGTCTCGTGGTTGATCAGATGCTGTTGTTGTATTATCTTGTGATGGTAAGCCAGAAGAGAACCCAAGATATGAAATGGTAATTCTTACGCATTTCGGCATTTCCAGCGATATAATTTATGTTTTATTCATTGTGACTAATGCGCCGGACAGAAATGCCTACGCTAGTGTATAGAGAGGAATGGCCTCTTTGAGCCATGAGCTGGCGGGGTTGATTCTTCAGACTATTTTTCATGAGCATTATGAATTCCAACTAGGAACTAATATCTTGAGAAGAGGAAACTCTGTCTATAGCAAAAAAACTAGATAACTTGGATTTCTCAAAACATTAGCAAATGTCTGTAAAAGTTTTAAGTCGATAGCAGTATCTACCAGTTAAATTAGGAGGCCAACAATGTTATTTCCGAGTAAATAAATGAATATTTTATGTTTAGTTGAAATAATGCTATTTTACTAATTAATGTTCTGCAATAATGTTCAATGCTATACGACTTAAAAGCTCTGTGTAAATTACTATAAAAAAACAAACCTAAAATCGCCTAAACAACTAAATCACTTAAATAAGCTTTCATTAGATTTAATCAATTACTAGTGATTAATTTCCAATCAATTTGCGATATAATCATTGAACAAAAAAAGCATCCCTCGATCCATTAAATCCCTGCTTAAGGAAAACGAAGGTCGGTCGCCAGGGACCCTAGCGTAACGATCAAAGTGCGGGCGGGCGAGCGGCAACGATGACGGTGGTAGCAGCAGGCGTAGGTCGGGTCGGTCTCTCTCTTTCTCTCTCTCTCTCTCTCCTTCCTTTGTATTGATTGATCTGAATTTAAATCTAATGAAAACGGATCGAAGTTTCAGCAAGAATATCAATCATTTTTAAATGGCCTCATAGAAATTTTATCAGTTTCTCCCCCTTTTCGCCGTATATTTTTAAGGGGTTTCAACCTTTCTAATAACAAATGGACACTATTAAAAGCATGTCGGGGTCGCTGATAAATTGCTTAAGGGCATTCTGACGCATTCTTTACAAATCTAAAAAATTGTTAAAGTAACCTAATGGAAGAAACGATAAATATTTCATTATCTTCTCACAAATGCGACGAAATTCATTTACAAAATTAATAAACCTATCGCAGACGGCGAGTTAATAAAATGGGGTCTTCGATATAGACTTAGCTAACAAAATATAATTCTACGTCAATATTTATAAATCTTATACATAATGCATTTTTCTATATGCTATTTATCTACTTAAACCGAGTATTCAAGATCTCTATTGGTTGAGATCTAGGCTCTGCAACTAAGAGGGAATTTTTTTTTAACGAAACTAAAGTGCAACTATAATGCATTTTTATTATAACACAACGATAAATTTGTATTGCTGTAAAGTAATAACATTTTTCAATTTTCAAAAAACAATTCCTGAACTTCTGTATTTACTTGTTAAAAGTTCGAGAATTGTTTCAAATAATTTTCTATGCAAGGCGCTATTCGGTTTTTTATTTGTGAAACAGAAAATCAATAGCAATCACTCAAGTCTATAGCTTCTACCGATCCAAGCTCTATGTCATACACAATAAATTCAAAACGCCTAGGCATTTATCAAGCCACTCGAAATTTAGAACTCGACATTTACTGCATTCTGATTTTTTTAAATTAAGAGCTCCTTCGTGTATAGCCGTCGTTTCAAGTTTTCACATCTGAGAACAGTTGCTCGCAAAATGCTCGGATCTACTCGATCGACAGAAATAAATGCGAAATTGCTATATTGGGATCATTATAGCATGTTTATACTGTCAAATTTCTTGTTATTGAAGTGCACCTCAAAATCTGTTATTAGTTTTGGATATCTTGTCTCTTCAATTAATAAATTAACTTTCAGGATTACAAGACTTATTTTATTGATCTAAGAGAATTGTCCCCCCCCCCCCCAACACACCAAAAAAAAAACAAAAAACAAAAAAAAACAACAAAAAAACCAACCAAATAGAAGGTAAAGCACGTCGGTAGCAAATATATGTAGTGGAATGCTGTTTAAAACCAAGCATTGGGCGAAAAAGGCTGATTCCAGAGTCAAGGGTCTTATTCTAGAATCCTGATAGCCAACCGAAAGGCTAAAATGAAGCAAATGACAGCACTTTTCAAAGATGGTAAAATATCTCAGTAAAAACTGCATAACAATATCTCACTGGACTTGGCTATGATAGCAGTCGGTAACCTCCTGTACCAATGATCTCTGCTAAAAAAAGTACGACTTTTGTGCACCAAGAACTAAAGTTATTGGATTCTTGATAATCGGAAACGTATTGTATGACTTCGATGAATCAAGATTTCTGTTTCTTAACGTAAAGATATGAATTTGACGAAATCAGCTTGAAGCTATGAACTCATTCTACTATGTGAACCATGCGGAGTGGTGGTGTAGTATTATGCTATGGGGAACTTTCAAGGCACGAGTTAGGTGCCCTCATATCTGTAAAATAGTCCCTCAGCAGATTAACATACTTAACGTTGCTGTCAATGATATCTATTCAATCGGGGCTACATTAAATTTTTACCTTTCTAGAGATGGCATCTATCTATAGAACAATGCACCAGTCTAAGGTCTGCAAAGAAACAAGAGAGTTTTTCATGATAGTGAGTTCGCATTGCCTCAACAGTTCTCAATCCTAAAGAACATTTATGGGAAGAGCTAGAGAAAGAGATGCACTTATCTTGAAGTAGAGTTGATTTTTCACCTGTTAACTAATATCACGCTAAATTGAATGCAAAAGGATGATTTGCACCAGCGATTCTTAACCGAGGTTCCTCGAGAAACAGAAGGATACAAATGTTTATATGTAATAATTATTGTGTAAGAGGTTTTCTAGAATAAATTATTTCGATGGGCAAAAACTTTCAAAAATGATGATGTACATATTACCAATAGCGTCTTCCTTCTGAACTGACACGAGAGACGTACGAGATTATAGATATAGTTATGGGAAATTGATTTACTACTGCTTAATAGATATTCTTAGATGACTATAACATGACCAATAAAAACAAGTTTAGACGCTTAAAAGAAAAATAAGCTCTAGGCGTAGAAGACTGAAGGCACCCATTATAAATTCTGTGTACCTTCTAAATCTAATTTGTAAGAAAATTTTTTAATTCAGATTTATTTCTTTGAATTTCAAATTTATTTTATTTAGCAGGAGTTCCATGTGCAAATACACCTTATTAAAAATTAATGTTCCTTAAATGCAATTACCGAATTCCGCAGAAGTTAATTCGAAACTTATCCAGTATGAAAATTTCAAACAGAAAAAAGCGTGTGTGCCTGTAGCCATTTGGTGCAATTGAATTCTCAAGTCCATTTCGTTGAATGGCAGAATAAAAGAAGAAATGCAAGCAAAATTTTTAAACAAAATTTCGATGAATAAAGTTTTCTTTATAATACAGAAGGAGGAGGAGGAGAAAAATGACGATGCTTCATTTTTGTAAAATTCCTTGCGGCATTTTCATCTTCCAAGTTGAAACGGAATGAGAACGAAGAAAGCGATCGCCACCCAGCTGTAAAACCAATTGTCTGCGCCAGAAAAGAATATTAAATAAAAAGAGGGGAAAACGGCGATCAGGAAGGGAAGAGCTTTAAAATTGAACCAATTTGAATTTATAGGTAGAAATGAGAAGTCTACGCTCCCGAACTAAATACGCTTAAACGAAATTATTAATTTTATAATAGATATTAAATGAAGCGGAAAGGCAATCTTCCAAATGCCTCCATGCAAAATTTATTAAAGGGATTGTTTAAGGACGTAAATAACATTAATATTCAATAACAAATTAGCATATTGAGGGATTGAATCTGAACGAAGTTAAAGCCGCTTTCAAATCCGTATGTGAATTCATCGAAACAGAATACACTTCTATTTACTGTAGATTTGCTGCATATGTAACGGAAAGCGACAACATTTATTATCAATTAAGTTATTATTTATTAAAAAATATAAAATCCAGCTTGCTACGCATGACCATGTTTCTGAATCTTCAAGCTTGTCTATTCTATCTCGTAGAAATTCATTCCTTTATGGAAAAAAAAAATCGGCAATGCAGTCTTTCACTTTTCACTGCGCTTTCCTTTTGGAAATTAAATCATTCAAGATCAAAGGATGGAAATTTGAAGAGGAAAGGTTAGATTGATATAGCAGAATATGCGATTTTCTTGGAAAGATTATATGATTAATAAACCCCCTGTGAATATGCAGATGTCTGTATAAGACAATTACCTATTTCCACCATGTTCATGAGACAAGATTATTTATTTTGATGTTGATTCATCTATTGCTTTTCAATCACTTAAACCTTAAAATTATTTATTTTATATGCATTAAAGATACATAATATAAAATTCATTAAATGCTATTAAAATAATTCTTCCTACTGTAAAGAAATTAAAATAACGTTGTTCTCTGTGGACAATGACGAGTGTCTCCTTATCAAGTGAACAGACTCGTGGGAGTGTCAGTTGACCATTGGCCGTGAGCGAAGACACCATCGAGAATGACAACTGCAATATCATCAAATATCATCTCTAAGTTCGACCGATGCCGATCGCAACTGACCAAATCATGTAATATATAGTAATTTCTTCTATCTGAAATTTCAAACTTTTTACTTAAACCAATGCCTCATTATAGTGCACAAAATTGACAACGCCAAGCATTATCAATCGCGAGCGTATCATGATTTGGTCAGCAGTGGTTTGTATCGGCCGGACTTTTTTCAGAAACGTTGTCATTCAAAATTCTTAACTCCTCAACAAAGATAGGTTAACGTCCTTTAAAAGGCAGTCAACGAATAACTGGCAGAAATAAAAGAAAATCAACAATGAATTCAAATCGCATGTTTTAGGTAAGGTCATTGTTTCAAAGGATTGTGGATAATACTATTTTAGTTAATGAAACTTTCTTGTAGTTAAGTTGAAACTTTAGCCAACGAGAAAGACAGGCCTCGGCCAACACCACCTATACTCTGTTCAACGAAAGAAAAACTGGGCGTGTCTAATTAAATTTCCTATTTCAATTGTTAGACATTGTTGCTAAGTAAAATTAACTATCGCTAACAACTGAAATTGGAAATTTAACTGGACACGCCCAGTTTTTCTTTCGTTGGACAGAGTATAGACAAAAGGGCCTGATAAAGGAAACGTCATACATTGTTGAATCGATTGGAAACAATGAAGGTTGGATTGTTGTTAGCACTCAGTTGGTAAGATGACCAATGGTATCTATACAAGGAGTTGTATAGATATCATTGTAGGTGGCTTTTTCGCTTCCAGGCCTTATCTCGTTGGCCTCGAGATGACTAATGACGTTTTAACAATGTGATGTTTCCCGCGCTCAGGTTTTATCTTTAGGTGGAGGTGGTGTTGCAACAACTGGACAAACAATATCGTCACCCTTAACGCTTGCTTAATAACCAGCTGCAAGTTAATTAATATTTGACATAAACATTTAAAACTTTAATAAAAATTTTACAATTACGAGAATATCAAACAAAAGACACATGTATATGTTATTGGCTACATTTTGATCTATAATATCAATTAAACGCTGACGGAATGTAATTCAATAATTCATTCCTTTATTAACTCATCACAAAAGATAAGCAAAACTAAAAAAGAAAGCTGATGTCGAGCGGAGTTCCGCTTGAAAACGTTTCTATGTTTCTAGACCTTGATCAAATCTGCATTTTTGTTTATTGGCTTCCTCCAATGTGTCTTTAATGAACTACATTTTCCTCGGATTGGCGCAGAGTGTTGAACGATTTTCTTTAAATTGGATTATTTCACATTCATTTTCAACTTGTTTTTTGATGAGTACTTAATTACATTCACTCTCTTGGGAAAAAACCTGGAAGATTGACACTATATGGTAAACTCTTTTAAAAAGTGGACCCGGCGAAAATGTGGACTTGGCAAACTGTAAATTATTCTCTTATATATTGATTTTATTATCTTGAAAGAATTCAATTTAGTGTAAATGACTGGTAAAATAGATGTTATAAACTGTTGAATGAAATCTTTAGTATTTTTAATGGAATTTTAGAAATTCTACAAAAATTTAAAGCAAAATTTATATTTTTGATAGAACATATTGGATTAAAAGTTAGCTATTTTTGATAAAAAAAATTATACTTATTATTTTGATAAACATACAATACTTTGTTAAGGGGCATACTTTAAATTTTTATAATTTTACAGTTTGTATTTTTGGAGGAAAATCTTTGTCGTCTTTTTTAAATTTGCTTATTTTTGTTTTGAAGCAATAAAGGAATTATAAATAAATTATTTTTATATTGTGCTGCCTCTCGAATTTTTTATTTGCCTTAAAACTGAAGGAAAAAACTCATCGGACAGACATACAGAAAATAAAGAGAACAAAGATTTTTCTTACATGCTAACTCGCCGTTAGGAGAAAAGTTGTACAAAATGAAATTGAAATGAGCGATATTCTATTCAAAGACGAATAATCATCTTACTAATATTCTAAATCTAGGACAAAAAAGTAAGAGTAGAACAAAAATGTTGTTACGTTAAAGATACTTCTAAAATTTATTTTTTATTTAAAGTGAAAATCTTTTTTATCCGTTCAGAATTAGCGGCATAATCTAGAGAGAGGTGTATATTTTGCTTACGAAACAAACATTTCAAAACGAATCGTCCAATTATCGTTCTGGTAATTTAACAATTTGTGAAAACCATTCAAAATTTCCTGCCTGCAAGAAATACTGCGATTGGAGAGGGGGTATTATGCTGAAAAATACATTTAGGATGGTAACAGCCGATTTATAATTCTCCAATTCGGTCCATGTTACAAACATGGAGGGTAGCGTGCGCGTCGAGTTAAATAAGGATTCTCCTCTTGCCATGTTTATTGGGCGAAATAAAGGTTTTCGCTTGTTTCCTCTGCTGAGTGACAGTAACTCGAGGAGAGCACGAGCCGCCTTATTCGATGCGTTTTCCGGCGAAGATCATTATGAGGCAGGTCAAAGGTGACGGCGCAATATTCCCCCCTCCACCACCTCCCCCTCCCCTTACCCTCCCAATTCCGAGCAGACATTAAACCAGTCGTCTCTTAACCAAGCATATCTTTTATCAATTGTCAACAATTTTAGCAATACGGATGGTTTCCCGCCGCAATAAGAGCGGCGAGGGAGCGAGGCGTGACGTCAGCGAGAGCTGTCGTTGCACCAAGTAATTGTTCCAGGTCAAAAGCCGAGGACGTAAATCGCACAAGATTTCCGCAATCTTATTTCTAATTTCACAACTGAATAATTTAAAAGATAATGAATGCTAAATGTTATTAAAATTTTTGACAAAAAAAATGAAACCGAGGCCAAGTGAAATGAGCTTTACGCTGAAACGAAATTAAAAGGAAAGTTTTAATTTTATAGGTGTTTTCTTTTTGAAGATTTACTAATTGTTATCTGGTGAAGCACAATAGCATTTGAATAGACTACGAAGTATAATTAAAACCAAAAGATTTTCTAAGTGACTCATTGTAAAGAAAACCGATTTCTTACTGAAATTGTATTAAGAAGTTTATGTTAGGATATGATACAAACTTTACTATATTAATAAGCTCGAATTCACTCGAATTTTCAAATATTTAAGATTAGGCTTCCCAATTCCAATACAATGCTGACAACAATTCCTCTGTAATTGTAATTCCTAAACTGGAGAGCTCCTAGTAAGAAAGCAAACTCTTATATTTAGCCCAGACATGAAAACTTGTTGTCGTGTCGTGCAGGAAAACATCTTTCGGGGAGCTTCTTAAATGAGACATTTATTAGAATATTAAGTATCAGCTTACGCAATTATACAGGACGTGCATAAAATAAGTATACACAGATTTATAAGTTAAATAATAACACGTAAAAACAAAAGATATCAGCCTGCAGAAACCAAAGATTATCAGTTTGCAGTAATTATGCTTGCCAACGCAATAATGTGTGGCTTGAGAGATAGTCATTTTCTCCTTGTAGACAATGTCCTTAAGAAAGCCTCAAAGAAAAAAGCGACACAGAATTATATCCGGTGATCGGGATGGCCACTCAATTGGATCTCCATTCCTACTGTTAAAGGTGGAAGACCACTCTTATTGCTCTTCCCGTAGCCTTAAATTTCTTAATCCACTCATCTAAGCTCTTTATGCTGGTGGATTCTTTCTTAATCCACTCTGTTCGAAATTTTCGTTGCTCTTATTTTAACAATTTCGACTCTACATATGCAAGCTGCTTTCTCCTGTGGAGTCGACATTTCAATTCATTCTGTTTAGCGCATCTACAATATCTATCGCAAAATAAAAAAAAAATTTCTTAGTTGCCATGCATTTCATCAATTATTGCAGATTCCAATATTTCCATGTTTACCTGTTATTAAATTATGAAATGTATACAGTATAAATCGAAGTTCTCTGGCTGGTATGGGTTCAATGAGATCAGCAGAAAGATAGAAAGAATAAAAAACAATGCCTATTGAATTTAGGCAGGGAGACAAACAATATCTGCTGCGGACGCTTTTTTGTGGCTTAATTTTATTGATTCATTTTAAAAATTGGCATTTTGTACATAAAACGCTTTTTAGCAAATGCTGACTTTTCGTTCCTGTACTTTACAGAACTGATATGTTCTTTATAATGAGAATATTTTTTTAATGAAATTAATAATTTTGCAAAGAATCTTGAATTTTCTTTCTGTTTTCCCGATGTAAAATTTTCCGCACTCGTTACACTTTAATCGATAAGTACCGTTTTTTTCAAGATTTGGGACGATATTCTAAGGGATTTCTTGCTATTGTTTACAGTTTCAAAGGCAATGTTAAAAATATAAGTTCTTTGTTCATACTAGCTTATTTTTTAATTAAACATTACATAAGTAAAATACACTAGTCAACAAAAAATACTTGTCAGCTACTTTGACAAATGCAGGTGTTCTAGACTAATTTGAGTGTGCCGATCCCAACTCTGACCTCTAAATTTCTCTACCACGTCAAGATGTAAAGTTATCTGGACTTCTTCCCGCTGGACTTAGGGGCTGTTAGCGACGAACATTGTGAAAGATTTCACCAAGAAATTAATTTAATGGAGACAAGATACCATGGCCGTTTCGATCCAAATATGGAGGGTAACTTTTGCTGGTTTCTGAACAGGGAAAACTAATGCTGCACACCAGCGCCAGAGCAAATCTTTAAAACATTTTTGAATAAATGCTTTATCTTCTTCTACTGTATGAAATCAAAGATATGTTTAACACAATTTTAAATGTTTAAGTAAAAATAATATTGCTTAAGTTTCAGTTGTATAAAACAGTCTCAATGTCAAATTTAAACATTGGTAGTATTTACAGTATAATTCAAAATCCTGACGTGATAGAGAAATTTGGAGTTCAGATCTGGAATCAGCACACGCAATTTAGTCTAGAACACCTATATTTTCCCCAGTGGCAAAAATATTATTGACCAGTGTTATCTGCAATTTAAGACTTTATATAAGGTACCAACAATTTTATTATTAGAATTTTTGGCGTCGACTACTAAGGTCATTTTGCGCCTTTTACACACAAGTTATATCTATACGCAGCCCGGGACAAACACAACCATCCATGCCCACGGCGGGATTCGAACCCACGACCAGGCGGACTCGAGAACTAGAAAGCCTACGCCCTAGCCCTCTCGGCCACCTGGCCGGCAGACTTTTTATAAAAGTAAGCTTTCTCAGTAAATATAGAAAACATTAATTTGTAGTCATTCCTTCATTTTCTCCCTATATTTTAAAGTATAATCAATGTAATGTACTCCCTAAAATGAAAGATGTCTAATCATCATCAATTAGGCAAAAACTTTTGTTTTTTGATACCATTATGCTAGATGACTATTCCAATCAGTAACTAAGTTTTATAAAAATACATGAAAATGTCAAGATTAAGTTGAAACTCCATGTAAAAGCGGTAAGACTGAATGATATAAAAATCATTTAGCTTTACATTGTAAATCAAAAAACCATCAGCCAGATTGGCAATGAGTTAGAATCAGAAATCGAGAAAGTAATTTATAAAAAAGATTAATTAAGGAAGCGTTTTTAATAAAGGATGGAAATAATGACTTGGCGAAGCCCACGTACGATCTGAGTGAGGATTGGCTAATGTTAAAATGACGCCATGTCCATGATTGGTTGTGGAAAAATTGTGTACATTTTATATTTAGTGTATAATAAGCCTCTGATGATGAGTGCCGAGATGGCCTCGAAAACATGTTCAGGCGGACATATGATGTTTATTATTGTATTATAAAAATTTCCATGAAATGCTTGGAGTTCCTCAGTGGGTGATGGGATGTTTCACCACTAATTTAAGATCCACTGGTGAAAAGAAAAGAACTAAGTGACTTTTGACCTCTCCAGGAAACACGTTGGAATGAACTTTTGCTACAGGATTGGAATTCTTCACTCACAGCGAGGTAGCCAAGCCAAATTGATTTCTGTAAATATATATATTTATTTGTAAATGGTGCTAATATTTGGACATGTTTTAGATTTAAATAATAGTATTTTATTGTAAATAAGTATAGCAAATTATAAGAAAGATCGTGTTTGAATAAATTGTTAAGATTTAAGATTGGAAACGTTTTTTAAAAGTCCATGTAAATTTGCATCTCATAATCATACTATTGTCCCCATCAAGAGTTGCTGTTCGAGTCAATTATGTCTTGTAGTTAACCAACTTTAATTTTGGTAATGTTTTAAAAGTATTTCACATTATCGGTATTTCATTCTTTAATGTATCTTACTCTTCTGAAATAAAAGCATTAGACGTTGATTTTCACGGCCGAATTAGAAAAGACTTTACGAACTTCTTCTCTTAATATATTTTATATTAACTTTCTACGCCCTGGCCATTAAGCCAAACTTCACAATTATGGAGTTATAATTACATCAAAAATGCGCACAGAATTTGAAATCGAATTTATCCTTTTATATAAGGAAAACTAAAGTAGAGATGACATTTAATATGCTCATGTTATTCTACTTTAACAAATGTCTTCATAATTCATGAGAAAACAATTTTGCTTAAATCAAAACATTTTCCAGCTAAAGTACATTTAACGCTTTGTGTTAAACTCAAAGCGATTACACGCTTGAATTCGAATTATAAAGAGTGCATTGGTAGCTTATCGCCACTTCTTTTAAGTTCAAAAGGAAAATTAAATTTATAAATATAAGATTTCATTTAAATTTTTAATAAAACATGTCGCATAGCAAACAGCTTAGTCAAAACGAGGTTAATTTGAAAACCACACTGAATCAATATCTGAGAAAGTGCGCCCAGGTCTTTATATATTCTGTGGTAGTTACAATGCATTCACCTTTGGAAAAGAGACTCGAAAACATAGAAAAAAAAAACTTCACGAAACGAAGGGAGAAAACCCAAGATGGACGTGCGAGAGAGGAAGGGAATAAAAGAGAAGGGCAAGAGTTAGATTACCATGCCTTGTGCCTTCTTCCCTTTAGCATGGAGAGGGGTTCCTTCAATCTCATCGTTGCTTGTGCGCGTCTTCTCATTCCCCTCCAACTTTTTTTTTTCTTCAGCGGCGAGTCCCCCGATGATTTTTTGATCAACCCGCGGCAATTTTTTGCCGTTGTGTCAATAGCACGAGCCCACACGGTGCCCACTTTGCTCGCGGGGTCAGCGACTGTTATGGTGGAAGAGAAACCGACGACGCCCTGTTATTGACTATCGTTATTTCTGGAAGAGTGGAATTGAAAGAACAGAAAAACCCTCTTCTTCCATCGCTACTGCTGCCTTCTTTACTCCAACGCGGGGGAAGAAAAGGGAACGAGAAGCTGAGATATGAAAAGGAAGCCGAGGAAGAAAAGAAAGAAAGGAGGAGGAGGGAAACCCTCAAAAGATTTCGTTCCCTTTCTCTCCTCCTCCTCGCATCAGCAACAATTTAGCGCACCATTACTTGCAGACCATAAAAAGGCAATGGAATCGCGTGAAAGTGAATTGAAAAGCCTGGTAACAACTGAGGGAATGGAAATTATTTTTCAACATATCCGAAATTGATAGAGAAAGGAAAAAATGTTTGCAAAAGTGTTATCTATACGGAAGATATCTTATTCCATATCTTTTACTTAAATATTTATTACAAATCAATAGCCACACTATTAACCAGATGATACTGTGACGTTCCAGTGTAGCAGTCACGTGTGTTACATATTTAACTAGGTAGGGGTCGGTATAATTAAAAATATTTTGTGTATTTAGTTGATTACGCGATTGTTGGGCCTTTTTTTGTAGTGTTTATAATGAGTGTGTGTTCGTTGTATGTGTGTGCTGTGTGCAGTGTATAGTGAAATATAAGTGCGCGTTGTTTGTTTTGTTGTATGAATGAGTAGTAAAAATCCTCCGTGGGCGATCATAAATGGTCCTTTGTTGGAGCAGCTATTGTTAGGATGCTTTCCGAGAAGGTTGCTCAGCTTCCAACGGGGGATTGTTGCGATCGCTTTCGGAGAAATTGTTGCGTGAGTTTTCGTTTGTTGTAAAATTTTGTTGTAAAATTTAAGAGATTCGTTTTTTTTTGTTTTTGTTTTTGATTCGGTCGTGGTATTGATCGAAAGCTGTTTTGTTGTATTTTTCCGTCTTGCAATGCAGTTTAGTACTTTTGTGATGAAAGTGTTTAAAATCACATGTAAAATCCATGAACTTTGGAAAAAGGAGTCGAATGTCGGAAGGAAAAGTAAGATAATATATGCAGAATATGATAGTCGTAATTTGCATAAATAACTCAATTTTTAATAATTTTCTTGGGACAATCTTATATTTTACACCTTTAACGTGACGACTTGAGCAAGACAGTCGAGGACTCAGGACGAAATGGTGCACGATGGAACCAGCGAGATGGATCTGCGCCCGTTCAGCGAAGGCAAGGCTGGAGCGCCAGACGGAAACCTCGTATGATTCAGCATAGGTGGGCGAGTATGTCGACAATCTCCGATGAGTGGTATAAAACAGTTAGTTAATGCGAGGGCAGCAACTAGACAGTTTTGTTCCGGTGTTCAAGTCTGCGGTGTCAACGGTCCTCCTGCCCTTGGCATGTTTGCAAGAACTTTAAGCCGTAACAACTGCGCTCGAGAATTGTTTAAGCTCAACCGTACTGTGAACTGCTAATGCTAAAATTTCACAATTCCGTTTGTAACTGTTTAGGAATAATAATATGATTAAATTCAGCTATACCTATTAAGCACCCTGTTGTGTAAGGGGTCTAGAGGTTTAAGTCAGTTGACAGTCGCATAGTAATATATAACGGATACGTTTGCTGGAATAGTGGGCAGGCTCCTATAACTGTATGTTGTTTACCGTTTGAAGGATAAGCTCAAGCTCGCCAGTGGGTGTGTGGGAGACATGAGGGCTACACTCGCCAAGAGGGGTTTCTGTTCTTCCCCCCTACAAGTACAGTAAAGGAAGTGCATCACGCTTCCATGCATAGAAAAGTGGAATATTTGATCCGGGAGTGCGTAGTTCTATATCAGCCACCCTCACCCTGATTAAGTATCCAGTTAGTCAGCACTGCCAACGCACGAATGAACCCCCACTTCACCTATTACACAGGCAGGTGTGCCGGTTACTTATTGTAATTGATATGTAAATATATAGCGTTGAGTCCTGATGATTGGTCGTTTTACTTAATAGTTGGGGCCCCAAAAGTACCTTAGTGAATTAATAGTAAGTTTTTAGTAAGGTGTAAGCAAAAATATAGATTATGTCTAATGATAATAAAGTGAATGTCGTTCTAATGGAATACAGCAGTATCGTGGTTTCTTTCAATTAAAATCGGTCTCGAACCTTAGCAATCTTCCACCCCGGGATCGTTCTTCGAACGTTAGGACCTTATAGATCATATTGTGGGGGCGGGGGTACGCTACAATACAACGGTAAAAATACTCGCAGTTTAAATTTACAGAATAATTCAATCAACGTATTTATAAAGTTGAAAGTTCGTTTCTCCATCGATTATAATAAGATTGTTTTGCCATTCACTATTCCTTATTCTTAATCTGCAATTTCTAATCGATAGTACGCGAGATATCAGCTGGTACTGCTGTTGACTTTCATTAACATTAGAAAGTGCGTTCTTCTTATAAAGTCAAATCAAAGTAAATTACAATTATATACAGGATTATTCATAATTCCCTTCGGAGTTTTATCAATGGGTTCTGCAAAAAGTAGAACAGATACAGTAAAAAATATTCAGATCAACAGATACGCAATCTCTCCAAATTTGTATCTACAAACAGTCCCATGGCGTTCCTGTAGAATTCCCCTCTAGATTGTAGAATTCCCCTCTAGATAGCAGAATTCCCCTCTAAGCAACAAATTTGGCAGCATTCACTGGTGAAAAGACGAGGTTTTGCATCGTGGAATTCGCGAAATGTGAGTCTGTTGTGGTTTCCAACGGCGATTTCGAGCGAAATGTTCCACTGAAGCATCGACAGACAAAACTGTTCTTGTGTGGTTTAAGAAATTCAAGGAGACCGGTTGTCTGTGCATTCTGAAACGACTAGGACCATCGGTTGACAATCGAGCAGGTGACACAAGCATTCACTAGTTGCCCGAAAAAGTCAACAAATCGTACAAAGATCTTGTGTACTAAAACCCGAGGTCACGTTCTGTAGCAGAACTGCGAGACAGAATCATGCACTCTTTTGCTAGTATGATAGTGGGCCGAGTGTGGTAGGAACAAAAATACAGAGCTGACATCTGCTATGTCCCCAAGGGTGCACATTCGAGCATCTAAAACTTGGAGAGATTGTGTATCTGTTGAAACGAATGTTTTGCTGCATGGGAGATGGTTTTTTCCACAATCCATTGATAAACAACGGAGGGCATTATGAATAATCCTGTATTAAGAAGTTGTTCAATATTGCTTAATGATTAGACCCTTCTTTATAATCATAAACTTTTAGTTTAAAGAAACAACTGTTGATGAGACTGCAAAGTGTTCTTTACATACAGCTATACCTTCATAAGTTGATCCTGCAAGTATACTTTCACTGCAGTAAACAGAGAAGACAACGAAATGATTCCATTAAGAAAACTTAAATATAAGTTGGGGTTATAATTGATTTCAATTAATTTTCAATATTATCTTTTAACTAGAAGGCTTTTTCGCTTATTAAAAACAAAAAACAATCCCAATTCTAATTTCTCTACTTAATAAAAAGATTTATTTATATACCACTGCTATTCACGTAGACCATTTGTATATAGAATAGCTTCCAAATAATTTTGCCGCCTAGAATAAGAGTTTATGGACCCGAATGGTAAAAGCAGAGATCGACACTCTTCGCATAATTTGTCGTTGCAATCAAATAGTCAAATACCACTGTAAAGTAGAAATTAAGACATTATGGAGAAAGCACTCCAACAAGTGGTATAAACAATATAAAAAAGGAAAGGAAAAACCTGGGAGTGAACTACGGACTAAAATATCGCTCCAGCAGCTCTAACTAAACTATCATGATTTTATTTAACTTAAGGAGGGTTGGGTTCAGAGAAGTCCGTAAGAATCATTTTAACAGTAATGTTGCTCAGTGTTCGCGATATCTCAGTTGGTTAGAGCAGCGAGAGCGATATTCGTGGCCTCTGGTTCAATCCTAGGCTAAGGTCAAAAACTCTCACCGGTGAGAAGAGTTAGCGCTATGTCGGTCAGAAATCCCGGTGAGAAAACTGTGACGTCATTTTAACGCGGTCAGAAACGCCAGTTAGTGCTGCTATGCCTAACCGGTTAGTCTCACCGTCCTCACCGAGAAAAAGACGGTTAGCCCAGTGAGAAATTACGTCATCATTCTCTCACCGGTGAGGGTTTTGACCTTAGCCCTAGATCGCGGAATTTTTTTTCCCTATTCTACACTATAATCATATACCAATTTTTTGTTGAAAGCTGTTTTTTCGAAAATATAAGTAGTAGTATCGGGAAAGCTGTCCATTAATGTCCGAAATACTGAAATTTTTATTATAATTTTCTTACGATGCTCAGGATGTCGCCATTTTGAACGAACTCTACAGTAATGCCATTTGAAGAGAACGACTGAATTGAACACGAATAGAAGCACGAAAAGTTACTGACGAATAGAGTACAGCAAATAGCAAGTGTGATTTGTTATTTCGAGGATAATTAAAATAAATGGTGAGAGTTGACTTTATATTAAGAATTTGATTTTCTTGTATAGATTATGAAATAAAGCTATTAATACTTTCAAAAAAATGATATTTAATAAAACCCAGATGAGAATGAGCAAGCTATCATTACCAAGCGAACTTAAAAAGTTTATATCTCCGTTGGAGTAGTCCAATTTTGAATTTTTTTTTCAAATTTATATTTTTTATTGAGTCTACTACATGCACATGTATTAATTCCAACGATAGTAGCTGTCATATATAGATATACTGAATATCGATGATCGATAATTATGATTTTTCGGTAGCATCCATCGGAATATTGGCCACTGGTCAATACAAAAATTTATTAATTTTATCTGCATCCTACTATTAAAATGTTTTGATTCCACTTTGCAGTGACTCGCCATTTTCAAGATATAGCATATTTCGGAATTCTCTTTTTGACCGATATCTCGGGGACTATTGGCCCCACAGAAATTTGGATGCGGTATTAGTACTCAGCGATAAAAGACGCACTCATTTCATATATCATATGTCTCGCGCCTTACAAAAAAGTGCGGACAGACGGAAATACAGAATTCAGTACCAAACTTGTCCTATCAATTTTTATTTATTGTATTTATTCAATTAATAAACACTTAAATTCCCAATAACTTTAACACACCCTTTTCCCCAGCGAATTCCAAATCCGGTTATTCGGTTATTGAAAGACAGCTGATTCGATTTTAAACAAAATTAATAATATAAATAAATAGTTAAGAAATATATAAAGTATCAAACTATACTTAAATAAAATCTAGACTCTAAGAAATAATTTTACATGAATTTTAGGATTGACCTGTTGCCATCTTCTCGTATACATATGAAAACGGATCGATATGTGACAACGTTATTTTTTTTTTTTTGGATGGAGGACAATTTTATTCCGACTGACGAAGGTTTGCGTATTCAAAGGAGACGATGCGAATCATTTTTCCACATGGTCACCCATCCTATTCAGACATTAGTCCCATCGGGAGGATCACTGATGTTCATTCCGTCGTCAAAAAATGATGGACCCCATCAGCATCAACCCTCTGGATAAAAATTGGCTTCTTCAAATCGTCATCGGTTGGCTGCTTGCCTAGCTTAACGGCTCCTTCAATTGCCATTGACAGTGACAGAGACGACAGTCACGAAATTTTATCCGAGGATTATTATAGAAAACTACCCAAAAGGCAAAGAGGGGGACATCTCTATTTAGATATTCAATTGTCTGCGTTCTATCATTTTACGACGAAGGAATTCTATTTAATCGAGACTATCTGCTGTTTGATATAATTTTAATCAGAGCGAAAACTCCGTTAGTTCAAACTAATAATAGGCCTACCCATGTAAACGCAAATTCTTTGACAAGTGAAATCAATTTGTACTCGTTCGACATATTAAGCAAATGAACGAATTTTTTTAAAAAAATATTTTATTGTTCTTCGCAATTCGCTGTGAACTATTCGAATAAAATTTTTGTTCTTTTTTTTTAAAAATCTCATTCTTCCTTAATAGATCCAATTTAATAAGCAGAACTAGTTAATTCTATTAGTCATTGCGGAATTGCCATAGACGATATTTTGTATCATCAATTAAATTGTGATTGAAGCGGATGCAATTATTTTCGTAGGAAAAATAGACTTCAAAACTAATGGGCTGAAAACCATTGAAAATATTCAAGCGAATGAATTTAATCGTCGCAAAAGCTGATTTTCTCATTATTCTGGTTCACTACAGCGTTAAGCCTATTTTCCGTTCAACTCAAATGGATTCTGCCTCGCCTGAAATGAATGGAAATTTTTAAATCAACATAATTTTCCCGAATCATTTCCGAAATATTTTTGCACAAAGATTATAGCGGGAGGAAATTTTTCAGACAAGCAAAATTAAAAGAATCCAAAACAATATTGGGCTCGAGCGCTATGGACATCCAACGAAAGGGATTAAAGGCGACTTTTTGAAACGGCGAATTTTTAATTTTTTTTTTATCTTTATTACAACTTTTATTCAGAAAACTTAATATTTAACTCAAACTTAAGAATAATTGAGGTTACGGTATGTAAATATACGAGAATATAATCAGATATGAACAGAACATTAATTGAAAATAGGATTAACGTCAGTAATAATAATTGTAAATAAAATCAAACCAGATGAAAATGAGCACGCTATCATTATCAAAAAAAAAAAATTAAAAATTTATACTTATTACTGATTCTACTATATGCAGATACTGGGTGGTTATAATTAAACTTTTCCTACTTAACCATCTCTATGTCGAAAACTAGCGATCGCACAAAGAGGAACCGTAATATGAACATTGCCAGGGATATCGGGAAAAGAAATAATCAATAAGCAATACCATTAAAACACTTTTATTGCGTTGCGATATCATACAATATGCCTAGCTATTGTGGACGTATCGTCCATCAGACTACAAAGTTTGGTCGAAATGATGTCCATCAGGTCCAAGACAGTCTGAAAGCTTCACCAATAACGCCCTAATCTTTTTGTTCAAGACCTTGTTAAGTCTTCAACGACTGCACTGTTAAAGGCCCGTGAGCTAGCAACACTTATAAACGATAATATATAACCTGGTGTTCTAGTATAGTAATAATCGGAGCGATGACTCATGCAAATCTAGTGACCCATAATCTGGACATTTACTTTTTTATGTTTATTGCTTGAATTATCAGGTTCCTGCGGACGATTCCACTGTTGCAAGGTGGCAATGGTGTTTATTGCTTGAATTATCACGTTCCTTCGCTCGGACAGTGGCGCACTCTAAATACCGCCTTCCCTGAAAGATGGATTGGGCGAGGTGGGCCTGTAGCCTGGCCAGCTCGCTCACCTGACCTCAACCCACTTGATTTCTTTGTATGGAGCCATCTCCAGAGCCTAGTGGACACAGCGGATGATCTTGTAGCACAAACTGCTGTTGCTGCTGCTGCCATTCAAGATACTCCAGACATGTTTCACCGAGTGCGAGAATCCTTACGTCGGCGGTGTCAACTATGTCGCACCACTGGTGGCCCTCACTTCGAACATTTGCTTTGAACTGGCGTCGTTATTGTACGTAATGTTTACAGCTTTTGTTGCCTCTTTTGGTTGGCGTCTAAACCAGAGGACACACATGATGTACACGAAACCGTATTATTGTCATTAACATAAAAGTGTCTTGCATATAAAACGTGATAGCTCCTGAACAATGTACTTGCGACCCCACATTGTATTAAAAGTAAATGTTCATTCTGGTCACCTCTGTCATTGCTTACAGTTATACACACTTTTTCAGAATCACCCTGTATATAAATCGCATCGGTATCGGCTGTCATATATAGAAATACTGAATATCGATTATCGATAATTATGATTTTTCAATAGTATGCATCAAAATATTGGCCACTGGTCAATAAAAAAAATTTATTAATTTTATGTGTACTATTAAAATGTTTTGATTCCATTTTGCTGTGACTCATCATTTTTCGGGCTACAGCATATTTAGGATATTTTCTATGTTATACCGATATTTCGGGAACTATTGGTCCCACAGAAATTTGGATGCGATATTCGTAATCAGCGAAGACAGACGAATTCATTTCATATATCATATGTCCCACACCTTAAAAAAGTGCAGGCAGACGGATATATAGGAAAAACAATAAACTAGAGAAAAATAAAGTCACCATAAATTCAATTGTCTCCTTGTTATTATATTTTAGTTAAAACATATTGCTGTAAGTTAAATTGAGGTAAGTTTAATTGTTGTTAAAATATTAGCTCAGACAACCGAAGTCATTGAGGAGCCTTCTGAGTGATGAATTAAAGAGTTTGCAGATGCTGAAGAGTTCGAAATAGCTCTTAAAAAGTTTGTAGATTTTTTTTTTTTAAACTAACAATTTTTGAAGATGCATTTTTTAAAATTAGCAATAAGTACATTAGAAATGAAAATTGGAAATAGAACTGAAAATTGAAATAAATGAGTTCAGGGCTCATCATCAGATTTCTTTTGAAATACTTTAATTGACGCTCGTACATGAATAGAATATAGGAATATTATAAATGATTCATTCGATTTTCAAAATATTACACATACAGATCTAATTGATACCTAAAAAGAACCGTAAATTCGCCAAATTTTCCTCACATTTTTTCCTACAAATGGTATATATTTGCCCCTCTGGTCAACGGCACACGTCCAAACTCTCACTTGGTATTTCCACGGTTTCAGTTGGCACGCATGGTCGACTCGGTGCTTTTCCTTTAATGGAAAAGGAGGACGAGTTATATTAAACAATTAACTAGGAAAATTTTCCTTTAAAAATTATAATTTGAAAGTTAATAAAATAAAACATACAGTTCACTAATTATAATCCAAATTATTGTTGATTTGTACGAGATGTACAAATTATAATCCCACAGACAACCAGTGGTCCTTAAACTTCCTTATACCAGCACAAAATGCTCTGTTTACATGACACTTCTTTTTTTATACTCTCTTCTGAATGCACGCATATCGCATATTCTAACAGAAACTCTTTTTCTGTTTCGTCGCATTTTGTAAAGGCACTGCATTCTTGCTGCCAACAGGGTGTATCACGACGCAAACCTGGTGAGTTTACGGTTCTTTTCATGTATCACTTGTATAATTATGTGTAATACTTTGGAAAAGTATTTTAAAATCGAATGAATCATTTATAGTAGCTCTGTATACTTCAGGAATCTAATTACTGAATAGCATCTATGAAGAAAACAATAATTTAAATCATCTCAAGATTGAGTGCGACGTCTATCAAATAAAATTTATGGCGACTTCATGCTTTTCTCTTATTTTATTATATTATATTAACACATGGAAGTGGTTTCACTTATCTCTTTCTATATTATATCCTATTTTCCACAGTTTCTGGCATATTGTATTATTTATTAATAGCAAATTATTTATGCAAGTATTATTAACTATGATTAAAAAGATTTTCAAGCATAGCCCCACTTTGGACTCTGCCTTGGAAAGATTTTCGAATGTTATCGGATAGCAGTCACTTTTACCTTTTAATATTGAATTCTGGGAATCTAATGCAATACAGAATTTCATGTAGGCTATAACCCGCATGACTCGAGTGTACGAATAGGACGTGAGAGCAATTGGCCGGTCGATCTCCACTTTCAGAGAGAAATGTTTCCATTTCGTGTCTATTATTTAAGCAGTATTTGTCTATAAAATCCAGAAATGATTGTCAATCTTTCCCTTACACTCTCTCAATTTTTTAAATCTGTAATTCGAGACCGGGAATGCCAACTTTCTTTCATCTTGTGCAACATAAGTGTTCGTTTTAAATTAATCTTTTCTCTTTTATAAGCAAAATGCGATTGACGGTGGCAAGATTTTGTTTCATGTACTCGATTTTACTACTCATATCAAAGATGCATCTCTGAATCAAGTAAGTTTCTGATGGCAATCAGGACAATTAACATCCAAGTATTTAAATGGTAAATAATTTCATTAATCGAATTGAAACGCTGAGCTGGAATTTATTATAATTTTCAGTGATAGATGATAAAAAACCTCTACATAAAAAACAAGAAAACTAAAATTTAATTGCATTATATGCTAGATTAAATTAAAAATTAAATTTTATCAAAATTTCTAGAATCCTTTTTTACAATCTCTATAGAATTTTAGCATGCACCTTAAAGAAAAATTACTTCAAAAATATAAATTACTTTATGATTTTTTTGTACTTGCACAGTTTTTAAACATGCTTGTTCAGCTGTGTTAAATTTTTTGATGTCTTTTTCTCATCCTGAAGATCATACAGTCCATCCAGAAACATTATTCAAGTCATTTGGTTTCGTTCTTTTTAAGTTGCACACATAGAAAACATTTAAGTAAAACGGTCCATCTTAAAAATAATAAAGCATGAAATTTTTTAACGTTTTTTTTTAATTCTTATTTCTCTCAATCTTAAGTTTAATTACTAAAGGAATTTCGCGACATTAAATTTTATATTGTTACTAGAAGAGGTACCCGGCGTTGCCCGGGATAATTACACTTGCACAAACTTTTCCTTTCATTGTTAGTCATGAGATATATATTGTTGGTTCATGCAGTGTGTTTGTGAATTGCGTGCTGATACCATTGTTGATACCTATTGTTGTACCAACTTTGCCTTGCATTGTTGGTCATGAGATATTTCTCATTAATATGCCTTGCCATAACCATGAATATCGATTTTTTATCGATATTTATTATTTTTCCGAAATCTGAGGTAGACAGTGACCTTCCTCATGCTTTAAAGGTCATGTATGCGAAATTTTATCAAGATCGGAATAAAACTGTAGATTTGTATAAAAAACGTACACACAGATCCACAGACCCACACACAGACCCACAGACCCACAGACGCACAGACCCACAAACATCCTTCTTTATATATATAGATTAAATATTGTTTTTATAAAGTCATAAAACCAACAAAACATGGACTGCAGGAAAAAATTTAACAAAAAAATTGTTTATAATTTTTACCTCAAAAAAGAGTGTTTAACAAAGAGAGAAGAAGAAAAAAAATCGAATACCATTAACCGTTCTCGGAACATCATGTTCCATCCGGTTCTATTCGGAGCACGTAGCCTGGAGAGAAAAAGAAGGAAAGAGAAAGAGAGAGAGGGACCAGCTTCCTTAATGCCAACATAAACGCCAACGGTCTCGGCTCCTTTCTAGAGGTTTCCGCGTGTTTTTAAGCCAAATCTCATCTTCATCATAACAATTTTTCTCGCCAAGTGCCCGGATCGAAATAACACTTGGGCGGCCGAGATCTCGTTTGTTTGCCGTATAATTAGGTCAATTGTAACCGGGAACCAGCGACAGTAAATTTACAATCACCATGGTGATAATTGGAAGAAGGTAATGGCTTTACTTACTAGTGCGCAATTTTCATTCCAATTATACAAAGGGCAATATGACATTACTAAATTACTCGAGAACTTCGGAGTCATTCCAAGGGTGGCTGGTGCCTGCGCCTGATAAAAGAACGGATGGGTGGCTAAAAGTGCGCCCCCACATCCGCCTGACTTATTACGGGGGTTAGCCAAATTACCTTCTGGTGTCTAGGCGACTGAAATATAAACGCAATTGACTTTGCCGAGGGGAAATGTAAAACCCTTTCAATTCTCCTACTGAGTGTGAGTGTGAATGTGTGTATGTGTGTGTGTGATTGTGTTTTACCCTACTTTTCTGCCTTCTGACTTTGCAAGTCCCACAGCTTGCAGTTATTCGCGCACGCGTTGCTCGCTGGATGTGAACGTGTCTGTTGCATTCAGCTCACAAATCAACGCCACCCGTGAACTGTGTATGATAACTATATATCGACAGGCCGTGGCTTTTCTCCTTTGACAATGGCGCAGCGAAGAGATTGAATAAGATATAAGGGGGAAAAAAAAGAAAGCTAAAGCCCTGAAAGGGAGAAGAAAGGAAAGTAGAAAGAAAGAAAGTAAAAGATAGAGGAAAAAAAGAAGAAAGAAAGAAAAGAGCTGCGACGACGACCAACCGAAGAAAACCACCGTCGACGGCGTTTCTTTTTTTTTCAAGAGACGGATCGACGAGAAAGGGAGACGACGACGACGACCGAGATAGTCGAGCGCCACTTGGCTTACAACCTAGTCGACAAAAGCGCATCGATTTCCTTTTCTTCTTAATGGGATGCAATGAAAAAGTAATTTGGGCACCGACAGTTTTAGTCACGAGGAATTAGGAGTGCCAATAAAACACAAGTCTCCCAAATCAACGTTGAATTCGAAGCAATAGCGGGGACCTGCACGGCTACCGCCATCTGGCCTTTGCTGCCGTAAATAACACAAGTCACTGTTAATGAGGTTTCGTGATGGCAATGAGATTTACAACCGAAAACCGCAGGACTACAAAAATTAAGAGCCTCAGCGAACCGGCAATAATTTCGAATTGGCTCGGTCTGCTCTATACAAAAACGGACTTCCAACGTTAAAAATGATGTAATGATATAATGCAATGTAACGAATACAAATACTATAAAGCCAATAAAATTAAAGCTAAACTATGTATATAGAAAAAAAAATAGCAAAACATTTTTAATTTTAGAAGCGAATTAAAATAATTAATTTTTCTTAATCATTAAACCAGAAGAGATACGTTTACGGAGACGGCATCTTATCTACAAGTTACTATGTTTAAGAATTAAAATAAGTATTGCGTGAAAATTTAGGGCTAGAAGAAGATTTATGGAAAAGCTCTATCAGATAGCGCCCTCTGTGTGAGCTGCATAAATTTCATCGCAATTTAATTGTCTTGATAGCGTTAACCGAAATTTATTATCGGTTACTACAACTGGAAGAGTGTTGTTGCGTCGAAACGAAACGAGAGAGCAAAGAGAGAGAGAGAGAGAGAGAGAGAGAGAGAGAGAGAGAGAGA
>JAHWFO010015474.1:2927225-2940379 GCA_023313115.1 Rhysida immarginata
GTAATAAATTTTTAAAAGTGTGAAGTTCTTTTGTAATCACCCTGTATTAAAAACAGACGTTATCACTGGTTCGTACTAAAATGTTCATTATTTTGTTCGAGGAAAACCAAATTCGGATCAAGTCCCGAAGTCAAGTCCTAGAAAGAGCCTCAAAAATGACAAAGACCAACTTAAGGGAGGGGATAAGTTATTTGTCAGTGAAGTATTAATGTCTGAGTGTAGCAGTTTCCTTATTATGTGACAAATGTTTCAGATTGCGGCGTTCTGTAGAATTCTGATGAAATTTTTATAATTAATGTTGTCAGTCTTTTGTCTGGTACGTGTGAAAAACCCCACTGTTAGAGATAACGACAGAAAGGATAATCAAAAAGGGGGGGGGGGGCCTCTAAACACAAAAAAAAATTAAAAAAGTAATTTGGGCAACCAAGTGGCCATCTTCAGAGATAATAGATAAAAGTCAATTCTCTTTTTGGATTAGAGCCCCCCCCCCCCATTTTTGGTTGTTCCATTCCACAGTTTTTGCTTAATTAATTTTTGTTTAGAAAAGACAAGGTTTACTGTCTGTTGGCTGCCGTAGTTGTTTTATTTCTTGTGCAAGTTCTACATATTTAGTGACCTTCTCCGTGTATATCTTTTGTAAATTAAGTGCATTGGAAATGGAAATATCAATTACGTAGCCACTTTGTTTATCTACGAGTGTTCTTTTTTGCAGAGGGTTTTAGCTTTTTTGGTGGCAATCCAACAGTTCGTACACCTGCATTTATGAAAGGCTCTTTTAATCATTATACGTAAAATCCCATTACCTCACTTTAACGTATATTTCAAAATATCGCTCAAATTTAAAATTCCTGGCAGAATACTTATTCTTTTAATGTTAAAAAGTTTCTGTTTAACGTACTTCAAATTAACGTACATTTCAGAGTAACGTTCTAGGTAAACAATCTTCTCATTACAGCGATCTGATTGGTCAAATGTAGCAATGCAGTGCAGTAACAATTTTTAAGAAAATATTTTGCACGAAATTTTGGTACACGAAATATTTAACTTATTGTTAGTGAGGAAGGATTTTTGGGAAGGCAGGTTTCGCAAACAAGGCAAACTGCAATTACAGATTTTTTCATAGATTAATCTACTGTAATATTATACAGAACTCGTCTGTGTTCGTATTGTATAAAATAATGTATTTTATTATTCTGTACATCTTTTGTGATTAAATAAAAATGTATATTAGAAATCTGGAACACTATATGCAGTCTAATGTTTTGTGTGTACATACTGTGTGTATTGCGCACAAACAATACTATACTGCATTAGGTAGCTTGTATGGGCTCCCCCCCTCGCAAGTTTCAGACTAACATTAAAAGAATAAGCATTCCAGTTCCCCTGGTGTAAGTTAAAACAAAGTTTTACTGTATAAAGATACGAGCAATTATCACATAACCATAAAATGCAGCATCAAACATGGTGCTGATAAATTTGATGTAAATAATTTGTGTAAGTGGTTTTTGAGGCTCTCTTTAGAAGAGACATTCCATGCAGAGTGATCCATGTCCCCAACAGACTTAGAGCAGGTTTTTTGGGGGTTTTTTTCCCTGTTGGTTAAGACTGATTACCTGCTAACAACTTATCTGTATATTCTTCCTCATATGATCTTTTGTTTATCACAACATCTAAAACTTGATGTTGACATGTCATACTTCCTGGTATAATTACAAGTTCACAATTAGCATTCTTAACATCTTGTTTTACTTTTTTTTAGTTAAATGCTCCCTCATGGGATCCAAAGCGAGTAATCCTTTTCTTTTTAAAAAAGATTTTGGACGTTTACACCAGACATTTTTAATCCAGTCAGCTTGGCTTATGCAGTGAAGTCAACCGCATCGCCTCTCGGGGCTAAATATCCGATTCTAAGACGACCTAATTTTGAAAAATAAACACCCAAACTCGTCTTATATTCAGATAAATACGGTAATAAGACAGTTAACTTATTTTCATAAATATCATGTTTGCAGACATATAAGATTTATAAAATAAACAATTTGACTATCAAAAGCTAGAGGTTTATACAGAGCATTAAATACATCCACATTTTATTTCTAAATTTTCATTTAATAAAATATGATTCGGAGAAGAATAACGACTAAGAAGAAGCTTACTTAAACTTTTAATAGATTATCGTTTAACTCCAGATTGTTATAATGCAGCTTTTGAACATTAACGTTTCTGTAAACGTTATCAACATAAGAGCATTTAATTTCAAATCCTTTTCAATAGAACTCGAGTTATTTATAAATAGGAGCTGAATCAAAATTGTAAATAAATTTAGTGATTAATATTACCATGGGAAAAAATGCTAAAAAAAATGCAAAAAATGATTTCCTGAGCTTGCTAAGAAAATTCACGGTGCGTCTACTGATTTAAAGCATTTCCGATAATGGCAATTAAGGCTGCGTGCGAGTCGAATAATTTCAAGAAAACTTCGATTTGAACCATTCGAATATGCTATCAAACCTGCATTAAAACAATTCGAAATGAATTGATCTGTTTCTCGAGTCATTCGAGCCTTTATCGAATTCATTTGAACTAGCATTGAAGTTTGGCTGCTGTAACGAATTGTGTGATTCATTCAATTAATTTGTATACAACAGCTTTTGAATACCTTATTCGAAACCTATTCGAATGGCCTTTGAATATTCCTTTCGAAACCATTTGAACATATTTCTTTTGAACATACCTTAGTTTTCTTCACTTTTCTCAACATATTTGTTGTAATGTTTCCGTATGAAAGATCTAGATGATGAATTTGGTTCCATTTCTAGCACTATTGTTCTAACGTTAAAGTTAACGCTGCAGTCGTACGCGTACGAGTGGTTCTGAAATCTTTGAATTTCAATTAGGTATTTTAACTAATTGAAACTGCATTTACATGTCCCCGAAGATTTCTAATGGATTAGTCCGCCATAAACACCGAAATGAGCTATTATTTGTAAGTAGTTATAAGCTTATTTTCGGATGTATTCGAAGGTTTCGAATGGTATCGTTCGGATAAAACCAATTCGAGCTTACAGGAGTGATCAGCCTCCTTGAATCGAATTAATCGAATGGATTTGATTTCAATTCAAATGTTTTTGAGCTTTTTCCGAATCCATTTAAAATTATATTTGTTTCGTTTGAAGCAGGATTTGTGGTTTTCAAATGAATTCGTCTGCACCCTTATTCGACTCGAGTTAACACTCGTACGCAGCTTTAATGGCAATGATCATTTCCGGAACGGCAACGCTTCAAAAGATTTCTCTCTTCGTTTATTTTTGTTGATGAAGAAAATCACTTTCCTCTCAGTCTCTCTCTTGACTCTTCTAGATTTTCTGTTTTCTTCTTCCTCCTCCTCCTTGAAGTGGCGTCAAGGCAACGTTTCCTTGTGTTTTTCTTCCCCCGTCCTGTCACTTCCATTTCAAGGTTGACTGCGGACATTGTAAGGACGTGTGTCCGCGGCTGACAACACAAACGTGACGCCACAACGCCCACCGACTTCAATCTCTTTTCTTCATCTACGCTGATGAATCGACGAAACCCTACTACTGCTACTACTCGTACTACCACCATTCCTACTGCATAAGTTGCTTCATTCCTTCTAACCTGTTTTTTCTTTAATAAAGCTTTAAAATTTCAAACAATTTTTTTAAACATCAGAATTACTGTTAAGCTGTTTATAAGTCGAAAAACACGAAACAGCTAATTATTTGAATAAAAGATGAGAGATAAATACTACCTTAGCAACTTCACTTCCCTGGAGGAGTTGCCTGCCGTAAATGAATTCTGAATACACAGCCTCAACGGAAGGAATTTTATATCATTTATTTAAACGTAAAAGCTTTTGGTAGAAGTTGCTTTTGCTAATTTTAACATAGTTCGGTTTTCGCGAAGAGGTAATTGTAAGGGATTCAAACTACTTTAATGCCCAATTTAATCTGGACTGGTGATAGAAGCTTTACGAGACATTCCCCGGGGTGTAATTCCTCTGAAATACCCCAATATGCAGCAAATTTAATGCTAGATGGCAAAGCTAAATGCATTTTGAGAAACTCCAACTCTAATGCAACAAATCCCCCCCATTATATTGTAAAGCAGGAGCTTTGTTGCGCTTTAAAGCGAACTCCATTAACATGAGAATCTCCAAGATAATGTATTATGATTTTTTAAGTACACAATCAACAGAGAACAAGAGATTCAATTAAAAAATACACGCTACTATGGGAATTTGCTCAGACAGATAGCCTCCCAGGTACCATCAACGTGGCTATAAGAATGAATGAATTTAATATAATTTCTAGAATTTCAAATTAGATATTGACTTCCTACACCAACGTTTTTAACGCATTCGCTTTAATATATTTAAAGCGCTCAGAGTCAATGTGGGCAGTTCATTATCTATCAATTTATTATCTCCATTTAATTAACTTAGAAAACTTGATATTTTACAAAATTTAATTAAGGAACGTTAATATTTAATTTATAATTTTATCGAAGGTACTGATTTAATTATAAAACGGAAAGTGCTTTTGTTAAATGTTCGGTATCCGTTAAGTGCTCATACATGTTAAATCCAAATATCTCAAATACAAAGGTTGAGTCAAAAGTAGTGGCCGATTACCGCGCAAACTTTTATATGGGCACCAGACAGGAACTACTCATTGCTAATCTTCAAAGTAGAGTCTATCATGCTCGATGGTCTTCATTCAACGATCAGCCAGTTGGCGGATGCCCTCGCGAAACCACTCCTCCGGTTTCTGGGCGAAAAAGTCACGCACGGCGTCTTCATCCTCACTGACATTGGCAAAGAGCGCCATGGACCGGAAGGGCGCCATGGACCGGAAGAGATGGTAGTCGGAAGGTGTCAGGTCGGGGCCGTATGCTGGATGTGGCAGAACCTCGATTTTTTTCCAGCAGTTGACGACACACCTTCACCCGTTGTTGTGCTTGCGCGGGCGTCAGCTCGTAGGGCACAACTCGGCAGCTCCTATTGACCTTTCCCATGGCGTGCAGATGTCGAACCACACTCGATAATGATGTCCCGATGTCCGCCGCTAATCCACGAGTGGTGCTGCCTGGGTTGGCTTCCACTTGTTGCCGTAGGGCTGCGTCATCTACTTCTTTGGGTCTTCCGCTCCTTGGCCCATCTTCCAGGCCCATGTCTCTACACACCCTGACCTTCTACCCTGCAAATTTCGGCGGCTGCTGCTTGCGCACTGGTCCCCTCTTTCCAACAGTGACGAAGGAGCCCGCGTATCACCAATTTTTCTGCCATATTTTTACACTGGCTGACGCAGGTGGCACAATATCTATAGCATTCAAATTCGTAGTGACGTTTCTACCCACTCTTTTCTCTTAATAAACTGCGATATACCCTTGTGGTAAATGGTCTTCGCCCAGAATTTGTCAAACTCTAACCCCCCCCTCCTGAGTCGGTCACTACTTTTGACTCAACCTCTGTAATATTCAATAAACGTATAGTATTTATTGTAAATAAATTGTGTTAATATAAATAGAAGACAGGCAGTTTCGCAAAGTACTAGCGAAGCAAATATATGTCTTTCCTTGTACCAGACCGAGTCAAGGAAGGTGACACCAGCCTCGAAGGCAAATCAAGGAATTGTTTGGAATTTTAAGGCTGTGTTGCACTTTCAGCTTACTCCAGACGAGTATGCTGTGAACAGCGTACCTGGAAGCCCAACACTGGCACTCCAGCAGCACGACAACGCTTCTGTATACAAAGTCAGATAAAGGCCAAACTTCAAGAACTTGAGAGGAGCTACCCCATGCTACATACAGCCCAGATCTTGCGCTTTCAAGCAACTACTTATTCCAGTCCATAGTCCATTTCTTACGCAGACGGAGATTCAACAATGTGGAGGAGGTCGAGAATGGATGCCTAAAGTTGCCAGCGCGGAAATGAACTTTTTGCGCAAAGATGACGACAAACTGTGGAAAGTACTTCGATGAATAAACTCAGTTTTGTTTTTGAGTTGTTTGAACTTTTCATTACGCGTGAGAAAGAAACGAGCTTTTGACTCAATTTAGCAATATATTTTAAGTCTCTTGCTTAATATTTAGTTCAATAGAAGTTTCTTTAAGAATGCAAAGTACTGAAAAATTCTTTAATAACAGACTTTTTATAGAGCAAAATGAAGACTTTTATTCTGTTATGGTTAAGCCTGATCATAAAAAACTCTCAAGATTTACAATATCAATTTAAATCAAAGCAAAGACCCTATAACAAAATCTTGCCAACTAATTCACGCAACGCAACGCAACAGAAGAAATGAAAAACTTTCACCGGTTAAGTCGCTATTGCTCTTCCAAGGACTGTGTCTAAAAATTCCGATCACAAATGACCAAATCACGTGACATATCGGCAATATTACGTACCTGGTCTTTAGCGTTCAAGTTTATTGTTTAAAACAAAATTTCCTTATAGTATATAAAAAAAAAACCCAACAACGTTAAATATGACTTTCGTGAACGCATCAGTGATTTGGTCAATTGCGATCGGCATCGATCGGAATTTTTAGACCGCGCCAAAGATAAAGCCTCTTACGATGCCAATCAGATGCCTCTACCGTTCTCAGTTCACTTCACATTCTTAAACGTTTCTATCCTCATGGTACCGTATGTACAGGGAGAACACAAATTATTGGAGCGGTTTCATGATTTTATTGTAGGTGTATTATTTAACATATCATAAACAAAACGATAAGGGGTTTTCTCCAAATTTTTATTCTTGGAACGGACACCAGTATCAACTTCTCCTTATTGACTTATATCAGCGTAAGTAGAAGAAGTTGATACTGGTGTCCGGTCCAAAAATATATATTTGGAGAGAACCCCTTGTCGTTTTGAATTCCGTCGTTTTGTTACGAAATGTTTTTGAAAACCTTGGGTTGAAAACCCTGCATGTTATAAACAAAAAACTCATGAGAAAAATTTCGATTTTTTTTTCAAGAAAACCTTTATCTCTCCATGAATATACGTGCTATTCTCATACAAATATACACAGAAAAGTAAAAAAAGTCTCATAATCATATGCTAGAGCATTTCAAGCTACAACGCATTATTATTTTTTACAGGGTGATCCCAAATATTATTTTATGTATTCAATTTGTTGCTGATCCCTATTTGCCTTCAGGATAATTCGTCAAGTATTTTTCTAGATATTCGACAAAACGTCTACAATCAAAGGTGTTCATATTATTTTGTCCAACACCTATACATCTATGTATTTGTAAAGTTTTGTGATGATATCTTAAATAATACTCTTACAATAAAATCATGAAACCGCTCCAATCATTTGTGTTCACACTGTTTAATAATCATAAACGCTGTAATTTATACGTAGCCACTTTTCATTGCTTTATAGTTGCAACAACAATTACTTTTGCACTAGTTTCACTGATAGATATTTTCTCTTCTAATTTTACACGTTTAAGATTATACAGTGCGTTTATTTCAAAAATAGGGATATTTCTGAAATGAATTCCCCATATGTAGACAACAAAAAATGTTTATTTACAACGCGGATCCGTAAATATATGGCTTCCGAGTTATTGCCTTCCAAACAATATTCACCGGAACTTTTCTTTCATCTCGCGCGACATGTAAGCTTATGACAAGGCTTGTAAACATTGCAGATAAGGAACATTCACTTGAGTCGGTAACATTCGTGTGCTGATAGAAGGAGTTGCGTCGACAACTTCCAAAATCTCTTCCTTTACGCAAGATCTTGGTTGTCCCCTTTTCGACAGCACGAGGTGCAAACTTCCCATGTTCACAGAGGCGGCGATTGATACGTTCAAATATATTCCGATTTGGACATCTTCGTTGTGGATTATTATTACTGGAAAAATGACGAGCTTGTACTGTTTTGCCGTCCACCTTGCCATGCATATCTGATAACTCCTGATTTAAGTGTATGTCGCACCGTACAGACTTCATTGCTTTATCTGTTTATCAATTTGTGAAGCTTTTGCGTTTACGACTGTTAATGATGATTTACTATACGAGGCGAAAACTTTTAAATACAGCACATGACTTTCAAACTTTTAGAAAAGACTTTCGAAATTTTTCAAAGCAGTTTTAAAAACACCAGGATGTTAATATGCAATATATTATGATAAATATCCCATAAATTGAGCAATTTACGCTGTGCTCATTTCAGCATAATTAAGCAAAGAATTCTAATAAACAGTTATTGGCGGATCAAGTTCTTCAATCAAATTACACTACAGCTTCATGTCGATGAATATGGTTTATACCTATATTGCCCACGTGGCCCATTGAAATGTTCCCATCACTCAAATGTTATTCAATTATCTGACAAGAATTTTTTCGAGCACTATCATAACATAATATGATTGATATTGAGCTAATTAGTCCATAGTGCATCGGCCGTGATCGATGGCGGTTCATCGACAGAGGACATCGGGCGGCGAGTCACGTCATCCCAGCGCTATAATAACTTTTCGATCTCTTATACTGGTCAAAAATTTAATCTTTACGAACAAATTTCCCCCATTTGTTTTCGCGACAGCGTTTACTGTCCATAAATACTGTGGGAGAGGAAATGACTTTTTCGTTTTGTCATTTCAATTAAAAAAAAAGAAGAAAAGAAGAACATTTTATACGAGTGCTCTTCTTGAGGCGAAACGAAACTTTTCCTTTGTTTTTGCTTCGGAGAGAGACAGATGAATGCGCACAAAAACCCATAAAAGCGAATTGTTCTCCCTCCTCCTCCTCCTTAGGCCTCCTTCAACAATTTTGTCTCGCAAACATTTAGCTTTTCAACGTTAAACTTTATTGCTTTAATTTATCACAACAATGAATGTGAAACACGTGAGACTGGATGGTGAACGAATTGCCACCGCTTCAACGACGGAAGTTACGTCACGTTCTCCCATTCTGGTAATCAGTATCCAGATATTAAAAAAATATTTCTCTTCCCTTAAATGATCATTGTTTCTATAAGGATCGCTGTAAATCTTCTAAAAAAGCCTGGGATTAACTTTGGAAAAAAAAAATTTTTTTGAGGATGAGGAGCAATAAAAACTCTCATCTCTCATCCTCCCAAGATTTTTCTTCTTTACTCTCTAAAACGTAACGATACCTTCACAGAACGGTTCCAGATTGTATTATAAAGAGAAAGAAAAACTCAAAAAGAAAAACTAGGATGAGAAAATCGGTGGCAAAAAATTGAGAGCAGGAGGAGGAGGAAGAGGAAGAAGAAAACGATTCCCGAATAGTGGAAGGGAAAAAAAATAGAGAAGGAGGAGAGTGACAAGTTCTTTCAGCGTCTCTAAGAAATGATGAATGTCTGTAGAAATGGTGGCGAACAGGAAATGGAGTTTCTCCTCTCAAGTAGTGAAGCGGCATTAATGAAGGGAAAAAATTTAAGAAGAGGAGAGGTTGGTTCTAGTTTTTTTATCTTTTTTTTTGGTCCTTTTTGCTCCTCCTTCCTTTTCATTTTTTCTCCTTTTCTGAATTTCATGAAGCGAAGAGATCGTCTTCTTTGTGTACGTGCGGAAAGCCTTTATTTAATTTTTTTAAATGAAATGTAAATGGTTGTTCATTAAGGAACCGAAAATTTTATTTCACTTCTTATTCCAATCATTAACTCAAATTGCTTGCTGCGAATGTGAAAACTAGACTTTTGAAAATCGAACCCTTAAAACAAAAACAAGTGCATTGATTACAAGCCCAAATTTGATGTCAGCAATTAGAATATTCACAACATTGGATTATAAAGGAATGTCGCTTCAGTTTAATAACGCATCGTCTTCAAAGAAATTTTAAAATAATTAGAAAACAAAGATTTTTAACTGCATTATTGTCTGCCTTGAATTCATGTAATACCAAAGCGTATTATATGCCATGAGCCTTGCATTTTCCCTTCATTTGATATGCTCATATTCCAAATGGCACTGGTATTTATCATTAGATCTTCAATTTGTGCCGTCTTTCAAAATATTTTCCGCTTCTGTATGCACTCTACAAGGTGTAACAAAAGGGCATAACTTACGGAATAAGTTCAGGATTATGTGAAGGGTGCTCACTACTTGCTAAATAATGGTTGCAAATTTTGATCCAAATCGCAAGGATATTGTCATGGTGAAAAAAAAGATTCATATATTGGATTTTGCGCGTGGGCGGATGTTTGTGAGCGTTTGAAGGGCATGCGACAGATATTGTTCGATATGCTAAATTGCGGTGAACATCCAGGACCATGTGGTTGGGCATGCCAAGGTCTTATGAGTTTACAGCACCATGTGGGCAACAACTCTCCTCACGATAAAGAAAACAATAGTCATTCTATTCTTTGCAGCTCTTGATTTTTGCAGACACGAGCGCATCTTCATCTTCAAACACCCATACCTTGTACCAGGTTGAAACATGCATGTCTCAATAGTAAAGACATATCGGGTCACCTGTTACAATGCTTCTAACAAATCGAGATGTCGCACGATCTCTAAATACCAAACAATATGACATCGATACGATATGATATCGTCCCGTCATCTGCTTCAGGTCTGTACACGAAATTGGCCACCATGACAAGTAAATCTGTTATATGGAGGATCCCCCCCCCCCCCAAGCAGGATTGGGCCAGCCCCCTCCCCAAAAAAATTCTAGGTACGGCCCTAACTTCTTCTAACTTGAAGATGATCACGCCATGAATTACCGTTGCCGGAATGTTCAAACTCGAAAAATGTCGGCTGGCTACTCGCATTTTTGTTCTGTAACAAATGAGACAGGGCGACTGTAACGTGGTGCATTATCCTCTCAGAAATTTCTCCATACCACTGAATATGATATGATGAGGAAACTCCTCTCCGAGAACAGGAATGCTTTCTTTCAAAAACTGATAATCACTTAACCAGTGAACCAAGTTGCCTAGTGTTCGTTTTTTGACCAAGAAGATATAACACGATGTTTGCGCTACTACAATCGCAATTAACTAAGTTTTCGAACTCTTGGCAGTATTTCAGTTTAAACTTGCTTCAATGCAGGTGCACACGTTCCTCCGTAAAATCGTCGGTTGTGCCGTGTAGCAAAACTTTTCAAACGCCTTTTTATACGCAACTCTTTGACACAGATTGCCAAGAATATAGCCGGGGTTGTGTTTTTCAGAAAGATCGCTTATGCTCAACTCCTGTTCTGTTTTAAACTCTATCAAATGATTATTCCAGTCGTCTACATCGTAAGTTTTTTTCACCAAAGGTATACGTTTTTTATAAACTTGCACAATCTCTCTGGCAGTACAGTAGTTAATTACGCGCTGCCGCTCGAAAACATCTCATAGTCTTGCCAAATACAAACCAGAAAAGCAAATAAACGGCAAAAAGGACAGCAAAATTTATCGTTTGATTTATTGAGAATTAAGCAGGTCGTTCACTCTGAAATTTGGAAGCGGCTTCCTCGTTTCTTTAGGAAGAGAGAAAGCGAGGGGAATGGTGTGAAGAGTCCACCCGGGAATCATTCCAATGGTAATAGCCATTTGCAAATCATCACCAGCAAAAACAACTCAGATGAATTATTAAGAAACAGCAATTCAAATTAAGAGCAATAGTAATGCGAGTGTGTAATTAAGCAAAGAATGGAGCTTTGCATTTAGTAAAACGTTATTTTCCTTATGGAATATGTATAAGCGAGAATGAGAGAGAGAGAGAGAGAGAGAGAGAGAGAGAGAGAGTTAGTTTCAAAAGTAATTTGAAAACGTTCTTCTTTTTGATGAATACTTGAACAAGAATCTCCTCAAGTTGCTATGGAAACGGTGTATAATGTTTGGCTCAATAAAGATGGCGTCCTGTGGGAACGTGGAAGGGAAAATTTATTGTTAAAAACAGACACAGGCTCGGCGAACACGAGGGACACAGGGGATTCTTAAAAGCTGTGCGTGCCGTTTCACTGTTCTCGTGTGTGCGTGGGCGGAAGAGAACAAGGGCATTGGACAAGAATGAAAGGGCTCCGAGTTGTTCCTCCTCGGGGAGTGTCAAAAGAAGAAAAAAGACAGCGGCACACAGAAAGAGAGTAGGGAAAAGGAGAGAAAGACAGAGCGAAAATAAAGAAGACACAATGGATGCGAGAGATAAAAACGAGAAAAAATACGGAGACAGTAAGAGATAAAGATGTAGATAGGCCCGCACGCACATACAAACTTTTTAAAGCGCAGCGAAATAAGCTGCACGAGTTTTGATGTCGGAATTGCCGCGATTCATTCGGAGACAGAGGAATGGTTTCATGTTTTAAAATCATGGCCATTTTTCACGGACCTCTGATTGTCCTACGCCACTGTTGTAAATGGAGGGTTCTCCAACTTTTATAGCAATTTTTCCTCTCGCACCGGTTGATTACGACGAGCAGCACCACCTGACGAGGGAAGGCACTCTTGCTCTGTCACCGACAAAGTGTCGCGTTGGGAACCATTCCTTCGGCGATGGACCCGCCCGCACTAAATGGTAGCAAGTCATTCAGCGGGAGGAGAGTTTTTCTTCATGGGGTGGGGTGGCGGGCTCTTAAGCCCAATGATGTCCCCCCGTCCGTCACAAAGATTTCCAGCTGTCTATAGAAGCGTGCCGATTCGAACCTTTTTCTTTACCCTTACTCTTTTTACTGGCTCCCGTTTTGCGTTTGGCGTGCACTGAATGTTTCTTTCCCACCACCCCCTCTCTCTCCTTCTATCATGTAATTGTTTCATTCTTATCGTTCACGAATCATTAAACTGATAGGCGCGCAAAGTAAACGAACGCTTGGGTGCTCGTGTAAAAGGTCCAGCTTTTATTTCCAAGATAAAGAGATCCATGTCAAACGTTCCGAGAGAAACATGCACGCGATGTCGCTACGAAAACGCCTCCGGCACGAGATGCTTTGGTAAAACTTCAGATAACCGATAAATAGAATCTTGCCAGCTTCCCATGTCGTATTGGTCATAGTTTTTTATGTACTCGTTTCCTTTTCAAAAGATCAAAATCACAAATTTTGTTTTAAATGAATCTTAAATCCCTTTTTGCTCATATTACTTTTCTATTTTGAAGGAAAGTAAGAATATGGAAAATGCACGTGTTTTTAACTTTTAAAATGCAAATTTCAAAATGTGAAGGATATGA
>JAHWFO010015474.1:2950379-2970534 GCA_023313115.1 Rhysida immarginata
TTTAAACGTGTCGGAGAGAGGACATGGCAAAATCAACAAACAGATCATGAGATTTCCACTATTTAATAATTGCCCTCTCAACATTGGAAGTCAAGCATATAAAGCTCCCATATTTTCGTGCATCTCACTTGTGCAGTTTTCTCCTTACTAACAATATTCGCTAAACTCATAACAGGAAAACAGTGAGGGCAAGAAGTCATGAAACGATTTGCAAATACAGTTTGCGCCAAATTATATAGTACTGAAATTCAATCAAACCGTTAATAATCTGTATGCTAACGTTTTGGAGGTGGCCGTGGCCTGGTTGTCTCGTCGGTCGGCTCGCCAATCGATGGAGTTAAGCAACTTCAGGCGCGGCCAGCTGCTGGTTGGGTGACAGCCAGTGGCTTGAGGACCACCGCTGGGTGGGACGGCTATTTGGGGCACAGCTGTTGGGAAACTTTAGTCTGACCCACTTGCTGAGTGACCAATGCTGGATGTCCAGCAGCTGGTGATAGCCACTGGTTTGTTTGTTCGTTCGCCAGCAGCTCTTCCATCATAAACCCCCCGAGGCTGCTACTGTCATCTCGTAGCAGCCGTTAGTTACTGAGATGGCGCAAAACTCCCTCGAAGGCGATAATCTACCCTCTGTACAAGGAAGATAAGATAAGAAAAGATGCTAACATTTTCATTTCAGCACTGCGTTTGAAAAAGCGTAAGATTTTTTGTTTTAAGTTTTAAGAGCACGTAGTACAGTATGCCCGAAATGGCGGAAAGTACATATAAATATGTATACTCCTTTAAAAGTTTTTTGGAATTTTTGAGAAAAGGCTCGAGGAAAAACAATTTTCTCGAACGTAGTATTTCCAAAATCGAAAAGAATACTATACACATAAGCAAATGAATTAGAACATACGTAAAAATATGTAAATTTGTTTTAATTCGTTTTTATGCAAAATAGTTACATATCATCTAATTAAGAAGGAGTTGAGCGAGACTAATTAGAAAGCTTGACCAGCATGGGGAAACAGAAGGATCTGAGTTCGAAAAGGTACATTCTTGGAGCTTGTTCTAACTACGATTGAAACAACGAAGCAGCAGACTGGATACCCGAAAGTGCAATATTCAAAGCATTCAACTGTTGGAAAAAAGATCCCCAGTCTTACTCTAAAGGGTAAACTGTCGCTCAAAAGATAATCAACCATCAGCGAAACCGCCGTCGCTTAAACCGAAGCATGACGTCCACTGTGCAACAATTGATCAATGATTTTAGCCAAGACTATTCCCGACCCATATATGGACGCACCATGAGCCGGGAATTGAAACTGATTCAAATCGTCAGTGGCATGCCTATATGAAACGTCGTGAACGTGACTGGACATGCAAAGACTCAAAGAAGAATCACGATACGTGCTGTTTTGTACCGACATAGGCAATGAGGTTTGGCGGGAGCCTCATGGAGCAATGGATCCAGCATGCCTTTATCAAGAGAATTCCAGGTTCGGATGGTCGTGTCATGGTAAGAAGCTTCTTCTGCTTGTATGGAACTAATGCCCTAATATTCATGATATGCAGTTTTATCTTACATGTGATGGTTTCTTCATGGACAACAATGCTATTATTAATTTCTTCAGTAATGGTTCAGATGAGAGCACGAAGATGGCTTTCGTTATTTACCCTGGCCGCCCCAGAGTATATGGGACGACATATCCGACAGCGAATTCCTCTTCCAAGAAATCTGCGAGAATGTGTGGTCTTCCATTGACTTACAAGTGCTTCAACACCGTACGAGGGGCGATTGATAAATAAGGTCTCCATGGCTGTAACGTTTTTATTTGTTAACCGATTTTCAAAATTCTTTTTGTATCTTATACTCACATTTGTCCTCTATGTAATGCACTATTCACTTTTCGACATAGTCCCCATCCCTTTCCACGCATTGCGCCAACGCGTGACTAGTTGGGTGAACCCGTCGGAGAGGAATTCCGGAGTTGTTGTCGACACCAGGATTGAATGGCAGCTTTGGACCCTCTTCTGGAGCACGATAACGTCCGCCCGCACACGAGTCACCACACACCAGAGGCGTTGCAGCGCCTACAGTTCAAAGATGAAAAATTGCAGTTCAAAAATGAAAGACTTTGCACATTGCGACTTTCACCACTTCCCAAAGAAGAAAGAGCCCCTTAAGGGACATGAGTTGGTTCTGACGGCGAGGTAAACGCTGCCATTCAATCCTGGTGTCGACAACAACTCCGGAATTCCTCTCCGACGGGTTCACCCAACTAGTCACGCGTTGACGCAGTGCTTGGAAAGAAATGGGGACTATGTTGAAAAGTGAATAGTGCATTACATAGAGGACAAATGTGAGTATAAGATACAAAAAGAATTTTGAAAATCGGTTAACAAATAAAAAAGTTACAGCCATGGAGACCTTATTTATCAATCGCCCCTCGTATAATATGAGCTGAAATCCGAGTCAAAGTAGGTCTAATAAAATATTAAACAGATGTGTTTCTCTTTTATTAGCCATTATGTATAGATATGTAATCATGTACAAAACTAGAAGGACTGCTGAGGATCTAATGAAAAAAAAAACACTCTTAAAATGAGTTTATATTATTTTCGTTAGACGACATAGGAATTTAATTGTACAAAAGTAAATGAAAATAAGAATTTAATAATGTGCTTTAAACTTGGGTTATCAATTTGATAAGATGCTGGTATCAAATCCAGTTCTCATCAGTGCGGGATTTATTTATTAATTTATTTATTTTCATCCATCTCAAATAATCCCGAACTTTCAGACAGGGAATTGGCATTCGATAGTTAAATATTTTACATAACTTTCCGCGTAACTTTAACTTAATCTTTGAAAAGCTTCCAAATTCTGTATAAAACGAATGGCAAACAAAGGCAAAAGCAAAAGCAACCAAAACAAAAACAACCCGCACACTAAACGGCGCCATAAACTCATGAGTATCAAGTATCTTCTTTTTTTTTTATTCTCTCTCCACGAACTCGCCTTCCACTCAATGAGTTCAGGAAGAATTCTGAACTTCTTTCGTCTCGATTATTTCCGTTCTTTAAGATTCCCGGAAGCAGAAAATTTAGTTGATGGCGGCGCCCACCTTTCACCTTCGCTTGGAGTACACAGAAGGAAGAAGTGGAGAAGGAAAGGAGAGATGGGAGGGGGGGGGGGATTAGCGGGAAAAACCAAACCCCATCGCCGAATAATACAGTCGAAACAATAGATTAGGATTTCTTAAGGGCTGTTAAGCAAAGCCGAAAGATGGTAGGCAGCAGCAGCGGCAGCGACGCTCCACTTACGCAGCAGTCGTTTGATTGAAAGCTCAACAAGAAAGGAAGAAACAAACAAATAAGGGGGAAAACGGAAGGAGGAGGAACAGAAAAAAAGTAAAGGGGATAGGGGAATGGAAGAAACTAAAAGAAAGGAGACGATGCAAAAAAAATAAAAAATAAAAAAAAATTTGTTCCTTGTTCTATTTTTCTGAGCGCTGATGGAAATGCTTGTTTCGCGTTCTTCCTCTCACAGTAAATTTTTTTACTTTTACTTTCCCCCCCACATATACGGTACGTTGCACTGATTCAAAGACACTCGCCTTCGTCTTTTCCTCCTACCCACCAACCTCTTTTCAGCAACCTTTTTAAAATAAAAGACCCTCTTTCACCCGTCTTTGAGTTCAATTGCAAGAAATCTTCATTAAATATAAAGAAACTTATATTTTCCCCCTTCTTCAACTGTTAGTCTGTTAACTTTTACTCGAACTGTTTTGTGGTTTTATTCAATTTTCAAAGCTTTAGTGTTTCTTCCCATTTTCCCTTACGACTCCGCCTTACAATTTTCCGTCGTTTTGTTTCATTCGGAATTTTCAGAAACGGAAAATTTGATGGGTGATAAAGTTTTGCAACCTCCAAAATGTCACGGGTGCTGTCAGATTTGCCTCCGGATTTCCCCCCAAAAAACCATCGGCCTCGTCACAACAGACAGACACGTTCCGCCCTTAAAACCGGAGCCTCAAAAAAGTTTATTTTCCACTTAGGAAACGGCTAGGGGAGGAGAAGAAAAGAACTAAATGAAAAATTACAAGGCATTTTTATTCTCTTTAAAATCCTATCAACGTTTCTTTCTTCTTACAAATGGATAAGACGGGAGACAGGGAGGGAAAGGTTTTTAACCCACAGCGTCTACTGACTGATCAAATTGGACGGCGACTACTTTGCTTGCGTCAGCTTCAAGTAACTAAACTCAATTACTTCGAAAATCAAAGTTTCCCCGCAGTGCTTGTCTGAACGGAGTAAAGCATAATTTCGCTTCAACATGGATTTTTTTTTTTAAAATTATATTTCTCCCTCATTTAATTTCAAATAACAGAGGAATATTTTTCCGCCCCTCTTCAAAAGCGAAGCTGTCTGCTTTTTTCTTTTCAAATCAATTGAATTTTCAAGTGTATCGAAAATTTAAGCCAATTGATAGGATGATCTGATATTTATATCTAGGCGAATTCTAAGAGCAGAAAAAATCTCCTTAAACTTAAAAAAAAAAACTGAAATCTAGGAAAAAAAAAAGTTTACAAACACAGTTCCACAGTTGAAGAGCATGAAATACCACACAATGATCTAGAAAGTAATGAAGCCGATCAATTTCTTCTCTAGGCATATAAGCGACGCATTTAAACTCTTCCCAAAATCATAGTTTTGTTGAGATTTGTATGGTCTTTGGACACGAAATGAATAGAAGCTTTACAGTGTATTTAGTCAATAGGAGAACTTTAATTGTAGAGCTGTATCTTTGACCAAGTTGGGAATAAAAGGTGAAACCAGACGATCGTATAGGATAAAATGTAGTGTAAAGCTTCCATTAGTTTTGTTTATAAAATTAAGCACATCTACCTAATCAAACAGTTCTAAACAACTTTAAATCTCAACTTTTACTGTGAATAGTTTTTCAATCTCAACATCTGTTTAGATTAATGTATTTTTATTTCATGGGTTTCATATAAAGAAATTTTAGAATTTATATACAGTGGTCGCCGCTTAATGTAGCCACCTTTAATATGGCCACTCCAGCTCGCTTTATGTGGCCACACTCCGCTAAATACTGCCACTTTTTTCAGAGGTAATTCAGGAATTCTACTTTTTCATCTCATCTTACTCTGTATAAATGAATACTCCGCTTATAATATCCACATTTCATTTCACTCGAAGCCAATGGGCACTGCTGCCCAAAATTACAGATTGTACTGATTGTTCAATTACATAAAGCTGCAAGTGAAGGGCAGGCAGGAAGCGTAAGCTAAATGGAAAAGAAGCTCAAGTTGAAGAAGGTTTTTAAGTTGGTTTCAATATGTTAGAAACAGAAATTCTCCAGTGAACGGTCCTCTCTTATGTCAGAAGGCTGATGAAATTGCGAAGACATTAGGCCACACGGGCTTTAAGGCAATTGAAGGCTGGTTTCATCGCTGGAAAAAACGCAAGGGGCTAATCTTTAAGAATCTTCATGGAGAGGCTGCTGATGCCCTTGTTTGTTGCAACTTGGAGGGACAGAGAAAAACTCATCATTGGAAAGTCAAAATCTTCATGCTGCTTCAAAAATGTAAAAACTTTCCTAAATCTTTACGAATCGCTTACCAATGCATGGACGGCATCAGAGTTCTGGATTAATTGGCTTGCTCAATGGAACAAACATCTTAGAAGCGAAGACAAAAACATTGGACTTCTAATTAACAACTGCAGCGCCCATGCTCATGTTCCTGTTGACCACAAAAATCATACGGCTTCTACCCAACACAACTTCACTAATGCAGCCAAGGTTGTCAAACAAACAGTAGACAATATTTTAAATAAACTGTTTTGACAAGATACTGTACGTGTATAAAAGATTATTTAAGCAAACAAACTTGTCTGTATCTAAGTACAACACATGCTCGACTTGTTGGATTAAAAAATAAGTACTTTTGGTAACTTCGCTTAAAACAGTCACCGGTTAATGTGGCCACTTAAGCATGGTCCCGAGGTGGCCATATTAAGCGGCGACCACAGTATTAACAAATAAACAGAAAAAGGTAGTTAACAATGTTTTTGATAGAGCTTGAAAGAGAAAAATAAAGATTTGAATTAAAAGAGCAATATCGTCCGTCTTGCACTATAGTATCGTCTATTTAATGGTCCGCCTTATGAATACAGTAGAAGGTTAAAAGGGCAGAAGCAGACAAAATGAATATATGACACTAAGCTAATTTGCTCATCTTGAAATTCCAAAATGAACGAAAAATACACTTGGTCATAATTTATTTAAGCAGTTACGAAATAATTAAGCCTTCTAAAAGGCTATTTTAATTTAAAAATAACACTGTAATAACCTGGGATTCTTAATCTTGTATAGAACCAAGAGAACCGATGGAGAAAGTCCAAAAACGTGGTTATGGTCTAAAAAATTCACAAGGGTGATTCGTAAGATTAAAATAAATGATGAATTTGTAACGAAAATCGGCGTTACGTATGTTTGTATGATGAAAATTACAATGAAGAAACGTCCATTGCGAGGAAGAGGTCGAGAAGTTTCAGAAAAGGAAAATGATGTTGACCGGAGAAAAGTTTATAAAGAATACCCTGTACATCTTATTATACTCTATTATGCAAATATTGAATAAGAAAATAAGTTGGTAATTTGATTAATTTTTCCTTGTAGTTTAGAAGCAACAGCATCCAGTCCATACACCAATTCTCAATGGCTTAGGCGTGTTTAGATAAAAACAAAGAATTAAAAACAAATTTTAAAAAATTGTAGAGAAAAAATTTCAATAAACGCCTGTAAGTGCGAGAAGCTAAAAGAAGTAAATTAAAAACTTGTAATTGAAAATATAATTTATAAATATAGACAGCTATTTGCTTAATTTTTCCAATATTTTTTCTCAAGTTAGATTTGATTTTATCATTATAATCAAAGGCAGATCGAGGGAAGTATAAGGCATGCAGGGCGTCTTCTGCTCATCTATCTTCGTTCCATTGGAAAAAAGCCCAGCGCATAAGATTACAAATCTGATCCTATAGATTGATGGCATCGAAAATCTGATTAACATTTATTTATTTTTGACAACGAAGCAAGCATACAACGATCTTGTTTTGCGTATATCGGAGTGATTCCTGTCCAGACCATGTAAGCCATTCGTCAGTGGTTGCAAGTTTTCAGCTAAATTGTTGTGGAAAAAAATCATTTAAACTTTTTATCAGTTAGGTGAACAGTTTCTTTAAACATCTTCAATTCGTCTGCATATGCCTCATGTTCAACGATCTTACAATCCACGTAAGCTATTTATAACATTTCTATATATTAAAATTTTCAAGCAATTTATATAACTATCTTATGGGATAATATAGCTTCTTCAAAAGCAATTTTATTTTCTTTCAAAGCTAACACTCATTCCAATATTTTTTCTATCAAAGCTGAAATTTATTCCAAAAGCTTCCATTTCTGATACTTTAATGATTCTAATCCTCATTATTTCGTGAACGTTTTTCCACTTGTGGGATCGCTCCTCAGGTCACTCGCAGAAGGGAATGTTTTATGTGGGGTGACTTTGAATGCTAAGCCCAGCGGCAAGAGAAAACGTCACTTACCATGAGGACGAGCTTGGCATGGTGACGTGAGTGAGTGAAGAGGACAACGTGACATAACTTGAGAAGAACCCCGTAGAACAAGAGACTGGCTAGGTTTCTGGGGTCGGCGAGGCCATCAATCACCGAGATGGTGCCCATGGTCCAATCGCAGCAGAGCTCGCTCGGGAAGAGGAGAAGCCACGCGTTCACGGCCACCAGGTAGTTGTAGGTGAGTTGTCGAGAGGGAAATGGTGCCACCGAGATCGGATTGTCAAATCTATCCAAAAGGAAAAGAGAAAATAAAAAGGAAAGGATGAATACAAAGCAATTTTTTGTGGTTTTTATATTTCCTCAAAAACATTTTTTTAAAGTTTACAAAATTTAAACTACTAGTTACTAGACATAAAATGATGAGCACTCAAAACCAAATTACATTGCTTATTCTTAAAATATTACATCAAATTTGATTAAATTTTTAAGTTATAAACTCTCATGTCTTTAAAGTTTCAAGAAACCAGCCCAGGATTGTAAGACTTTCCAGATTATTATTTTATTTTATTTTATTTTATTGAATTTAAACGGGAAAACCATTTACAAAAAATCATTATACAGTATTAGGTAACATAAGAATAATATCTATATAAAAAATAAATAATATATGAATATAAGATTATAAGGACAATGTTTTCAACTTTGTTCTACTATTATGGAAAACATCAAAATTGGCAAGAAAAACATTGGCTTGATGTAGAAGCCTTTTAAGGGGGGAGTTGTACATGAAGTTACTACTGTTGGAAGTGTTTTCAAGGTGGAAGAGAAAGGGAGACCTCGTTCTACGGATGGGAAGACACTCGAGCAGTCGAGGACAGTCTAGTTTGGAATGTATAATATCATAGACCAGGAGTAGGTCTGTTTTTATCCTACGATTTTGAAGGGAGTCGAGATTGATCCAGATTCGACTTTCTGGCTGTAGTTTTTGTAGCAAGACTTAGCAAGAGACTTGCATTGCGAGCGCAATAATGAAAAGTTTGTGTAGTCCTCAAGGAGATTTGAGACCTTATACTTATAGTGGGCTGCCTTCTTCCTGAAAACAAGTTGTTTCAATTCAGAGCTATACCAAGGTGGGAAATTACGCTTTTTCAACCTAATTTTAGGTACGTATATATCTATTAAGGAATACAGAGTGTCATAGAAAAGATTGATTGCTGAGTTTACATCCATCTGATCAAGGACACACCAGTTCGTATCCAATACGGCAGCATTGAGGGAGACAATCAGCTTTACGAAAATCATATGAAATAGAATCATACTCAATGAGTTCATATTCACCATCAATAGAGATTTGGCCATGCAAGGGAGGTTAGTGTATATCAGGAAGTACAAGGGGATCATCGGATGAAGACACGGTTACAGTAGTTCATGAGAACACAAGATCAAGAATAACGCCATTCCCATTAGTTATCAGGTTATGTTGAGTAAGGTTTAGAAGATATGACATATTCAGTAAGAGATTACCCCTAGGGGTCAGATAACCTCGTGGGCACAATCGCTGGAGACCCAATAGGGGGTAAGTTCAAGCAAATTATAATCACCAAGAACACAAATTTTAGAGATCGGATAAAGTGTTGCAATTCTTTCGATCTCGTTTAGGTGGCTCTCACATGAGGAAAGTGCTGCATCGGGAGGAAAATAAACACCGCATAATACAATGGAACATTTCCCTAGGAAAACCTGGATAAAGATATTTTCCACCTGTTGAGCGATTGTTGGAATGATGAGGGAGGGGAGGGATTTAACAATGGCAAGAAGTACGCCACCACCTGAGGACTTGGTACTTGTAAGGGCACTTCTATCAGATCGATAGATGTTATAATTAGATAGGCTTAACTCTGAGCTGGATATATCAGGGGATAGGTTTGTTTCGGTAAAGCACATGATGGAGTAAGAATGTAATAGAACGTTATGGGGAAGATCAGACAATTTTGTCCGTAAGCCATTGACATTTTGGTAATAAAATGATAATCCCGTAGCAGTTAGTTTTTTGAATTGGACTTGATTATTTTTGGGCACCCATTAATATATTTAATAATTAAATCTGTCTCACCATTCTCTTGTCGGGAGGCGAGTTCAAAGAAGTATTATTATTATTATTATTATTATTATTATTATTATTATATTATGCTATTCAAAATTTCTACGTATAATTTAAGAAGTAAATAAATGAAAGTGTATCGATCACGAAATGAGTTGAAAGAACGTTCTCTATTCATAGATGGGAGATTTTTCTCTATAAATAAGCTTGATGTTATCAAAGACTACCTGATACTGTATGAACTGATGCACGAAGTAGATAAAATCACCAAATAAGCTTAATTGATTAATTATCTCTTATTATCTTTATATCTTTTTTTTTTTATCATAAAGGGCTAGTTTCACTTTGAAGAAAAATCTCGCGGACCACAAGTTGTGCATTACTACCATAACCTACAAAGATAAGGGACTGCCATAGCCTACATCCCTGATCATTGTAGGAAATGGTACTGCCAAAATAATCTTAGACCACAAAGTTAATGTTCCAATTTTCTCGTTGAAAATCGCCTGAAAAGAAGCATTAAAATGTTGAAAAAAGCCAAAATATTGTCATGAAATATCGGAATTTTGAATTTAACTCTACGAGAATCAACTAATTTTAACGGTGAGGAAAAATTAAGAAATGATTACATTAAAAACACAAGTCTCAACTACAAAAAAGAAACCAAATTGAAAAACACAGCACTCGTTAAACAATCACGGTCTAAGACCAAGGTTATCCTATTATTTAGAATTTATAATTTCCATACAAATAATTAGTGTTTATGAGATTTTTCAGAATTTTTCAAAATCTTTTTTTAAAACATTTTTCTTTTATAGTTGAGGCTTGAGTTTTTAATGTAAATATATGAGAATCGTTTGCTTTTAGAAAAAGCATGATATCATATTTTATATCATTATTTCATAGGTTTCAGAAAATGACGTTATTAAAGAATACTATTTGGAACTAATAAATATAGATTAATAAATTCTTCAAACAATCTTTTATTTATATGATGCGAAAGTGCATTATTAAGAACTTTGCCAATGTATTTTATCATCAAAAACTACGTTCTTCCTTCCTTGAATTATCAAACGTCAGTCGGAAACACAAATGTTATCTTTTCATTTTTTACTTCGAATTTTGTGAAGAGCAAAATTCAAATAAAAATATTCTACGAATTACGTTAAGTGGACGCAAAAATATCAAAATCTGCATGAATATTTGACATGTATAGCATGGAATTAAAATTCCATATTAAATTCACATGTTGCTTCCCTGAAATAATAAATATTTCAAGAAATCACAGTCATACATCTTTAATAGTCGCTAATCTCGCAAACGCAAAGAATATGAAAATTAAATTTTCAATTTATAATGGCTCACATTCATATTAGATGAGAGGGAGTTCTAAAAGTCAAACAATGAAAGTAGAGCGCACCGACATGAGAGAAAGAAACCTCATTTTCATTTTCTAAGAATGGTATCATATATAAAATTAAGCAATTTAAACTTTCCCTTTTGGTAGAGTGGGATAAAAGAATTTCTTTTTCTCATCAAATAACAACAGAGAAGCAACCTGGAAACCTAATCTCGTTAACAACAGATAAATTCCCAGTTCATGAAAATGGGAATTTACGCTTACAGGCATCCGATACGCTAAGCCCAACAGAAAATTTATTTAAAAAAAAATATTTTGAAATCAAAAAAGCAATGACAAGGGAAACAAAAGGGAAATTACAAGAAGGCATAGAGGGGGAAGGGAAAGGGGGACTTGAAATGAATAAGAGGACTACGACGAGACTTAATGAACATGGGGTGGAAGGAGAGAAGATAGAGACAAACGGAATAGCCCCCTCTCCCACATCCTTTTATTTATTTATTTATTTATTTTATTATTTCTCGTACGAAATTTTTGGATGCTTCTTGAATAGATATTCGCGGAGCAGAGCGGAATTAGCATTATTTTATTTCATTCCTTTCATGCTATTCCAAGAATGCAGTTTCATTTACGAGGCAAACAAGAAAAAAATGAAACCTTTTCATCCTGAACTTTTTTGAATATCATTCCATCCCCTTTTATTATTTTTTTGTAATCCTATTCAACGTTTATAGCGTTTGGAGTTAAGCGTTTGTTTTTGGATTTATGGAAAAAATGAAAAGAAAAAAAATAACATAATAGGAGAAAACAAATAAAAGCGAAGTTGTAGAAAAAAAAATCAACAAAAAATTGTGCAAAACAAAGTCTGCCAAGTTTTGTCTGTTTTTATTAAAAGATTGCCTTTGGTTGAGTTACAGAAGGAAATTTTATTTAAAAACATATCTTGACATGAGTGTGGTAAAGCTAAATTTAATATTGAAGTAATATGGTGAATGGCGCTAGATTTTTCTTAAATAAATTTAATCAATTATTTAATACATCGTAAATTTAATACATTTTCATCCCTTCCTGGATTCAAATTCAAACCACCTTTCACGCATAAATAAATAAAATAAATAAATATAAGTAACATATATTGTAAAAATGATTTATTAGTAAAGTTAAATCACAACCCTCATGCAACCTATAAAAGCTTCCGTAATAGTGTTTTCCTCGAAAAAATATTATAATATTAAAAACCTGTTTGTTCACGACAGTTCTAGTCAATGAAAAAGAAAACTCAGAACCGTTATTGTGCATGAAGAATAAGAAAATTTGCATAATATTCCTTTGGTAGAATTTAGCCATTACATTCTGCGTACATTTGTATGCTTTACTATAATGCTCAAATATTTTTCTTTAAGATTACTTGGCTCTAACGAGACTAAGTTATATAATACTGGATTAGCTATTAATTTTTTTTGAAATTACCTGTGTTATCTTCCCTGTCTCGTCTTTTTGTTTTGCCTTCGACCGTTCCTTTTATCTTCCCCCCCTCCTTTCACTCCATAGATTCTTCCAATTTTCATTTTTTAGGATAAGAATTTTCTTTATAAATAAATCCATGAAAATTTTTTTTTTTAAAGTACGAGGTATTTCGTATCAATAACAACGTCCATTTACATTCGTTATATTAACGAAACGTCTTTCGAAGATAATTGAATAACTGATAAAAATTATTTTTTATAATACATTCAATGAACCTTATGTGCCTTATCAAACATGCCGAAATGTCTATTCTTGCTCTCGTTCAACTAAATTAATGAATACTCACTGAAAATTATATTTTTCGATAAACATGACGAGAAACAAGCCAATCAGGGAGAATACAACGCTCAAAACCGTTCTTAGCAAGTCAAACCACATGCGATTCTGATATATTAAAAAAAATTAAAACTCAGATCTAGCTTAAATAAAATTATTAAACGTATTTCAAAGTTTCACAGCCGAACTATGCTTGTCGATATTTGAAGAATACCTTTTAGTTTGCAAAGATTTACGCCTGTAAAGATTCTCATATCATTTACGGAAAGAATATCAAGGTCTAGTAAATCTGTTTTTTATTTTTGTGTAAAAACCAAGAAAGGTAAAAAAGACGTAAATTAAGGAATTGTCGAGGTTAGAATTTTTATGGATATAAATAATAAAATAATTACGAATAGAAGACAGATAACAGCTAGAGTGACCAATAAAACGAGGGAAACGTACTAAATCCCATTTAAAATTTGTAAAGTTTGACAAATTAAAGGATACCTAATAATCGGATTCCAATACTATCAATAAAACCAACCATCTACACTGCTTCAATAAAAGGTAATATTTGCAAATTAAAATTTAATTCTTTCTCAAAAATTATATCCAAGTCATTAAACGTATCAACACTAGAGAGAATTTTTGAATATTGTAATTAAAATACCTATTGCTTACTTTACGATTATGAAACGCTTGTGTATTTTATAAATCAATTTCTAACCCGTTCTTAGAAGTCTACAAGAAATTAAGCCGCCCGAGGAAGGTATAGGAAAGTAGCGGAAGCCCTGAGTTCATCTATTTTTTTATTCCTTCATCTGCACTTTTTAACCCCCCATTTTTTAATCAAAAATTGATTTTTCTCGAACCTTGTATTTAGAAAATATAAAAGAAACCTATCTTCTTTCCTTTCTCACCATTTTCGATCGAATTATATATCACACCCTATATGTTGCCATAAATTTCTTAAAACCAAGTGATTGCCACCCCCCACAGCTCCGACCCTATTGGGACAATTTTGCCCAAACTTTACAGTAATGTTGATCTTGCTTAGAGGAATCTGCATACCAAAATTCACTCCTTTATATGTAGACCTTTTGGTCCCCTCTAATTTCCGCCCCCGAAACTCCGACCCCAGTGGGCCAAAAACCAAACTAAATAGTGAAGGTGCACATGCCCATAGTAAGCTACCTTCCGAATTTCAACCTTCTACCTCAAAAAATACGGAAATTATGAAGGGGACGGACGGACAGTTGAAAACAATAAGTAGCTCCATTCTTCCGCTACTTAATATATATAAGATATTAGAATAAAAACATTATGACTAACTGTTTACAGTCTGACTTTGTTTGACGTAGCACAAATAGAAGTCAATAAAAGAGTCTATATCCATCATTCAAGTAATGAAAATATGGTCCCAAAGGAGAATTCCGAGGTTCACCGTTATCAGAATTAAACAAATTAGAAGATGTATTATATGTTTAAATAGGGAAATACTGTATATACAGATCTATCAAATAATATTATCTGAGGACGTTGAATTGCAGTGTACGATAAATCAACTACTCGCAATTTATCCAAGATACTTATTATTATTATTATTTTTATTATTATTAAGAAAAACAAAGGCTGAACTTAAGTAGTTTTAAGGTCTTCTGATCTCCTCTGTCAGAAACCGTGCTCATAAGCCAGTAGAAGATTTTTTAAAGTATAGGTTAAGTTGATTCGATAAGATTGTTTCAAACAGTTTTAAAGGAAATAATAATCTTTTATATTAATATTAATCTAGTAAAATATTAAAATTAGGTTTTTTAATTTAGTTTAATTGCCGATTATTAAATTTACTAAATATAGGTTTACTAATTACTAATTTTGAGTTTACTGAAATATTAATATTGATGATCTAGTAAAATTTGATAACAATCAGTGAGCACTTCGGATTTATACTCTTCGGAATTGGTTGTAACCTAACTAATTTCTAATCATTTGGATGAATCACATCTATCAATATAAAAGTGAACATAATTTGCGTAGTTAAAATAACCATATTTAGTCAAACCTCATAAATAAAGCCAGGAATCCAATCATTTTTCACAGATTTTTTAATTTTCTTCCTGCTTCATAGATTTCAATTTGAGAAACGCTTGAGAGATTGAAATTTATATACTGTTCATAGCGGCTTTCAACTCAACGTATTTCGCATTATCGGGAAGATAAGAAAAATAGCAGAAATAATTCGAATTAATTATTTGGCAAAGATGTCTAGCTTGATGTCGAAATGAATTTTCCTTTGCCATTTTAAAACTAGGTTGGAAAGAAATCTCGCAAGGCAACACTATAGAAACTGGTGTAGAAAATCACAAATCTCTCAGGCCAAATGAATCTACCCTAAGTGAATCTTAAATCGGATAATATAAGACGTCTCAAAATGTAAAGCGGAATATTCTTCTAGTTATTACCATTAATTATAACCAATTCATAAGATTTATTTTAATTTATTAATTTTCATAGTACCGTGTAGAACAAAACTGCACACAAAATACAAAAGCTAATTTCTTTACACTGAGAATAAGCATTTCACTGACCATTATTTGCGACAATTATCCATGCGCATGTAAAATTTTTTTAAATAGTTAAACGTCTGTTAATTAAAATATCGTATAAATTTAAAAAAACATCACATACCAAAAATTTCCTCGTTGATTTTGAACTCCTTAGATCAGTACCTAAGTTTGTTTCTAAATATCTTTTCTAAGTTCATTTCAAAATCTAGTCACATAATCGCATATTCTAATATCTGATTTAAAAATTCAAATGCTAGATTCTTCAGTTTCTTCAAGATCCATTTAAAAATTCAATAGGTGAATTATCTTTTCATGTACAATAAACTTTCATTTTGTCAATTTAATTAAGGAACGTTATTAACCTAAAAAGACATCAATTTCCAGATTCAAATTAAATTCAATGTGGCTCAAGGCGAAAAAAAATTCGACAAAAAGAACGTTTAAATTAGCGCATAACCAAATCCTTGTGCGGAGCGTTTTGTCTATGTCTTCAAGAATTTAAGCTCGATTAAACACATTAGAAGATTTGGATTTCCAAGAAACTTCTTAAAAAAACTTACAACTTTAAGTCTTTTGACCAATTGCATCATTTTCTCAGGACCAGATTGATGAACGCTAAAAGACAATGGAAGTCGACACTGGTCCGCCTCTTTCAAGGAATAGACACGAAGGACAAAAGATCGTCAGTGTCACCATCGAGAAAATGAGTTTCTGTGTGCGTGTGTATGTGTGTTGTGTTTTGTGAAGTTCCCGTGCATCAATTTCGCTCTTTTCCTTGTGAACCATGCCATTCCCTAAACAGCCCCTTAATCTCTCTATCGTCACCACGCTTTCCCTCCCCCTTCCCGTTTTGTTTCTTTCAATTCATCCGTGGTCATCATCATCATCACCACCACCACCATCAGCGTCGAATTCCATGAAGATGAAGCCCGAGCGAAACGTGATCATTTTAAACAAATGGTCGTTGTAAATCACGAGCTACTTAATTGTTACGGGGAACGAGACGCACCCATTTTCTTTTTCTGATCTGCTTCTCCAATCGGATACGTTGTTTTCATTCGGCGCGTGCGAGCGGAAAGATAAAAGAGCCCTTCGGTGAATCAATCTCTCCCTCCACTAAATGCGATTTGAGATTTTTAAGGGGAATTTACGGCTCCATCTCTCAAGAACGTTATTAAACTTCCAAAATTGGACTTTTTCTGAGATTTTTTCTCCTTTTTATTTGAAAAAATAAAAAGAGAAAAGTTCTTTCATTTCCCCCTTCCCCTCCACTTAAGCACAAGTGAAAATAAATAACGGTCTGTCACTGATAACAAACACACAACGTGGTCGGAAAGGAAACGTCCTCTAAACAAGCGACGTTCTAACGAAACAAGCGTTTTGTCGCGACGAGATTTACATTCCACAAGTGACATCAAATGTAGCAAATAAAAATGAAAGCGACAGGAGGAAAAGGAAGGGAAAATAAAAAAGGAATTGAGGGAGGAGGTGGGAGGAGAGGTCAATATTATGACGGAACACTTCTACGAGAATTAACCACCCCCTCCCACTCTACTCTCTTTTCGCGCACGGGGAAAAATGTGACGAGCGATTCTTTCGAATGACCGGTTAATAGGGGGCACCGTTACTCCATTGGCATTCCATAACTCTGGGTTTTCCCCTCCTTATCATTGGCCAGATGGGTCCTGTAAGAGCAGCTCGCCTTTATGAGGCCATTACAGCCAGCGAGCAGTGGTAAGCGATGAAATTCGGCGGCGGCCCACCAGAGTCATATCTCCGGTGACGAACTTTTATTAGTTGCAAAAGTAAACAACGGCGAAGACATCGAAAACCGCCTTGAGAGAAAAAGGGACCTCACGACCCGAGGTGGGTTTGGTCGGTGGGGGGGGGGGGGGGGGGGGTAGGGAGGAGAACCGCGACCCCCTCCAACTTATAAGCGATCTTTTTACGACTCGCCCCTTTGTGCTCCGTGTGAATTCAATCAAACGGTTTAAAATGTCTTCGGAGGTTTCGTTACGGTTGCCATGCCAACTGGCCCCTCTCTCTCTCTCTCTTACAACGGCGGCATCGCCCGAAATTTCAAATTCATTATTTGCGATTAAGATAAGAAGGCAAGAGGAAATGGTGATCGTGAAATTATTGACTCAGGAATAAAAATATAATTTAAAAAATAAAACTTAAGGAAAAGAGAAAGTAGGAAGAGCACGCGCATTTTCTCGATGTAGTTTTGAGAATTGATTGAAAATATGTTTTTAATGTTTTACAACGCCAATAAATTTCTATAAGAGGGGCAGGAATGGAATTTTTTAAAAACGATGAGCGCATACCATTGTAAATCATGAACTACATTAAATTAAAACAATTCTCTGGAATACAGAATAATTAATTCGGAAATAAAAGATATTCAAAATTTTTCAAGAAGCGATCAAATTGTTGATCTAAATTCTCTTCATTTCTATTGGAGTTAATAATCATTTTATATAACCCCCTAGCAAAAGTTTAAGACCAAGTAAAAAGTTTGCATACTTGATCATGTAAAGGTTTAATCTGTAAAAATATTAACATAGAAGACTGAACTTTATTTTTCTGAAAAGAGTACATCTCAGAGTTCTCATAAAATATATCAGGTCGTTGCATATCAAATGTCGGATTGCAGAGGTCATCTTTAATGGCCCTCTGGAAAGGACACCTTCACACGTGTGCTATTCGAAATAACCCCCATTGCAATCCAAACATTGTTGCCTACGATTTGGCAGCTTCTCGAGCCCTATCCGATAGAATATATGGTCACGGGACTCAATAAACTCCCGGAATGCGTTTTCGACGTCTGCTTGGGTTAGGAATGTTTTCCTCCGGAGAAAATTGTCCAGGCTCTGGAAAAGATGGTAGTCGGTAGGGGAGAGGTCCGGAGAGTACGGATTTTCCACCAAACTGTAACGGGGGTTTAGGAAACTGTCGCGGGGGTTCATCAGCATCCAGCCACTGTGCTGACCGTTTCCTATTGTCGTATAAGAGCCACTTCTCGTCGCAGGTGACAATGCGATCAAGAATCCCCACTTCTTCATAGCGAAAAAGCAATACACACATCCAACCGACGCTCTTTTTGGTTTTCCGTAAGTTCATATGGGACCCATTTGTCCTGCTTTTTCACCTTGCCGACGGTCCTAAGGTGTCTACTGACAGTCGACGCTGATACAGCATGACACCCTGCAAGGTCTCGAACAGTTTTTTAATGGATCCTCTTCAGATCGCTTCAGATCAGCATCATTCGACACGCTGGGCGGTCTGCCGCATGGCTCATTTGCCAGATCCGTCACTCTTGCCCGGAATTTTCGGAACCAACGTTGGACAGTACGTTCGTTTATGGTGCCTACACCGAATACCTTATTGATGTTTCGAGAGGCGTTGGATGCAGTGCGATTCAACCTGAACTCGTAATGCATTATCACACGTAATTCGCATGAAGTCATGACTGTCTTCGCTTGGGTTCAAACGCTATTAAATATCATCGCAGACATGCAAATTTCAGGCAGCTGGTCGCTGAATGGTTTATCTCTGGGAATGCACCACTTTGTGAAGGGTACTTGCTACTAAACGTGGAAACCATGCTGAAGCGCGGAACCGACCTCGAAATACGACATTTGATATGCAACGACCTGATAAACGCTATAACATAAAATGAATATAAAGGTTTTAACAAGTTTTCTAGGAAAAAGAAAAATTTCAACACGATGCAAAAACTTAAGACCATAGTCTACAAGTTGCATTAACTTAAGACCAGTAATTTATCACCGCCTTTTGCTGCTAATAAAGCTTGAATAGATTGTGACATGGTGTTAATTAAATATTTCCAATTTTTGCCTGTGACTTTGTTATATTTCTCCATCAAAACCTTTTCTAACCGCACTTTAGTGGTAGGATTTCGCTTTCGAATCCTCCACAAGTTTTCTACGTCGGGCGATTGTGCCGCTCATCGTAAAATGTCGACGTTTCTTGTCTGGAATTACATTTTGCAGGATTTGCCGTGTGGCATGAAGCCTTGTCCTGCGAGAAAATATGATATATGCCCTGTTTCATTTTTTGGGGGCAGCCACAAGATGTTCTTCAAATAGTGAGATGTATTTCTCAGTATTCATTAGCCCGTCAATGAGAATGAGATTCCCAGGCCCTTTTCTACTCGTGCATGAAACTCACAGGAAACTTCCTGGGTCGTCGTATATACTCTGGACTAAATTCCTCAAAATTTTCTACATATAACTCGTTGACTTTGAAGTCAAGAGCATACAGTAATATTACCTTGCTCCATTTTGTAATACTTCGATTTTTCTGTATATTTGCCATACGACGTGTTTTTTTGGATTTTATTTCTGACATGCTTGAATTTGCCTTGCAAAATGAATATCCCCTATAGATCTGAGACTGCGTCGGCACGTCTCAGTTGAAACATTTTGTTTAGTGCTAGAGTTCCATGCAGCTGTCAATTTTGGAGCTGAGGACATGACGTTTTTCCTGTACAATTCGTTTTAAATTTTTTGTCGTCTCGTGGCGTGGTTTTAGTAGGTCGTCCCATTTGAAGCTTTGGTTTCACATGTACACTCTCTTTGTATCTCGTATTTATAACTCCCCATACGCCCGTTTTGCTTATATGTAAATCCTGTGCAATTTCAGAACAGCAAAAAACCCTATTATGGTCCCTATTATGACCGCCAACACATGTTGATTGTTCAATGCTTTACCGAGTCGAAAAAACCTTGT
>JAHWFO010015474.1:2970544-3040775 GCA_023313115.1 Rhysida immarginata
AACACATGTTGATTGTTCAATGCTTTACCGAGTCGAAAAAACCTTGTAATGAACCATAACGTGGGGGTTTGATTACTTGAATTTATTTCATGAATGTTATGGAATATTTGTTATTAATTTTACGTGAATTTTTTGTGTTATCAGTGGACAATACTTCTAGTAGTAACAGAATTTCAGATGACCAATGTGTTAACTGTTTTAGTCCACCGTCAACTACTAGAACCCAGATATCTTGTGTCACTAGTAACTGACATAACCTGTCAATTATCGATAATTTATGTGTTTAAAAAAAAACAACAAAAATATACTAATGTGATATAAAATGTTGGGTAATAATAAAGGAAACATGATGGTTTTAAGTGTAACTTCTTAATTTCCAGTAATTGACCTAGCTGTGGCAATTATAGGAACTTGATTGTCAATTTCTAGATCACCCACTTTGGCATAAATCTTTAGGTCTTATTCGCCGATTCTTTTTGTTGGTCCTGAATCTTGTCACAGAGACAATCAACAGTAGCCCAGGAAAAGTTATCTTCCAAGAAGAAAACTGCTACTGATATTCTGTTTACTATGATAAAAAGTAGCATAGGATGAATTGGATGAATTTTGCATGTAGGAGAACGATCGTCAAAAAAATCAAGTCAAGATCTGATAATGCATTACTTGCAAACACCTTCATTTTCTATTGTCCTTGCACATTTTCATGGGAGTGGACTGATTTTATTTATTATTTCAAAGGAAAAAAAAAGATAAATGATCTATATGAACAAGTTAAGTTTTAAAAGCACAATTTTAATTAATGTTAAATACTTTACACATTCCTAAAAGTGCTTGATTTCATCAGCTACTTTAGAATGTTGTCAATTTTTTTTGTGAAAATATATAATAAAAATGTGTAATTAAGATACTGTCAATTACTGGTGAAACTGCCTGTCAATTTCTGGTGCATTAACTGTCAACTACTGGTAATTCATGCATTAGTTAGGAAAAATTTTAATAACTTAATAGCTTTTAAAGATATAATAATTGTTTAGAGATTGGCACGTTCTGCATTATATTTGCAATTTAATGGTATAACTAGAAAAGTTTCAAAATGCAATTTCATTTAACCTACACAATTTCGTTTCACAGTAATGTCTTAAACTGTCAATTACTGGTACATCTTATATATTTTTAAGATGTTTGTTTATATTTTTACAAATATAAACTTGTGCAAACTTTTTACTTGGTCTTAAATTTTTGCATGAGGATTATATATTAAAAGAAACCAATTATCTATAATTCTGTTAATTCTAGCGATTGTCAATAAATTTCTGTGCTCAATCCTTTCACAATTGCTGTGTTTATTATTTTAATATAATATAATTTTTAAACCACTTCTAGAAAACCCAAAATTTCGTCTTAGAATGCAGAGTAGCCAAATTAAATTAGCTATCACATTTAAAAGAATGAAGCTTGATTACTTACAATTTACAACTGCATACATTTTTAAATGCATCTTTTTATTTATTTAATTTATTAAATTTTGAAAAACATCTATAAAATTTCAAGTAGTTCCAATATTTTCTCCTAGAAACTTTTAATTCACAGCAAAGTATTGTTTCAGAAAGTATAGCAATCGGCGGCCAATTTTGTTTAAGCTTCCACCATCAGAAAAAAAAATATGGTTTCTTCTCCAAGTTGGAGTTTTTCCACCAGTAGATTACATTACTGGTGAACAAGGAATAATCAATGCGGTGGTTTTCCGTTGCCTTCCGCATAGCTAGTAAAAGAAAAAAAAAATTCCTGCCGCAGCGAGATTCGAACCAGCGATTCCAGGATCTCTGAAACATGCGCCCCTGCGCTATTAGACAGAATGCAAAACAAATTAAAAAATAATGAAAACGCTTGAAAATATGTCATTTCGTTATAAATTTTAGTTACTTAAAAGGATGTAAGCTTGATCTGCATGGAAAATTTTATTCAGCTTGGTCGAAAAACTACCAAGATTTCGAAATTAAAAAATAAAACTAAAATTATCTCATGGTTTTGTTGTTATTCTGATATCATCATCCGAATTCTATGAAAGAAAAATGTCCGAATAAAGGAATTTTTGAATTTTATTATAAAGTGTTCATGAAAATCGGCCTTATTGAATTTTTTAGGGCAACTTTAGGCCAACCAATTTTTCAAAGCGTAATAATGAGAAACGACAGGAATATTAGAATTTTGACGTCAAGTGTTCAAGAATATGGAGATTAAAGGGAAACTTGAGATTTTTGGCCAAAATGTTCGTAAAATTTCTCAAATTTATTCAACAAATTTACTGCTACTGCGTCATAGCTAATGCTTCTTCTTGGAAAGTTTACAAGATTTTATTTAATTTAAGTTTGCGTTAGAATTCCGTTGGAGGTTGACCGTTTGTATTGATTCCGTTTCTTTCTGCAGTATTTGCAGTACTTTACTTTTTGTAAAGTGACACAGGACCTAAACACAAACAATGAATATCATATAAACACTCTGTCTGTTTCGTTTTTCTTTTCAGATTGGAGTTGAGTTGTAGTTTATAGTTAAACACATCTAGCAACTGCATAAATAAGAAATACTAGAAGCTTGAAGATTTGTTATTGGGTAATAATGGTAGCTATTTTTGTGACCAAAATGCAATATTCTTATTCAGGAAATGGTTGATATGCACCTTATGCTTGGGCGTGCTAATTGCAAAGCGAATGAAGCAACACATCTGTAAGCTAAACAATTTCCCAACCGTAGATGATAGGTTGTGGGAGACCAATACTCTCGACTGCTGGTTCTCCTGACCTCACTCCAATAGATTTTTACTTACTGGGCTATTTAAAAGCCATAATTCAATACCTACTGAGACACAGAAATTCTTCGCCACGTCAGGAGATACTGAATATGGGAGAAGGTGTAAAGCGGCTCTTAGAAGTCTGTATCTGAGCTCATGGCAGCCATTAAAAATCAATGATATTAATGGTAAAAGTCAGGAGAGAAAACTTATATGGTTTGGTCACGTGATGAGGAGCGAGAGCCATTATGTGGCTAAGAATTTAATGAAAACGAGGCAGACTAAGAACAGTTGAAAAGCGGTCATTTGCAAAGGTATGGAAGACAAGAACTAGATGATGGATTAGTTTATAATCGCAGATTTTGGAAAAGGTTCATAAAACACAGCGATCCCACATTATTAAATATTTTTAAATTTAATTATAAAGAGATAATAACCTTTACTAACAATTTTTAAATTACAAATAACGACTTTAAAGATAGAGCCCTGGCTAGAACATTTTCTCAAGTTTTAGAGAACTTAAAGTAGGCAAATAAAAATTTATAACAAAAATAACATCCTTTTGCCGAATTATATAGCCTGTTAAAATTTTCTTTAACTATAAAAACGGCTCAAAAAAGTTGACGAAAAACTTAGAAGAAAGCTAAGTGTACTTCGAAGGTAGAAAAACTGTTTGTGTGAAAGAGAGGAGTGCAGGAAAGGAAATAAAAAGAAGTTTGGGGAAAAATTCATAGCTAGGGGGTTCATTAGTAAATTAAGGTATAGAGGAAATGTGCGATAGGATTGAAAAGCAAATTTAGAAATCGGTAAGAGAATATAAAAATAAACAGCCAAGTTAAGACGACGTTGCGCGAAAAAAGGCGGTTTATCAGCGGCTTCTCTCTCTCTCTCTCCTTATTTTTGCAGTTGAAAAACCCTCTTTTTATCGCTTTCTTCGACCTCCTTTTTTTCTTTTAAACACGAAATGTCTTTCAATAATGCATTATTTGCAATTCCTTTGTCAGCACAAAATTTCTTACTTTCCTTTCCTTCAATCTCCCTCGTTCTCTTTTTTCTTTTTTCGCTTCACATTTTTTTTCTTTCAATTTTTTTTAGACTCAATTCGTTTCACATATAATAAAGAAAGTACTTAAGAGTGAATTTACGTTTTTCTGCCCTCCATTCCTCTTAAATCTTCCAATAATCTTTTGTCACGATTGACTTTTATATTTTAAGTGCGTTGCATAAAAAATGTCGCTGCGCTGCCTAAATCAAGAAGAATGTAAACAAAAAAAACCCAAAAAAAACCCACACAAAATGCAAAGTTTTCCTACCTTTGTGAATTTCTTTCACTTTGCGAGAAAACTGGAAGAAAACTGAAGGCGAATTTTACAAGGAGGAAACTTAAGGAAATAAACATTTACAAATTCGGACTTTTTATTACCGGCATTAATGTTATCAGTTATTTCTTAAGTTGAAGGAGAAATAGCGCAAACGAAAGAAATGTAAACAGAACCACTTATGTTATGTGATGAATCTTAAAAAAAGTGCAAATTCTGGAAATTTAGTATTGCCAAATGTTGAAGATAAAGATTAGGAATAGCTCAACAAAGCTGTGGAATCTTAGAAGGTTGGTTTGAAATTTCCTGAGTTTAGCTGCTACTGTTGAATTTGCTGAATAGAAAACATATACATCAAACTTCAGACATTTAATTTAGTCTTTAATTGGAATTTAGCTTCTATATAATCAATAAACTAAGCGACATTGAAAACGTTAAAGATGGAATAGCCGAAAAAGTACAGAGTTAATATTAAATATGAACATTCTTTAAATAAGCCAACACTTTGAAGCTAATTGTTCGCGAAAATACGTAAAACATAGGCAAAGAGATGTAATTTTAAATTTGTCTCGTATTAATTTCTGGTGATGAAACTTTTACCCGTAACATGCGCTTTATTAATGTCTTATTGAAGGTGCCTGAATGTTCGCTCCTCCCTCAAAGTCTTGGTCAGTTGATGATGTATTTTACAACCCCTTATTTGTTCGCAATCGATTTTCTGATTCACTCCAGAGATGTTCCATTAGGTTGAGATCTGGGGCTTGAACTGACAAGTCCAGTCCTGTTCATGTCTTCAAACCAGGTGATTATAGCTCATGCTTTGTTGCAAGATAGATAAATAGCAGTTCACGGTGTAGATAATCATGGGGTTTCTTTTCCACCACAATAGCTATTACAGAGAACCACTGCCGAATTTCAATATCGAGACAGCGCACTCCGACCATCTGACGTTCTCCTGCTTTATGCCACGCTTACGTGCGACCATCTGACTGGTAAGGACTATAGTGTGACTTTTCGCTTACCTTTTTCCAATGGTGCATCGGCCGGCAAAATTTTCCTTGACACAAGGCAAAACGATATTTCGCGTCAACAGTTGATAATTTTGGACTTATGAGCAGCAGCTTGATAGTTGTAACCTGGAAAGAAAGGTCCGACGAATCGTTATGTTGCTTTTGATGGACCAACCTGGTTATGACAAGTTGGTTTCCGTCCGATTGCGTGCCATACCATCGTAGTTATGATGCCACAACACACCTTTTTTCCGGTCTTCGGATGCTTCTTCTACCATATTTCTAGGACTTTTGGCACGCAGGATATCACATATCGCTCTGCTATAACCGTATTTTTTTTTTCAAGCGCAACAGTGCACACATGGCCAGTGGAACAAAAGAAAGTTGCCACCATCAACTTCCCACACTCAAAGAACGTTTGCATTTCTGTGGTGGTTCTTCTTGCCCTTTGAGGAGCTATTGTTTGGATTGTACATTAGTTTCGGAGTCGTAATCATAGAGCCATGTTTCATCACCTGTGAAGATGTCGTTGAAATGTTTTGATGCCCCGTTGTTGAACCTTTCGATCATTTCCTGGCATCATTGCGCTCGGTCTGCTTTCTGTTCTTGAATCAACAAACGAGGTGATGCAACCTTCTCTAGGTGTTCATGCAAGATTGTTTTAACCGCTGATGATCCGATGCCCAGGCTTGTTTTAACCGGGATAAGTTACCCGATTGTCTTCGCGATCTTATCCGACACAACACGGATGTTTTCGGCGTAAATGTATCGGCTGGCTGTCCACTGGGAGGTTCGTATTCAAATGACCGTCTTCTTCTTTTCTAAATATAATATGACTATTATCTTATTATTATAAATTTTTAAATTATTTTTAACCGAATTCTGTTCTCAAGAGGGGGAGCTTTCTATCATAATTTGTTGTTCAGCAGGAAAGAAAACCAATTTACTCTCCTAATTAGTAGAAGTGATCGGGGAAAAAATTCTATGGAGAAAAAATCCACCCTTAATCACATTACGTTCTCCTTTTCGACAAATCCTGAAAAAATCTTAACTTCAAGTTTACTCTGGGAGGATGACAGCTTTATCAATTCGACATTATCTGCTATCTTTTTCGTTTAGATGTTTGCTTTTTTTTTCTATACCTTCCCGATGCTACCGAGAAAAAAGTGAATTTCATTTAGCAGATGACTATATTAAAGTGAAACATAAAACCTCCCAAACAAACTGATGTCAAACTACATATAGAAGTCAAATTCCCTTTGACCTCTTTAGCAAGTGAACGTTTTCCGGAAACGGGCCCAGAGTTTTATTTCGTAATGTGTCAGAATGAGATCCGACTGCAGACGGGTTAATGAAGAAACTCACTATGACATACGATTGTCGTTTCTGTGTGATGGTCGTAAAAAAGAAAGAAGAGAAAAAAAAAAGAGAGAGAGAGAGAGAGAGAGAGAAGCAGATTTGACGACACGACCTCCCAGGGAGCATGGAGCCGAACGGAGACGCTTCCAGTCCCCGTCAAAAGCGTTAGTGCTGCCGTATAAATGTCAAAAAAGGAGCTCAGAAATCAATTTTTGAGTCTCTTTCCACAATTTCCTAAGACAGGAGAGGAAAGAGAAGAAAATATTTCGTCAGGGTTGAGTTTCCCGCGAGACGTCTATAGACAGGAAACGATGTAGGCCAAGAAGGAAATTTATAAAATCCCCGCGCTATAATCCTGAGAAGTCCTGGAACACACAGCTAATTCAATGTTATTTTACGTTTTTCATTCCCATGTGCATTGAAATTTTAAATTACCTCTTTAAATAAAATATATTTAAAGCGAAAATGGTATTTAATAGCATCATTAAGGAAAATGTATCCTAAATTAGCGCATTCTCTCTTGCAAATCAGATCAAAGGGAAGAAGCGTTGAAAATCTGCATTCTCATTTTACATTTCAGCACCGAAAATAAAACGAAATGAAATGTATTCAAATTACTTTCAAAAGTTATTAAACAAAATTTTTATTTTGATACTAATTAAACTTTAATTACATTTCGAATTCAAAATTTCTTTTAGGCTTTAAAGCACTTTTTTTTTTAAAATTCTGTATATCATTTGAAAAAAATACGTTGTTTTACAAATTAAAAAAAAACATGAATTTTTTTTATCATTTTAATGAGAAATCCACAAATTAAATATTATAGAACTTTGGTTAGAATAAAATTGAATTTGGCCCCAATATACTGCAAATATTTCAGAATATTTTAATCTCTTTTTTAAGCGTGGAATACGAACACAAAAACAGCCTGAATAGAAATTTAGAACTTTAAAATCATTTGATAACTTGAAGTTTGCATAGAAAACGCAGATCATCGGGTTATTGATGCCCCCGGAATCTTAAGAGACTGTGTTAGAGCAAGGTATCTAAATTTTGTAATTTATTTTTGTTGTTATTGAACTCAAGTATTAATCTTTGTGCACGTTAAGACAATCAAATGCATTATAAATTTCCCTTAAGTTATCAAATGCTGACAAGGGGCCTATCTCAGAATCTGTTCTATTGAATCTTAAGTTTTAGTTTTTCCGCTCTATTTCTTAGGCTTATCTCTTGTGTTTCTTTGTATGCCACCTATGATTGGATCCTTCTGCTGAGCAAAATCAATGAGAATGATCAGTTCAGTGCAGGTTCAGCTCGGATCTCCCGAATGATTCTAACCATTTACCCCGATCCTCTCTCCCCTCTTCTGGTCATAACACGACTGGTTCCTCAAGCGAGTTTTTCCCTGGTAATAGCAAGTGTGATATTGTTGAGATAAGGAGGACCAGATTGCAATAATGTTAATCTATTCTTGCTCAGGAAAACTCACTTGAGGAAACCAATCGCGTGATATGGTAATTAGTCTTCTAATCTATACTGTTAGATAAATTTTATGCTTAATCTCAATCGTGCCGTTGAGAATGAATGCATAGCCTTCGAACTACACTACCCTATCAAAAGTCATGGGACAACCCTAATCTGAATGAAAATGAGACATTCCGTTGCAATTTCACTGTTGGCATTCTTCCCAGCACTACATAACAGAGTATGCTATTATGAGATGATGCTTGTGTGAATGCTGTAAGAATGTCTCAAAGAAAAGAGCTTTCAGACTTCCAAAGAGGTACAATTGTTGGGTGCCATCTCGCAGGCAAAACTGTTAGAACGACGGCATTGGACTCTGGTTCAATGGCGAATGGTTGAATGGACTGTTGAGTCCCGCTACACCATCTGGCAATCGGATGGACGGGTTTGGGTATGGCGAACGCTGTGTTATGCCTACGGTGACGTTCGGCGGAGGGTCGGTTATGGTGTGAGGGTGCTTTTCATGGTATGGGTTGGGTGCAATCGTTTCTGTGGACGGATATCTAAACGCAGAGCGTTACCAAGACATTCTGGACAACGCAGCACTCCCATCTCTTTGGCAGCACTTTGGCAATGGCCTTTTTCTGTTTCAGCACGATAACGCACCTTGCCATAAAGCAAGGGTATAGGCACATGGTTTGATGAAAAGGGGGGGGGTTCGAAAACTTGACTGGCCTGCCCAGAGCCCCGATCTGAACCCCATCGAACATCTGCGGGACGTGTTGGAACATCGATTGCGCGCATGTGCGGAACGCCCGAAACTCGTAACCGAATTGTCCAAGACACTTATGGCAGAATGGCGAAAATTACCTGTCGAAACGTATCAAAAACTTGTGGACAGTATGCCCCAAAGAGTAGAAGCTGTGATAGCAGCAAAAGGTGGACCAACAAGATACTTAAATATGTATATTTTTGAGTGTTTCTATTAAAGTGCTGATGTCCCATGACTTTTGATAGGGTAGTGTGTGTATCCGGCGATTCATATCTCCGAAGTTTTATTCATTTTTTATATTTTTATTTTTTGGTGGTTAGACTTTTTCTTTTCTCTACCGTATACAGTTTTCAACGCGACTAATTAAATCCCAAATGACCTGGCTGTAATCGAAAACATGTTGATCAAATATAACAATCTTAAAAAGTATAACCGATCCACTATTGATGATTTCAGCATTTTACGTATAGTCTAATAGGATGTGTGAAAAAGAACGTTATACTTTTAAACATCTATTTCGGTGAAAACACGTAAAACACTAATAAAAAGAAAAACTCACAAAATTTTATTTCAATTACAACGATTCAACATGAGAGCCACGTGTAACTCGACAACCCAAGCGATAACTCAATTCTTGCCATATATGCGACAACATACAGAAAGATGCTCAATCAGATAACGCTACATCTGTTTATACAATGAGATGCGGCTCCAACTATTCGGAACAAGTAGTCGCTAAAGTCCTGCAAAATTAGCTACTGTTCTAGTATGTCGAGATGTAGTACGTAATCACAAAATGAAATTTTCTTAGTGGATTTTTCTTTCTATTGGTGCCTTCCGCAATAAATGCTTAAAGTTGCAACATTCTTTTAGACTCACCATGTTATTTTAAAGAATTTAATTTTATCTGTAATCTATAAAGTAAATAATACGATACTAATAATTGTTGATGGAAGAATTTGTGCATAATACGATACTCTTAAAAAGGAAAATAACAAACAGTAAATTCATAAACAAGATTAATCAAAATTTGCATTAGAGAAAATCATAACCATTTCTTAATCAAGGGATGCCTATACAAAGATAACGATACAAATTATATTAAAAGTTGCTGCAATGAGATCAAAAAGGTCCTATGTTCATTGGAGCTCATTTTAAGAAAGCCTGAAAAAATAAACTGAACTGCTGCTTCCATCTTTAACTTAAGAGCTATATACTTTGGCTATTATTAATGCGATTTGGACTTTTTATGCATAAGAGTTGTTTAGTATTTACAGAGATATAACGTACTGAGCAGCTAAACTTGATTTCCAATATGTTGGCACTTGAGACCTTTTTGACCTCGCTGTATCAATTATACATTCCAATCCAAATCATTATAACATAAAAGTAAAAAATGAACAAAAAATAAATCACAACCAAATAAGAAGCGCTAAAGTTTCCAAACTTATAACTGAACAGAAATTAAAGTCAATGCATCTAAAAAATTTAATTCAATAAATATTAAAGCAACATTTTGTGGATAAACTTCAACGAAATAACAAAACATTCGTTCACAAAAAAAAGAAAAAAGATAAAACGAGCACGAAATTCATTACTGCAAAAAACCACTTTTGAAGGCGAAACGTCACCGTCCAACCACTAATGGCGTCGTTGCAAAGCAATGACGTCGCAAATAATAAAAAAGCGAATGAAAAGCGTCGAAGTATTTGGGTAACAATGAAGGAGATTTATCGCACAAGTCCCAGTGGTGGCAGGGGTAGAACGGTGGGTAGGCGGATGGGTGGGAAGTAGCACCTCATTAGTGGAAAAGGAGGTGGTGAACCAACTTCATTATACACAAAAATGCCAAAACGTTAAAATCTCTTCTTTTCCTTCCTTCCTTCCTTCCCCGACCCTCCTGCTCTTGCTTCATTTTTGATAGGGGCAAGAGGAAAGGTGCTCTCTTCGTCTCTACCCGCTCTTCCCACACCCCTGTAACTTTTCCAATTACAGAAATCCAATTTTGAAAAGCTTTTTCTAGTCTGACGTTCCCGAAACTAATATGCATAAATCATCGGCTTTTCTCGAAGCATCCGCCTTCCAACACTTGAGAAAACCATCGCTTTTTCCCCCCTTCTTCCTACGTCACCACCGGCAACACCTTTCGCTACCCCTATTCCTCGCAAAAGCGCCAATGGAACGGCAGAAACCACTTACTCGTGAAAATTAGCACTAGTCATGAGTGCATTAGTTTTTCGAAAAATTACGCATAATTGCTCGCCGCAAAACAGTCACTTTCCATTTTTTCCTCCTCTTGGAAGACAATCCCCAAAATTATATTGAAAGGAATAAAGATCTGAGAAGATGATACCAATAAAATGTTGTGCATGCTAAGATAATAAATTTATTAATAAGGCCTTTAACGAATATTTAAAGTAAAATTTACTCTCAAATTAAACTTGAAATATATATGAGCTCAAAGTTAGAGAAATGGTTAAACATAATGAAATAACTGTTTATTGTTGTTTGCTTCATTAAAAAGGAAATTTCAAGCAAATAAATAAATGCTGTATTACATACAAATATTTTATTCCCTCTCTTCTCTTCATTTAGCAGTCTGTAGAGTTCAACAGTAAAGACAATGAATGAACAATTTCTGAAAATTTTCTTGAATATTTTAATGTAAACGAAAGTTATGGACCATTTTAAAATCGGAAAAGTAAAATATGAATATACTCAGGATCATTTCAGTTAAACGTGGTCGATTTTGAATGGACGTCACTTCAAATGAAATGAATTTGTTTTCCGTAGCATCCAACTATAGCCTTGCATCGCAGTTTCCAGTACAATAAATTTCATTGCTGTATGGGACGTGGAGTTTCTCTTCATATCTCCCGAATCCATCAAGGATTCCGATCTGCGGTATTTAGGATCTTTTACAAGAATGAAGCCACAAAAGTCTATCGACGAAGGATTTACTTATTTTAGTGACTGAAGACGTTTTTGCTATCTATTACATATCAAGATAGAATTTCCTCCCAATACAAAGATTCCAACATGTTCTCCTAATAATGCGGCCGTTTACTACTACTCAACAAATTTTTAGGCTTCCTTTTGAGGAGCTTACTAATACCATCATGAAGCCTTTCGGGAAACTTTCTCAAGTTCGGAGCCACTCAGTTCAGCAGGACGGCAAGAGCGCGAATCTTGCTACAATCGATCAAATAAAGTCATGCCTCATTATGTGCTACGATGAGTTTCATTTATCGTCTGTAAGGGTTTTTTTCCAGCGATATACTGTCCATTGAAACCATGCGCATAGGCGTTATGGAACTGCTGGAGCTTCAAGTTACTTTGAATAATTCGATTCACAGTTGTCACAGATATCCTTCACTTTCTGTCAATAGCCTTCTGCGTAGGTGTATTTTCTTAGCAGTCATTTGAATAGAATCTGTCCTACGGGCAAGTGATCTATTGAGAAGGTCTCTCTCTTTTGAGGTATTTTTCCTTGATCAACTTAGCAGGAACGCCATAATTCATTAAAATTTCAATTATGCTGTTCACTGAGGTTTTAATAAAACGATTTTTGCGTTTAAAAATGTTAAATCATGCATTGGAAAAACTGTTTACATAGCCATTCCAGAAATCCTCAAGATTTGGTCAGTTTGTATGAAACATAGAAGTGTTTTCACCATCTTAGTAATAAGATGGTCGACTTCTCTTACTTACATGGTTAAAAACTTTAGTACTTTAGCTTTGGCAAACCACTCTCCTACAATATAATAATTCAACAACAATCATAAAATCTTAAAAGAAAACAAGATATAAAACCTGTCTCTGGTTTTTATTCTTTTGATGGTATTCAAAGACTAAGATTTTGAACATCTCTTGATTAAAAACTACCAACAATTTGACTTCACTATTTTGTGAAAGCTCACTTTTTAATCAAAATCTCCCATATTGATCGCCTCCGATTACGAAGACACTATTGCCATATTTGGAAAATTTTAGATTCTATACAGCGTTTCAAACCGAAGGGCGTTGAATTTCAAATTAAAATGTAAAGTATGGAAAATAAAAACAGAATTAAAAGTTTTCAAAACAAAAATTTCTATTAGTTTAGAGCACTTAAATAACACCTTTTCGAATGGGGGGGGGGTCGGCACATTTTGGACCACCCACGCACAGATCATTGAGAGACCCATCCTGTATAAAAGATCTGAACATAATTTAGCTCATTGAAGAATCTGACGGTCAACTTTAAGTTACATTGAATGATCCGATTTCCGCGTTTTTCCAGTTACTTACTTTGAAAGAAGTTTTAGTAAATCGTGACTTTACAAAATTTTTCACATTTTATTAAATCTGGCATCGAAAAACTGTTTCCAGAAATCCTCAATTCAAGGTTAAGTCAGTTTGCATGAAACATCGAAAATTTTCACCATAGATTAGTAATATACAGATTATCAACTTCTCTTACTTACAAGGTTTAAAAATTTGGATGATTAGCCAACCAGCGTCCGATTTTGATACACGGTGGCTGAAATACGAATTAATATCTAATTTCGCCACTAATCACGCCTTTTTTTGAAATAACATATGACGTAGCCTATATTTCAGGTGGGCTCAATTTTCTAATTGATAAACTTAAAATACGATGTTTCATTAACAACTGTTCAAATGTTTAATTTGCCTTTGCAATTTTGCTACAAAATTTCTAATGAAATAAACTCTGACTATTATACAGATTTTGAAAATCATTCGGTGGGGGGGGGGGGGAACTCAACGGTTAGGCACTCATAGGTGGAGACACACTCCCTTAAATAATAGAGGAAGATAACATACTTTTTAGCATAAATACAACTGATTATGTAAATGTTGTTTGGATGAAATCAATATCTTTATTTCTGTCAATAAATTGTATTACATGATACTGTGACATTTTGAAAGATTTATGAAAATGTACATTTGTAATGAAGTAATACGTGTCAAAAATCCATTTCCGAAGCAAAGCTACTTTTAAAGAACAAAAAATGAAGTTAAATTCATGCACAATAATGAAAGCCTTGCTGTATAAAATATGAGAATGACTTCCTTCTCAAATTGAAATTATACGAAACAATTTCAAGAGTGTTCCCATTTTTCTAAAATTACTTCCGTTACACCATTTAAAAGCCCCCCAATTTTCACTGCCAGGTGAAATGAAGGGTAAATTAAAAGAAAAATTCACATCCGACAATTTTACGCGAAGCAAACAAGGAAAAGTTTTAAACATGTTCATTAATGGAGAAAAATTACAGAGGTGGAAATGAAAGCTCCATATTTCGAACGGGTAATCCTGCATTATTCCTTTCTAAATGATTCAAGAGAATCACTAATTTCCTTGTCAGAACTCACGCTGGTTTATTCGGAAATGTCAGGCCGTCAATTTTAAAATAAATCAAACCACTACACTTCCAAGTTTCCGATATCGAAATATAAAAAAAAGCATAGCAGGAGGTCTTATTTGTTATTTGAAAAGAATGAATTCTACAAATGACAAAACTGCACCGATGAGAAAATGTTAATGAAGACTAACAGGAATAAATGAATTTTAATTTTGAAAGAAGACCTACTCGTACATTTCATATATGGACACGAGCAGCGACCATAATTAATATATGATATTTTCAATTAAGAGAAGTCATGGAACCAGCTTAATTAATACATATGAATATTCATATCCCACTAAATAATGCCAACTCCGGAGCTTTTCAGTGGCTTTGCACTGGGGGTTCTGGTTTTAAATAAGTATTACTAAGAGGGAAATATGAACACGAGCACTCTTTGATTAAAATTATTTGATTAATGGATCTAATCAGATTATTCCCAAAGCAACCGTCGGTCGAATTGTCCAAATGCCGAGGACGATGGACATAATTAAAACAGAAAAGTCGTTCCTTCGATATGGGAAACAAATCGAAGGTCTATGTTATGGAAATGCGATTCCATCTATGAAGAGATAGATTAGCGAAAAACAGTTTCACAGACGAATCCTCATAACGAGATAGAAACGAAAATCTCTTCTTCAAACTTACAAGACACAACCATTAATGATTATCAGAGAGTTTGTGTCATTAATTAGATTATTGTAAAAACATTAGCAAAACATTACCCAATTAGTCACATCTTCGACCTTTAAAAGTGTGATTTATAAGCTTGCACGATTTAACGCAACTCTATCATAAGAGCTTTATATTAATCAGGGCCGTAGCCAGGACGTTATCTTGGGGAGGTCGATTTTCAAAAATTCCACTGAGTCGGACCTTTTTCCATAATGGGGTGGTCGTCGACCCCCCCCCCTGGCTACGGGCCTGTTAATACGTAACTTAATCTATGATATCAGTTTTTAGTGGTTCCTGCTACTATCTATGTTAACTTCCTTTTAACAAAAGAAGAACAATTTACACCACAGCCTTATAATATAATTTAATACTATCCTGGAAGTCAACACGATTTTTGTTTAATTCTTTTGTGTACTTAGTCCAATTTGCTTAAAAGCTAATAATTTATTTTAAAATGTCACCGGACCGTAAAGCAGTCATTCCTTCTAATCCCTTGGGGGTCACCTTGTAATATTTAAGCAATCTATCATATCAATTTTAATTTATGGCTCTTTCAACTGGAATCCGGAAGCCAACATTCTTTAATAGATAGAGCTTAAGGTTCGGAAAGGGAGAGAGAGAGGAAAAAAAAGCAGCTTGAGAATGTAATTAATATTACAAAAACAAAGCGACGCTCAAATTCGATTAAAAATCCCAACAAAAATTTTTTTCCCGGTCTTTAGGGAAAAACTTTTTTCTTCAGCTCTGTGGTTTAAAAAAACGCCACGTATTTAGGGAAGGAAAAAACAAAGTTGATAAATGATTTATAGCTCGTCGGGAATGGGAAGTTAGTGGAGCTCAAAGGGTTATCGGCTAACATCGGTTAAGTGGTGAAATCAAGTGAAGTTTAAAACAAGATAGCATTAAATGATGAAGGGGCGAGAGGGAAAAGGGAGTCAGGAATTAAAAAGGAGCTCTTATTATCGAATGACTCATCAGTTTTCTCCTCCATGTTTCCTTTTAATCCCAAACATTAGAACGCCTTTATTCGTCCGAAATCTCCTCCCATTCTTCCGTCGACGTTCCTCTTGAAGGAAAGATTATTCAACAAGATTCTAAGTAAAATTGAGAAAACCCTTTCAAGAAAGAACAGATAACGTTTAAATTAAAGTTGATCCGCCTGTTCTGTTTTGAGAACTCAGAATTCAAATACTTTCGCAGGGAAAATATTCCATTTAAACAAAATGCTTTTTTAACTGATTTCTTTTAAAATTTGATTTCAAAATAAAATTTTCAACGTTTTCCTTTGATCCTGTATAATGATAGAGATATAAAGGCCTAGAGTAAAAAAAAATGTATTGATATACAATATACGATGATTGTTCAATAGAAACACAATTGGACTGCGCAGCCGCGAAGATATCGCCAAGACAACAAAAAGCAGTTGTTTATATGCATTGTTTTTAAGTACTTATGATTAACTTGGAAGGTGGTGTTCATGGTAGGCAATCCGTCAAAGATCAATAATTTCCTAAGGCTACCTTTCACTTTTTTCATCAATAATTTAACATCTAAGGTAAGGCGCATGATTAAAAACTCACGGAGCCATCTTGAGCTATTCTTTAATGAAATTTTCTGCTTTTTGGAGTTGAGTTGATGTCAACTTTTGTGGCAGAAACGGCCTGCTCAGCCAATACAAAACGTTACAATCGTGTCCTCTCTCTCACACAAGATAAAAATGTCGGATGCTCAACTCAAGAAGGTAAAGAGCTTGAGGAAGAAATTCGATGTGGATGCGCTAATAGAAGAAATTTTGGTAAATGTGTATTTTAGAATACCAAGGCTCATACTAATTCAGGATTCGTTAATACTTACGGAAGCTAAAGATAAAACTTAACGAAATGTTAACGCACTAGCAGCATATACTTTCAATATAATTTCTTATGCAAATTCCGATTTATCCGTTTGTTAAAAAGTTGATTATTCTTTTGTAATAATAATTTAATAGTCATAATCAATATTTTAGCGACGGATTTAAATCGGAATTTGCTAAAAATACTGCACTTACATTTCATTAAGTTTTATGTTTACTTTCCGTAAGTAAATGTTGAGTTTAAAGTCGCGCACATCAAAGTTTAGCTACCCGTAAAAGTACCAGTTTGAGAATTTAAATGAAAGTAAAGCATCACAGAGATTAGTTGAAATGTTGGCTTTTATTTTTAGCAGACAAACTTTAGATGTTACAATAAATGTTGAAAATGACGTCTTTTTTCGCGAATACAAAAGCGTGTTCGTTTTATCAGACGAACTTTAGGTGTCTTGTTTTATAAGTTATCCTTCAGCGCTTCATTTCCCGGGAATAGTGGCCCCCGTCGCTCGCCAGATTTATCACTCCGATTTCTTCCTATGGGGTTATCTGAATAGTAGACATACAATTGCTGAGCTAAAAACGAACATCACAGCAGCTATTTCTAACGTCAATACTGCCATGCTTCGCAGAGTCTCATGAAATCTAGTAAAACGAACACGCTTTTGTATTCGCGAAAGAGGACGTCATTTCGAACATTTATTAAACAACTAAAGTTAGTCTCGTAAAACGGACACGCTCTTGTATTCGCAAAAAAGGACGTCATTTCCAACATATATTGTAAAACCTAAAGTTTGTCTGCTAAAAATAAAACCAACATTTCAACTAATCTCTGTATTACTTTACTTTCATTTAAATTCTCAAACTTTGGATTAAATTCTCAAAGATTACTTGGTATTTTTATGGGCAGCTAAACTTTGATCCTCACTGTGTATAAACGAATCCTGAATTAGTATGAATTTTGGTATACTAAAATACACATTTCCCGAAATTTTCACAAGATTTGAAGACATATTTAGATCCCGTCGGCTTCGGTGCAGTGCACTTGTGCCGTGCAAAAATGGCAAATTCTAACAATGGATGGCGCTTGGGTAGCAGAATTCTGCTGGGTCATCCTTACGAGTTTCTGCCATTAAGATTCCTCCAAGAACAGAAAGTAAGAAAAGCAGAAAAAATACGCCCTGGTTTCTGCTCTCTTGCTTTCTGCTTGTGGGAACCGCGCTTGACGTCAAAAAACTTTTCTGTTCGCCGTACACAGAGGACATGCAACGATGAATTTCCTGCAACTCTCTCAGCAGTCAAAAAAGCAAACAGAGTGCTCTCCATTTTTCTTTACTCTCTTCCATTTCTGATGTCGGACGAACACACGTATCTCTATCTTTATACTTCAGCATAATAAACAAACGACTTAAGCCTGGTTCTGCGTAAAAACAACGGCAGAAACCATAAGGAAGAAAATGTTCTGACGTCAGTTCCTGCTTTCGTCTTGTTGCCCGACAGAAAACTCCTGTATTTTTCGAGTTGGATTGAGTCATAGTTACAAAGATAAGAGACTTTTCTGTCGGGCAGAAAGAAGAGAGCAGGAACTGATGTCAAAAGAATTTTCTGCTTTATGGTTTCTGCCGTTGTTTTACGCATGTGGGAACCACGCTTAATGCGCAAATGCAAGTTATCAATGTGGTTTCCCAACAGTTGTCAGTACCGTCATCAAACCCTGCGTTACCAAACTTTTGCGCCATGAGATTTATGCCTGGTGACTTATGTTCATTTGACTGTCCTTTATATTATGAGATAATGCGTTCTATACTATTATCAAGGTTCTTACAACGTTCTTGTGGGCTAAAGTCTTCTTAACGTTATATTCTATTCAATGAAAGAAAAATTTGGACTTGTCCGAATAAATATCCAATTTCAATTGTTTAAAGTTGTTTAAAAATACTGCAACAATATGTAAAAGCTGAAATTGGAAGTTTAATTGGAAACGCCTAGTTTTTCTTTCATTGGACAGAGTTTCATGGTAACTTCTATCTAAATTAAATACTGTTAAAACGTGAGAAATATGTTGCCCATTTTTAAAGTATATTTTTATATGAAGATGTCCTCATTTAATAAATAATTTTGACAAAACGTGAAGACTTGAAAGATGGAGGTAGGCGATAACGATAGATCTTGTGAAGTTTCAATTATTTCTGTAATCTTTCAACTCGCTACTCCTTTCAACTTCAAGCGCAAGTAAGCACCCTAATGTCTGCCTACTTGACAGGCCGAATTATTAATGATAATCTTTACACAGATCAGAAAAGGCTGTTTTGAAGATAATGACGCAACAAATAAATAAATTTAATTTGGAAAGCATTAAAGTAATGGAAAGTATAGAACGAAAACTTAATTTGCTTGTTTTCGCTTTCTCCAAAAGATCCCTCAAAACGTCAATTCACGGCCTATTCACGAAAATGGGAGAAACTCACTACATCTTCTCTATAGCCCTTTTAAGGAGGAAGTAAAAAGAAGAAAAAAAGAATAAAAGATCCGATAAATAGCCTTCTTCAAACTGGATTAAATTCCATCTCCAACTACAGAATTCGAAAGATGAAGTGAGTTGGCGAGTGCTTTTTGAATTTAAGGGTGCAGTGGCTAAGAAATTGGTTCGATTGAGACAGGCCATGTCTTGAGAGACGTCTCCGTTACTGTTGTAGAAGGGATTGAAAACCAGAGAAAGGTTGGCGTGGAAAGCTGCTGGTGGCTTGCTTGGTTCATCCCACGAGTGATTCATGGATCCTTAATCAGCAGAGATCTAGTCACAATCTCCTGAGATGTCATTGAGGATCTTGCGTGCGACGTGCGGAGACAAAGTTATTGGTCTTCATTTAGGTCACGGGGGATAGACCGAACTCGTACGTATCGTCGTCGCAATCACAATGACACAAGGCTCTAATGTCAGCCAAGGTCTCTGGAAAAGCATAATATCAAGCACCGCGTCAAAAGGCTCTCTCTTCTCCCTTTCCGTCACGCAAAATAAATTACTTAGGAGAAGAAAAATCAACAGAGAAAGGATCAAGAGAGAGAGAGAGAGAGAGAGAGAAAGTCTCGAGAAATATCCGATGCACAATTTGCATTCTGTTCAGCTGTCTTTCACCCAATGAAGTAAGATGCAATATACCGCAACGGAACAATCCGAACCAACGCCTGTCAGAGACACGTGCCTTGAAAGGATACGTGAATTGACATTTTTAGCCTTCTCATGAAAGGAAAGCAGGCTTTACGTCATACGACTTCACGCAGACTTTCACATCCTTGTAGGCCACGTGCGTTTTGTGTTGTTTTTTTTTTTGCATGTGTGTGTTTATGTGTGTGTGTGTGTGTGTGTGTGTGTGTGTGTGTGTATGTGTGTGTGTGCGCGCGTGTGTGTGAGTCATTCCAGTCAAATCGAACAAAATCGGGTGTTAATTGAACTTAGGGTCTCCGATTTTTCTCAAACTTTATCAGTGTACTCTAGTAGATAAAATATAAGACATGCATAGTTTCGTTTGCCAGATAAAAATATATTTTAGTTATAATTAATTATCAAAATTATCAAAATTTCACGCATCTCATCACATAAACGAAGCAAATCTCTGGTTATATTCGTCGTAGGGAATTGTCGTAATGTCAAATTGAAGCTAAAATGCATCACTGTTTCTTTAACTGATTTTATGGAACTTCAAAATAAAATATGAGGGCGAAAATGCATTTTAATTTTATATACTCATATATTAACCTGAAAACGATGATCTAAAATTATTAAAAAAATGAGTTTAATTCCCTTATATCCATTACATAACATTACGAAATTACAGGATGAAATTCCAAATATTTCAATCAGTATTAAATTATTTATGATGTCAGGTGCGCTGCTTTGATGTGTGAGCAGGAGCCCAAATACAACAATGGCTCAGGGATGTTCTTGAAGCGAAGATCACGTCATGAGAAGTTAACACTTTATTAGGAGCTTTAGCAAAAAGCTACTTATAAGAATGCGCGCTTGGTCTGTACGTTTATCCGGCCGTCCACCGTTTATACGATAACTTGAAAGCTCGGCCGTATCAAATTTTCAGAGTTTTTCGTGGACCCCTTCATTATTATTTAGAGTTATTCACGTGCTACAACAGTGATTGTAAAGAATACCAAGATAATGGCATGTCATATAATAATCAATTTGTCATGAATGAATATATTTTTACTTTCTGCTCATCTTTTAGGGATTATTGACATACGCACGCGCACGTGAAATCGCTTTGTCGACGCACGATTGCTCAAGTGCTCAGAAAGTACGTATCATTAAGTAGCGGAAGAATGGAATTACTTATTGGTTTTTATTGTGTCCGTCTGTCCCCTTCATAATTTCTACATTTATAACCGACTTCAAAAAAAGGAGGTTATCAATTCGACTCGTATCTATGTAAGATTGTTGGAATTGCACAATATTCGTATGTTAGTTTATGTGGGCTTCTAAACAGGTGTGCCAAATTTCATATGTGTGTATATGTATGTATGTTCACGTATTTCTCAGAAACTAGAAATCGGATTGCAATAATTGTTTTTTCATTGGATTAAGTATCTTTCAACTAAGGGAACAGTCCAAGTTTCATCAAAATCGGTTCAGTAATTTTCAAGATATAGACTGGTTATAGCTAGATGATAGTGAAAGTTTCATCAAATTCGGTTTTTTATACCCTATTTAATCTTGTTTGAGGTAGAAGGTTGAGATTCGGAATGTTCCTTACTATGGGCATGTCTACCTTCAGTATTTAGTTGGTTTTGATTGGTGCACTGGAGTCTAAATTACGGGGGTGGGATTCAGAGAGGACAAAAGATCTATATGCTCTTTAGGTACGTAAAGGAGTGATATTCAGTATACAGATTCCTCTAGGCAAGATCTACATTACTATGAAGTTTAGACCCAATTGTTCCAGTGGGTTTCGGAATTGTGAGGGTGGCAGTCACTTGGTCGTTGAAACTATGGTAACATATGGCATGTGACATGTCATTCCATCGGAAATGATGAGAAAGGAAAGAAGATAGGAGCTTTTTTACATTTTCTACACACAACGTTCGAGAAAATCAATTTTTTGATTAAAAAACTTGAGAGGGGGGGAGGTAAAAAGTGCCGATAAAGGGGTAAAAATAGATGATCGCAGGGTCTGCTGCTTGCCTTACCCTACTCGGAGGGAATAATTTCTTGTTTATAAATAAATGTATAAATGTATTTCTGCTTCACTGCTAAAGCTCCTCCTTGGAATGTTTACAAGATTTTATTAAATTACATCATTTCACATTTATTTCCTATAATTATAAAAAGAATTCCACTTTGAAATTTGGTTGGCCATTAGAATAAATATCAAGAAATATGCTATAAGTATTTTTTTTTACAGATTTTTAATATATCGTTTTAACTTTTAATTTTCAAAATTAATATTAAAATCACGTAAAATACAGTTTTCTTTAATTTCGTTTTTATCTGAAAATGTATAGTTTTCAAAACCCACATTTTAAGCTTTAAAATGAGCTATGAATGAAACCTGTACGACGTACACTTTCAGAGAAACATGTGTTTATAGAACGCCTCAACCGGCTAATTTCTGTTAATTTTCATCTAAAATAATTTCTTAGAAATTCGCAGTCAAATTAACACAAAGAGGTTACTTACTTTGATGTAGGGAATATATAAAAAAAGTTTGAACCTTTTATAAAAATCAGTGTTTTTTAGGTGTTTCATTTCACGTAGAATGACTCGTGCTTGCGCGCAAAAATTGATGTGTCCTTCTAAATGGATGATTTCTATAAACCGTGTAAGCCTTATTTGTTATTTCAGGCATTAGATTTATTTATTTTTTTTTGTTGGATAGATTATTGCGTCGCTTATTTGCCCTTTTCATTATCTTATATACGTGGTGTACAAAACGGAATGTTCCTACTTTAGTTTCCTATATTCCTTTATTATAAAGAAGTAATGATTCCACTCACTTCATGCACATTGCAGTAATGGCGCGGCGCAATGTATTTTCAGGAAAAAATGAATGCGTATGCAAAAAAACATCTTCGTTAAGAGAGGGAGAGCCAAGAAAGCATGTGCTTTAATATTTGAACCATTTTTAATTCAATAAAAACTAAAAAAAAATATTATAGTCAAAATAGCTAAAGTTTTTGTATTACGAATCGTCTGTTTTCAAGACTTGAAAAATATTAACGAGAGACTGAAAATTTACGAGTCTTCAGACACGCAAAACATGTCTAAAGAATATAAATTTAATTCTATTGTTAGTTTGAGAATAGCTTATTTATCATTAGATAATAAATACAGCTTCCGGGCAATTTTCTTGTAATAAAAATGCCATTCATAAATTTCTAATAAAATTAATACAAAGCGGACGTATTCCATCCTAAATGATGCAGATGCAAATATCGCATGATTGTGTGCGTGTCTGGAATGCTGTTAGCTTTAAATCAAACGTGCAACTACGATGTGCTTATTAAATAAAATTTCACAAGAAAAATTTATCACGCAACATTTTTCTCTTATTAGTTTCACCCTTTTCTCTCTTAATTATGTCTCTCAGCTATTCGCACTACTAACAGTTTCAAAATGGATGGGTTTTTTTAGCACACTAAATGTTTAAGATATTCATTTTCCTTTTATTTTAACTGCCCTCTACCAAAGCAATGCGAAATGAATTTTAAATTATAGGAATGTTTTAATTGCACATTTGTACTTTCTTTCTCGTGCCTCTTGTGAATTGAAGTTGTGCGAAGACGGGCGCCTCCGACCATCGCCGAGCAAACGAGGAAACCTGAAACGCATGGAGAGGAAAACAAGAAAATTGTACTCGGGAGGTACACTATCATTCGTGCACCTCCTCTTCCTTATGATCGTTGGTGCAAATGAGTGGGGGGAAAACTGGAGGAGAAAACGAGTGTGTGCGTGTGGCAGAAGGGGAGGGGTAGACAAACAACGTTCGCGAGGGTTGGGTGAGATGGCTGTGAAAGCAGCAGATAACACTGAAAAGTCTCCACCCCCTGCGTTGTGGTCTCAGCCTACAAGGTCTTCTATCATGCTCCAACCAAATTGTAATGGGTGCATAACCATTCGCCGGACAGAGTTCCTGGTCTCTCCTTATCAGCGCATGTTGCGGCCTCGGTCTCTCTCCCTCCCCGAGCAGGAGCAAAAGGCCACCAAGAGCAATTTGCATGGATGGGAATCTCGCAGACAACTGATGACAGGAACCGTTTTCTTTTGACGAGACGCTATCTGAGTCTGAACAGCTGGCAGACCCCTTCCCCGCTCGACCCAATCCTCTTCCGCCTTTTCCTCACCCTCCGTTCTTTAAGAGGCACGGAGTCGTTCATCCTTCAAAAATAATCCACACTCGACCGAAAGGGGTTGAGAAGATAAAACAATAGAGAATCGAGTACGTCATTACCGTCGTGACTCATCTTCCCCGACAAATTAATGGTTTTTCAATGACTGCATTCAAGCAGCACATAACTAATCAGACGATATCGGAGGATAATAACCTGAATGTAAACATTCTGAGCTATCAGCATTACAGAAAAGCGAAAGGAAATGCAATATCACAAGCCGATAACTATAGAAATGTTCCTTTAAGGAAGAACAGAAAAGGAACGCAATGTAATCACGTGAAAACTTTTATTAACATCCAAAGAAAGTTGTCATCACAACTCCAGGCAAATATTTTAATGAAAAAGTAAAAAGTTTTAAAATTCGAAATGGGGAATGCTGTGGTATTGCGGGGAATTATCCAAAGACTCTTATTGGATGCAAGTTCACCCGATTCGAAGTGGAGCTGGTTCATCAACCAATCAACATGGCATGCGACAGTGGAATTCTTCGGTGCTTTCATAGTAGAATAACTTCCACCAAAGGAATCTTTACGATGACCAGAAGAATTTCGAATTTTCCAATTAAGAGTGGCCACTGGCCGAAGAAATTAAATCCCTCAGGGGACCTAAGAGTTAAATCCAAACGATGATGTCCATATTATTCGCATGAAGAAGTTAATGGAAAAGGGTTAAAGAGCGCTTCAACTTTCGAGTTTAAGAGGAAAAAAGATAAATTAACAGGAGAAAAATTATTATTACTCTCAATTAAAAATTGCTCATGCAATGAAATCTGGTCGTGACTTCATAATAGAAGAACATTATGTAAATTTTAATAATAGAAAAGTTAAAGTCAATAGAATCTCTGGAGTTATTTAAAGTTTAAATACAGGGGTGATCCAAATGTCAAATATAAAATGAAAACCCATTAAACATACCGACGTCAAATTTGCAGTGTATTTTCTTTAATCAATGCGACACGGATTGAGCCTACAGCAAATGTTCAAAATGGCCCCCATTCTACTGCTTGCACAAACGAACGCGACGGCACTTTTTCTTGAAAACGCTTTGCATCACAGTTAATGCGGAATGTAATGTAACACATTCGAACAAGGTTAATATCAATGGAACGAATGAAATCCGCGCCATTCCGGAGGACATGCTGCAACGCGTTTCCAAGAATATGTGCCGTCCCGTTCGTTTCTGCAAGCAGGAGACTAGAGCCACTTTGAACATTTACAGTAGGTTCAATCAATGTTGCATTGATTAAAGAATATCCACTGTAAATTTTACGTCGGTATGTTTAACGACTTTCATTTTAAATATACCGTATTTACTCGACTACAAGACGAGTTTTTTCCCCCCAAATTAAAAGGCCAATAAAAGGAGGGTCGTCTTAAAATTGCAAATTACACAAATATGCCGAATTTTGCAAGTTAATGCTATAATCCTCCACCTCGGCTGCAGTGGCGCTGCCATTTACTGGCGTTTTCAATCATAACGAGATCACACGAGATTTTACGATAGCGCTCGTATGATTCCCATTCACATATCGCAGCAAGTTTTCAAGCTTATAGGTAAACTCCACGGAAAAAATCCACTTTATTTTTTTTGCATCCTAACATTAATCCAGGTTAATAGAGTATTTATCATTCAAAATTTTTCGATTTTTCCTAATATTTTATTAAGAAAAATGCCTCGGAAAATTGAAAATTTGCATGGAATCTTCCATTCCTTCTCCACAGAAAACGGCGGAACAAGCTGTCATTTACTGCCGTGAGAACCTCGGGGAATTTCGTCGCCGAGATTCTAGTCGCTTAGAAAGATTCTACATATCATAAGATTTTGCTAACCTGTTTTATGTGGGAATGCCTTCAATTTGTTCTCTGTTTGGATGTGCAAATAGACAGTCGGATAGAAATTTCACGTTTCATAGATTTCCAGAATCAGAATCGATTAAAAAACAGTGGATTAGTTTTTGACAGCGAGGGAACTGGTATCCAACTCCAAGCAGCATCGTGTGCTCATTTTGAAGCGTCTTGCTTTGTCTACGCATCCGCAGTTTTAAATTCAATATTAATTCAAACAAGAAATTCGCTGAAACTAGATCACGTATAAGGTGGAACTAGATGCTCTTCCAACTCTAAACGGTCCTGGCGTTCTTCAAGAACAAGACCGCAACAGCACTCGTTAAACGCCGAAGGAATGAAGAGGTAAGCCATTGTGTAAAGCACACACAGCCCTAATGTGCACATGCAGACGCGGCAAGCAGAAGATCCCGTTTCACGGTTTAATGCATAAGGCTGTATATCGCAGAAGTTGCAGTAGCATTTAATTCTGCTAACGGCCCTTATATATCGCTGTCATCAAAATCGCAGTCGTCACTACCGGTCTTGTTTCATATTCATAGTCCATTGCGATGCCCAACTGACAACTAACCGATAGCGTCCAATATGTGACGTCACGAATTCGAAACTCCTTCGCACTTCTCGGCAACTTGTGACGTAACAGTTGCCGAACCATGGCGCCAGTGTCTATCGCAGGGGGAGGGGGAAAAAAGAAAGTTTTTTATATATTTTATCAATTTTGATTGCGAATTGAAAATTTTTATACATGCTACGTTGTTATTGATACTTTCATCTTTCATTTTAAACAAAGTTGCTTTGGGTGTGGAGTTTACCTTTAAGGTATGGATCAACGCGGTACCATTTTTTTTTTTTTTTTTGAAATTAAAGTTGTTTACTTACTTACTTTTCAAACCCGCTTATCCGTTAGGGTCGCGGGGGCAGCAGCCCTATGGAGGATTTCCAGCGATCGCGATCTTCCGCCATCAGGTGCATGTCCTCCCTGATAATACCCAAGCGACTCGAACCCAGATTCTCCATGTAGTCTAGCCACCTGGTTCTAGGCCGACCCCTTGGTCTCTTACCCACCGGCTTGGAAAATAACAACTGCCTAGGAAGACCAGTTTGCGGCATCCGTATCACGTGGCCATACCAGCGCAACTGAGATCTCTCAATGCGGAGAAGTAGCGGCTCAACACCTAAAGACTCCCTTATTGTGCTGCTGTGCACTCTATCTAGTAGGGTAACACCTGCCACACCTCTCAGAAATCTCATTTCGGCCACTTGTACCCGCGATCGCACTCTTTCGGTCATTACCCAAGCCTCATGACCATAGGTGAGAATGGGGACAAAGATAGATTTGAAGACGGAGAGCTTGGCTTTGTTACCCAGCTCGCGTTTCGTTACCACGGATCGCCACAGTTCGCGTCTGACACAGCTTGCTGCACCGATCCGAGCATCCAATTCTTTCTCCTGCCGTCCATCACTCGTGAATGCAATCCCGAGATACTTGAATTTCTCCACCTGTCTCAATGAGACTCCCCTAACATGGAGAGCGCACTGAGCAGGCTGTCTTGAAAGGACCAGAACCTCAGTTTTAGCCACACTGATCTTCATCCCAGCTTCTTCACATTTGGCTGCAAACCGGTCTAGTGCATGTTGAAGGTTCGTGCGAGAAGACCCAAGAAGGACAAGGTCGTCAGCAAAGAGCAACCTCTCCTCCAGGCAGTCACCCACACAAACACGCTCATCGCCTCGGCTGCCCCTGTCTATCCAGTCCATAAAGATAATGAACAAGAGGGGCGACAGTACGCACCCTTGGCGGAGTCCAACACCCACGGTGAAGGGTCTTGACTTAATGCCATTTATCCGGACACCGTTTTAATTTTTAAATCATTATTTTGCTTCCATGTTCATTAAAGAAAATATTTTTCCCAAAAATTTACCTCAAAAAAGTGGGGTCGTCTTATAGTCAGGTAAATACGGTATATCTTTGGGTGAACTAATCATTGTACAATGGCTTCAAAATTAAGTTCTTCAAATCTGTAAATTTCTTAAATTATTTAGTCCACAAATATTTATAAAGCTACAAGATATATAAAAATGAAAATCAATTGAAATGGTGAAATGGTACATTCGCACAGATTACTCCACTTTGACATAAAATTAATACTATTTGCACACATATTAGCCATAATCGGCCAAAACTCTGAAAAACAATCTCTTCATCAAATTGAAGCGTCAAATAAGCTAAGATCTTGAGATAGTCCTCTTCACTGACAAACCGCTCGAGGCAACTCGCATTTCTTCTCCCACCCTCCATTTTCTCCACTCCTGCTCCTCTTCTCCATCCTTCCACTCTTGTCTTTTATAAAACTGACTTTACATAAACGCTGAAAATAATTGTTTCTTTTTCCCACAGAAATAGACTTAAAAATCATGATTCGAGAAGAGATGTTGAAATTTTGCGAAAAAAATTTGGTGGCCGGCCAAAAATTCAAAAAAGTATTTCATTTTGAGATTTTATCGACAGATGGCGAGATTATCTTCCAAAGCATAAAGCATATAAAGAATATAAAAGCGCTGGCCATCTTAAAGCAGCGCAAACTGGCAGCCAGGGGCTAGTTCGCGATTTAATAAACATCGCTCATACTTGAGTAATATTAAAACATTTGGCATTGTTACATTAACCTTTAATAATTGTCAGTTACATCACGATCGGATGTCCAAAACTCGCTCCAGTAGAGTTCCAATGCAAAACAAAGCTAGAAATGCTCTTCATTGGAAATTACTTCTTTTTAATGAAAAACTTTAATTAGCAATGAAATAAACTTAAAACGCATTTTTTTTAAGTAATATTTTTATGACATTATAGAATTAACGAGAAAGGCGTCTTATACCACTATTGAAATAAATAAGATAGAGCTCTAAATTTTTATATACAGAGAGTATCCTAAAGAGAACTGACGGATTTTAAAATGGAATAGCAACCAAACTGTGGCAGTTACTATAGAAGGATTTAAATGTGTGAGGCCAGGAATTTGTTTTGAAAGTACCTTATCACTGTGTACTCTCACCCAATAAAACCTGTTCCAATGCAAAAAATATTCTTTTCTCCAAAAAATACACCATTCTCACGCTTTCCTACGGTAATACTGGATTCGGTGTACACCTCTCCACTGACAAACATGCCACTGCGCTTCCACCGCGTCGTCTCATTGGCGTTTGCGCATGCCTAGAGTTCCTCAATATACGTACAAGGTATATCAAAGATTCATTTACAAACTCTTAGGACGGATTCCTTACACAAAACAAGAAACAGTCCATATAAACATGGTCTTACTGTCCGAAAATCCTTAGATTTTGAGGAATTAAAAGTTTACGTTCAACGTGGTTTGAGGTATAATCCATTAACGGAATTGTAGGTGATTGTCTGGTAGGACCATATGTTCTCCCCGCACGTCTTACAAGCGCTGTCTACACGGACTTTCTTCAGAACACTCTTTCAGACTTGCTACAGAATATGCCCCTGCGGATAAGAAGAAACATGGGGTTTATGCATAGGCTCCAGCACATTTTAGTCTCATTGTTTGAGATATCTACCATGGCAGATGGATATGTAGGGGAGGAGCAGTTCCATGGCTACAGCCGGCCAGGTGTTCGAGAGGGCTAGGGCGTAGACTTTCTAGTTCTCGCGTCCGCCTGGCCGTGGCTTCGAATCCCGCCGTGGGCATGGATGTTTGTGTTTGTCCCGGGCTGCGAACAGATATAACTTGTGCAAAACGCGCAAAATGACCTTAGTAGTCGACGCCTAAATTTCTAGAACCCCCCCCCATGGCTAGACGTTCCCACGAACTCAATCCTTTGGATTTTTATCTGTGGGGCCACCTAAAATAATTGGCTTATGCAGCAGACATTCCTAATGCAGAGGCGCTTCGTCAACATTTTATGAAAGCCTGCGAAACCATTCGGCTCCGTCTGGGAATATTTGAAGGGTTGAGACAGCCAATGATCCGAAGGGTTCATGCGTGTGTAAAAAGCATGCGGAGGACATTCTGAGCATTTGTTATGAGATTCTGAGGTGAAGTATAACGTGAACTTTCATTAATACTTCAAAATCTAAGGATTTTCGGGCATATGTTTATATGGACTATGTTTCTTGTTTTGGTGTGAGGAACCAGCCCTTAAAATTTGTAAACGTATTTTTGATACACCCTGTATAAATGTCGCGACAACTGTTTATATGCGAGTTGCTTGGCTGTAAAATGGCGCCCAGAATCTGTATAAATTTGATTGTCCCCATGTTATCATACAAAAAAGAAGTAGTCTAATCATTTATCAACCTATTTTCTTTTTATATATACGACAGGGTTATCGAAATTATATTTCCGCAACTCAGAGAGCCATTTGTACCATTTTTTGTTTATTTAATAAATGGCGAGCGCATCTCTGTGTTCTTCGAGTTTCGCCAGTAGAACTTCCTCCACAGCGTGTGCATTGCAAGGTCCATATTCCAAGTGATATTTTCACATTTAATTTTAAAATAAAGTCATTTACTTGATAAAGTATACTCAATAAGCAATTAATTATAGAAGTTTAGGATATTCCAACCTGGATAATTTTTTTTATTTATTTTCTTATTAAGAAACTTCTTAGTCCAATTTGAGTGAGAGGACTTCACGTACGTGTAATGGCCCAAACTGAAAGCCTTCGAGAGCTTCCTCTTTAATTTTAAGCCTCCATAAAAATCTTTTATCTTTAAATGGCTTCACTTTTTTGTTTCCTCCTATCTTAGGCATTGACCTGCTTAACCATCAGCGCTATGGAGGAAAAAAAATCCGTGGAGGTGGCGGGGTGGGGTGGGTTGGGGGGGGGGGAGGCAGAGAGATGACTTCCGTTGCACTTTGTAAATGATACAAAATAACAATCTGGACGAGACTCAATTTTCTACGGTAATTGAAGGAGCTGCGGACGGGTGTGTGTCACCACGGCAACCATGAGGCGAGAACGGCGACTCAAGTTTGTCCTGCATCAAACTTAATTTCAGCCAATTTCGTGCGAAGCTTTCCATCGGAATGACTTGAGAAGTAAGATTACCATGGTGACCCGAAACCATGAAAATCTATCGCTCACTAAAGCAAAATAAATATATTAAAAAAAAGGAGACCCTAAATAAATAAATAGAAAAAAAACTCCGCAACTTAAGGTATTCTTTTTATAAGACGGTAGTGAAAGTAGAATGAAATAGGTTTTCTCTTTTAATCAGTATCGATTATAAAAATTAATCGGATCCCAGGCGGAATCTGATTTTAAAGAGAAATTACTATAAAAAAATTAATTTGAAACCCTTCCTAAATTTAAAAGAAAATTCATTTTTTTCCTTTTCCATTTATAGCAGTAAAACACAACTATATATAAAAATGATGAAGTATCTCTGTTAGACAAGATAAAGCAATCAATATAATTTTACATGTTTTATGAGCTATATCTTCGTGTAAATTTATGTTTGAAATGATTTACAATATATTTTTTCATGTTTTTGATAAATTATTTTAATTGATCCATACAGGAAATTTATGTTAATATTTTAATAAATTTATATTAAGTTTTTTTTTTGAAATTTGATATTTTGATTTTTTTACATACGCTATCTGGCCATTCGTCATTGGACATCTCTCCAAAAGCGCATGGGATCGTCCGTACACCTCATTCAACATATAAAAGACGTTGGCGGATTAGAATACCAGCAATAAAAAAAAGGGGGTTCTTTTTTCCATAATCGTGGACTTTTTATGCGTTAACTAATCAAACTTTCATAAAAACTCTTATTTTCTTTTATTTCATTTCACAAGTGGTTAACAGTATTTGAACACTGATACTTTTTGTGCATACATTTTTAATGTTGATTTTATTCAACTTACATAAATAATAACCACATATACTGTATATATCATATTTAAGGCAAATTATCGGCCTGAATAAGAATTTTCACCTTTAATAAGGCATTTTCAACTGGCCGACAATGTGCCATATATGTGATATAATGTATACTTGGTTATTATTTATTTATAATATATCGGTAGTTTATTTATAATACGTAGTTATTCTTTATAATGATACATCGGTAATTTCTTAGATGATTTTATTCTTTTGAAGAAGGAACAATGATAATTCACGTGACATTTAAAAGTGATGTAAATCTCATTTTTCTAGGATAGAAATAAATCAACAATTTTATTCAGATCAAATTTCTTATCATAATGGATATGAATTAAAGCCAGAGCCGAGAGTCTGTCTTCACTCATAGACTTTCTCAGATAAGTGTGGAGTCGTCGTAATCCACTGAATTGTCTTTCACATTCACATGAAGTTACCGGTAAAGAACAAACATATTTTAATAAAGAATGTAAATTAGGAAATAACATTTCATCACAGTTAGCTAAGGCTGATGAACAAGAAGTTGGTAATTCTTCAGTTTCTACTGTTGACCATTTCTTTTTCCAACGTAAAAACTCTTGGCAAACAATTTAAGGAGAATCAATTACTAAATGGCTAAAAGTTTGGGCATCCTCTAGACTGAAAGTGATGTTTTTGTCAGTATTACAAACTTGGGGGACAAGTTTTAACAAAGACAATGACTGCAATGCTATAGGTGAAAACTGAGTTCCTAGTTCTTGTATAATATGATCAAGAAATGGAACCATCAAATTTTTTAAATAGTAATCTTCAGTAGAAACAGAAGGTGCATTTGACCTATAAATCTGTCTTTTAGCAATGCGTCGTGCAGTTACATCAACATTAATTTCCTCAGCCAATCGTGAAGCATGATCAAATATTTTTTTGAACTGATTTTCCACTGAAATACTCATTTCACAATAGTAATGCTTAATTCCATTAATTTCAGTATAAGCCCCTTAAAATTTCGATTGGTCTACTTTGTAGCTTTTGCTTAATTCCTTGTAAATGAGATAATGTTTGGTAAATTACAAGAAAAGTAATAATAAAATCAAAATTTGTAAGGCTAGACAACAAGTTAGTTGCCTTTTGTTTGCTCTCCCTATCCCATCCTGATGCAAAATCATTAGAATATGTATCAGTGGCTAAGTGCATTATGTCTGGATGACCATCTAGTCTTACAAAAATTAATAATGGCATTTCTTTGTCCTAAGCGTGGTATTCTTGTTGTGTGATATTAGCTAACAGTGCGAATCTCTTTGGGCTAGCATTAAAAAACATCACTGTACTTTTTGCAATATCGAGAGCATTTTTCACAGACAAAATTGAACATGAGTGAGCAATGCACAGATTTAAGCCATTCGAATGACAGTGTACATATTGAGCATTTGGTGCAGCATCTCTAACAAATCTTTGAACTCCAATGTTTGAACTGGACATATTACTTGCTCCGTCATATGATTGCCCAACAAGCTTGTCTTTCACCAAACCAAATTTATTCAATATGTTAATAATTTTTTCAGAAATATGCAATCCAGTTGTTCTTGTAAGAGGTATAAATTCAAGAAATTCCTCTCTAACATTTTTGGAGTCAATAAATCGAATACAAACACTTAAAATTTCCTTATTACTGATTATTTATTACTACTAATGATTACATGACACTTCATTTGCCATGATGGAAAAAAAAACGTGGATGTTTTAATTTCCTCCATAAGGTCATTTTGAATAACACTTCCAAGAAGCGAAATCATTTCAGCTTGTATTGTAGGAGATAGATATGTTGCATTGTTCAAACAGGGGCTTTTTAAATGATTCTGAAGAATATCATCATGTTTTCCTAAAAGCTTCAGTAATGCAAGTAAATTTCCAGGGTTTTTTCTATCACAACTCATGACATTACACCCTTCAAAGCGATACATTGTTTACTGCAAAAAATTATTCCTTCAATTAAACACTTTAAAATATGTCGGTTTCTTTCAATGTTTTCAGCCAACCTTTTGTCCATTATTAATGGCAATGTTTCAGTTGGCAAAGTAAATGCAGTTAATAATTCTGAGAATAGTTTCCCATGTCTGGCTTTAAAAATTATGTAAAAGAAGGAAGTATTTAATCCCTTCTCGACCCACTTTTTGAGATGTCATGTGTGGCTAAAACTTTGTGTTTAAAAATTAAATATATTTATTTTTAAAACTGTACAAACTATTATTCGTTTTATATATTAATAACTTCTTGATAATTTACTTAATAAATTATGGACTTTTTCATAGGATGGGGCGATTCTTCCGAACCCCGCGACCCCCCCCCCCTGGATACGGCCCTGAATACATTCATAGCAGCTATTGCAGTCAATATGAACAGACGACGCGAACTTAGTGCAAAAGGAAAGAGGGATTGGAGCCCACAGGCTTGGGCATTCGATCCGTAAGATTTCCAACAAATTTCAGATACCCCGCTCGACAGAGAGTGATGTTATTTTGAAGTGGAAGCAAGAGGGGGGTTATAACATGCCAACTCAGACTCAGTAAACCAATGAAATTGATAGATAGCGACCGTCGATGCTTGAAACGTGTTGTGATGTCATTCGGAAGGCTTCGTTAAAAACGTTGGCACAGGATTTTCGATCGGCGTCGTCTATTGATGCAAGTGATCGTACCGTCCGCCGGGAAATTGTAGCACTTTGTTTTCATGGACGAGCAGCATTTCACAAGTCCTCAATGTAACCCTCAATGCGACCTGTCGGTTACAGTGGTGCAAGGAACGCCGCCACGGGACTCCAGAACAATAGAAAATCATCCTTTGGAGTGATGAATCCCGCTACCAGTTGTGGCGGCCCGATGGACGTGTGTGGGTTTCGCGAACGCCTGGCGAACTATATTTACACGACTGTGTCATACCTACAGTAAAATTCGGAGGAGATGGTATCATGATCTGGTCCTACTTTTCGTGGTATAGTCTTGGTCCTCTTGTTTTAGTTCGTACCAAATGCCGAAGCGTACCAAACAGTTCTTGGCAATTCTGCACTACCGACATTGTGGGAACACTTTGGGCCATACCTGTTTCAGAACGACAATGTTCCCTGTCATACAGCAGGCAGAATTGTGTTAACATACGGTTTGAGGAAATGTGTGTGGGGAAACTTGACTGGCTAGCCCAAAGCCCAGACCTCAATCCCATTGAATACCTTTGAGACGAATTGGAGCGTCGGTTGAGACCCAGGCCATGCTGCCCAAAGAACACCTCTGAAGGATGAATAGAACAAGATTCCCGCCGGCGCGTATTGCAAATCGGTGGAAAGTCTTCTTCGAAGGGTTGCGGATGTCATTGCAGCGAAAGGCGGCCCTACACAAAACTGCTGTCGTGCAGGGTCCGGTTTAACTCACTTGTATGGGGTGTCCGGTGACGAATGAACAGATATTGTAATGTTTTGAAGAAAGTTTTTGATATTTTTTTTTAAATATTCTACATTAATGATTAAATTTTATGAAAATTATAAATTTATACTGTACAGTTTTTAAAGTAGAATTAAAATAAATTATTATTTTTGGAATTTTTTTTGTTTTTAGTTGACATTTTAAATGATATTTATAAGAGTGTAATTACGATTTTACCCCAACGAAAGAAAAATTGAGCGTGTCCAATTAAATTTTCAACTTCAGTTACTGGATATTGCTGCAATGAAAATTAATAATTGAAATCGGATATTAATTGGATGCGCCCGGTTTTTCTTTCCTTGGTAAGAAACAACAATTTTAAGAACTCTACCCTGTTCAACCGGAACGCTGTCAGGATTTAAGCTTTTACTCAAATTCAACCTCCCCCCCCCCTGTATAATTATTTGGAATGTTCGATTTGTATTTTACTTGGAATGTTCGTAGAATTTAAGGCTTTAGTTCCCGTTTTTATCACCGTGCTGAACGGTGGAATACTATCCCATACTTAGAGCAGGCTTCCCAAACCAAGTCCGGGAAATTTTTTTGAAATGTGAAATTTTTTTGTAAAATTACATTTAATAATGAATTTTAAATATCAGCATTAAATGAAAAATAATTAAATTTTGGAATGGTTTGCCATATTACATGCAAAGTCGCCTTTTTGTTTATTCTCGTTCTAAATTTATCCATAATTGCACACATTTTAATATTGTCTAAAAATCATATTTTAAAAAAACTGTAAAAACTTTCAACTTTCTTAATATAACCATTGTGAACTTGATTTTATCTCAACTTAGTGAATTTATGATGTAATACTCCCAGGGATTGCTTATATAAAAATAAATAAATAAAAAATAATAAGGCATCAGCCTCGGTGGCCGGATGCGTTAAGGTGCAGGTCTGGCCGCTCTCGTAACCAGCGAATCGCGGGTTCGAATCCCGGTGAGGACATGGATGTTTATGTTTGTCCCTTTTCATTATCATCCTTTTCATCTATACTCTGGAACTAACAATTTCAGTTTCAAATTTCACCCATACCGATTCCCCCTTTTCAAAATTCACTTACACAAAAACATGACAGGAAATCATGATTGTTAAGACACGCGGTCCAAAGATGGACAAATCCAATAAAGAAGAATAATAATAATAAATTGAAAAATATCTCCTCTTAATAAATCTTGAAGTTAGATGGATCGCGGTTCTAAAAATTTTGGGAAACATTCTCTTAGTCGTAAAATGCATTAACAATAAAATCTGCAATCGAAATTATGCCAAGGTTGCTCAAAATATAATTTCCCACATTTCTTTTCAGCCGATGACAGAGATAGCAAGTGAAATGTTCGCATACTGCAAATGTAACTTCCCCGTCTCTGCGTACGGAATAGCAGGGCATTCCGACGTTAGTGCAGCTGTAGTAAAACAGGATGTCCATAATTAAAGGACCCTATTGCAAAGCTGCCTACAGACGAAACCAGTCATGTGAAATTTTGTGAGATGTAATGAAGGGATGGGAATTTGTTTCAGCGAAAAATAAAATATATTTACATTTTTACGTAAAACTAATATGTGCCGTCACGCAGCAGCTGTTACCAATCGTATAAAACCGAGGAACATTCGCAATACGGAGCTCCTCCACACACTGCACTGTGCGTTAAGGATGTTCTTAGACGACATTTTACAGAAGCCGTCACTTCCGCCATGTGTGTGGCCTGCCCGATCCCCAGACCTCACTTCATGTTTGGGGACATTTGAAACATCTGGTTATCTGGTAAGTCGTGACAATCCAAGAATTTTACCTGATCTTAAAGGCAGCATTTCATGCCACATGCGCAACATTTCGCCGTACACACATCGGTCAGCTGTGGAACATGCCATCTTGCGATTTCAGATGGTTTCTGAAAATGATGACCATTATGTGGAACATGTTATAGTTTGTTGTGTTTTACACATGTTGAACTTGTTAAACTATTGTACATGTGTGGCTAAATGTGTAATTAGTTATTAAAACGCCTCTGTGGGGAAATTCGTAACTTATTTTTATTTTCGCTGTAACAAATTCTCATTCCTTCATTACGTCCTCCATAAAATTTCACACTAATCTGATGACTGGTTTCGCCTGTATATTAAAATGGTGACTAAACGACTGACATTTAAACGAACTGTAATTGAATTTTCGGATGCGTAGAAAGAAATATTTGTGCGCTGTGTAAGTAGTTGTTGAGCAGTCGATAAGAGCATCTTTGTTTGTTAAAACTTCAGATTCAGGACTAGAGAGACGGAGCTGCATCATCAGCCACGCTTTTGTAACAACCACCATCCTAGCTAGAGAATCTTTTCAGGGTCTTTTTTTTTTTTTTAATTTTTTTTCCTTAACTTTTGAAAAACATTTTTCAAGTCTCTGTTGAAAATCACTGTTTAATGGCCGCTTTTGACTCCAAATACTGTGGCTTTAAGCCTGGCCAAAGGCCATTTTCTTTTTCAAAAGCGGAAAACTTAAAGGATCTCGCCGACTGAAACTTTTGATAAATGTTTATGTATTTTTATTGTATTTAAAGGTACTTTTAAGAATGATGTTTTTGATTTAAATTTTTTTTAAAGTTAATTAAGATTTACATTTTATAAAGCTCCATGTTTGAGATTAATTACGAGATAAATTTTAATGACTGAAAAGATACCACACATTTTATCCAACGCGCTAATCTGTTATTACTGACATTGCATTTTATCGCAAAAATACGATTTGACTATTCAAATTATTCCTGGCTTTCATTAGAAATGGAATGTGATTACTTTCAGAGATTGGTGTAACGTTCTATCGGTGTATTTTACTAATGCAATGGTGGGAAACTGTCGATAACAAACTTGCATCTAATGATTAAAACCAAAATGGAGTTTGGAAACGATGACGATATTATTATTTAGAGTGAAAACAATCGATCTTTCGTTACTGTATTTTTCAGAAGCAATGCAAGGGTTTTGAACGAACGTAATTAGAAAAGCTCATTGAAAGTTCACTATTGACAGCTCTTATCGAAAGTTCATAGAAAAAAGAAATAGATTGGGTTTTTGGGTGTCTTTTTCTTCTGTCACTCAGGAGTTTCAAAAGTTTCAAACTCTCTTGCTCTAGATTTCACATTATCTCGGCATTATTTTGATGATTTGTGTGGAAAGTTTATAAGAAAGACAGAATAGACGTTATCTTCATAAATGAACGTGACAATGCATCTTGTGCAAGAAAGGCGTTACATATTACCTTTTATGCATATAACACTTGCTGATTAGTAAAATTCTGGTTCTACTTAACTTGATAAGATTATAAAACGCTCCGGCACATTTGAAGGGATGACGCTTTCAAGATGAAGACAAAAAAAAAAAATCCACGCAAGTGGTTGAAGTGATTACTCGTCATGTTTTCTCACTTTTCCTTTTGTCCTTGCTCACTTCCTTCTTATGTTCGATGAAGCAATCAGCCCAGCCCTGTTTGTACTTTTATTTTCCACCTGATGGACGGGGAGGTTTCTGTGACAACACTATTTCTGACGCGTGAAACAAGAGCGTTTTATCATCTGCACCGGGCATACAGTTTTAATCGTGGTCACGTGATGGTGCCATGAAAACACGGCCGTAAAGCTCGCGAAAGCCAGGCTTAACAATGCATTAACGTCATTGCATTCTCATTATCAGGCAGAGGGAATCATGAATATGGATGAAGTCATTCAAGTGGAACATGGATGAGGAGGGCGACGTTAACAAACCATTGGAAAAGGGGAAAAAATATATTGCGTGAACGGGAAAAAATCCAATTAAAATTTTATTTTAACACAAACTTTCGTTAAAAAATTACAAACAAAATTGAAAAAAATAAATCATTAAAAAAAGTAGTTTAAGCTCCAAATAACGAAGTAATTCATTCAAATATTTAGCGAACATATGAAATTTAACCGTCTACATAAATGCTTTCTCCACTCTATTCAGAACCGTCTTACTTAAAAACTTAACTCTATTTTTACTATCTATTAATCCCATTGAAGACTCAGATATACATTATTTGGCCAATGTTGATTTTATAATGAAAAGCTTTTGCGCCCAAACTATAGACCGTCAATTTATTTCTTGATGCTCACCAGTCCTTCGAAAACAGTTCGAACAGAACGTGGACTGAATTAAACAACTGCTTTTACATGCCTTATTCCTCGAACAAAGAATAAAGGCAAAATAGTTTCTATATGCCTACCTGGTGAAGGCGGGCAGCTGTCCTCCCATAATCCTCAGCCTTATGACGAGAAGAATGAATGTGGCCGCCACGACGGCCGTTATCCTGCGACTGCCTTCGCGGGCCCACGACGGGATTCCTCCTTTGCCAAAGACAACGGCTTCGGCCACATGAGGAAAGTCCAGAAACCGCAACTGAAATAAATAAGTCGGAAAAACGAAAACATTAAAATTACAACAGCTTTAAAATTAAAACAAAGGAAAGACTTAAAAACTTTAACAGAGAGAATTCTAAATGAAAACTAAATACATTATGAAAGATACACACGTGCAATTTCCGCAAAAATTTAATAAAGACACATTTCTTATGCGCGGAAGCACATTGTCTGATTAAAGCGGTTAAAGTTGCTATTCCTTTTATTAGTGTATGCAGAATTTAGTGTTATTCCTAAATTAACTCTGTGCATATCGTTTCATTTGTGAAATAATACTGTGAAGATTGTATCACTAAGCCATCTGTGTTGTCTTACTATATTATTACAAGCACATGTTAAAAAGAGCGAATGAGAAGGCGATTTTTCAGGCTTGTCTCCTATCCCCCTGGTTTATACTGTTACGAATGAGTTTGAGAGCTCTATTTCAGTACCACTCGCATTGTTTCGTCCACTCCACTGCTCGATTGTCACTTATTTACACGAATGAAGGTGTTAAAGCTGCCGAAATGTACATCTGAATCATTATATGTAGAATTTCTTTGTAGATTTGTGGTTTTTATTATACTTCGTGTTATTTCTATTGTATCCACAGTTTTTTGGCATTCCTTGTTTATGTTACCGTGCTTCATATATTGAGGTGTTGATACTGTAACACTTAAGTAGAAAACGAGGGTTAAACCCCATTTTAAAAACAGGGAAATTATTTTTCTTTTTCCAGAATGGTTATATAAATGAAAACAAGAAATTAATCCTCCTGAGGAAGGTATAGGAAAGTAGCGAAAGCCCTGAGATCATCAATTTTTTACCCTTTTATCTCACTTTTTAACCCTCCCCTCCCCAATTTTTTAAAATCGAAAAATTGATTTTCTCGAACGTAGTATTTAGAAAGTGTAAAAGAGCTCTATCTTCTTTCGTTTCTCATCATTTCCGATCGAATGATATATCACATACCATATGTTGCCATTGTTCTAAAGACCAAGTAACTGCCCCCCCCCCCACAATTCCGAAGCCATTAAGACAATTTGGTCCAAACATCATAGTAATGGAGATCTTGCTTAGAGGAATCTGCATAGCGAATTTCACTCCTTTATATGTATAAATTCAGGTTCCTTTTGGTCCCCTCTAATTTCCACCCCCGAAACTCCGACCCTAGTGGGCTAATCAAAACCAAACTAAATGTGCACATGCCCATAGTAAGTTATATTCCGGAATTTCAACCTTCTACCTCAAAAAATGCGGAAATTATGAAGTGGACGGACGGATGGACTTTGTGTAATAAACGTATTTTTGTAAAATATTTCTGATTAAGTTATTCTTGAGCACGAGTTTTCCCGTCTCTCTCTTTGTTGTCTAAAAGTCCAGTTGTTAAAAAAAGGTGTTTTATGTGCAACAATTTTTTATCTTCACTGTTGCCCCCCCCCCCCACAGAAACACTCAAATGAATCTATGACGTCTCAAACTGCCCCACGAAAACAAAACTCCATAGAGATGAAGGAAAATGTATTTAATTAAATTTTTTTTGTTTGTGAAAAAAAAAAAGAAATTGGAATGAAAATCCCCCTAATTCTCCCTATACGACCAGAAGTGTCAACAAAAAGATGGTTTCAGGATATCTCATACAGAGGCCGAGTCTATAAAGGGACAGACAGACAGAAATTGGATTTTAGTAATAGCGGGTAATGCCCAATTCATTTTAGCAAAGAACTGTTTATCAAGAAATTTCAATAACCTTTTGAGATAATCAACATACAAATAGCAGGAGTGGAAATAATGACCTTTTTAAGTTGAAGAAATTGAAAATGAGCTCCATAAACCTCCACTTGAACAATCTGTAGTTAAAGATTTAGGATAATGTTTCTGTTGGCTCCTCTTGCAAGTGGGAGATTATCCTGTTTAGTAAACACGTTGCATAGTGATCAACTGTAACAGTAACAGTTTAAAATGCTCCAAGCATGGATCTCTTCAAAGAAGAAAGGACCAATAACGTAAGAAGATATGAAGCCTCATCACACAAACTATTAAATTAAATTGAATTTTTTGTACAGTTAATCGCTTTCACCGCAACTTGTTACCAAACTATTCCTTGAGAAATTCTCACTTGACACCATTACGAATTTCTTATTCTGTATAAAACACAGTATACGAAAAAAAGGAAATAGCCAAATTTATTTACGTTTTTACCCTCTGCCAGATAATTGTTTGAAAACGAAGAAGAAAAGTTTCATTGGTGATGATTTAAAGTATTTACTCATGAGCCTTGTTACGTAAACCAAGATGTATCAACGTGTCCCCGTATCAACTTAATCCCGGTCCCTTACATATATCTTATACATATCCGTATGATTAAATTCGAACATATATACAGTGTGTAAATGTTTTTCGTACACTTGACATCTATTGCGAGCTGCTCATCACTCATCGGAAGCAATTTATTTCTCTTCAACGAAGACGCAGCGCCCAACAGGCATAAAGGTAGCAACATAAGGAATTCTAAGGAAAAATTCATTAATTTATAATGGATAAAACTCACTATTTGACAGGTTCAAATTGAATTATACCTGAAATTTCTGCAGAATTATCGCTTTTAGGCATGAACATTTAAACAAACGATTGGTGTTCGTTCTTCACGTAGTCAATTTTGATGTATTTCAATTAGATTTTGAGATGCATAAGGAACGTACTAGCTTATAGAACAAGCAAAGAATTTTTCATTTCATTTCAAAATCATTTATATAATGATACTTGAGACCATTAAATAAACGATAAAATCAAATAGAAACCGATACCTGGTAAAAACATAAAATAACAGCAGGGGACCGTGGTGGTGTTTTGAAAAGCTATTTCAAGCGCTATCAGAATATCTGAGTATGCATTGAACATTAAAAAAACATCAAAGTGGTAGATAAGATTATTTTCATATGAAATTTAATATTATGAAAGGGTTTGACAATAAGAATTACATCATTAATAACACATAGGCAGAGCGGTTGTTGAGAGCCTTTTAAAAATCTTTTGCACAACTGCATGCTCAATATCAACATCTAATTTGATTAAACGCATCTCTGATGCTATTGAGTCTAATTCTATTTAAATAAGATGAGTGAGGCAGTGAAATTTTGTTAATTCAGAACCATAAAAATTTAAGAAAATTTAGAGAAAAATACTTAAAATTTAAAATGCATTCGTTCTTGTTAATCAATGTGAATTTGAGTCTGCATTCGCCTTTGTTATAATTTAAATTAGCGTTTTCGAAATTTGGAGGAAAATTTGGATCTTCATTGTCTTCATCCAGTGAACCATAAGATACGCTGTCGTTTAATCTGTTTGCAACTTGGATGTTTGTGCTTAGGAAACTTCAAGCTTTAAAAATTCACCTTCCGTGATTTGGGGAAGAAGAGCAAAGTCTTCGTTTTCGTTAAATAGAAAAAAAAATGTAAAAAAGAGTGGGAGAAAAGTCGAATAAAAAGGAAGAGAAAGAGAGAGAGAGAGAGAGAGAGAGAGAGAGAGAGAGAGGGAGAGAGGAAAAAGTGATGGAGTTAGGAGGAGAAGGAGGAGGAGGAGAAATAAGAGCCGGATTACTCCCGCCTTAATCGCTTCTTTTGCAAGAACAAATGGAGCAAAAAGAAGATTAGGCACTCGATGGAGCCAAACTTTTTTCCGGGTAATTTGGTTAGACACGAGTCCACCTTCCTCTCCCCGTCCGACCATGAACTCGTGCAACCTGGCAACGGGTAACTTGCCGCCAAGAGCACGAACTCTTCCGTTAAGTTTGGCGGATCACCTTGTAGATCTCGAGCAAAGCCCATCCACGTGACAAGAGGGTCTCTGTCGAGGGTGTAGCTAAGCTCCTTTATACTCCGGAGCAAATCCAAATGCGGGGGAAAAAGTGGTCGAGAGCAATCCACAAAAATCCTTTGCCTACTTTTCATCCTCATCCAAAGGGTCTAGCGTTTCATTTGTCTGTCATTCGTCTCCAGTTTATCTTTCCCAGACAATGGTTATCGCGAATTCTCCTCCAGAAAGGGTTTCGAAAACGGAGATCGACCACGTGAAAAATGAGACGGACACTAAAAGAACTCTTCTCATTTTCCGTGGGCTTCACTAGGCGATCCAATTGGTCCATGAACTCGTATCTTGAGCCTCGATCATAAAAAAGGAGGCCAATGAAAGGAGGACACCGCCTCTCTTCCTCCATAGATCAGGAATAATGCAGCACTTTGGAAAACGAAATTAGCTTGCCCATATGGAAAATCGTTCAAATATATAACATCTTCCTCTCAACTGTTAAAATCCAACTTTTTTTTGCTACTAAATTCCATATACAGAATGAGATATTCACTTCCAAAATGAGGTTGCTATTGGTTCGAAGTTCTTGTCGTAGAAATTCATGATTTCCTTTCCCAGTACCGATATACCATTCTTCACAATGTAGAGTTTAAAGTCTAAATGTTTTTTTTTTGCATTTTATGGAAATATAATAGAATATCTGTTTTTGTGCTTCATATTTGTTCCTACTTTCGAGATTAGCTTCTTTTAAATAATTTCATAAGCCAGGAAAAAAAAACAGGAAAAAAAAAATAAAAAGTGTCCTGGCCTTATTTAGGAAATCGAATAAGCCACTTCGAGGGAGGCGGCTTCACAGCGATGACGAGGTCATTTCTGCTTTAAGGAGCGAGTTTTCCACGCAGATGACGGGCCCTACATTTACAGCCTTCACGGGAGAAATATCGGGCTCGTATGTATTTATTCATATATATTCCTCTCACCAGTAGAAATCATACATAAGTGATTTTCACATTTACTTTCAGATTAGCGTGCCGATTGTACACTATGTGATCAATATTTCCTGACACCTCGACTTTTGCACTGAAACCATTATTTCAAGAAAATTAATATAGCGTACAATTTCGTTTTACTTTTGACATGGCCTCTACTCTCTGAGAAAGAATTTCCACCAGAATTTGGAAATTAGTTTCAGGAATTTCGTCACTCCAATTCATTCCACAAGTGTTAAGTGGCGGATTTAAGTCGAGGCTTTTTGCAGATCAGCCAATTTCTGCTAATGTGTTCCCACCATGCCTGCAGTTGCAAATTTGCCCGAAATATCAAGAAAAATTGCAGACATCATACTTCGTGCTACTGAAATAAGTTGATCCAATCTAAACCATGAAAATCAGCCCCATGCCTTGACAAAGCCTCTTCCGAACTTCTCAGTGGACAGCCACACAGTCAGACATGAAGCGTTTTCCGGCTACCCATCAGACCCAAACTCGAATTCCTTGTTTCCTTGTTCCATGGTTTCAGTGTTTCATGGTCCAGTTTCCGTGAGCTGTACATTATTCTAAACGTCGCATCGCATTCATCCAGCTGATATGAGCAGCAACACGCAATGGAAGCCTAGGGTCTTCAGTTCCAGAGGAATGGCGATAGATGAAGCAGAATTTCGGAACTCGGTAGCAGTTGTTTCAGTTGAAGAACTTAACGATTCCTTCATGTCACACGTGGTAGCACTTGACGACCCCTGTCTGTCATTTCCATAAAACTACCGTTTCTCTGACATTGCTTTTTGAGATTTCCACTTGACAATGATGTCACTTGGGTGAGATAGTTGAATGACATACGTCTCGCATATACTTGGCTCTACGTTGGAAGTCACCGAGCTCTGTTAAACGATCCATTCTGCATCAATATGAATCACAATTGAGTCCAATGAGGAATGTTTATGTTATCTTAGACAATACAGAAATGTAAATTAGGACACTTAACATCGTTTTGAAGGAGTGTCCGGAAATTTCTAATCCGAAAAAAATTATATTTTAGTAAAAAAATAAAAAACATTGTAGCCTATCTAATATATTTTGATGAAATTGAATTTAGATTTAGGTTAGGTTGTTTTGTCTATTTCCTAACTTTATCTGAATAACGATATGTGTAATTTATTAATTAAATTAGAAATTTTAATAAGTACTTTTGTAAATTATTTGATGGCTCTAACATTAAAGTGTAATTTTTGGGACATTTAAACGTTTAAAGTATATCTTCTGTACCTTTTATTTATTCGTCATATTATTATTGAAGTGATTAAATAATCTTTATTTCCTATTTAGATATAGTGCAAGGATTATTTAATTCATGTACATTTAATGTACAGGGTCTTTATAATTAAAGTTACATTTTGACATGGCCATTAAAAAAAGCTACTGGACCAATAGCTATAATACTTGGTAATATTATACAAGAGGGCATGGGAAGTTCATACCCACCAAAAAAAAATTAGTTCAAAAGGTCACCACCAGCATGGAATGGCGCTCTATGCAATATTCGTATACGAAATTAGATACGAAGACACAGGTTAACACGTCTTTAATCGTTACTAAAATTACATGTTGAATGTGGCCTCCACCATTTACTGAAAGCAGGTTACACCTGTGTCTTCGTGTCTAATTTCGTATACGAATATTGCATAGAGCACCATTGCATGCTGGTGGTGACCTTTTGAACTAATTTTTTTTTGGTGGGTGTGAACTTCCCATGCCCCTTGTATAATATTACCAAGTATTATAGCTTTTGGTCGAGTAGTTTTTTTATGGCGATGTCAAAATGTAACTTTAATTATAAAGACCCTGTATATTTAAATATTAAACTGTATACACTACATAAAATATTACTTGAAGGAAGGCTACTTGTTTATTTCTAAGGCTAACTTATATACAATTCTTGAATACGCCATTTTAGTGCTCACGACGAAAACAAGAAAATTTTATTGACCATCCGTAAGACTCCGTATGCAGGAGCCAAAAACAATTAATCTTTTCCCTTAAGTAATTTGTAACACAGGTGAAAATTTGTTTAATAAATGAAAAGCAAAACTTCTTCATCTAGCCGTCACTTTTCTAAATCTTATTACCGCCCCCCGCCGCCCCAAATCATTTTTTATTTATTTAAAAATTGTATTTTGCTGCACCTCCTTCCTCCTCGTCGTTCCTTTCTCCTGTTCCCATTGCAACTAAATCTTGTCGCCCCCGTTCGCCGGCCTCGGTTGCCAGAGGTTAGACGTCTGTCGCATGACTGGTAACTCATCGTTGTTTGGCTTAATTCCAAGCTGCCTGATTGCGTATGCAAATGAATGCAAACGAGGCTTATTAAAGCGACATTGCTCTTCCTCTGTCGCAAGAGGGCTCAATTCGATTTGAGCGGCGATGCTCATCGCGGGGATCCTTTTCGGCGTCGAGGTCAAATTATGCCACCCACACCACTCTTTATTGGCAATGGAGTAAATGAAGCCGAAAGCTCCGGGCGAATGCTAAAAGTGAGCCGAGTGGAAAGGGTGAAAAGAGAGGGAGACTCCAGACGGAAACCTTCCAACCGGATCACCCGTACGACCATAAGACGGCCCTTTTACGAGTGGAAATAGACCCCATCGACCATCGGCTCCGGCTCTTCACTGCAACAACTTCTTCAAACATTTTTAATCGGCTAGTTAACAACGGTCCCACGAAGTTTTTACAGCACACGAACGCTTCAAAACGCCTCCACCACGATATTTTGATACCAGCAGGTTGTGCCATCGATATATGCTCCGTTTTTCGGAAGGAGGGAACAAGAGATAGCAATAAAAATAGCCATAAAAATAGAGACGAAGATAGTTAAGACTCAATCCTCAGGAGACATGTTAGAAATCCTCTTCTAGCGCTATTTGAAATGTAAACTATTTTTTTTAAAAAGCAAAGCCCCATTAAGATAATTGTGCAGGCATTAAAACTATGCGAACTAATTAAAACCGTGCAATAGAAACGAAACGACCAATTTGGCCTGTAAATAAAAAATACAAACTGAGTTGGATGTACTTCTTTGTATATCTAGCGATGCACTTAGAGAAATCCAACGGAAGCACTTAGATTAACTATATTAAAAACATCCTAATTAGTAACAATCGAATTAATATCAAGTAATGAATTTATCTTTTTTCCCTAAAGTGGGCAATAATATTATTTCCTCACGTTTTAAAGAACATCTTACAAAATCAATAATAACGCAGCAATATTAATGATTACATGACTAAAAAGAGAAACATACATCCCATCTTTTAAATTTTATGCTATTTACTATTACTATATCACCGACGAAACTATCCAACTTACCAGGTTGCAAACAGCTCATATAGACCGACTATTTAAGCTAAAATAACCAAATAGCCAAATAACAGATGTTCTCACGAAGGTGGTGGCCATTTTCGCAATCCGATTGCGGAAAATCAACGCGGTTGATGGCAAACACGCCCAAAGAGTTATAAACGCATTGTTCTTATGCATTGTTTAAACTGTTCATTCTTATTTCTCCCAGTACATCTTGATATGTAGGTTTAGGGCCATCCGGTATAAAAACTGACATTTCCATTACCAATACATACAAAACAGAAACGACTTATATAGACAAAATCAAATCACATAAAAATTAACAGAAAATTTGAAAATAAATCGCAAAGCTTCCACAGAAATGCACAGAAATATATAGAAATTATATCTCTTAACACCAAAAGGTCTGTATAAGAAACGTGAATCTAAGGACTCTACACAGTGTCTATGTCACCTAAGTCGTCATGAATTGCTTCCTAAATCTCCGAACCTTAATGCCAACTGAGAATAATGTTCTTTATTGCTATGCCAACTGAGAATAATGTTCTTTATTGCTATGCATAGTGTCTTTCTTATCTCGTCTGACGGATTTGCTCTTGAATAAGAGCCACTACGTTAAATATTTTTAAGAAGTTCTGTGGTGTAAATGGCATAACACCCACAAACAAATTATGTAAGGTCTATAAAAGAAGGTCAGGTCACGAAAATGGACCCACCTACTAAATGCGGCGTTTCCTACACAATTTTTATGTTAAATACAGGCGATTTTCGTAAAAAAAAAATTGAATTAAATACACGGGAACGTATAAAAAAACTAGTTTCAATTAGGTCTCCGATCATATTTTCATCTCAGATTATAAAATTTTTCAAATAAATTACATAAACATCAATTTTGCAAAAATTAATATAAACAGAAAATTTTACAATAAATAACAAACATTTTTAATTCAATTTTTAATATTTCACTAACTCTTCATTGTTTTCCAAATTTTATTTGTATAAATTATTGTAAAATTGCTGTTTATATTATTTATTGCAAAATTGATGTTTATATAATTAATTGCAAAATTAATGTTTATGTAATTTATTTGAAAATGTTTATAATACGAGATGAAAATACGATTCGACACCTAATTAAAACTAATTTTAAAAATTCATGTGTTTTTAATTAAATTTTTTTTTACGAAAATCGCCTATATTAAAACATGATAATTGTGTAGGAAACGTCACATTTAGCATCAAAATGGCGACTCCATTTCCCGGTCCTGACCTTCTTTTATAAATCATGGTTTCTTAATTGAAGAATCATGTATAGATCTTGAAATTATTCAAGCTACTATGGCACCATCTAATGTCAGACGTGTAACTATTCTGTTTTGAATCAACCAGTACATATCCATTTACGAAATAAACACCTCGGGAAGTTACATACTGTGCCTATCATCCTTTTTGCCAGTTAATTCACATACCTTTAAGAACACCGAATATACAGCCACATATTTACAAAACCCTACTGAAACATAGTTTTTATACACGTTTTAATATTATACTCATTATCATTATTATGGTTATAGAGAGAATAACTTCGGATCAAGTCCGGAAGCCAATTTCCATTAGAGGGCCTAAAATAGGACCATGCCGAAGGGCTTCAAGTGTAGAGAGGAGAAAAATTATATAGCAACGGAAGAATTAATGCCTGGGTGTAAGAATTTCCTTACTAACAAGGGAACCCCACATAGCCTTTTCTTTTTGCGCACAAGCACACCGTGGAAGCGATAGCGTTGCGCGGCAGTGAAACGCTCCGTAAGTGTGCAGAGTTAAACAAACATGGCGGAAAGAGGGGAAGGAAATTTGTTAGCGGCGATCGCCAAAGAATTGCAGTTAGAGCACTGTTATTAAGCATAAAACCTTAATTTTGCTGTACAATTATTCGTCTCGAAATAATTTATAAGATCAGGTAGGCATCCATGAATACTATTTTTATTTAAAATTATAAAGCACCGCGAGATACATACCCCCTCACCAACGGAACGTATTACTCGACGTTGCACATGAAGCCAGCTTCGTGTTTGATTACCGAATTACTTAATAAAATGAAATAATAAATTAAGGAAATGGTTATTAATTACTATAGACATTTTGTACTGGAAAGTAAATAGCTAATTGTAATAATCTATTTTTAAAAACTAAGTTTGTTTAGAAACTTGAGAAGCCATTCAATTGCCGTCTGCTGCTGTCTATTTCATCTGAAGTGGATTCGTGCTTATTGCTGTGAGTAGTGGAAGAAAGAAGTTCCGTTAAGCGCATTAATACACCGCTTTAACAATGAAGTCCTTGTATGACTGTGTGCTCAAATTTTTTCGTTTTCGTGGTTTATTTTGAAAGAAACAAAATTTCGCACTCTCTTATTTTGCAAGCATCTATTGTAGCTTCAATTGAGTAACATATTTCAAATTGGTGGAAATCTGTGACATACATGTTCGAGGGTTTCCCTTGTAAGTGGTCTTTTGTAGGATCTTGTATACGGGTTTATATTCAATGTTATTAGCCTTTTGTATAATCCCAGTGGCAGAAAGTACGATAGGAAAGAAAATGTCTACACTATTGCCTCCCCACAAGCGTTTTTATTTCGAAGGTCTGTATATTTAGTGATTTTATCTGCGTATGCCTTTTGTAAATTATGTGCAGTAGGGATGGTAATATCAATTATGTATGTCAATTTGTTTGGTTTATCTACGAATGTGATGTCTGGATACTCTTGTCAGTTATTAAAGCGCTTATTATTAATATGTTAATGTTATCTTTCAAATTACCCCCTTGATTTATTAATCCTTATACTTGTCAAGTCTATTCTATTCTAGGAAACGACAAGTTATGAATAATTAAATTATTCAAACTCACATTTTTAATAACTGACATTAATATTTAATAGTCTCGCAGAGATATCAAAGAAAAATATGTTCACCTTTATAATATCGACAGCCTTTATAATAATAACAGCCCTATCGAAATGGAGTTCGATGAATAACTGATGAATTAAATAAATAAATTCTTCCAAAAGAAAATAAAACTTTATATGAGTTAGGTAAGCACTCTACAAATCGATTCACAGCTGCAGACCCGTTAGTATTTTGCAGCCCATGAAACAGGGAGTCTTTGAAGACTCTAATCGCATTTTTGTTTCGAAACAATAATAACATATCGTTTCGAATATACACTCTAAAAGTTTAATAAAAAAATTTTCTCAGTCTTTTCAAGTTTGAAGGGTTTGAAAAATCAAAAGCTATCGAAGCTTCAAGAATGACCCAAATTACATCTACGGTTTACATTTAGGAAAGTATTGGAAGGGTTTAAAGTTCACGGTTGCAAAAAGAAAACTACAATAAATTTTCTTCGAAGAAGGAGGAGGAGATGGAGGAGTTTGGGAGTCTGGTTCTTGAATTTCCATCGGCGCGGTTGAAATGCTCGTCGTCGTCGTCGGCGGCAAATTGTCAGCGATGCGCGGCGGGGCTCTTGACCCTGCGCCTGGCACGACATCAGCCATTCAGTGATGCGTTGGCGAAGATGTCAATAAGAAGAGCGCCCATGATAGATCATCGGCGCTGTTGATCATCAAGTGGGACGCGCGTTGCCATGACAACAGCATCCGACGCCGCGATTATTCAGACGCACACGCATACCCAATGCTCGCGAGGTTATCACAAGCGTGTCACCCGTGTGAACGATATGGAATAATGTTGGGGTTGGATTCTTTCCCTAGGAAACTCAACTTCTTCCGACGCAATATTCTTCCCCCGTTCGGCAACGACGACGACGACGATTCCTGGATTCTCCGCGGCGAGCGAAGCAGAAAAACCGAGAGTATTTGCGGAAAAATTTTCCCAATGAACCGTGTGATCGTTCACATTGACGTCCCTGGGAAAACGTAATAAAGAGATTTCTTTCTTACCTCCTACCCATCCACCCCTTCCATCTTCCCCCGTACATAATGAGAAATAAAAATGACGGAACATAATTCTTGAAAAAATAATGACGTCACTTTTGGAGAGCAAAAACGGGAAATGACTTCTCAGGCGAACTGAGGAATTTAATCCCACCAATCAAAAGATAAGTCACCTATGAATGGCATTAGATTCAATTCATCAAGAACAAATAAGTTCTAGCGCGTTATAATTAATTTTGATAATAGAACTTTTATAATGAACCTTATATTAATGTCATCTTGAGAGAGATTTTTTTTTAGACTTAGCTACTGGAAGCCATAGAACGAGAAGGGGAATATGGACGAGCTCTGATCATTGTTACCGAAACGCAAAAAAGAACAATATATGGATGCATGAATCTTTAACCGGACACCTCACTTACTATCTTTAGTAATAAAAAAATGGCTGAAGTCCATATTCCAGTGAATAGCACGCTAAAAAATTCACAATTCCGTTTGAAATAAACATCTTCAATCCAATATAGGCGGCGTAGAAGTGGTCTAAGGTTTTGTTAGTTAGCCCTTACCTCATTTACCTGAGTTTACACTGATAGTTACATTTTATGTTTCAAAAGAATCTAAACACAAAATCAGCATCTTCATTAAACGCTGTTAACTAATTTAAAATTTTTCCATATTTTCTACACAATTGGAGTAGCATATTTTCTATTTTACCAAACAATAAATTAAATACATTGTCTAGACACACTTACGTCAAGAAGAAAGAAGTTCAAACATTTCAGCTCGAACGGAAGTTTCATAAATATTTCCTCGGACAAGAAGGCAATTTTTCTTTCTTATTCATTTCCCCTGGTAAAGGCGCTCAAGTAACAAAAAACATGTCATAAATCTTTACAAGGACAGAGAATTCTTCAAATATAAATGACCCGGATCGAACCCAAGACCCAGTGATGTGGAGAATTGAAGCTCGCTTTACCGTTATAAAAAAAGGACGCTTGTATTTTTACTATAAAATGAATAGCAGGCCGTCATCTAATTAAACATATTTCTTATTGATTACATTTTTTTCAGTATTTAATTTCTAATTTTTATGAGAAATATCACTGTTAGACACGTCTCTTGATAGATTTGATTACGCGGGGCTATATTAATTTTGATGGCTCCAGAACAACCATTGATTTTGAAACATTTGAAGGTGCCGAATCCAAAAGCACATAGCCAATTTCGAAAATCACTTTTGTCAGATTTTTCTACAAAATTATAGTTTTTTTTTTTTTTAGTACGGCTATTGCATAAGTACTTCATGAAGAAAGTCTGAACACGAAGCAAGTTTAAGCGAATGATTGCATTAGGCTTCCCTGCAAGACTTTTTAATTCTTCTAGGCTACTGTACACACATAATGCAGGTTTAGCCCATGGTTTCGAAACCGCGTTATAAGAAACTCAGAATTAGTACATACAAATCAAGTTAATTCGTACCGTCTTATAAGAATCTTAGTCTTAGTAAAGAAATATCAAATTAATTCCTATTGCGTTATATGGAGACCGCGTTATGAGAGACTAACGGCCGTATTCACCAACTCGGGTTAATCTGAGAGTTAGAGTTAAGGTTAGAGTTAAGGCGAGAGATGGTATTTTAACGTTTCTCTATTGGATAACGAGAGTCACGTGCTAAGGTTTAACTCTAGGTTGCCCAACTCGCACTTTAATCCTAGGTGGTGAATACGGGGTTAGAGTTAGTACAATTAGATTAATTCGTACCGCGTTACATAGGCAGTTTTGCGACATAGTTGGATAAACAAAGTCATGCGACTGTCCATAATATTGTCGAGCTGCCATCTGTTGTAATGTTGAATTGGTTTCTGAATTTACAGGAGAATTCCTTGATAACTTGAAAAATTGCGGTGTACATGCGTGAAAAAAGGGATTTTTTTTACCGTAAGTGTAATAAATAATAAAAGGGAAAGAAAGAGTTTTTTTAAAAATACGCTTTATTTTATGTTTTATTATAATATCTCTTCAGGCCGGCGTCAACAATTAATTTAGCAACAATAAACGACGGATACATTTAACCCTCGTCACAACGAAGTTTGTTGTGGCAATTGGACAATTCGTAATGAATTAGTACCATTAAAACACGAACCAGTGAACAGATTTGAAAGAATTTTATTCTAACATGCATTGTCATCGATCCTACACATGTGTATCAAATTTCAACACTCTACCTTTTCGGGAAGTAGGTTAAATTCGACTTCCAAGATTTGTTTACAAAGTTAGTTACAAGTGAAGCTAATATAAGCGTATTAATAATAATAAAAAATTCATGCTCTAGGGAGAATGCTTACAATTAATCTAATTAAGGAGAATCAGATGAGCCAGTACACAATAATAGAAAAAAAATTAAGAAGTCCTAGGGTCCCTCAGTTTAAGCAGCGAACCCACATACATGTAAATAGTATTTCACCTACTTCATATCATTTTTGCATTATGGTTGTCATTTGTTGAGTTGATAAATTGTACTCATTACACTAGGGTTTATATTGTTAAATTTAAAACGCCATGTTATAAGAGTATCGATATAAAGGAAACCGCATTATATCCAAAAGCTTTAACATTTCTCAATAATGCATTCACGTGAGTTTTACATGGTCTATCACAAATACAAAGAATTGTATTTTTTAAATGTCGATTCAATATGATTGAAAAAATGGACTTCCATGTTGATAAAGAACTGTTGAAAAAGTAATCTTCGATAAACAAAACAATATTTATGGATTTGTATACTTCTGCATCAATCCAATGCTAATTCAATATTTAGTATTGGATTTATCATTAAATTAAGAACAAAACAATTTAATTAAGAACATCGTGTCACAGCCTAATGACAAAGAATTTTTAACTCAGTTTAACTGTACACAACCATCCAACTTTCGTTGGACAGGTTACAGTAAGTTGACCTGACTGTGGACCTAACTGTTTTTAACGTTTGAAATCGATAAAATTCTATCCATTTTTAAGTCGCAAAAGTTCCATGCAACTACTGAATAATCTATCCCTTTTCTGGAAGACAACGACCATGTCAACAATCTCACTTTTTTATCATTATCTTATAGCATCCAACATCTGACTCATTCCTCTATCACTCTTTTCCTTTATTGTGTTAATCTGTAAATATTCACTTGCAAAAATTTCTGAAAGAATAGTAGCAGTAAAATAAATAAATAAATAAATAAATAAATAAATAAATAAATCTGTATCTCTGGCCATTATTTGTCTTTGCTTAATGATCTCATTACGAAACGCCAATTCATACAACTGAGAAAAAGAGACATTATGCAAGGATAAGGGATAAGTGTCGTTCTTTTTTGCCATCTTAACTAGTCCAATCTCAAGAAGGCAAGAAGAACGGAGTCCTCGTCAGACTTACGCCCAATCCAATGTTGAGGTAACTATGCAACAAGTAACTAAGTCACAAACAAAACTCGTACGTTTCCCCCTTCATTTGGTAAGTTTTCCTGTTATCTTTTATAGGTGGCTTTGCTTTTACATGCTAGACTTCGAAAACCCGGAGGAATTTATCCAATATGCTGTATTTCGTACAGTTACCGTATCTTATTTCTAGTTCTGCAAATTCCCCTATAAACAACACTGACAATTGGAATGACCTCTCATTACAACCTTCTTAAAATTCACGGAACGCTCACTTTATAAATGCACAACGCACAAATACATAAATAAATGTGAACAACCCCTTCCCTTGAAGATATTTTCGATCATGCGCTCACTTAAAATTTTTCAGTTTTCTCATCATTCCTTTGCATATTGCAGCAAAGCCAAACATGTCTTATCCTCTAATGTCATAAGACACATCCTATTCTTTTTTTTTTTTTTAGGTAAGTTACGAAATAAAAATTACAAGGAAAAATGAGGATCATAGAAAGCAGCGATAAAACGAGTAAAATTCTGCTAAAAATTCCGCTAATAAGCTATTTCCTTCTTTCGTTCGGTATTAGAATAATTCCACGGTCGTTCGCAATTAAACAAGACAGTGTGTGCTACTCTTGGAGAGCATAATAATTATTTTAATGAGAAAGTTGAAAGGAGTCTCTCGACCGTAAAACGGGGAAACATCCTCTGTTCCACCGCATAAATAACGCAGCTTAACGGCATCGAAAAGTTTGGCAAACTTAATTTCGTGGCAAAAGATAAACCCTCGTAATCGACAGTTCCATTAGCAGATGTCTCGAAGGCGATGAATGTTTCATCAATGGATGCTGGCGTTTATCTTCCACGCCAAAGTCTGAAACGCTGGAATGTGTTTAAAGGTTCCAGGCGAGTGGGCGGCACAAAATATCCACGAGTATTAGAGGGTTATGAGAAAATGAGATTCTAGAAGAAAATAAAAGGAAAAGGAGTAGGAGAAGAGAGGATTGTAGAGAGTGTACGAGAGAGAGAGAGAGAGAGAGAGAGAGAGAGAGAGAGAGAGAGAGAGGAAGAAAAAAAGCAGGCACTGGAGAAAGGAGAGGGGGGTAGGGGATCCAACTCCCGGAGAGATTAAACGATTTGATAACGGAGGAAGTGGAGTGCGAAAACAAGATGGCGGCGTGCGGCGGGTCTCGCACGACTGATCGGCGAACTTGACGCCCTGTAAACGAACGACAGCGTCTACAAAAGGGAAAACTGATGGATATCGAAAGTTATTTTAATGGGGCGGAAGAGCAGAATTAGTTCCACGGCATGACCTTCTTCCTTAGAATCAAGTGTTAACAAATACGGAAAGAAAGAAGAAAAATTTAAGAAAAAAAAAACAAACCCGGGAGAAATTGAAACCACTTTTAAAGAAAATACTTTTCCCCATTTTAATTCATTAATAAAATCTTCCATTCATTAATTCATAGGAATAAGATAATATGCACTTATTTATGATTCTAATCTCCTTAATTAAATATAATAATAATTTAATAAAATATTAATATATAAGATTAATAATCAAACTTCACCAATGATAATGGAGATGGAGACTTGTGGTGGAATTGTTGTTTGATCTTGAAGTTATGGGTTGGCTGTAGAGGATGAAATAGTTGATTGGCTGAGGTTGACTTGTGGATGAAGTAATTGTATTGAATGATGTAGAGTTGTTAAAGTTGATAGCTAGTTGAAATTGAAGTATTGTGAAAGAAGATATACCCGGAAGAATATATGATGGCAAGCTGGAGTTATTCAATGGAGCTGATTCACAGTCGCGGCGTTGATGTATTGAAGTCCTGATGGAACAAGTTTATTTCAAATTTCAGAGATATGTTGTAAAGAGTTATGAAATTCAACATCCGTCAACTTCATAACTCTTACAACACATCTCTGAAATTTGAAATAAACTTGTTTCTTCAAGACTTCAATACATCAAACGCCACAAGTGTGTCTCAACACCATTGAATATCTCTGGCTTGCTTTCTTTCACAATACTTCAAAATTTCAACTTGCTATCAACTGCAACAACTCTATCTCATTCAAAGACAAACTATTTCATCCTGAAGTCAACATCAACTTTAGCCAACCAACTATTTCATCCTCTACAGTCAACCAACAACTTCAAGATCAAACAACAATTCCACCACAAGTCTTCAACTCCATCATTGGTGAAAGGTGACTGTTAATCTTATACAGGATGTTTATAAATATTTGGCAAAAATTCAAGGGGTGATTCTTTGGGTTATTTTAAGAATCTTATGTCCTTTGATGATTTTCGAAATGCTGCTCTGTTTCGAAGATACAAAGCGATAACGGCTCTACAAAAAAATCTATTACCTAATAGTACCTGTAAAATTTCTTAATCTACTGCTAAAAATCTACCACCAGCTAGGATGCATGAATCCAATCTTCTAAATATCAGGGTTGTTTCTTATTGCATTACACCCATCAACTATCCGATTTCTCAAATCATCTACATTTTCCACTGGAGTAATGTAAACTAACGATTTCAGATGGCCCCATAGAAAATTATCTGCGCTAACTTGGTACGAGTGCAAAAAATAGCGTATTTAGCAATGAGACTGCTGTTAAAGATATCAATATTGTTTTTGTCGAAAATAACCCAAAAACTCACCCCTTGAATTTTTGCCTTATGTTAGTAAATACCCTTTATGTCATTCTTTTATTAATTAATATTTTATTTAATTAAGTAAATTAGGATCTTAAAAAAACATAAATTTTACATAGTTATTTCGCGATAATACAATATTCCCAAAAGATGATCTCTAATGAGTTAATATTAGCGACTCATTCCTTATTTCCCACCTTCACTTTTGTACCTGTCTGAGATTTTCCTCCCTTTCTCTGACGCTTTTCTTACACAATCTTATCAGTTTCTCTCATTTCTTTTGTTATTCTCTCTCATTCTTTCATTTATTTTCCTTTTGAAACTTCCTCGCTATCTACTTTTTTATTCTACTTTTTCTATCGTTCTCGTTTTTCTCTTTCTCCTCTGTTGCTTCCGCCATCCTTTATACATTTTTTCCTTTCATTTTCTTCATTCATTCAATCTTTCATTTTCGCCCCAACATTTGTCTCTTCTTAACCATCTCGTTTTTATGTTTCTCTTTTTTTTTCTCTCTCTCTCTCTCTCTTCTTCCCCAAGTTTTTTTGTATCATTTCACTTTGTTTTTGCTTCTCTCGTCCATGTTCTTCTCGTCGGAGCTGAAATCATTTTTTTCTCAGGCTTTTTGTTTTGATGTTTCGGAATTAAATGAATCGAAAAGTTAAATTTTATCGTTGGCTCCGAGAAGACGAAAGCCTGAAATGAGCCAGAAAAACTGCATCACAAATCAACAGCATTAATCTCGGGGAGAGATTTGTACGAGAAGGACTGGATTTCCCCACCCTCTCTAGTGCCATCTTTCGCTAAGGGCAAGCAACGGATACATATCAAAACACACACACATTGAAAGAGAGAGAGAGAGAGAGAGAGAGAGAGAGAGAGAGAGAGAGAGAAAAGTTGCCACAACCAATTACTCTGAAAGCAAAAAAAGAAAGAAGAGAAAGGGGAAAAAATCTCTTTTTGCTATGATCAGAAGCAGCAGATGTTGCAATGGCCAGTCCTCATAACGGAAGGAAAACGAAACAAATTTTTATTACGAGAGAGCAGGAAAACCCCCGGCAACCAAACTCCTGTCCAGAGGAATTGAAGTGCTTGCTCTAAGAGCAATGCTCACATTTTTTAATATTATTTATTGAGATACTTTTCCGCTACGCGAAGGCTGATAAGCTAAAAAACATCAGTGATGTTTTCGGTGTTTACACATGGTCTCGTCATTATAATTCTGCATTCGCGACTTTACTGAAAGACTCTTGACACGTTAATATACACTATATGATCAAAAATATCCGGACACCCCTCATAGATCATAGATTGGCCCAATGTCACATGATAATGACTTGCACATCATTTAAATAGCTTCCCACACCTTCAGACACAACTCTGCTTGGACATTGGCAAGAATGGGTCGTTCGGCAGAGCTCAGTGAGTTCCAACGTGGAACCATCGTTGGATGTCACCTATGCGGCAAGTCCGTGCGTGACATTTCCAGCCTTCTTCAGATACCCAAGTCAACAGTAGGCGATGTCATTATGAAATGGAAGACCCGGGGATCAACAACAGTTCAACAACGAACCGGTAGACCCAAGAAACTAACGGACAGAGACCGTCGAGTGCTTCGTCGTGTCACCCGCAGCAACCGGAAGTCCTCGGCGGAAAAAATTGCCACAGAGTTTCGAAACGCCTCTGCAAATGATGCCAGTACCATGACAATTCGTCGGGAACTGCACACGATGGGATTCCATGGCCGTGCTGCTGCCCACAAGCCCCACATCAGCAGGGTCAACGCCAAGCGACGTCTGGAGTGGTGCAAAGCCCACAGAAACTGGACAATGGACCAATGGAAACGTGTAATGTGGACAGACGAATCTCGCTACACACTCTGGCAATCCGATGGACGATTTTGGGTTTGGCGCATACCTGGAGAACGCTTCTTACCTGAGTGCACAGAGCCCACAGTCAAGTTCGGAGGAGGAGGAGTCATGGTGTGGGGCTCATTTTCATGGTACGGACTGGGCCAGCTCGTTCCTGTGCAAGGAATCATGAACTCCGACCGTTATCTGAATGTTTTGGACAACTGTGCACTTCCAACGTTGTGGCAATTTTTCGGAAACGGGCCATTTCTCTACCAACACGACAATGCTCCGTGCCACAAAGCGAGGCGTGTACAGCAGTGGTTTGCGGACTCAGGGGTCGAAGAAATGGGTTGGCCGGCACAAAGTCCCGACCTCAATCCTATAGAGAGTCTGCGGGATGAATTAGAAAGACGCTTGCGGGCCAGATCACATCGGCCAACTTCTGTACCTGAACTGATTCTCGCTCTTGGGGAGGAATGGAGGAACATTCCGGAAAGTACCTACCAACATTTGGTGGAAAGTCTTCCCCGAAGGGTGGAAGCTGTGATTCGGGCAAAGGGATGTGCAACGCCCTATTGATTTCCATGAAATCGTGGCTAGAGCGCAAACGTGCATGTGTCCGGATATTTGTGATCATATAGTGTATTTTAGTATCGTTTTATTTTTTTGATTCAAATAATGATAAAAATAGAAAAGATGAAACCTTAAAACAGTTATTTTCCATAGTATAGGATATGGAGGCGAATTTTTAATTTTTAAGAACTTAATATTCTATAGGAAACTCAATGAAATAGCTTACATTGTATAAACAAAACACTCAGGATGTCAATTTAAAGTCTCCTATTGAGAAATCATGTCAAAGCGATTCTCAAATTATTCTGCAGCTCAAATGGGATTCATCGCCAAAAGAAAACATTTGGAAAATGCATTTTTTTAAAATAAAAGACTATATACGTACGTACGACAATTTTTAATAATTGGTGAAAAACGACCAATTTCAATTTTGTGACAATTAGCTTGATGGAATCTGAGAGTTGAATTTACGTAGATGAATGGACGGACTGATGGACTAGTGTAAGTTTTTTAACATTTACACTTCACTAATGAAACACAATTAAATTCCACTTACAACGAAATTTTATATTTAATATATAAGAAAAATGAAACATATACATTAAGTTCATTTAATAATATGTAAATTAAACTCATAAAGTACCAGGGTGATTATAACCCCCCTTTTTTTGAATAATTTAGAATGTGCATATACAATCTTAGTGAATTTTTCTGTAATATTCTTTGTCTTATTAAGCAAGTTAAAAGTTGAAGTGGACTATATAAATGAGGAGTAATTTTCGTTCAATTCTTATACTGTATTTAAGAGACGGGTTCATAGATGGTATTATAAATGTCCTCTTAACACATCTTTACTTCTTCAAGTGATACTCATATATGTCCAGGTAAAGGGAATTTATGATCACCCTACAATTTTCATTTCTTTTTCAAACATCTTACATTTCGATTGATCAAGCAAAGCAAACGTAATTATTTTAAGTTATCCTCTTTAACAGTCAAAGCACTATGCTCACTAGTCTCTGAGTAGCAGTCTAGTTGGGCCTAATTCCTTTTGTCATTGTCGAAAGCAAAAACGTGAGGCATTGTGTTTGAATGACCCAAAAAGCACACTGTAAAGGAAGTAATGTGCCATAATCACAGTCAAACATGTTTTTTTGGTAAGAGAACTGCTGCGGTCCATCTACTACAGGAAAGAGAATGCGGTCCAAATAAAGTGCTTACAGAAAAAGACCTCCGAGTGATACATACATGTACTGTCAAATCACACTTTTGCTAAAGATTTTTCTATCGAAAAATGGAAGGAAAATTCTGCGACCTGTGTTCGAATCAGGAACCTCGGATGTCATGGCCGACGCCTCCAAGCATACACTTCAAACATACATTGAGAAGGAAACTGCATGTCATGGATATCCTAAATCGGACGAAACTCTTCAAGAAGATTGTCTGAAAAGTATAGTAGATGCTGGAAAGGGATTCTACGATGTCAGCTTACTGTCGAAATGACTGTTTTCCCAGACTACAATTTGGTTGTTTAGAATCTTAATATAATCTCGATGGTTCAACATTTCAACATTTTAGGCAGCACAATCTTTAGGATGACAAATGGTGAATGCACAGAGCTAACACCGTTCGTGTTTGATACGAAGAACGTTTAGAGAGACTTTCGCAACTTGACTAGCCAGCAAAATCCGCAAATTCGATTCTTATCAAGCATTTGTGAGAATACTTCGATTGCTACAGCTATTCAAGGGGAGAAATAACATGATGTTAATAGGTGTGCTATCTCCGGGATATAATTTTTCGTCGGGCATTCTTATAATTTCTGCTATTTTAAGACGTTACACGCGGGTAAAGAAAGAAGACCAATTTTATTCCTATATTTCCGAAGAAGTCTTATTTTATCTTGCGAACATATATCTTCCGTGATTGCAATTTGAACCCGTGATCATGGAAGCCAATGTCTCATGTTCTTTTAAGAGTCATTGGTAATTTTAAAAAGATCAAACATTTGTTATTAACAAATTTTTGAAATTCAGCAATCTTTTTTTATTCCTCTTTAAAACATTGTTGAAATATAAAAATTACAAAATAAACAAAATTTTTTAGTAAAAGTGAAGAAATTCTACTATGATTGCACTGTACCCAAAAAGAGATTCCTTGTTAAAACTACACGGCAAACAAATCATCATTTTGTGAAGCGATCTAGGATATCAAACAGAGTATCAAATAGAATATCAAATACGAGGGTTCGGGCAAAAGTCATGGCAACTATTTTTTTTCTTGAAGATACCAGTCCGGTTGGAAAATGTGACATATACAGACGAAAGGACAAGGTGTTAACTACATGTGTGGACAATGAATAGCACTGAAATATCGTAACACTAATTTATTACGGTAGTAAACAGGGTAATATGGCCTTCACGGTGCAAAAGAATGACAACACAGTACACATAAAGTTGACATGACAAACCAGTAGCGTCCATCGTCTGTCTTCATCCATGAGCTGCCCGATGACGGCACGTGCCACGTCGGTCCGCACACTGACCGGTCGTCCCGAACGTTGCTCATCACTGGTTGACACACGTCCTTGCTGAAACTTTCCTACCCACCGTGCTACTGTACGGTAAGGTAGGGCATTATTCCCAAGGGCTTCCACTAATTCACTGTGACATTCCATCGCATGTCTCCCTCGGAGAACGGCTATTTTGATGTAAGCGCGCTGCTCAACACCGGTTACTTCCATCTCGCCCGACACTCACCAACTGACTGATTTCACAGCCCTCGCTGCGCTACTACCAGCTATCACAGAGCCATCTGTTGTTCTGAATACACACTATGCCTACAGAACCTCCACACGACACATATATGTTTGTGATCCGTTCACATATCTACAAGAAAAAAAATAGTTGCCATGACTTATGCCCCAACCCTCTTAGAAGAACTAAATTAATTAAAACTGATTTAAGTTCATATGATATACGAGTTCGTTAATAAGGTGTATGATGCAATAAATCTTTCGTGGATTATGCCAATCTCATTATTTATCTTTTATTATGAGTAGTAACACGATAATAGTTTACTAAAGTTTTTAGTGCATGATTAGCTTTAGCATTTTGTAATGCAAATTTAAAATGTTTAATTGTCAGATGAAGAATACAGCGAAGTTTCAGTTACACGCAGCGATATTAAACTATTTATTATTTTATAATAAGCTTGTCGCCAAAGAACTCTCATCCACAGTAGTGAGGCAGACTAGCGGAAGAACAAATCTCGCTATGCGATTCTCATCAATCAATAGCAAATGGAGAAAGTGTGATGACTTTCGTTTTCCTTGTTGGCAGACGATTAATATAAAAGTTCAGCACCAGTCGTTAATCCTCCTTCATAATATTCATTGCAATTTCTCGGCGGAAAGAACAAAAAGTAAAATGTTAAAGAAATTAGGTTTCCCCTTTTTTGTACCAGCGAAGCATCTTTTTTTCCCCCCAACAAATCCGTACGGAGTGACTATTTGCTAGTTCCCATGGCGACTTAGCTGTCGGGCTTAGGGCTCCGCGCTGCAATCTTTTTCTTGGCAGGGGTCAGAAGCGTCGGTGCAGGCGCAATGCATTCCGTTAACAAATCTAATACCGGTGATTGATGGAGAGTCACGTGTCATGGCCGGCAACAATCGATCACAGTGCAACAGTGTTTATCAATTCGTCTCTATAGCAACAGAGCCGGCAACTTTTTCTCCTTCCACTTGATGTATCTGCATTAACGCCAAAGCCACTGTCAAGAGTTCGGAAAGAATTATTCAAAGATCCATTCACGAGATGGCTGTTCCAAAGGAGGGGGTCAAATGCACCGAGAAAAATACTACCTACCCCCCACCCCCCAATATACACAGAAAGATCGATGCTCATCGATAGAAGTACGTTCTGAACAAGCAGACTAGAATAAACTGGATGTATTGATATTAAAGTTTTAAATTTTAATCTTCTAAAAATGCTTTTTTTCGGCATGGCTGTTAAAATTTTGCCAGTATCCTAAATCATTCAGACTACAAAGTAAAGACTACAAGAGAAAAAAATATAAACTTTCCGGATTACGCGAACAGTATGATAAAATTAAGTTTATTTTAAATCCTTTTTTTCAGGGATTTTCTGTTTGCAATGGCAGAGTGGAGTAGGAATTATTGTAATGTTTGTTCCTTCTTATGGCAGAGATTGTTTTGCAATTTATCTTCTTTATGATGTTAATTTATGTGTTTTAATAATTATTTGCCTTTAGTTAAGTGATTGATATTATTTTTTATTACCTTTGATATGATAAGTGGCGTAAGAATAGACCTGCACCATGTCTCTTCGTCCCCTTCATACTTTCTACATCCTTTGATTGAAATTTGCATCCTTGAAATTTGGTATGTAGATTAATATGACCATATCCTATTTCACTGTTTAGTTTGGTTTCGATTGGAGGTTTGCATTACAGGGTGGAGAGATGGGGAGTTATAGGGGACGTTCCGGTCCATAAGTATTTAGGAATACGTTACATTACATTGAACTTTGGTTCGAATTGTCACAAGGGAAACGGAGTTATGGAGTCGGCCCAAATACAGTTGAACTCCGATAATACGTACAGCTTAATACATGTCTCCCTCCTTGGTACCGTCCCCTTGAAAGTTATTTCCATGTAAATACAACTTGTTAATCAGTGCTTTTCTTCGGTCGTTGATTCTGTATGGCGATAATCGCCCAGCTGCATAGTACTTAAGGATACAATAATGGAAACAGATCTCAAATAACCGAGTTCTTTTCCAGAAATAAACAAATAAAAAGATACTTGTGTCTCAAGCATATTTCATACCACAACACTTTTGAGGTTTTCAGTGAATGGACAGCAATTTTTCATTCCCGAGTAATACGTGTTTTTGCTCGGTCCCTTTAGACACGTATTAACAGGGTAAGACTGTATAAATAAAATAAGGAAATGAGAAATATATTAAATATACGGGATTGTGAAACTTATAATGTGGACCTAACTATTTTACTTGTCAACAAATGCAAGTAAAGAACCTTCTAACCAGAAATTTTGTGAACAATGTTAAGCAATAACAATAAATAATATTTGGAAAAAGAAATCAGATTTTAGTATTGCAGCCACAGGAATGTCCATTATTTTTCAATTAAACAAAAAAAAGTATCAACATTTTCAGCAGAACAAAAGAACTTTATTCTAAATTCTTAAATTTTCAGAAAAAGAACACTCAATGAATTGGAAAAGGCTTTAAAGGACCAGACCTTGGAAACAATGTGTAATAAACAAAAGAAGAACTTCAGGAACAAAAGAGATGTCTGAAGGATAATACGCAATAGAATAAAAAGAAAATTATTTTGGCATGTACCATCTCACAGAAATCGTTAATGCAATATTAAAAAAAGAAACTTCCATGCTCCTCTATGCAGTCACGCAAAAAAGCTGCTGATTAAATTCACATACAATGACAACTAAAAAGACTTAGCATCTGCCCACCTAAAAAACTAAACTCAATTGCATATTGGAAAACAGTAGAGAGTTTCCAAAAATCAAAGGACCAAGAAAGGGTGAAAAGGTGGGGGTAGGGGGGGATGGAGGAGAAGCATGCAGTACCGAGAAGAAGAAACGGGAGGGGAGGCGGAAATCGACATTTCTTTTTAAAGGTTTCCCGTTTCGTAAATAATTAGAGCGATAACTCGGTCGTCTGTAAACCTTAGAAAAGCGGTGTTTAACCACTGCTGTATCGATTCCCGGTTCAATGCAAATAACGAAACAAACACAGGGGAAATTAGAATCGCATTAAGTGGAAGCCACTGGTGACTTAATGTGGATAAAACTCGCCGTTTGTGTCAACAGAGAAGAGAGCAGGCAAAGCGACCCCTTGTAGGTGGCTCCTCGCCGGTGGGGGGTGGACAAATACGAAAAGGTCGCTCCACCGGTCAAACGATTTCCTTCGTCGCTCTTCAAATTTCCAACTAAGATCAACGCCGAAACGACACAATAGTAGTCTCACGCCAACACTTTTAACTTTGTTGAAAATCTTGAAAAGTTTTCCACGCCAAGCGGGAATTTTGCGAGAACAACAACTCCGTTACGACATGCTCGAGGCTAGGGTGCAAATTAAATTTTATTTAGAAATATGTAATTCTCCTTCAGACTCCTCAAAATATAACGAACAATTATTTACCAGGCAGTGCTTATTATCGTCGGTCAAGATAAACAGCAGAGAACGTTTGAAATGACGAAGGAGACCTTTTCCATCTTTCAACAAATTTTTCTACTCTTTTAAGCACATGTTTCGAAACAAGAAATATTTATATTGTGCTTTCGTTATATATAAATTTATAATGCATGCCCAATACCTCTGCAGGTACGTATAAAAAATTCCCACATATGGGTGATATGTACATATTTTACAAATTCAACATTGAATGGAATAAACATAGTACAAGGATAGAAACAAATAAAGACAAAGTAATTCAAAACTGTCATATTACCGAGGACATATTACATACAATGAGATAGCTTAATGGAAAAGGTCAGTATTTAGGATCTCACCCTTTAGCACCAACTTGAAATTCTAATGACGACAAGGTGTCGCTGAATTGTTACTAAAGTGTAAACAAATTAAGCTGAAATCTTAGGTGGCCTGAACCATCTTCGAAGCCAGCGATTCAGATCAGATGATGACGACAAACCACGAGAGATAATTTATGCAATGGTCTATTTATAAGCAAGACTAGCTACTGTACATTTATGAAAAGATTAAGAATCACTGATGTAAAGGGTAGACCCCTAAAACAAGGGTAGTTGAAAAATGGTGTAAGAGTGTAGCTGCTTGAAATATGTAAATACTTCAGTAAAATAAAATAATTATTAGAGAAGTAAACGAGTTGGGAACTTAACGTACCTGAACATTTGAAAACTTCAACATTTGCATTTTATATTATCCATTAAATCTAAATCAAGCGAGTAAATTGATCGTTCATTTTGCTAATACAAAACGCTCGTTAGTACTTAGCGCATGCCAATCACTTTCTAGTTAATAATGATTAGTTACAATTTGGAATAACAAAAAATGATTGGAAAGCTTTAGATAATATAATAACATAATGAAAACGTATAAAACTTTAAAAGATAGAGATGCTATCAAAGAACCTTCTGAAATTTAAAATTTCCTATGTGTATGTACCGGGTGGGCAAGAAATAACGTGAGGTGTTCAGAGCTCGCTAGCGGGAATTCTATTAGGCCTAATGCAATACATTTTGGTGTATATACTTAGTGGAACATGCAGTTTCGATTTCTGCAAAAAAAAAAAAAAAAGTACCAAAAGTCGCCATAGGGGGCGCTTATTTCAAGAAAACAATGAATACATTTGCATAAGCGCGTTCCGTGTTGAGCAATCATGACAGTAAAAGGCAAGGCTGAGGATTTCCCATCATTCACGAACGAATGGCCTGACGATGACGCTTACTCTGCCTGACCGGGCGTTATTAGTCAAGTTTGTTTTATCAGAAGAGCGACAATGCAAGTGCTGCCCTTCGTGAATTCCGGCGATTGAAAACGTTACGAAGAGGGCCGATGAGCATAACTAACTTACGGAAAATGATTGAACGATTTGAATCTACCGGAACTCTATGAGTGCAACCAGGCCGGGGACGCAAACGAATCAGGCAGCAACACGTTGAAGAAGTTGCAACTGCTGTTGTGGAACAGGAGATGACTACTGTGCAGGGTACCAGCAGTGCACACGCAATAGCACGCCAAACAGATATCCCATATTCGACGGTGAGGAAAATATTGCATAAGATATTGACATTTTATCCCTATAAACTCTCACCTGTTCAACAATTGCTTCCTGGAGATGAACGTACCCGAACTGACTTTTCGTTGAGATTTTTAGCACGTATGGAAGTGGATGATGCATGGCCATGGCAAATTTTATGGAGTGATGAGGCACATTTTTATTTGAATGGTGATATCAATACCCACAACTGCCGTAGCTGGGCTACATCAAATCCACAAGTGTGTCTGCCAACTCCTATGCATTCACCGAAACTAACAGTATGGTGCGGCTTTACTGCTTCTTTCATCATCGGCCCGTACTTTTTTGAAGAAATCCGTCCCCGTGGACCAGTGACTTGTTCCGTCAATTCTGCCAGGTATGCCGATATGCTTGAGAAATTTGTGATACCACGATTGCAGGAAAAGGGTTGTCTGGATTCTACCATTTTTATGCAGGATGGTGCGCCACCGCACATCGGACGTCAGGTGCAGCAGATCTTGCGAGAACGTTTTTCAGACAACAGAATAATTAGTCGTGCATTTCCCATGGTGTGGCCACCCAGGTCGCCTGATTTCAACCCTTGTGATTTTTGGTTATGGGGATATTTGAAAAGCCTTGTGTATCAAGCACATGTTCCTGACCTCTCAACCTTAAAGGATCAAATAACGTTACATATCAGACTAATTAATGCAGATATGCTGCGAGCTGCCGTAGAAAATGTCGTGTACCGCATGCAGCTATTGGAACAGCACACTGGTGGTCATATTGAAACACATTTATAATTAAAAATAAAACATTGTTTATTGTTGTTACTAAAGTTGGTTTATACAGTATTTGTTCATTTGACAATTAGGTATTCATTGTTTTCTTGAAATAAGCGCCCCCTATGGCGACTTTTGGTACTTTTTTTTTTTTTTGCAGAAATCAAAACTGCATGTTCCACTAAGTAAATACACCAAAATGAACTGCATTTGGCCTAATAGAATTCCCGCTAGCGAGCTCTGAACACCTCACGTTATTTCTTGCCCACCCGGTACTTAAAAAAAAATAGAAAAAGAAATGATTAATGAATTGGAGAAGGCACTATGAACATAAAAAGGTCTTTCAAATATTGTTAAATTCAAAATTCAAGAATATTTACGGGATTAAACAAATTCTTCCAAATACAGTGGGCGCCGATTAATAACGTCAATGTTATATTATTGAAAAAAAAACAACTTCAGAAAATGTTATCAAAAATAACCCAAAATTTAGTTTTTACGTAGAAATTTCACTCAAAGAAGGAACCAGCCAAAAGCTTAAATTACAAATGCCTTCTTAAGAAGGCAAATTTAAGCCAATGAAGCCAATTAGATTTTGACCAAACAGAGCCAAGGAATCGTGTGCTTTTTTTTGATTTGTTGATTGGCCAATCAACATTACCATGTTTTAGTTTAATTCTTCATTACTTAATTCTTGTTTAATACAGTGTTAATCTTGATTATTACTGTAACATACACATGTATGTATATAGTATGTAATAAAATCTACATGTATATTATTAAGTAGCGGAAGAATGGAGCTACTCACTGGTTTTAAAATGTCCGTCCGTTTCCTTCATAATTTCTACATTTTTTGAGGCAGAAGGTTGAAATTCGGAATGTAACTTATTATGGGCATGTCCAGCTTCACTATTTAGCTTGATTTTTGATTTTTATTTAGCGTATGACACAGAAATGAACAAGATAGAGAGTTCATCATGGTTCATTTCGTGAGGATGTCAGAAGTTCTGGCGAAGTTTTTGATTGTTATCAGGCCTTCTGTCTAGGTGGTGTTGACTGGGATCGGAATTACAGGGGTGGGAGTCAGAGAGGACAAAAGAACTATATGCTATTTAGGTGCATAAAGGGGTGAAATTTTGTATCCAAATTTCTCTAGGCAAGATCTACATTATTATGAAGTTTAGGCCCAATTGTTCCAGTGGGGTCGGAGTTGCGGGGATGGCAGTCACTTGGTCTTTAGAACTATGGCAACATATGACATGTGATATGTCATTCGCTCGGAAATGATGAGAAAGGAAAGAAGATAACGAGCTTTTTTAAATTTTCTACATACTACGTTCGAGAAAAATCAATTTTTTGATTAAAAAACTTGGGGCGGGGGGGGGGGGG
>JAHWFO010015474.1:3040875-3060005 GCA_023313115.1 Rhysida immarginata
TTAGGTCGTAAACTTTTCAAATTAAGCAGCGCCCGCTGTATTAAGCTTACTAACTGTATTTATGGAAAATTTTATGCGTTCTCAAACTTTTATGATAATCTTTATCAACTAACGACGTATCTGTGCAAAAATCCGAGTTTAGTAAGAGGTGTGACCACTACTAGCATGTATAAACTCTTGTACTTGAAGTAAAAAAGTTTGTAAATATCTTGAGAGATTCACTTTCTCAATACCTCAAGCAGTGTCAGTCAATTCTTGAAGATTTCTAACTGGAGGCTAATAGATTACATATGCTTTACCATCACACTCTAAACATACTCTGTGGGAAGAAGTGCCTAAATATAGTAACAATTACCTCTTAATAATAAAAGAGTAAATCCTCTGAACTTAATATAAATGTAACAGAAAATTATAGGTGCAACCATAGGTGAGACTGCATTTTTTTTGTTTTCCAAATTCATGGCCATGATTTGACAAAGTGTTTCAATTAAAATATGCCTTCGGATAAGAGAGGAAAGAGCTTGCATACACCGATTACATTCTCGGATTTACGTTTTATGAAACATAACATAAAGGGCTAATTTCCCAAACTTATTTTTTTAAAAGATAAATCACGCATCTAAGACTTGCCAATTTTAATTATAAGCTCATTTTTATTTATATAAACAACCTTCATCCCATATCAATGTTTCGGTGCCTGTCATCGAAGAAACAAGGTTAGAGTGGGCGAGGCAGCGCCACCACCGCCACTTCATTAAAATCTCTCTGATCGATGCGGCTGCCATTGAGTTTATAATTAAATGGTGAATGACAAGTAATTAATTATCAGTTATTCTGTTTCAACTTTTGTTGCGGACACATTTGCTGAATCGATGGGGTTAGTCGCGCGTGCAATGACGTCATCCTTAATCGCGACAACGACGGTAAATCAAATCAAGCGAAAGATGAGCTGTTGCAGTTTAAATTAACTTAAAACTCGTCCGTGTTTTCAAAAGTGCCTATGACCACTTAAAAAAAAAAAGAAACTGAAAATCCAAGTAGAAAATTAAAAATCGATCCTATTTATTTACATAGTTCAACGATATTTAAGAATATAACATAAGCATATTATTTGCTTTAAGTGCTTCATGGTGCTACTGTAAATAATGTTATATAATGCTCTTCCTTGGCCGTATTGATATAAAAAAATTTCAGGCATTAGGAGTAGTATAAGAAATTGATATAAAAATTTTTCAGGAATTAGGCTATATTTTTATTTAGTTTTGCAGCAATGAAAGCAATCCATTCCCCAGAATAATCTGACAAATTTGTTCCAGAGGTTAATTAATCTGATTAAACATAGTTGGTAATTTGTTTGCACAGCCTCATTTCAATACTACTTTAATCAAATCACCCTCTGTGAATGAAATAATTGAAACGCTTAGGTAAATGATTTTTCTTTAGAGGAAATGATTAAAATTCCAACATACAATTCAACTAGGTAAACATCAGTTGCCAGATAACATTCATAATACAGTAACTTAAATGTGAAAGTTCCAAATTTTCGTGTCGAAATATGTTAAGATTTTAATTGTGCCCTTTAAACCTAGACAATCCCCGGATTGCGTAAACATTCAAGTCAAAGACTTATTCAAAGTTACTCTTCGAGCTTACATAAAGAGAAAAACAGAAAAGCTTAGATGTATCAAAACGTGAATTGGGCAATGAATTCACATGAAAAATTTTGCACCTTTATCCCGTATAATTTGTTTCAATTGTTTCTAATTTTATACTCAAATTTTAGCCTAAACCTAAGCTAACCAAATCAAAAAATCCTTGGGTGAAGTCGACAACGCTTTGAGTTGCAATATAGATTGTTTGCCACAATCTTTACGTAGGTTTCATTGCCCTTTGGAGGTAGATCCTGAATAAATGGAAGTTTGCCTAACTCTCATGTGGCCACTTACCAGATTTAAGCAAATTCTGAAACTGTAGATTATTTCGTACCTTTCTTAAAAGGCGAAAACAAACAAGTAAGTAGGTAAACTTAAATTTCATGGCACAGATTATTTATTTATTTATTTATTTATAGTAATGTATACAACAAGGACATCTGATAGTGGTTTCAGGTAAATTAGCTTTCAATCGTTGTTATTGTCATGCATAAAGAGGAAGGGATGTTCAGGACTGTCTGCAAGAGAATGGTGACCTTTTATCAGCACATATTGTGGTATTTATATCGAATAAAGAAGCATACAATATTATGGATATGACTAAAGTGAAACGGACACGCTGCTTAATTATATTTCGTAATTCTTTTTCGCATATCAAAGAGCTGGTCATTCCAAGTTTATGGTGTTTGTTGTAAGGAAAATGTTTTGCATTAATTATATGGAGAGAAACGATATAATTTTTTCTAGTGTGATGATAAAATCCAGATTATTATGAAAAAAGCTGATTGAATTCGTTTGATGAGAGCTTTGTAAAGCTTTGAATTGAGTTTTATATATCCAATTTGGAGTCCAGAGTTAGGTTAAGTCAATCTTGCACCTTTAAGTGACTTGCTCGTATTTATTCATCGAAAACATGGTCCTGATAAGGTTATTGCTCGAGCATGTATGTGCTCTTTAACTTTATGATGGAGAATTTTGGTGCACTGGACCAGATGGAAGGGCCGTAATTGATTTTCGGGATGGCTTTTTTTTAGTTCATGATCAAAGCAATTTCTTTTCTTTTCAGCAATTACTTTAGGTTTTCATAAAGTACACATGTAACTCTTCTATGTAATGGTAAACGCTTGATTCATGTAACAAGTTGTATACATGATCTTTATGCGAGGTACAAGATTTGAGAGGACAGTTCATTATTTGATTTCTAACGTTAGAAGGTAGGGCATCCAACAGGGAGTAGTTTTGTAAGGAAAAAATCTCTGGTAAAAATTAGAGATTTGGTAAAAGCCCAAACGAGAATCGAATATTTTCCAAGATATTGAATAAGTTTTTTGACGGGTACACTTTATTGTGTAGCATTTATAAGGATTGATCAATAATATCCAGCCAAATATATACTGGAAAGTTGTCTTTGTTGTTACAATTAATTGTCCCCCATTTTTCAAAAAGTCATTTTCTTGCGACGCCCTTCGTGTCAGATGCTCCTGTAACAAGCCATGCGAAGTTTGTTCTGCTAGTTGTTGAAAATATGTGGTATCCATTGTACACACTTTCCTGAAATTCAAATGTTTTGTGCACAAATGCGTGTACAGCACCCCCACTCAGTTCTACTTCAGCTGCATTTTGACGGATCATTATCTCTCTGCTTACTAGCTCAAGGTCTTAGTCCTTTTTACCTTCTCTGGGGTGGTTGCATTCCGTGGAAGTTGTGCGTCTTGAGTGAATATCTGCCCTTACCAAAATTTCTATGCCCATGCCTTAATTTGAGCCAGACTAAAGGTATAAATAGGACCGTACAACTAGATCATTCGCGATGAGTGGCAGTGGGACCATTCCCTTCTGTAACTAGGAACCGGATTACGTTTGTTGGTCAATTGCGGACGCTTCCATTGTCCACCAGGTGCACGTAAACAACTGACAGTGGCTTTAAATGCTTGCCTTATATAGGGAGGAACCTTGCCTGTTTTGCGTATTCATCATGGAAATATCCTTTCCATTGCCGTGCCACTTAGCTGGTTATTCTTTGAACGGCCCTTATATATCACATAATATTCTGTAAAGGCTTTAGTTATTTCAAAAATATGTTATAAAAACAATTTACTTAAATAGATATTCATTTAAAAAGATTTTTTTCTTTACCACTCGAAAGGTCCAATCAGATTGCAGAGTCGAAATCAACTTATATCCTACTCTGTATGCAAAATGTTAACAGCTATTCAGTACGTGTAAAAGCTGTTACGCATCATCCATCAGGCAACGTTTCTTATAAATCTTGGTTGCTAGCCGCTTATTCTAAGGATAGACGCACCGTCAATGAAATTACCATTCGATATGCGGGAATGAAGTGAAAAGGCGTAATAACGAAATGCAATCGATGCAGCCGAGGCGTTTCCATTTAGCTTCTCCAAACTTGGTTGCCTACTTCCTCGTCAAACGAAGCAGAAAAGAAGCCGCTCATCCTCCCATTTTCGTCGCTCCGAAGGAAGTAAGCAAAGCGAAAGAAAAATAAACACGAACATTTTTTTTAAAAAAAATAATTTTTAATTTTTAAAAACAGCGCATGTCTTTTTCCAGTTTAATGCCGCTTGCATGACAACTCCTTCCAGCCTGTTGACCAAATCTCCCTTCGTTCTTTCTTTATCCACACACCCCCTCCCAAGTCTTCTTTCTTTACCTTAGATAGCAACAGGTAGTTAATTAACCACACTTTTAATTAAGCATACGGGTAGGAAACTTTCTCTCATGCCTCTATTGCTTTTCGCTTAGTGCACTGAACAAAGTCGAGGGGTGTTCGTCAATGGGTGAAATTTTTACAATGAAGGTAAAGGGGTAGGGGATGACAGCAGTATAGAAAAAAGATTGCATTCGTGTTGATAGCGGAGATGGTGGGAGGGAGAAATACCAAGTTCATTATTGGAAATAAGTTTCTTAAAACAATTCGCGTTTCCTAGCTAACTTGTCTCGCTTATTTTCTGTTTTGACATTTACAGCACGCAACCCAGCGTCTGCTTTATATTTAAGTCAAACAGGCTGTCACTTTAATACAATTAATTTAAAAGCGCAAAAAATTAATGTCATTATGCTTAAGCAACTTCTTCACTAAAATAAATTAATCATAAAAAAATAGAAAATGTGACCTACACTGGAGCTTGAAACTTGAACAATAAGCAATCTGCAATGAAGTAAGTCTTAAATAATCTACTTTTCTAAGCATGATAACGACAGTTTTAATTAAATTTGCATTAAGTTCTTTCATTTGTATATTTTATCGGATTTTAACATGCAGTGGTTTAAAAATTAGCAAATATTTGAGTAAAGAAATGACCACGTTTATTACCACCATATAAATAATAATTAGTGCGAATAAATTTTTCCTTTTAATAATAAACAATAATAGCAATCACTACAAAAAAAATTATTCTTACGACTGGAGAGTATCCAGCCAGTCAGAGATAAACAGAAGTTAGTTCTCAAATGACAAGATGTTTTGAACTGTAGCAGTAAACAGCAGCACATTCCAAGTTTGATTCCCATTCCCAAAGGTGAATGCGCATATGAAAGTGAGATATTAGATTGAAGACTTTACAGAAAACGGAGGCTCTTGAAAAGGTGCGGCTGAAAACCCATCTTGTCTTTTAAATACAAAATTAAATGTAATATTGCCCTAAAGTGAGCAAGGGACATACATTTAGAAACATTTTAACAAGATAGAAAGTACAAACTTCCCATATCAGAAACGGCAGATGTGAAAAATCCGCCATAGCAAAGCACACCATCGAGGAGAAACATGTAGTGGTGGGCGATGTCGATATTGAACATCGATGATTCATTTTATCCATTACATTAATCAGTGCATTATTGAATTATTCTTCATTTTCATGGTTATTATGGTATTTTTTTAACTTCTGCTAAAATACGTTATCATGAGTCATCTTACAAAAAGTTACAATGCAATGACTTACGCATTATACAAAGCTCTTTAAGCCAAATTGGCATTAACATTGCATTGAATGGTCAGTGATGATTAGTAACATCTAGCTGCATAAACCTGAAATCTAGCCAAATTAGACGATATCTCTGAGCTAAAGACCTCTAATTGGCGCTTAAAGCTGAATGTTAAAAAGTGTAAAGCAGTGTTCATCACACGCAAACGCAAAAGGCCCCTCATTATTTATGGTAGGAAGCTTGAGTGGGTTAAAAGTTATAAGTACCTCGGCGTTGTGATTGACTCCAAACTCAACTGGAATGACCATGTCCAATATGCGCTTAACAAGGCTAAGAAAACGAAGTTTAGTCTGATTGAGCTTCTGGCGCGAAACAGCGTCCTTGGAGTGGACAGCAAATGTTTGACATACACGGTCCATCTGAATAGGTATTCGCGCTATTCTACTTCACGGTATGCCTGCTTGGGCTTCCATCTGCAAGTCGAGGATGAGGGATCTTCAGACCTTCCAAAATGTTACCCTCCGGTCCATTGCCCAATTTGACAGAAGAGTTGCCAACAACCTCTCCATCTATGTTCAAACACTTCTCAGGAACATGCTGCTCAAGATGGAAAATCATGAAAATACTCTGGTTGCTGATAATCTTATACCCCCAACTACTGGATCTTCTAGATGCTAGTTTTTTTGGGTTCGCTATTCGTCAATCTGCAATCTGATTCTCGTCCCAACCATGAAGGGACTTCTCTGGATGACTTAAGAGGTCCATCAGGCTTGTTTCCCATTTCAGTGTACCTCATTTGGTTTATTTTTTGGGCGAGCGCGTAAAGTGAGCCAGTTCCTGGACCACTCGTGCTACTTTTTTTTTCACTACACTGATCGATTGTCGATTATCCAAATTAGACAATACAATGAGGCTAAAATAATTTCACGTGCAGAAGATCCGTTGTTATGGTGGAGAAAATCTAACTTCTGTGAAGATTTGAAAAAGGTTACAAAACAGTTTCTTTGTGTTCTTGCGACCTCGGTTCCCGCAGATAGAATATTTCTAAAAAGCGGGCACACTTCTTTACAAAAGCCGAAGCCAACTTAAGCCAAAGAATGTAAACATGATTATCTTTTTAATTAAAAATTTGCATTAATAATGTTTTACTGTATGCCTCAGTTATGATTTTAACCCATATAGTAGTATAGGGTGGTATAAGATTACTAAACGGCATTAACAAGTATTTTTATTCGAAGTTCATATTCGTAATAAAAGCCGATGTCGATGTCTTCGTTAACATCGTCCACCACTAGAAACATGAGTTCATGCAAAATAACTTAAATTCATATACCCAATCAACAATAATAGGTTATTGGACGCTATGAGAACTTCACTATACAAAAGGAAAACCAAGCCCTTGGACCAATCAGCAACTCCAAATTCATCAGCTGGTTAACAGTAAAATGTAAGCCACCTATCACTTCGAATTTTGTTGACCCTCTTTGGACCTATTTTGTGATTACGAGCTTTTTGATTTTATGTAATTTTGTTTTTTTGTTACTTTAACAACGATCCATGTTTAATAATTGATCAACCTGCCTGTAATTATTTAAATATAAAACCTTATGAGTTTAAGCTTAGAAGGAATGAAGCTGTATAGAGGGCAAAAGTTGGCCGAGCAATATACTTGAATATGTGGTCATAATAAATTGGCCACCGAGTGCTTGTTTATAGTAACTAATCTTATTGTGAAATAGTCACCATTATTATATTTAAAATGAGAATAAAATGAAATATGACAAATTCTACAAAAACATTTTCCACAATTTTCCATCCCAACGCTGCCACTTTTCAAAAATCATCAAAGTTATTATCCACAAGTGTTTTAATATTTATTGATTCATTTTTTATTGCATTGATATCATGTAAGTATTTGCTGTTGAGGAAGCGTGTTAAAGAATCTTTTTTTTACTTACGTATACCATCCTTAAACGTAGTTATTCGATATTACATTTTACATTACGAAGAGTGAGTTGAAAAGCCCACTATCGATGTAGTTGTCAGTGTTCATAAATGTTTCAATTTTCTCTTCCTACTTTCTCTATTTCTCTTTTCCTTACTTCCCAACCCTTGCCTTTCCCTTAGTGAAATGTTTTGATCCTAATATTTATTTCAGGATGAGTTTTGCAATCAGTGTCAGAGCACTCGCACTCTAAGTGGGTCTATTGTGCAAGGGACGGGGCTTGTCATATCGTATTGACACCCAAGTCGACGGCACTCGGAGTCCCCTTGAAAGGAATGGCGGCAGGACTTCCCCACTAATTCCCTTATCTGCACCGAAGACACAACGGAGACATCGCTCCGTGACACGAGAGGGCGGCTCCGCCAGAAACCCACTCCTACCCACCACCCTCAAAAACACGACCGACACTGAGGTGGCTGCTACGATGGCAAAGAAAACGGGGGCTAAGGGGGTAGGGAGAAACGGAGGGCACTACCGTGGTCTGCTGATGTATATCGCAATTATTTGCTAGGAAACTCGAGATTCGTCGACCAAAAGTCTCCACATAAGGCGGGATTACGACGCTATTATTGGGATCCAGCGGGTCATAGTTGTGGACCCAGACGCCACTTGAGCAGGATGACCTCAATACATCAGCACTGATGCGGCCAAATGGGAGGAACGAGCACAAGGGTCCCTTCAAGGAACCCAGTCGCTGGAAAAAGTTGACAAGACGACGGAGAACAAGTTTTTTGGCTGATGAAGATCCTCCGTCCTCCTCCCACCGCTGATCTTCTCTTTCCCTCTATTTCTTCCCCTTTTCTTCTTGCTCCTGCTCCGAGCCCCTTTTTCACTTCAGAGATATTAATTCCGCTGGAAGCAATTACTCTTCCGAAAATGAACACTTCTCTATTTTCCTTCATCGATAGAGATAAATAATTCCATGGAGAACAAGTAATAATTCATTTCTGGTTGAAACATGTACAACGCAATTCTGGCAATGTAAACGTCTATGCACATTCGAATCTTATCCCTAAAAATAATTTCATTAAATCCTAGAAACTAGTATAAATGACATTCATTTACATGAACAGCTCGACTTTACACTGTGAACATGATAAACATGACAGCAATTAAAAGCAAATCCAGCTACGGATATTGCCGAACTCTTAACACACTATTAATTCCCGAATTAATTAATAATTTAATTTTGAAGTATCGATTCTTTAAAATATGCTCATGAACACGTTATTTGATTATGGCTAAATAAATTAGTGTCAATTAATTACAAAGCCTTCTTTTAGGTAGAGCCAACCACTAATCTCAAATACTATATCTTGAATCTTACAGCAACTAAGTGTAAATATTTTGTAGACGACTGTAATAATATTTAATTTTTCCCTAACCATTTTGGAATTGTAAAACATTTCGGATCCTTTACTTCCTTAATACGATCTGGGAGATAAAATTTCCTGAAATTTATTTACTAAAAATTGTACACTCATACGTATAACAAAATAGCTGACTTCATCATCATCATCTTCCAAGTAGTCCCCTTTTTTCCTTGTACTTCATTTCAGTTTCAGGAACGAAAATAATCGCAGGGGTCTAAGTCGGATGCATAAGGGGAGGTGGGGAGCGGCAATCGTGTTCGTGGAAGTCAAAAACTGTCGTAAAATGAGCGAGGAATAGCCGGTAATTGCCATGATGCAATACACAAAACTTGTTATACTCCATCTCGGGACGTTTCCATCGAACCTGTACTCTTCTAAGTCGCCTCAGAATATCGCAGTAAAACAGCCCATTCACCGTCTATCCTTGTGGGCCAAATTCCTTGTAGAATACGCCGATCACGAAACAGCTTGAATACAACTTCACAAAAACGAAAACAAATGTAAACAAATACGGCCTTCCAATGGCTAATACACTGAAGAGCCAAAACATTATGACCACCTACTCAATAACAGCTGCAACTCGCCTTGGTAGATGACTGCAGGCAGGTTGTACCAAATGTCTAAGGAGCGGTCACGCAAAGTCGAGATATTCCGACATGGTGATGTTTGAGCTCTGAGCTCCCGCTCCATGACATCCCAAATGTGCTCTATCGGATTAAGGTCCAGCGAGTTTGATGGCCAGGACATTAATTGGAATTCATCCCTATGCTCTTCAAACCACTCCAACACAATTCGAGCCTTGTGACATGGGGCGTTGTCCTGCTGGAAGATTCCATTTCCGGTTTGGAAGACAGACGCCATGTAAAAGTGCAACTGGTCCGCAATGATGTTCAGATAATCCGCAGCTTTCATGGTCCGTTCTACACAACTACGGGTCCCAGAGCCGCGCATGAGAACGTCCCCCAAAGCATAATACCGCCACCACCAGCCTGTGTATGGCCTGCTGTAGTGGAGGGGGGGGGGGCAACTGTTCGCCTGAAAGTCGGCGTGCCCTGATACGACCATCGACGTGATGAATAAGAAATCGTGATTCATCCGACTAGGCAACTCTCTTCCACTTATCCATGGTCCAGTCTCAATGTTCCTGGGCCCACTGTAGGCGTAGTTGACAATGACGCTTAGTCAACAGAGGCACACGAGTGGGACGTCTGTTGCGCAGTCCCATATCCAACAGTGTCCGCAGTGTTCCAAAACACTTGCACTTGGACCTGCATTATATTGGGCTGTCGCCTGAACCACTGTCTGGCGCCGATCTTGCTTTACCAAGCGGGACAGTCTCCGACCTCCTTTTTCTCTGATGACGCGTGGGCGTCCAACACCTTGGCGTCTACTGCTGATTTCACCGTCATTTATCCACTTTGCATAAATACTAACAACGGCAGATCGTTGAGCTAGTATGATGGGTGACTTTGCTGGTTTCTGAACAGGGAAACTAATGCTACGCACATACGCTAGAGCAAATCTTTAAAACATTTTTGAATAAATGCTTTATCTTTATCTACTGTATGGAAATACTTTTATGAAATCTAAGTTATGTTTAACACCATTTTAAATGTTTAAGTAAAATAATGTTAATGATGAAAAACATGGTGATGATGAAAAATAATATTGCTTAAGTTTCAGTTGTGTAAAACACTCTCATAATGTCAAATTTAAACAGTGGTAGCTTCATAACTCGAGATCCTGACGTGATAGAGAAATATGGAATCAGCATACTCAACATCTACATGCATATTTTCTCCAGTAGCAAAAATGTTGTCGACCAGTGAAATTTGTAGATAAGCTCATTAATGAATCTGGAGGTGACATCAAACGGCGAAGCATTTTTCCAGAAAATTTTGGCTGGCACCACTTATACTGGGTGATACAAAAAAAATAAAATAAAAATTAAAAAATGCAATAGTAATTGTTTCGGGAGAGTGACCTATAAGCCTGAAAGTAGTCCAATGTCCAGTGGCCTCAACGCATGAATCAATCGAGGCCAATGTCTTCACCATGTAACTAACTGGTAAATGCTCCTTACATTGTATTTTGCGATTTCTTTGTTTGCGATTGGTGAAAGTTCATTAAGATAAGAAGGAATGATTGCATCGTTCTATGCTTTTTCATTTCACAGAGACTTAACCCCGCAGAGACCGTGTAAGGCCGCCATGAATATCACTGAAGACGTCATAGCACTACGAAAAAAATACTCCAAAATACAAGTAATTTTTTTCCGTAAATATGGAATTTATTCAGTAAATCAAAAGACGGATAACCATATGAAAAAATCAAAAAGGAAGTATAAATCACAGCAAAATACATTTTATCCCAACAGATCACCCTCCGAAACAATTATCAATGAATAACTCGCAAAGTATATGTTCAGTAATCTGATATGGTTTGCACTGAAATGAACAAATAAGTGGCATTTTTGGTTCATACTAAAGAAATTTAATACCAGAATTGATACATTTCTGCCGCTAGATGGCGCCGTAAGGGTCCGAGAGTAACAGATATTATTTATTTATACTATGCAAAATGTTTTACCTCATCGGTGGCTTTGCTCTTGAATGGGCGGCGCCACATGGAACATTTGTAAACATTTCTTCGATGTGAACTGTACCCAAACTATGCAACGCCCTATTGCGCCATCTGCTGTTCAGAAACGTAACTATTCTGGTAATAAATTTCTTTATTATGGACCAAAAATCCCACTTCTTTCTGTGCAAATCGCATCATATTACTGTACATTCTTTGCGATTTATTGCATTTTCAATTTTTCTGTTACTTTTGGATCACCTAGCACAAAGATAGGTGGATGTGTTTTCAACCATTTCCGTGACCTTTTTTTTCCTCCCTCCGTTCTTTTCAGGGAAAAGAGGCAATTGCGATACAAATCGTCAAGGGTGGGATTTGTTGTGATATGCGAGGGTGGTGGGGGAGGAAATAGCCTCTATCGCGGAAAGCAGAAAATGAAAATAAGAAGAGAAGAGAAAATTGGAGGAAGAAGGAAAGATAATAAGATTTTCGGAGAGGGCTTTCTGAGGAAAAGGTTCTCTTCTCGGGAAAACAAACGAAGAAAAGGCGAAAAGAATCGGAAGCGTGTTTCTTATTATAACACGTGACAGTAAAAATTAGCTGATATGAGGGAAAAGCTTACGGGGGAAGAACGTGATGATGACTCTTTTACATATTACATGGGAATGAAATTCAAGTTTTGAGCTGTAGTATCAAATGACTTTTTCCTGCTACATAAATTTACAAAGTGAGATATCCGGAACACTAAAAACATCGATGATTTTTTTTCCTTTCCATTTCTTGTTAGGGCCTTTCGCCGCACCAATTTTCGGTTCTCTAACCAATTCAGAATTACCTGTTAAAATCGTGACAGGCAAAGGATAGTTTGTTGAAATTATCTTAGAAAAAGTGTAACCATTAAGACACAATGCTAAGTTTTTTAATAATTTTTTTAGTGCTAATTTCGAAAATATTATCTAAAAATTAGACATGTAAATAATGTTTTACTCAAATGGAGCCAATTTTATGAAATGTAAAACGTAATGAGGCTATGTTACGAAAAATGTAATTATGTTTGTATCAGATTACAAATGAAATGTCAATAACACAAATTTAATATTATACGAAGAACAAAACTGGTCTACACCATTTTTGCTGACTACGGGATTACAATTGAAGATGCCGAATATAAAAAAAAAATTTGGACAACATTTCATCCCCCCTCTTCCCCATAAATTGCTGGCGCGTATTTTATAAATAATGTTATTGCATAAAATCTTTTACGAATAAAGTTCATACACCAAGCTTAAGCGGACGATATCATCACGTTTTCCTTAAGATAACGGATAAACACCTCATTTTCTGCTTCACCTTAGACCCATAGTTTCCTACTTGGAGGTCGGAAACCCCTGGTGGTCGGAACCCCCTGGTGGTCGCGATAGATTTTCTGAGAGTGTTCGAGATTAGTTTTATTTGTAGGTATTTTTGTAGGAAATTTTGACCAAAGATTATTTTTAACATTATGAGACAACCCTGTAAAAATGCTTTGCCACCCTGAAATGGGAGTGGGGTATCGCAAAATAAAAAGGGAGTGGCGATTCGAAAAAGATTGGGAACAAACAAGGGCGAGGGCTTCCGCCAATAAAGGGTGTATCAACAAACGTTTATAACAAACGTCGAGGGTTGATTCCTGAGATCAAAATAAGAAAGAATATTCCTATGAACATACAAAGCGTTGTTATTGAGTTACATGCGTCTGTTCACAGATGTCATTTGTTTTCATTCATGTCAAGTAAGGGAGCATTCATGTCAGATCCCTGACATGTAAGGGAGAGTTCACTCACAAGGGAACCCCACATAGCCTAACCGCTTTAACAATGGAGTCCTTGTATGGCTATATATGCTGAAATTCTTTCGTTTTCGCGGTTTATTTTGTAAGAAACACAATTTCGCACTCTCTTATTTTGCAAGCATCTATAGTAGCTTCAGATGAGTAACATATTTCAATTTGGTGGAAATCTGTGACATACATGTTCGAGGGATTCCCTTGTCAGTGGATCGGACATCCTGACTTTAATCCAATAGTCTTTTATCTGTGGAGATACATGAAAATGTGGTGTATGCTACATCAACGATCTGGAAGAACGTATCAATAACACCGGAGGCGTTATTGACAGGACGCAGGTATCTTTGAGCGACTTCGCCAGTCATATTGAGGCGTTGCCACGCATGCATTGCTACTCATAGTCCATTTTGAGCATCTCCTGTGATGTGGCTAATGTACAAATGTATAGATACATTTATCACAAATGCTCAATTGAAAGTGAACACCTGTGGTATGGAACAGACGCTTTTTTTACAGCGTGTCTAATCGTGCGTACTGTGCCCTTTTGCCCTAAGCACAGCGTGCACACGCCGTGGTATGCTCTCCACCAGTTTCCGGTCGCATCGGATGCGCACGACTCCGACGCTCCAATACATATTGTTCAATGGAGTTGAGGTCTAGACTCTGGGCGGGCCACTGAAGTTCCTGAATATTATTCTCCGGAAACCAGGCCTTATGGGACGGCGCATTGTCGTGCCGGAACACAAATGGCCCTTCACAGAAATGCTGCCACAACGAAGTAACATGGAATTGTCTAGAACGTCCAGAACTGTGTGGATGCCATGTTTCCCTCGGTCACAACCAGCGGACCAAATCCAAACCAGGAGAAACACGACCACGCCATCACACCACTCTCGGGTACCAGCCGCTTCCCTGGCAAACGCCGCATTTAGGTGCGCCCATCCGATCGGTAGAGTGTGAAGCGTGATTCGTCGCTTTACATAATGCTCTTCCAGCGGTACATCGACCAAGAGCGTGGCTCTTTACACCAGGGTACACGACGATGGGCATTTACAGCGGTGATAATAGGCTTGTGGGCAGCTACCCGGCCGGTGTATCCTAAGGCATGGAGCTCCCGACGAATCGTTATGGTGCTGACAGTTGTTCCCGTTGGAACAGCCCTGTTCTGCCGTACCAACCGCTTCAGGGACCTCCGATCATGTCACTCCTGCGGCTCGCACACTCTGGCCACTGATGTGGCAGACTGACTACTCCATGTTGAAAATGGCTCAGCTGCTTTGATGGTGGCATTTTACCTCAGCACGTGGTAAGACACCAACTGACTCCAACTACACGTGATCTTGCTGTTTTATAACGAATATATTCAAATTATTGCCTGAATTTGCATAGGTTGTTCCGCTATGGCAGGTGTCTGCTTTCAATTGAGCAATCAGTGTAGATACACCCTATATATATAAATCACAAGGGAGCACAAACACCAAAGAGGTAGGTGGAACAAGTATAATAACTATTATAAAACACACTGAAGAAAATCAATGAAATGAAAATTTCTGCTTAATAATTTGTTAAAGTAGATGAACAGTTATTGGAATTTTTTTTTAATTGCAAATTATCATTTTTATGAAGATAGTCTTATGTTGTTTGTTTTTACTCCAGAATGATTTGATAAAGATTGTACAGGTATGAATGTATTCTTTTTGAAATTTATGTTCTGGCTCTATATTTGGAATATAATTTTTTTTTTGCATCTTAAATAAATATTAATTAAATTAAAAAACAAGCAAGCTGAAGAAATCGTGGCTGTTCTTAGCAAATCACAGAACCTGAAATGGCAAGCGTTTCTTCTCCGTTGTCGTGTATACAAGTCTCGTTCAGCGGCTATTTATCTCGTTCTTTTGCGAAAAAACGTTTTCCCGGTTTGTGGGCGGGCGGAGGAAAACGCACACAGGGAGACATAAACATTTATCTCTTAATGATAGAACGAGAGAGATAAGAAAGAAATCTAGTTTTATGGGCAAGCAAAAAAAAGAATTCAATTTGCAAAGAATTTTGTAAATTTCTCGTGCAGTTTTAGCGACGAGATCAATGTATCAAATTTACGGGAGGACCGATGCACTACGGGCGCTTGCGCCAGGGACAAAAGCGCTCTTCTTCGGTGATGGGGCCGCTGACAAGCCGTGATTGCGTTATCACTTATCACAGGGATTACTGACAAGTCAAGGAAGGGATATTGATCGGGAGTAAGACTCCCACACCGCCGCAAGCCTTTTTGTTCATTGCCTGCGAGACCCTCGTCTCTCTCTCTCTCTCTCTCTCTCTCTCTCTCTCTCTCTCTCTCTCTTCATCCAAAGTCCTTATTTGAAGATTTCAGACTGCCGGCAAACACTTTTGAGTGCTTCCCATTGTCAAATATCCATCGCCCCCCAAAAAAAAAGAAAGAAAGAAAAAAGTATGGAAAGAGAAAAGGGAAAGGAAGATAGGAGAATCCTTACCTCTTAGCTAAAGCAGGGGAGCAGGGCAAAATAAGAATTTGTTTAAAAGAAAGCGCTACTAGCCCAATAGGAACGAGAAAAATAAATTATATCATGCTGAAGATGCCTTCATAGAAAAAGGACAAAAAATAGAAGAGAGACTGAGTTCATTTTTCGGGCTTTTTCTTTTTATTATTTTCTTCCCTCCTTAAGCCTTAAAGATCTTCTGTCAGCCGCAGGCAAATGCGAATCTAACAGCTTCGATGCCATTAATTCTGTTGCTAACATCGCGACATCATTTATCATTTCTTGGCAGAAGAGTAAAAAAAAAAAAAAAGGAGGAGAAAAAATTACTACTTTGCAGTTTCAAAAAAATAAATAAATAATAAACTGATAAAACTAAAGTGGATAAAGAAATGCCCAGCCTTTTTTTGACTTTTATTTTTTCGTAAAAGTTTCCAAAGTTTTCTTCCTATGTGATAATAATACTGTATTTCAGTTAATCTAACTTGCAAAAACTGTTTCACTCCTTTAACTGAGCAAAACAGTTCACCTATTTTTTTGATCTCCTAGAAATATATTGTTAATGGATTTATCAGCAGCCAAAATCTTGCTTCTACAACAAGATTTCCCCGATATAGACAAACACGATTCCTCTTGATAAATTACATGATTTTCTTGAAAGGATCAAGAAAATCCAACTAGTACTTCGTTACCCATGTGCATTAGCTTTCGACCCTCTTGGGCACTGGATAAATCCCTTTAGAAAGATTCTCTTTTCTATCAAGTTAAAAGGTATTAACTTCTTTTAAACTGAAGGTATTAACTTCTAAGATTCTGTCCATTCTTGTTAAGCATTTGAATTGGTTTTAGACTTGAAAAGATTCGTCAACGTTCTTTCGGATTCGATCCAAGAGATTTCCAAATTCACTTAAAACATTTCTAAATTACACCGATATATAAAATAGACGACAAGATTAATGATGAAAATTTCCTTTCTCCATACTTTGGCTAAAATACTTGAAAAGTTTATCTTTTGTAACTTAGGAACTTATTCCTGGACTTAGATCTCTTGGCTATAAAGGCAAAGTTCGACTGCAGTCAAGGTACAAAGGACCTCGCCAGTTGTACCGTAACGCTATTGACTCCTGCTATTGGCTCTTACCAGGTCTATAAATATGAAACCGGAATTTGCTCATAGATGGCTCTAGCTGTCAATGTAGTTACCGTCAAACCGCGTCGTTGGCGCCATTTTTTTAATCTAACAAAGATTTTCTACTCACAACAATGCAAGTTTCATACAATAGCATAGTCTGTAACAGCGTTGAAGATTTCGAATTTTGTGCCTGGAAACTACGATTTGCGGACAGCATGGATTTTCTGTTACCATTTGAAGAAAACTGCTTACGGTGAGCATGCTCTTGGTAGATCACGAAAAAATTCAAAAATGGCGATTTTGACGTGAGAAACGATGCTCTGTGTTTGGTGGGATCAGAAAGGTGTGATCTATTATGAGCTGCTGAAACCTGGCGAAACCGTTAATACTGAACGCTACCGACAACAAATGATCGATTTGAATCAAGCTTTGCGTGAAAAACGACCAGAATATCAAAAAGGCAACACAAAGTGATTTTGCTTCGTGATAATGCACCATCACACACAAAGCGAAACTGGTCAAGGAAACGATTGAGGCGTTTAATTGGGAAATATTTTCGCATGCGGCTTACTCACTAGACTTGGCTCCGTCCGATTACTACTTACTTGCATTGATCGGACACTTGCTGAGCAGCGCTTCACTTCTTACGAAAATGTACGAAAATGGCTCGATGACTGGTTTGCCCCAAAAGAGCAACAGTTTTTTTGGCGTGGCATGCACAAATTGTCAGACAGGTGGGAAAATGTATAGCCAGCGATGGGCAACACGTCGAATAAAATATTTTTTATCATTTTCATATAATAAACGTGTATTTTCTATACAAAAAATTCAGGTTTCTTATTTACATAAGTGGTATGTTTCATTGTGGCCCAAACGGATGTGTTGAAGGCCTAGGACCAATTTATTTTTGTTTATTTTATTTATTATTTTTTATTTATACAATTACAATGCAAGATAATGCACCTATCCACCGTGTAAAGTCAACGCAAGAGTGGTTTTGTGATCAAGGACTGACTGTGTTGGACTGGCTAGCATGCAGTCCTGATCTCAATCCAATTGAGAATTTATGGGGTGATCTTGTACGAAGTGTATACGCAAATGGAAAACAATTTGAGAATGCAAAAGGCTTAAAATGTGCCATTCAAAAAGCATGGGATGAGATTCCTTGTGAAAGATTGTTAAACTTGAGTCAGACAATGACCAATCGTTTAATTGAAGTATTAAGTTTAAATGGTAAACAAACTAAATATTAATATTATTTATTTTTTGGAAAAAAATATTTTATTATTTATTTTCCTTAAAAAAACATTGTGGTCCTTTAATTTTGTTCACTGCTTTCTATAGAGATTATTAAAAAAAACGGAATTTTGTCATAACTTTTTTTTATTTTTTTATTTCCTTTCACAAATAAAATTATTTATACGTTAAAAAACATTTAATATTTAAAAAATTAAATAAAAATATTTTGAGTTTTGTATTTCGACTGGTCCTATTATTATGTCCAGCACTGTAAGTTTGTAAACGTTAATTGAAAAGCATCACATGGAGAATGGTCTTCATTCAATCCATTCTAGGTAAGGATTTTAGCATTCTATTATACAGGGTGACCCAAACTTATCCAGCATAATTGTTTAGGAACATTATATGGTTCAAATGGAACAAAAAAGGTCCTATAAAAATCACATTTAGTTTCGATCGGGTGTGAGATATCGACGTTTGTCTATTTTCTTTCCTTTAGAGTCTTTTCCTAGAAAAAACGTAGGTTTATCCTATTTATTCTTAAATGCACTCCACCACCAGAGATGAGCTCATTGCATCCATTCAAGCTTGTAGTCGAGCAATTACACCCGACCAGATTGTGGCAGCTACCAGCTCAGTTGTCCGAAGATGTAACCAGTGCATTGGAGCTGGGGGAAACCATTTTGAGGGGCTTTCTCGGCATTGATTTGTTACTTTCTTCTTAGTCTTATTCCTAGTATCATTTTAGTTTTGTAGTTCAATGTGATGTTCTGTCAGTATACAGAACAAAAGTGATCTGCACTCTCAAGTGTTTTATTTATTTGCTTTAACAACTCTACAAAAAAATAGACAAACGTCGATATCTCACACACGATCGAAACTAGATG
>JAHWFO010015474.1:3060015-3108193 GCA_023313115.1 Rhysida immarginata
GTTTATAGGATATTTTTTGTTCCATTTGAACCATAAAATGTTCCTAATTAATTATGCTGGATAAGTTTGGGTCACCCTGTATATTCTCATTAAAAGTAAAAGTTACGTTTTATATGCAGCACCTCAAACGGAGATTTAAAAATATTTATCAGAAAGTTTGAATCAATGCACTGTTTCATTTCCATAATAATAATGTACATATACCTAAGCCTACGAGAAAGTTGTTTTTTTTTAACATAATCTTGCCAATTTAAATGACTATCAAACGTAAGACCAAAAAAACGACTTTATTATCTGAATGTATATCTGTTATTATCTGTTTTAATCCGAAAACGACTTTTTAAATACGAGATCCATAGGGCGTTATTTTCATTTGTCTTGGACACTTTCCCACAATGCCACTGCTACGTGCAGTCGACAAGCCGCATTAATATATATATAGAAAATAATAGATTCTGAACCAGTAATACTTTTCTAGTTCCACTCAAAGATTGTTTCTTGTAAAGCTTAGTTTCAATCGTTATCATTGGCTGCAGAACAGCTTGCTTAGACAGCTGAAAGCAAGCAGCAATCATAAGGAGAGACATCTAACCAATTTAAAGGGTAGGAAAGAAAATAGTTACAAAAACAATTCGACAAAACAAAATAATTTTTTAAAAATAAAACTAGACTTACATCGATTTAATTTCTCCTCTTTTCTATTACTCAAAACATGAAAGAAAACGAGGAGACCCAAAGGATCGCCAGGAAGGAAAGCGAATGGAAATGTGTTTGTTTACAATTCGAAAACGTTCAGAAAGTTCAACGGAAAACAAATACTTAGATGATGACTTTGTGATCTTTCAATAATGTGTTTACAAATGCTTTTTCTCCGTTTTAATACTCTTTCAAGTAACGCAAAATACGTTTTTAAACTCTGATGATGTGCAAACATACTGTTTTAATAATATAAATGCATTTACAATATATTTAAAATAAAAAACATATTAACGTAAAAATACATTTTATGTTTATAATACTGCATCTGGGCATGTAAGTTTCCTTACAGACTCATTAAATGCTGTAATTCCTAAAATATAAAGGTAAAGCAATTTGAAACGTAAGACTATTTAAAAATTTTTTTGCTTAAGTAAATTCAAACGAAGCACTGCCATCAAAACACATTAGAAATGTTGAGCTTTTTATTCGTTAAAATATCAAATTGTCGTCACGACTCCATAAATATGAGATTGTTTACATGAAGTCCATTAGTCCATTTATGACGTAAAATGTTAATGTCAGGTAAGTTTCTAAACAAGACAGGATTAAAGAATGTTAATAAGTAAGAGTCCGTTATTAATATTTAATTTTTAATTCTAATATGCATCTCGTACATCTTCTTATATTTAATCTTCTTAAATAAAAAGATTAAATATTAATAATATATACACACAAGTCTATTTTATTTTGAAGTCAAACAAAAAAAAAAATTATCTTTGAGTAAAATTGAAAAATAGATTGCTCTGGACCTCCATTTCAAGTTAAACAGGAGAATTCTTGGCATATAAGCCGGGGAAAATTCCAATGAAGAGAATCAGATGATGGGAACGAATATAAGAAGAAAAATTATATATTATGTATAATTAAAGTTGCACAGTTGTAAGACAATTTGTTCAGAACGTAATGCCTCACAACTTATTCCTCCGGCAATAATGAAAATGAAACGCAGACTTTTGCGTGGTGCTTTTCTATGTGGAATTGCGTGGCATTCCGAGAGATAGCGCAGCTGAAGCATTTTGCTAAAATGGCGACCGAGAACGATTCGCGTTACAAATAACGAGCTGCAATTGAATTTTCGGTTTCGGGAAAAAAAAAAAAAAAACTGAGCTGAACATCCACAAGTATTTGTGTGCTGTCTACGGAAGTTGTGTGTTCGATAGGAGCGCAACACTAATGCTATTATTCGGTAGGAATCAGCGCATCGAAAGGCGACAATTAGGTCCTACGAATGAAAAGTGAGCAACATTTGTGAAGCAACCGTCAAATTGGGTTGGACTGTGCTGATCATTTCCTTTATGATGCCGATCTGGTTCCTTCCGGTTTTCATCTTTCTGGTCCATTTAAAACAAGCATTGTGCTTAAAGATACAACGGGTAGTACTTGGCTACGTGAACAAGGCAAAGGCTAAGGTATACATGCATTTATTTCGCGCTGAAGGAAGATTATGCAGTGTAATCAAAACATTCATTTATAGTGTACAAAATACTAAGGAAAAAACCCGAGGAATTTAACGAACTATAAAAAAACGAAAAGATTAATGAGAAAAGAAATACCGAATACGTATTTTGAAGACTAAGTTTCTTTTCTCAACGATTACAGACTGACTGGAGACTGATAAGTCCAATTCTCAGTCAGAAAAAGAATGGGCTGGTCACGTGTTTTGAATAAATCCAAGGTCCATTTATTCGAGCCTCATGGTTCCGACTGTCTTAACTATCTGCATGTGCGTCCTCAGAATGTGGCTCTTGAACGTGCCCTGTTGTATATAAGTCTCCTTGCGAATCATGCTTCAACGAGCTGGATTGGAAACTCTGCTATACCAATCAGTTGTCCTCGATTTTCGACACTAGAGCGTGGTTCCCACAAGCAGAAAACAAGAGAGCAGAAACCAGGGCGTATTTTTTTTCTGTCTTTTTACTTTCTGCTCCTTTTCTCATTCAAAAGGATGAGATAGCAAAAGTCTGTTACCCAAGCCCCATCCTTTGTTGTAATTTGGCATTCTTCCCCACCAAAAATGCACTGCAACGAAGCCGTAGATCGATCTAAACGGTCGGCTTCGAGTGCGCAAAATTAGTTCTTTCCTCATCAATCGTCTTATCGAATTCTTGTATTCAATTGTTGTTCAAGCAATTTAATTTGATTTAGTTCAGATTGTATTAATAAATTTATATTTCACACCTCTTCTATTAACGTTTCCACATCATTTTCCTTTCTCGGCCTCTTCACCTTTGTGAGCTGAGCGTCCGACATTTTATTTTGAGAGAGAGAGAGAGAGAGAGAGAGAGAGAGAGAGAGAGAGAAGACGTCACTATGAAGTCACGACGTTTTCTATTGGTTGAGCAAGCGCTTCTGCCCTGCCCTGCTTTCTGTCAAAAAAGTTGAACTCAACCGAACTCCAAAAAGCAGAAATTTTCAGTCGGGCAGAAGAGGCAAAAGCGGCAAGTGACGTCATATAATTTTTTTGCTTTGTGGTTTCTGCCGTTGTTCTTACACATGCGTAAGAACAACGCTTTACAGTTTAGATCGCGTCGCCTGCGAGTATGCACATACACCATTCGTTCATTCCTCATCAATCATCTTATCCAAGTTTTGTATTCAAGTGTTGTTTATTCAATTAATTGTTGTTGTGTTCAAACCTTGTGAAAACTTCTATTAACGATTCCACGTCAACTTTCTTCCTCAGTCTCTTCATCTTTGTGAGTTAAGCGTCCGACATTTTTATTTTGCGAGAGAGATAGTTTGTTTGGCATTAACGTTCTTTTCAACTGCTATGGTCATTTCAGGACGGCGTTATAGGGGCCGAAAAGTTTGCCTCGCAAGGGTTCTTCAACGTGCAGCCGGCAAACGACTACACGGGACCAACGGCTTTACTTCCCTTCCGAAGGAAGTGCGTGATCTCAAGATTTTCCCCCTGAAAAAATCCTCGTCGTCCTCGGCCGGGGTCGAACCCGCGTCCTCGGGTTGCGAGAGAGAGAGAGAGAGAGAGAGAGAGAGAGAGAGAGAGAGAGAGACAGATGTCACTGTGACGTCATTGCAGAGATCTTTTTCTACTGGCTGAGCAACTAGTTTCTATCCTGATTCCTGCCACAAAAGTTGAACTCAACCCAACTGCAAAAAGCAGAAATTTTCAGCCGGGCAGAAGAGACGTCATAAAATTTTTCTGCTTTGTGGTTTCTGCCGTTGGTTTTATGCATGTGGGAACCACGCTTAACTATGGCCATGTGGTATTGCTAGGTAGAATGCAAGACACGACTGTAAACCGCATACTAATAGTAGCACCCATTAATTTACATCATGGCAGAAAATTTGAATCACTGAAATCTGTACATGATTATAAAAAAATAATAACTTTTAGGATAAATAAAATATCGTAATTAATATACACATATACAAAGTACTGTAGAATATGAAATTTCACTTTATTTTCAGGCTAACAAGTTAATTATAATTATTTTCTGTTTATAAAAAAAATCTTAAAAACTTAAGAAGCTTTTCTGAAGCACATGCCTGCATGTATTATTCAAAGTTATTTTAAAAAATTATACATACGTGAACTTTTCTAAAATATCTTTTATATCTATAAAAATTATACAAAAAAAATTCAAGGTTTCCTTTGACGAAAACCTTTTTTTTTTTTTAATAATTCAACCCAGTTTTCCCGAAAAGTAAATGAAAACTCTTTCGAATCAATTTCCAATAAACAAAAAAATAATTTAGCAGCAACAGAACAGCATTAGAGAGTAGAAAAATGCAAGTAAACGAGGAACGGATGGGAAATCTAGTTTAAAGGCGAATTCAATTTATATGAAACATTAGAGAAAGCAAAATAAAACGAAGCATAAAATCACTTAGAGAGCAAAACCAAGCAAAAGATCGAATTACGATTTAGGCTTTTAAAAACATTGTGACTTTTACTCCGCGTCGTCTTTTTCTGGGGCAATAACGATCAGTTGCATTTCGTTTTTATCCTCTCCCGCCGCTGCAAAATAAAAATTCCACGAATAGAGGTGAAGGGGATAAAAAAAAAGTGGGGAAGGAAGAAGAAATTGGGTCCATATAAAAAAATTAAAATAGTAGCAAGAGGTGGAGAGAAGGAGAGAGAAAGAGTGCGTGGAGAGGAAATATAGAATCGTTTGCGTTGGCTTTGCAACGGGGTTTTAAAAACAGGAGATGGTGACTCGTGCAAAGTGGTTGCAGCGAATTCTCACTTAGCAACGAACGCGTGTCATTTGGGCGCAAATGGCATCATCAACCGGGAACCAAATGGTCGGTCGCCATCATCAACAGAGCGAGCGCCGCCAATAAGGATGCTCTTCTGCTAATGCCCCCCGACGAAAAGGAGGAGAGAAATTTCCTTCACACACACTGGACAGGTTTCCCCTCCCCAATCTCGCATACTCTCCCGTTTCTTTATTTCAATTTCGTGATAAATGCGAAAAAAAAATCTATTTTCTCCCAAAAGTGTGAAATTTGATGAATTCACATAAAAAGGAATACATAGTCGAAGTGAGAGGAGAAGCGCAAAAAACTCCAATAGATAACGCATCGTAATATCCTGATCTAAGCGGGCGCAACGTTGCGCTCGCTCTCACCGGGGTGCGCCAAGCTTCCCTTCCGGTTTCCCAGAGAATCATCGCGAATATTTCCGCAGGGATTAAGAATTCATGAGGCTGTGGTTGGCTTTCCGATGCGGCAACGGTCATAGCAACGAAGCGGAGCAGAAGGAATAACTGACGAGAGACGGAGCCGGCACAAACACAGACGGCCTTCGAAAACGGAGGAGGAGGAGGAATAGGAAAAGCGAACATGAACCAAAAAAAGATGGAAGGAAAAAAATTGATAAAAAACTGGAAAAAAAAAACAAACTTTCTTATCCAAATCACGAAAACTTCTTCAAGAGTGCTTGCTTACCCTCAACTACGATCGAACGCGAGACATTCACGCCCTCTACGCGTCTTATTTTTTGATAAAACCTTCCGAACAAATTGAGATGAACCCTCGAGGTCGAAAGTTAGGTTCGCTGGCGACGGGAAATCATAGTTGTGTTTATCTTTCGTCTTTTCCTTTCGTTTTCAATTTGTTTCTTTTTTCGGAGGGTGGGCGTAGAGGAGAAAACTTTCTATCCGTACAGAACGCATTGTTGAGCTACGAGCAACACGCTTCTGCAAGACACGACGACGCAACCAATTCCGGCGCACCGTCATCGATTTTTCAAGTGACAAGACAGGAGACACGAAACGCCCCGAATTCCCATCGACTTTGCTCCGATGATCATTCGACTGCGCATGCTTATGACTGATAACCACCGCGCCACAATAATGCTTTTTTTTTTCTAATGGCATTTCTCTCCCTCCTCCATCAGGTTTTAAACTTGAAAAAAATTCAAGGTCGGATGGTCGTGGGGGAGAGATTGGAAAAGGAAATAAGAAAGTGAGTGGTTGGTGGAGGTGGCGCTTGAGAAATAGGTTCTTGTTCGAAAGTATAAAATTTCACGATTATCGTGTTGCCTGACGTAGAGAGAGAAAAAGAGTTCCCCGAGTTTACTCGGGAGGGCTTACTTTAGACCAGGCAGCCCGATTTATTCGGGAGCACGTGCTCTCACGTTTAAGAATCACGGCGTTTTATTGGCCAAACTTTAGCCAAACTCTTGGGGCAAAACTGTCTTCGATAGTAAGTCCTAACATTATTTTTGACAAATAATATCCCTTACTGTAAGCTTTTCCCTGCACAGTTGTAGGTCGGTTCAATAATGAGTAGACTTATTAAAAAAACGTTGCTATTGGTAAAAGTTTCAAAATAGATTGCCGAGGTCTACTTTTTGTAGATAGTGCAATTATGTGTTTATTCTATGCGATCCATATACAAAATAAAAGAAATTGGATTCTGAGACATGATACCTTGCCTTATCGGCAATTCGAAGGCTTTTGATACTGTTAAACGTTCCCAATTACTTAGGGACCTTCAGTCTTTCGAAGTTAGGGAATCTTATATTTCTCTAAATAAAAACTATTTCAATCACCGAGAAAACTCTATTGGATAAGAACGTGACATGCTAAAGAAGCCTTCTGAAAGAGGCGTTACACAGGGTGATTCTAAAGTACTGCTACCCAAGGTAATCTAGAATAACAGGTAGGTCCAGTTTGTCAGAAGTGCTTAACGCGCATGCGTATTGTGACGTCAGGGGATGACTTATAGCTTTACTTCCGGTGTGTGCGGTAGCCATTATTCTGGTCACAAAAGAAAACGTTTTCACGTAAAAAAACAAAACTCTTAGGTTGATTTCTGAAGAAACGTTTATTTGTAAACTTACTATTTTATAAATTAAAATTTCCTAATGCCTGCAGAAATAAAGTTATTAAGAAATAATATCTTTGACCCCTCTTAACTGCCAACGGTTCCGACGAATCAATTTCGAAATCTTAACGAGGAATGATAACTAGGCCTAACGATAATGAGAAATACGTTATCGTGTTCGCTTAACTATCCGCACATTGCGCGATGAGTGAACATGAGACCAAGGTAAATGATTTTACATTTTAAAGACACCCACCCCCTCGCCTTCTAACGAACTGATATATAACCCTTTTTCTATTTAGTCTCAGTAAATTTCACTTACCTTGGTCGCACGATCAGTTATCGCGCGATGTGCTGATAGTTAACATCAACCCTGTGTTCACATTAAAAAGATAATACCTAAGTACATTTTACAATAATTATAAATTACGTAAGTCCCTTCATATAATGGCATTATTATTTAATTAAAATATATAGTAGAAAGAATGAGAATCGTGAAGGAAATGAACGAGTCGTCAAGTGTGGCTATCGCACGACTGGTTTCATTGCCGCCATGTTTTAGTTTCTGTTGAGGTTTCGATGCCATCCCGTGACGTCAAAATACGCTTGCGCAGTAAGGCAATTTTTACTATTTCCGGCAAACTGACCCCCACCTTGTATTCTAGATCACCTTGACTGCTACCCATATTTTCCGTTACATCTCCGATGAATAAAAAGATACTATAATAGTGAGGACAACCACTTGAACTTATCACGTGAAATTCAACATGGAATTTAAATACAACAAAAGAGTGTTCCTTCGAGTGTTCAGGCAGAGTTTCGTAAAACAATTTACGACAAAACTTGTGCCAAAAAATGAACAATTCACTGATATATTCAGAAAACCAAGGTAGTGTTAATGTACGAACGAAAAGTAGTAGGCCACCTCTAAAGCCACTAAATTTTTTTCTCTGATGTTATTTGGAAAAAATAGGTATACAAAAACAATCCGAACACCATCAGTGAATTAAAACGACAACATCCGCAACATCAATGCATCTATCCCCACGATATGTCGGAACGTGTTGCTGCAAATATCTGTCTTCCGGTAGAGCTGTGCTTAGCATTGAATGGCTCTCAGTTTCAACATTTACTATAACCACTGATGTTCTTTCTTTGTTCAAGAGATAAAACAGGAGAGATAAAACATGGGCTGCATGTCATTAGAATCATTCTATAAGATATCAGGACTTCTGTTTCAAAGTCGCTAGACTTTACGATCACAAGTTTAATTTTCATATTCACAAGAGGAAATTTATCTCTTAGAAGAATATATTAAAAAATACTTCAGTTATCTTCAGAAATGGTACCGAGAGCCGAGTCATGAATTTAAACGTGGAAAAGATTAGGCAGATTTGTATTACCCGTAATAAGGTAGCTGAAAATCGCATATAAAAATCTTAGGGGTCACTTTCGATAACCATCTGATCTTCAATAAACATGCTGACGAAGACTACATAGCAGTCGAAATGAACATCCATAGAAAATTTTAATATATTGTGGAAAGTGGATTGCTCCGTCACCTCCCTTCTTTAAGTATCCACAGTCTTAAGTTTAGGTAACATTTCCTTCTATTTGATATACGAGGCTTAATAATAACAGACTAGTGTTTCCTCAACTGTCTATTACTGCTTTAATGGTGCATGAGTTTTTTCAAAATAGATCCACCCACTTATTAACTACGTTTCTTCGAGTCTTCAGACATTATAGTATAAGCCTCTTTGCGAGATCCTTGAGACTCGCCTCCTATCTCTTTAACACCGTTTCCGAGTTCACAAATCGATGGTCTCAAGGATTAGACTTAAGTGCTGGGAACAGAAAAAAGCCTCACGGGTTTAGATCGGGACTGTAAGAGGGATATGGTATATAAGTTATATTAGAATTAGTCAAATATTCCATAACTGTATTGGCCACACGGAGTCTTGCATTGTCATGATGAAATCATGGCCATTTTATTGAAATTTTTTTATAGTGGCAGAGAATCTGATGATTTTTTTAGTTCTAGTTTGCTTTCCCTCGGTGTCGTGCTGATGCAGCTATCATCGATGAAACCATCTCCAGCAAAAAAAACTCAGCACCTTACCACCTATCTCAATTCGAACAGATTTTTATTCAGGAGTCAACAACATGGCAATCGGGTCTTATGAACATGAAATTGACTAACTTAATTATATAAATACTGCCATGTGATATTCTCAACACCTCACCCTAATGTTATCACCCGATCTTCAAGGATAATCACACCATGTGGACCTTAACTACACAAACGATCTCTAGCTCTAGAAGGATAATCAAAATACATACTTTTCGTAAGTTTCTAGGTTATATGCTCCAAGAGAAAACAGAAAGTTTATTGGTGCGTGCGAAAGTTTATTTTGTATGACTGTTATTCGCTGGCTAATATGGTCCTGCCAGCTACAGATATGCACGAAAGCCCTCTGTATGTAAATTGCGAAAATATAAGCTTTAAAGGTGCAAAAACTTCGATCTTCAGATCCAGAAAAAAAGACCATTTTTTTGCCTTTATCTTTTAGCGACCTCTATTAGTAATAGACAAACTGCTCAAATATTCGTCAAGATCGAGTACAAGTTAATTTTAATTTCAAGCTTTTGATTCTTCACATAATTAACATGTTCCTCCTGTATCTCAAAATAAACTTAAAAACACCAAACTTGGTCAAGCGCACGAGGAACGCTAATCGTTTGCTAAAGCTGTCGGATGTGTTATAGGCATGCGTCGTAGCGACAATTCTATTTAAAATTCAAGTAGAGAACTGATCTTGAGATGGAATAAAAGGCATTAGAATTAAATAACCCCCTCCCTCCAAAAGAAAAAGATATAGTGTACCAAGTGATTTAGATTTTCTAACGTTTTCAGCAATAACTAAAAAATCATTTCCTGCTGATTTCTTCCAATAAAAATTCCTCCTTGCACACCGGGAATGATTCTTTTTTTCCTTCAAGAGGCACGTTCATCTTGAGAGCCAGTGACGGGATTTCTCCAAGGGGTTCGGTTGGGTTTCCTGGCTAATGCGCCACGCCACAAGGTCCCCTCCGCCATTTTTCTTGCGCGCGGAGCTTTTCCAATCGGAATGAATCTGCAGACTCTTCATTTGTCGCCGCCGCCACCGCCGCTCAGTGTGTGCGTGCAGGGCAAAAACGAGAAGAGCACTGGAGAGAGGCGTCTGTCTGCTCGCCCTAACGAAAATTCATTTCCCGTCGACGAAGTGATGTTGGATTCTGCGCCTGGAGTCTCTGTCACGCCAAAATGGGCTCCTATTTCACGGGAACGCAGTCCATAAAACCGTCGACGAAATTCCCCGCCAGCCATCGAGTGGAAGTCCGCGGGCGACGTTTTAGTTTGCCGGAAAAGTGCGCGTATCCTTCCGCGTGATTTCGCAGTGCTTACGAGTGAAGAACTCGGGTTGGGGGGTCGTCGGCTCTTCTTATTCGCAAAAGATCTGTGGCCATCACTACCGGGCAATACCCACAGACCGCTAGCACTTTTCAGACCTTATACCTTAAGGCTAAGCACGTGTGAATATTAATGGTTTCCAATGCTGCTTGAGCAGCTTAATTGCAAAACCACTACGCAGCTTCAGATACATTTCACGAGGAGAAATCGAGTGTAAAGCTGAAGAGTGGGTCAGATGGAGCGAACACTTGCAAGCAAAAAAAATTTAATACCATCTGTTTTAGCTATAAGGGAGAACATACCAAAAAGTGTTACGAAGTGATACAAAAAAGTGGAAACTTTACCATCAACGTTTCATTTAAAAAGAATAACTATTACATTAAATTATGGAACACAACTCAGAGCTAAACGTGTCTGTTCAATCGGAACAATTCATTTTTATTGCTTTTAGGTTGTCTTACCAAATCAATCTTTGTTGGGAACTCTTTATACGAAGTCAGCACAGGAGAATCTATCGACCAATAGCTGAACTCACTTTATTCAATCTAAAAAGTTCGTAGTAATTTCTGGTTCAACATAAAAATAATCACAGTAAAAACCCCTAGGAAACGCAGACATGTCGAAAATGTTCAAATCTCTAAATATATTTCAGTGGAAAACACAAAGACATCTAATGACAAGCTTAATTTACGTATGCAGTTTGCAATACCACAAATTATATTAACACTGCATTCGAGGATCAAGTGACCAAAGAAAATAAAGACAATAAACCCAGTTATGCAAAAGACTAAATTCATTTATAAAGATCAATTTTTGATAATTAGTATAAAGCAGCTTATAGGTGATTCTTAGAACTCCAAACCTCGAACTTTGTTAATGTCTCATTGACTTGTATATTAGTCACGTGAAAGGACGCAAAATGAGCTACATTGACGCGTCCAAAACCTAATGAACCAACGGAAATTAATAAAAATTTCACGACACGTAATTGAGTGATGAGGACACGAAACATCTCAGTAGGTGTTGAAATTTTGGTGAAATCGGCTGTATTTATTTTTATTTATTTATTTATTTTTTTTTTTACAAATTTTGTTGCACAGCTTGATGATTTGCCACACGTTTCATGAGTCTATGGCGACAATGGGGAATTTTTTCAGGACCGTGCCATTTCCAAAGATTTATTGACACCATGATCGCCCGACCATTCAAGCCCAGATTTCTTTTTGTCGGATATCTACAAAAATAATGTACAGTAACAAACCTCATACGGCTGAAGCCTTCAGGAAAACGTCACCGATTCTATCCAAAAGATTTATGGCGCAACATTGAGACGTGCAACGGAAAACATGCAGCGCCGCATGGACATATCCCTCGCAACAGAAGGTGGTTACTTCCAGCAACCATTGCAGATCCTTTGTCCTCTACATAGCTCCATATACGTGTTATAAATTTTTTATTACTTTCCCTTTAACTTTTTTTCAGACAGTAACAAAGTTAAAGGTTTGAGTTTATAAGACGTGTCGTTTATCAACCTATATAACTTACAACTTATAACTTTTTTTTTATTCTTAATTAAGAATATTACGCTATCAAAGGAATTTAAACTTTTCATTCCTTTACATTGAGAACTAAAGTCAAAATTATAAAAAAGATCTTTAAGTTACCGAACATTTCTATCTCAGTTCAGTGAACTTTAACGTCAGTGTATTAGCTATTTATAGGATCTTTTAGAAAAAAAACTTTTTCAAAAGCAATTCGATCAAATTTATTTTCTCTTTTCTCCTGACAAAGTGTGCAACTTGACGGGTCTTAGGTTTATGTATAAATTTTTATGAAGGACGTTGGCTGCTTAAGATCCTTCGATCGCCAGTCCTTCAGTTGCTGTCACAGGTGGGGAGTCAAGCGTTTAGCCAAAATACACCTGCTTAAAAGCAAAAGTTTGGTTCAAAAATTCATTTTCTGCTTTATTAGGCTTTTAAGATGACTTCAGAAAATAATTTCAATGCCATTAGCTGGGTATAACCGCGCACATTCTTTTCTTTTTACTTTATCTTTATGAATTACATAAAACTTATTTTTTGTATACAAGAATACACTATATTTTTAAAAATCACCCAAAAATAAGCGTAGAAATCTTGTTTATTACGACTCAATTATAAAAGATACCATCAAATCAAATCCATAAAAGGTTTATTTTGTGTATAGAACAACATATTGTACATACAATGAACGATTTTCCCTTTATTTACAAAACCCTGAACTCTATTTAATTTTAACTAACCCAGTTACAGTTTCGCGCAATCTGGACATTCACTCTTACAACACCCGGACTGCCAACAAGATACGTCCTCCAATATCTGCGTCAAATTATTGTAATCAAAGTGTTTCTCCTTCAGGTATCCAAAATTGGGCTGTTTTACCCAAAGAGGCTGTTTTTCGAAAAGCCTTACGTAATTTTTGTCTTTTTCAGCTCTCATTATACGCGAAAGCTCTATAACCGGGTTTTAAAATTTTTTTCTTCCCTATCATCTATTTGCTTACATAGGCTGCCTTTCTTCTTATTTTTTTCCTTTTCTCTCTTAACCCCCGGTTTAACTTTTTGTTTTTTCTCTTATAAAACGATGTTCTTAGTAATATTTTGTATCATAGTTTGCCTATGGTCAACTCATGTTAGATCTCTTTAGCGAAAATTAGTTGTCAAATTTTTTTATGTATTTTTATGTAGTAGGTGTCATTTATTGTAATTTATAATTGTAGAGAAGTTTCCAATTTGGTTATTATTTTTTCCCGATTTGGTATTTACTGATTTGCTAAGGAGACATGATCTTATCCGGATAATTTATTTTTATTTAGATTTTATTTAGTCCTTCATCATTAAGGATTGTAGACACACCTTATTGGTTGTTTATTTTTGCTTGTTTTTTTGCTAACCCTTTATTTTTTTTTTATCGTTGTTCCACTCTAGTGCCCGCAGGCAACATCTCCTAGACACACAGGTCTAGAAGGTGTTGCCCAAGGGCCTTCCTGTCGGTCTATGACCATACTGGCCCTGTCGGGTGCTATTGTATCTTATTAACCCATTTATAAAATAAATAATATAAATAAAACAAAATAAATTCAATCTCAATCGTAGTTACTCGCCAATGGAAGATGAAAATATGAATCAATGAAAAGCTATCGATATATTTCTTACAACAACGGTGTTTCTTAACCGCCGGTCGGCGGAAAAACTTTACCGGTCCGCACAACATATCCATAATTTTATAATTACAAAGTAAATTTCAATGAAAATTATACAATAAAAGCTAAAAATTTAGCATTGATTCAGTTCGAGAATTTTGAAAAAATAATTCCCGTACATTGCTCTTTTCTATTCCAAGGCAATATAAAAGATTTTCAATACTTTTTGTATATCTTGAAATAGAGTAAAAACCATCAACGTAAATTTAAAAATTAAGATTTTTTGGTTCCTTGATGTTCGTCAAACATTCTTAATTAATACAGTAAAACTTGTCGGAAGCGGAATCCTAATAAAAGTAAATTAGTTAGTAGAACCACGAAATTTCCGTTTCGGGAAGGTTTCACTATGTTATTAAAGCAGAATAATATTAGGCCATTTTATAGAAGCTGTTATGAGTTTTGTGAAAGTCCCCCTTGAATAGCCTCAAAAAAAAAGTATCATTTGATAAAAGCACCATATCGATTCTTAAGCTGACTATTTGTTAATGATATAAAAGAAATGTTTCTTAAAGAGCGGAGTAGGGAAAAAAATCTTCTAAGTTTTAGTAATTATAAAGAATAAACCTCTTATAAATTTTCTTCAAAATTTTCTAAAATATATTCCTTGAAACAGGAGAAAAAAAAATGAAATTCTTAAACATATCAGACAACTCATGATATCTAGAGGAAGCAAAAAAAAAAAAAAAAAAAATGATTGAACAATAAGAATTTAATGAGATTATATTCGGCACAAAGAGGACTCTTCTAGGGCTTCATACTATGAAACATTCATGACGTTAATTGGTTCATGTTTTGTTAGGCAAAATCTTAGATGTAGGGTGGGCATTTAGCTCTAGTTCAAGTGAATGTTAAATGAAAGTATACTTTATGAATATGTTAATGAGTGAAAAGGACGCATATAAAAGAGAAATCAAACATTGGCTAAAGTATATTTGAATTCATGGCTGGCTTAACGCTCTTACCAAATGGCCAGAACCAAACCTTCTATAAAAGCTTTTCACATCCTGTGTTTAAAAAAATGGTAAACATTCGCAAATAAACATGATATCAGAGATTAAAGTGGACTAGCCGCAGTCTTGCTCAATTCAAAGAAAAAAAATTTCCACAATGAACATTAAAAAAAAAAAGTAAATTTGCAAAGATAGAACAAGTGGTTTGCACACAAAAAAGCGCCCTTAAAAAGAATAGATTAACAAGAATTATTTTAGAGGATCATTTCTAAGAAGAGACACTGAAAATATTTGATGATGCAATTTTATCTTTAATGATAAACTATTGATGAAAGTGATGAATTTCTATATAATTTTAATGTAATTCAAATGTTATAGCATGTAGCACTATTTATACCATAGTCTACAATTGATCCTAAAAGGATTTTAACATTTTGTTAGTTATACGAGGCCTATGAGAAAAGTATCCGACCTTATTTTTTTGGCGAAAACTTGATGGATTTGGATCGCGCGCGCTTCCATGAGCCGACCTTGAACCTTTGTGCGTATGCGTGAATTTTTTATGCAAGCGCGCGCGATCCAAATCCATCAGGTTTTCGCAGTCGGATATTTTACTCACAGGCCTCGTAGTTATTTATTTCGCCGACGTATCTAATTAGTTGATGGGCCAATCTAAGGTAAAACGCTTCAAAGTTTACCTCAAATGATTATGTTTGTTGGACGTGACTACCATTGAAGAGATATGGCAGACATCTCATCTGAAGTTAATTTCTTCTCAAATGCGCTGTAGCTTAATCTGTGTAATTCCGGCGGTGATTTTTAACAAAATTTCAAAAGGGCCAGAACTGGGAACCAAGGTGGTCAAATTATCCTGCTCGACAATCCAATTACCTCGATATGCAAACAATCTTGAAACTGATATCGAGGTAAATCCGCAGTTCCGGTATTGAGGGGATGATCAGTTTGCTGGAAGTGAAAGCGCCTTTTGTAGTAATCTTTCTGTAATTATGGAATGAGAAAATTCAGTAGCAAAATCAAAAATTCTACATTAGTAATGGTACCCTTCTGAAAGAAAAGGGCCGTACATGTTATCTTTGTTAATTTTATCTATTCACTTTTGGGCGGTTAAGTTCCAGGATTGCATTTGGATTGTCACACCAAACTCTTGGAGAAGTCTCACTAGATATATACCCTACTTGGACAAAACTATCCGGACACCACTCTGAAACATAGAACCCAAGTTAATATTCATTTGTGAGTGATATTAACAAGATTGGAGCTTCGGAGGAGCTCAGGAAGTTCAAACGTGGTATGATAATAGGATGCCAAAGATGTAACAAATTCGTTAGACAAATTTCTCTCCTGTTGAAAGTGCCTCACTCAACGGTAAATGATGTCATCTTGAAATGGAAACTTACTGGAGCGGAAGGAGTTAAAAAACGACCAGGCAGACCGCGAAAACTGACGGAAAGGGATCAGCGAGCTTAAAGCGTATAATAAAAGGTAATCGCTTTTCCTCAGCCCCAGAAATCACTACTGAGTTTCAAAATTCATTTGGGGCCGTTGTCAGCACTAAAACTATTCGTAGAGAATTGAACAAGAAACTATTCCACGGTCGTTTGGCGAATGCCCGACCAAACATCACCAAGGTAAATGCCCGAAGACTTTTGACGTGGTGTAAAGCTCACTGCAGCTGGACTCTGGATCAGCTGTTTTCGGGAGTGACGAATCATGGTACAGCATTTGGAGATCCGACGGAAGGGTGTGGGTTTGGCGATTGCCCGGGGAAGGCTTTCAGTACGACTGTGTTGTTCCAATTGCAAATTCGGTGGTGGTGGTCTCATGTTGTGGGGAGTGCTATTCATGGTATAGAGTGAGGGGACGCTCAACAATGAGGGGTATAGAGACATCCTAGACAATTCGGCACTCTCTACGTTGTGGCAACAATTCGGTGATGGTTCGTTGCTGTTTCAACAGCGACTCGCCCAACTCCTCCACCGACTTCGCTAACGTACTGGTTGCAGAATGGAACAAAATTCTACCAGTTACGTATCAAAGCCTAGTGGAAAACCTTCTCAGAAGGGTGGAGACTGTTATTGCTGCGAAAGGCGGATCTACCGGATACTAATTTAAAAAATAAAACATTTCTTCCTCTTCTAATACATCCGTCCGGATACATTTGTCCAAGTAGGATAGTATAGAGTCGGCATTTCTGCATAATTCAATAATTCAGTACAAACTGGTCTTCATGTATGGTAACGCATTTCGAGTATTTACCTTCCAAATTTTAAAAAAAGCTGTTTCTTAGTCGACTCATGTAATTCTATTTGGCTCGCTTTCTTTTTAACAACGATATTGAGCAAGTTTCCTAAGAAATTACTTAAAACTTATCCATTTGTTCATTTTTTTTAATAAGCGAAGAAGTATCAACTTACATCATCAAACGCCAATTTTTAGAGCAAATAAGAAATAAAGGAAAATTTTAAATTTACGGAAGGCGCACTTGAAATCCGATCGGCATTTAGAGTGCCTAGTCCTCACTCCATTTCCTTCCGACGGAGAAACATTTTTACGTAACAAGCCCATGGTAACGTTTGCCTTGTGGGAAACGAAGATTGAAACATCCGTTTTGATTTCATAATCAAAACCGATCAATCAGCGAAAACAAATTAATGGCCTGAAGGGGGGAGGAAGTGAGGGTGAGGTTCTTTTTATACGAAAAGTCTCTTCACCACAAAGTGTTTCCAATGAGCGGCTGCGGTCGAACAACCTCGCAAATTTTAAACGAAGAGATCTTCTTTGCTTTAATTGGATCGACAACTCATTAATTTTTCCACCATTTTTCAATTTCTCGTGTTCCAATTAATTTTTCCAGCCTTCCCTTGAAGAGAATTCAAAACTATTTTAAAAATATGATTACCCGGCGTTATTTTTATTACAATAAAATATTCTTCTAGGATTTCAAACTTTTGTTATGAAATTTTTTTCTCTCTGACAGAAATGTCTAATCTAAGCAGATTTAAGCTGTCATAATGTTTAATTTATTAACTCCATGAGGTAGATTACGACTATTTTTATTTCGCCGGCTGCAAAAATTCACCTCGGCCTCTTTTTCCAGCCAACCTCTTTCGTAAAGCCCAAAATAAAAATGAACGCAATTCTAAACGAGAAATGGGATTTCTGTAATCACCTGCCTTCCGCCGGCGTTACGGTAATTATTGTGACACACTGACTGCAAACCTTAATTGATGTTGACAGCGCCACCGCAAAACTACGGCTAAATGAGAAAATTGCCACTAAAAACCTGTCATTTCAGGAGAGGAAAATTTTAATGACAAGCTTCCGATGCAATGAAAATGCTGCGCAAGGCCACAATAATTAATCTTAGACCATCACAGGCGAATTTTACTACTATTATCCTTATCATAACTGTTAAAACATAAACGTCCGAAACACGTGTAATATTCTCGATCGCGACCATTAAATTAGAATTTTGCATAATCTCAGGTCGGTAGAGATATTTCATACCGATCTCAAACATAAATATATTTCCTACAATTAGTTCACGCACCTTACAATATTTTAAATAGACATGACATATAAACATATGGGCTGTAATAATTGGTGACACACTCAACTGGATCTTTTACTGTAACTGAAACATTGACAATACCATCATACTGTGAATTTACGTGTTTTGCCGTGTGTGGATTCTTCATTCAAACAGCCTCATTTCTCTGTTACTGCTACATTATAATGATTCTCAGTCAGATCGGTTCATGGGGACCAACATCCTAACCTTCTCATTCTTCTGACTTCAGTCCATTAGAATTTTACTTACAGGGTCATTTAAAGTCTTTTTATATTCAAGGCCTACTGAAAGCATTGAAATTCTTCACCAGAGTGTTGTAGAAGTATGTTAGGAGATACGGCAGCTACGAGGAATATGGGAGAGAAGGCAGGCACATGATGCGGCGCTTAAAAAACGTTTTGTGCACTATCTGTACAATTATAGATGGACTTTCTAAAAAAATCAGCGAAGTAACATGTACTAACTAAAAAGGGCCTGTAATTAAAAAGTAGTGAAACAGACTACATGTTTGTATGACATTTATTGCTTGGTTTTAGGCCATATTGTTAGCAGATTTCTGAATGAAATATACCTCTAACATTGGCGAAGTCGTTGTGATAACTAGGATATGGCTCTCCATCATAGCCCCACCTTCTGTCTCCAGATATAATGCCACGTGGCCTCTTCCTATGGAGATATGCGAAAAGCACCACATTAGGCACCGTTCCCAAGAAATTTGGTCGGGTTAAAAACTCGAACCATAGTGGCAGTGGGACAGTAATGACTTCCACGCTGGAGAGAATGTGTGAAGAGTTTTGAATGTCATATAGACGTTGTTCGAGTGACTGATGGGGTGGCACATCGAACATTTATAATATTCATGAATTTGAAAAAAACGTTTATTTTTTCCGTTAATTAAATATAGCAACTTAAAATAGGGACACTCTTAAGTGGGCACCCTGTATTAAAGTTTAAATGCATATTTCAATGAATAAAAGTTTTATTTATACAGAACTTGAATCGACATGCTGTAATGTATAACTATTTTCGCCGGATGCAATATCTTCAAATCAAGTATCCGAAAATCTGGGTAAATAAAGATAACATCAATCAAGAGCAGCTGAAAGGAAATGTAAATATTCCAGCTGAAACAAAGGTAAATATCGGTAAACTCACTAAATGAAGTTTTCCTTTGTTCAGATTAGTTATTAAATTTCCACTCGACTTGTAAAAATATTATTCTATAGATTTAGGCTTCATGTTATAGGTAATTTTCCTATATCCGTATCATTGCTAGTAACAACAAAGAATATTTAAATATTTATTTACAAAAATAATGAAGAACCTTAAAAGTTTTTTTTTTCCACTTTACTAATATGGCAATTATAATTAGAAAATAGACTCGATTACATATCTACGAACAATTATTGTTACAGTATCTGCTTTCCATATTAAAGTCCGATGTTGACATTAGTTTCTATAAATAAATGTTTCTTTACTAAAGGCAAGTAAATATTAGAATTAAGTAAACTGCAGAATTAAGTAAACTGCAAATATATTGGAATTGGGCAAATATAATCTGAATACCAATATTATAGCGTTTGAAGTGAAATCGCGTCGGCTATACGAACAAAAGTTAGAGTATTTAATCATGTTTGTTTATTCTAAGTTGCATAGCGATGTTGTAGACGTTATGTAGAGCGACGGTTAACATGAGCTGTCCGTAAAAGAAAAACTTCAAAACAAGAAAACATCTCAGTGGTGCCAGTTAACCCATCTGAAGAGATCTGTAACCATAGCAATCTAAACGGAATAGTCTCCAACTTTATGACTGCATTACACAAAGCACGCACCAAGACTACACTGTTGCTTCTCTTGTTAGCACAATCACCCGACTTGAATATCATCAACCAGTAGTAAGGTGGGGTCCTGTTCATTCAGGTCCTTTTATTTCAAACTTTATATTATCATCCAAATCGCTTTACATTATTACAGAAGGTTGTTCACAATTAGCAGAGCCGACTTTGAAGCAGCAATTTACGTGAAATTATAGCATTCCACACCTCCTGAAACACTTTCTAGAGTCTTTCTAAGACTCTTGGACGACGATTTCCTATTAATGTTATTTTAATAGGCCAGTTTCAAAAACTCAGAGACGAGGCATCCGGTGATATAACGGGGATGAAGGTAAACAGAGCGAACGCCTGTATCCCCTCCCAGTAGTCTTAAGAAACAGAGTTGACTTTGCTGCAGTCATTCCAATAAAGATCTGTGATAGAGTTTCAGATATTGACTTGTGAGTCAAAACTATTAGTTTGATGATATTGTGCATTTTAGGACTCTTTTGGACATCTGGAAATTTGGACCCGCTTTACGATTTCGAAGACGTCCTTTTGAACAGCATCCGGCGATGAACATGAATTTCTACGGAAACTTTTGCAGGGAGTCCTGGCCCAATTTGAACGCCCTTTCGCATCTATTGGACGATAGATAATGGTCCGATTCTTTCCCGTATTTGTCAAATTGATGAGTTTTAACTGTTCTGAAACTAGGCCAGCTGGCGGGTTTCTTGCGCTTCCAAACGCTTGATCAATCGAAAACTTTGGGGATACGGCTAGGGCTGATCTGCTTTCGTATTATTTTCTGCGTCCTAAATTTTCGCGAAATGTCTAAAATTTTGAGCGTTTTTAAACCTTGTTCAATAAATTTTACACATTGCGATTCCAGCTTCTTTATACCTTTACAACCATGCTTCCAATGAATCCTGAGTCGGATAAGACCTTTGATGCACCCGTTCCAATAATTATCAATTTGTGCAGACATATTTAACTTTAATTTCTTTCTTTTCCGGTTAAATATAAACTACTGTGACTTTCATTGGGAAGGGGTATCTATTCCTAATGGAGTACTCCAAGATAATCCTCGGTTCCAGTTGATGCGTCAAATTATCAAAAAATGAGGAATACCTAGTAAAAGGATTGACAATATTTATTACTACTTCAAATGCAAGAATATAGTTATTTTACTGACTTGGAGTAAAAAAAAAACAAAAAAAAAAACAAGAAATAATTTTACACATTCCCAATTAATCCCTTCCCTTTTCCTTCTCTTACAAAGCCTTAAGGTAAACTCTGCATATAAGCATACATAAATATCTTCAATGTCTTTGATTGCTAAAGTTTACAACTAAATCAAATTCAATAAGGAGGTTGTTTAAAGACGAATTTTTCTTTTATTTCTTTAACATTAAACTAGGTTGTCTCCGAATCCATGAAACTTGCAAGTTTTTACGTTCAATTACATAGTCAAGACTTTCATCGTTTTGAGATATAAAAGTGAGTTCGGTTATCGGACAAACTACCCCTTGAAAAATTGCTGCTTCACCGTTCTGCTGGTCTGAAAACACAAATGTAAAATTAGTTTAACAATCTGTTCAACAATCGTCTTCTCCAGAGTAAAGATGGTTCATCCAGCCATCCCATATAGCTCGGTACAATAAAAGAAGGGGTAAGATCTATCATATATCCTTTCTAATGGAGAAGAAAGAAAATTGACCTTCTTACATAAAATAAATGACCATTTCATACGATCGTTCAGTATGCAATTCGGTATACAATAGCAATCGTACATGCTAGCTAAGAAATCCTCCTCCTTGTGAAGACAGCGACTGCCGTTCTGAAAGTCTTAGTTCGATCCTTAATTTACCCAAATTCGATAGACGGATCCACTTCACTCCGTTGCCAGAGGCTTGATTAGCTTCATAATTCTTTATTGGCATTATCCATCACTCCCTTTCCTACTACGGAAACGTCTTTCCTCTTTCCCTCCCTTCTACCGAATATCCATCTCTTTTACTTTGTTTTATTAAAAAAAAAGTCCCATTACTGTCTAAAACAATCACTCGTGCCTTGACTGCATTTGACCATAACAAAGCGTCCGTACAATTGAACAGCCTCTCAACAATAAAAAAGAAGTCTACTAAAAACTACGCTTCAATACGTTAAAATGAAAAAGGCCATATAAAATTTAGGTTCACATGTGGCAGTAAACCACATACGCCAGACTTCATAACAACAATGTTAATTCATTTGGATTGTTCATTTTTTCCAGTGAGGCTATGCTTTTTTTGTAAACATCCCTATCTAAGCATGGGACATAAACGGCTTTTTTTTTATTAATTTTTAACACAGGTTTCACTTGGACAGAGCCCCTTCTAATTAAAAGAAGTATATCTATTGGGGATCAGGAAAATTTTTTCGTAGTAAACAAAAAAATTTTAAAATAAACAATTTCAGAGGCACTACTACGTTCTCATTTCATAAATGTATAAAAAAATTAAATATAAGAGCCGCTGAAAACATATGACCCGTATGATAAAAGTTAAATATTTCTAATTATAGCTCCTCTGTTTAACCGTCTGTAGTTCTGGATTGGACAAAACCATGGGGAAAAGAGAGTTCGGAAACTTCGATGGCAAGCACAGTGAGGAAGAGGGCTAGACTAATAGCGCTGGAGACATAAAAGAACAATGGGTCTCTCGAAACGAAGGCCGTAAAAGATGGCTGTGTGGGTTGTAGCAAGGCGTGCGGGTAATCTCGACCGGCGCTCGGTGCTACCGGAGTCGCGTCGAAACTCTCTCAAGAACTACAAGTAAGCAATAGGCCGTAAACGACAGACCCTCGGATAAGTTAGTGGAGACAAAAGAAAAGCGAAGGGATATTACAATCGACCAATAATTTCCTTCGGACTTCAAACTTGATTTCTGTCTCATCTCGATTGGTTCGGTGAAATGGAGCCAAGGGAGCTTCTGGAAGCGTGTTGTGAAGAACTTTCCACTCGGAAATAAAGGCGCCACATTGGTTCCAGACGCCTTTTGTGCAAGAACCGATGATGTAAAAAATATATATATAAAAAGAGAAGGGTAGGAGGACTCCAGTCGATCGAATTCCCGATAAGGATATTGGGGGTAAAAAAAAAATAAAAACCAATCGAGATAGGGAAAGAAGGAAAGAAAAGAACGCCATTTACGCCTGTGTACAGTATTAAAATTTTGAGAAACGATAAAACAAACGCTTCGCGGGCATACATAAACCCCATCTGTCCACAAGAGAGAATTGAATAGTAAATAATAATGATGGAATAAGAAACATAAAATTACAGTGCTCATAACTTTACTTTCATATACGTAAAATGAAATAATAAACTTATAAAAAGTTTCAATTTCCGACAACAGAAAACAATTCTCGTTTTGACTATCTTTAAATATTTTTATTTAACTCCCACAGGACCAAAAGGGGGATAAATAGGCTACATAGTTCTTAATTAAATTAACTACATATTGATTATAGTTAGTACAGGCAGGATAATTGCTGTTCATCAAATTGAACCTCAGGCGTTATATAGAAATTTGGTTTTACAGTATTTCCAATTAGTGTAAAACCAAATTTCCATGGAAAAAGCTTGAGGATCAATTTGATGAACAGCAATTATCCTGCCTGTATCAACTATAATCAATATGTAAGTTAATTTGTTTGATAAATACATGTAGATCGATAGTCAGAAGACATTAAAAACCATTTTGCGATAAAGTGAGACGGATGATTCACATTGATTGCAGCTCTATAATTTCTTTCAATTAATGATAGTATCTGGAGTAGGTAATTCCAAATTATTACAATACTTAGGTAATAGAGTTATCATTATTCATTGAAAAAAGATATTCGAATAAGTATTTTAGGCTACTCTTGATCTAGAAATCACAAATTTTGAGCAGAATACCTAATTAGATTTAGATATAATATTTGACTTAAATTACAATCACCATTTCTTTCCTTGTCAAGATCTATCACTGAATGGATTTTCAACATGTGCTCTGTAATCCAAATGTATGTCAAAACTGACCCCTACGGTTTTATTTACTCTAACTATACCTACTATACTTGAGTCTCAAAGGTGAGGGCCTCTGTATGCAGTGTTCCAAAAGACATCCCTTTGCTGCCTGCAACTCCTGTCTGATGATGACCATCGGCTTTGTCCGGTTTTTGACAATTTTACGTTCAGGGTTCTGCGATCTCTACTGGTCAGAATTTTTGATCACCCATCACGTTCAGCATTTCTACGAGGGTGAGTCAAATGAAAACCGCAAAATTATAATTAAAATTCAAAATTTCGCCCCACCACTTGAAACATGCACCAAAGAAGAACAGCGTTCAGTTATCCGAGTTTTGAGTAGTGAAGGTGTGAAACCTACTGAAATGATATATGGTGGCCTGAACCATGACTAATGTCTAACAATTCTGCAATTTCATCAATTGTTACTCGGCGATTTTCCAACACTAAGGCTTCAACTGCTGCAATATTCTCTGGCGTCACCCTCGTTGTGCCTGACCCGGGCGAGGGGTGTCTGATACTGCTGTCACACCATTTGTGAACTTCACACTCCATTCATAAACTTGCCGCTGTGACAAACGTGCATCACCAGTCATAAACTACTTTGGTACATGTGTGAAGTAAGGCGGCCACCTTTAAACTGCTGCTGTGACGTTGTTTGCTTGTCTCTATTTTCCTGCCACCTACCGGATATTTCTACAACTCATTTTTAACGGATCTGCAGAATTACAACACTGTGGAGCAGGGCCGTACACAGAAATTTTTTTCGGGGGGGGGGGGAGGCTGAGGGGTGGCTGACCCAATCCTGCTTGTGGAGGGGGGTCCCCCATGTAACAGATTTAGTTAACATGGTGACCAATTTGGGGGGGGGGGCTGCAGCCCCCTCAGCCTCCCTCCTGGGTACGGCCCTGCTGTGGAGCGAAATTTGGAATTTTAATTACAATTTTGCGATTTTCATTTGACTCACCGTCGTTATAATGTCCCTCCACATCCATTTACGCAGACGAATGCCACAGTTGATTTCGACCTGTTTAACTTATCAGTTATTTATCTGCTGACCAAATCTACTGATGTGACATTCCACAATTACACCCTTATCGAACTCTACTATTTCTGCACCACGCGGCATCTCTTTTATTATGGTATTTATAAGGTGCGTCATATAAGTATAGGACCACCCATATTTTCCCTTGTCTGCAAGAAACAAAATAAAATAATTAAAACATGTCACTGTATCAGATTCTCACAACTATTATTTATTGCCTCCAAAGAAAATAATGGAAAACAAACAACAACAAGAATAAGAATTTATAAAAATAGAAATTAAGCTGTCCCATAAGTATAGGACCAGCATCACTTAATGCCGTTTTTCGAGCAGAAAAATTAAAAAAGCAGTGATTAATCAGTCAATAGATGACCTGGTGATTACCTAATAGGGTTGCCTCCACAAAAACTGTCAAGTGGCTGTAAACAAGCAACTTAAACACAATGCCTCGTAAGACCACCTTGTGAGGCTATGAAAGGGGTCAAATTGATGCTTTGAAAGCTTCTGGAGTGAATGCACGACGTATAAGTCGGGCACATAAAGCTGTACTTAATTATTTGAAAGCTGGTGCTCAGTATGGCCAGAAAAAGAGACCTGGGAGACCTCAGAAGACGACTATTCGACAAAAAGGGCGATTATTAAAAAAATGAAAGACCCCACAACATCTTTGCGTGCGGTGGCCAATTCTGAAGATGTTCCAGTATCAAAATCAACTGTGCAACGGATTGTGAAGCAGGCATCATCTCTTGTGTACACGAAAAGAAAACAGCAACCTGCACTCCAACTGCACCACAAGCAGAAACGGTTGGCCTTTGTCCAGTCAGTGATGTTCTGGACAGAAGATTGGAAGAGAGGGGGAAAAATTCAATTTAGATGGGCCAGACGGCTGGCAATATTACTGGCATGACATCAGGAGGTCAGAAGAAATGTATTTCATATGGCAACAGGGAGGAGGATCACTTATGGTCTGGATTGGCTTCGGATGGACTGGTAGAACCAATTTAGCTATTGTTACTGGAAGAATGAAGACTTCGGATTATCAAGATTTGCTTGATATTCATCTTTTACCGTTTGGAGAGAAGATTGGAGGGACCAGATGGATTTTCCAGCAAGATAATGCCCCAGTTCACCGTGCAAACAGCACATATGAGTGGTTTTTAGCAAATTGGGTGCAAATTATGGACTGGCCTGCCCTATCTCCAGATATCAATCCAGTGGAAAATGTATGGGGCGCTTTAGCCAGATTTGTTTACGCAGGTGGTAAACAGTACCGCAATATAGAAGAATTAAAGTATGCTGTGTTGAATGCCTGGGAAGAAATTAATTCAGATTATCTGCAAAACCTGGTCACAACTATGCCAAACCGAATTTTCAAAACTATTGAAAAAAAGGATGATTTATTGGGCATTAAGTGATGCTGGTCCTAAACTTATGGGACAGCTTAATTTCTATTTTTATAAATTCTCATTCTTGTTGTTGTTCGTTTTTCATTATTTTCTTTGGAAACAATAAATAATAGTTGTGAGAATCTGATACATTTACAATGTTTTAATTATTTTATTTTGTTTCTTGCAGACAAGGAAAAATATGGGTGGTCCTATACTTATGTGACGCACCTTATAACTACAGCTGGCTTAAGTCATAAGAACACCGCGCGAGGGGGATGCCCAATTGCGTTTTAGTAGATAGCATATATACATGTATTTCAAAATTACTTTTAATTTCATTCTTAAAATTACTTTTTATTAACGTTAAATGAAAAAGAATGTTATTAATATCATTGTGCTATTTCAATTTTTATTTTCATTACAGCCTCCAAAATAATCTTAATTTTACGATCATTGAAAACTTCTGGTAGCGGCATCGCTCCAGAAACAAAAACTCCGAACCTTCTGCCATTACGTGTATTTGACTTTGACGTAAATGTCTCAACAGATACGAGAAATGCCTGCAATTTGCAGTGAAAACAATAACAGGTTAGTTGACTCGAAAGGGATCTACGCTCAGTCAGATATAACTGCGTACAAACAGACACACGATGCTCCCCTTTTTTTTTTTGGCTTCTATCTCCTGCTACGTTATGACTTAATAGAAAAAAAAATTTGTTTCTGTTTTATTAACATATTTTCCTCTTTTTGCCGGATAAATGTTATCAGCTTCTGAGAAGAAGATAAGGCGACCCATTTTATTGTTTATTTTTCCTCATAACAGGGACCTTATTCGCTTTGAAGGCTGATGGAACCTCCGTAAGCGGGCGTCCCTTCGTCCGCCATTTTTCCTTATTCTCCAATTGCATCCTCCGCCCGTTTGTCTTTTCTATTTTTTCTTTCCATTTTTTATGGCTTAAAAAAAAGGGGGAAAATTTTTACTTTATTTTATTTCCTCTCTAAGGAGAAAGGTGATGTTAAAAAATAAAATAAAAAAAAATTTCAAAAATCTGTTTCGCTGCAAGGCATGCTGGGATACTTTTCGAGCTTCTCCTAAATCCTAGCGCTCAGTCCGATGGAAACGCCCCCATTGGCAATAGGCCCAAAAGGGGCCAATGGAGATATGACCCCCCGGCACTCGTTTAGTCTCTTTTTTCTTCGTGCTATCAACAGTTACACGCGGCGATCATCGAGCAAGAAGTCTTCGAAGCAAAATAAAGATTCTATCGTAAACACAGAATTTGTGTAAAATTACTCTCCCGATTCTAACGAAATCATGGCACCGGGAGGAGAAGGAAAACACCGTAGCGCCTTTAAGAGAGCGAAAAGTAAAATAAAAAAGATAAAGAGAGGGAAAATAAAGACACACACACCTGGTAATCCAATGCCACCGAGGAAACAAACGCGCTGCAGGAAAGAAATTCTAATGTTACAGTCTGTACAGAAAAACAGTGCAAGAGTGATACTCTACCTACCGCTAAGCAGAGAAACATTTGAGAAAATTTTTTTTTAATGTTTAGTCATTCCATCAATAATACTTGATATCTGTAAATGATATTATATAAAAATTTAGTATTCGCAGAGTTTTTACGGAATACTATGCAACATTTTTTAATAAAATTTCCCTGGTTCTATCATTTTGACTCGCACCTTATAACTACCAGCCACTAAAAATCTGGATGTAAATTAATGCAACAATCACTCAGTGCATATTAATGCAAGTTACTTGAAGACGAATGTAACCACTTAGCCTATACAGCAACAATTTAATAATTCTGCATAGTAGTAATTTTCAGCATTCATTCTGAGAATGAGAAAAACGAGGGATCATTCAGAGTTTGAAAAGGGCCCATTGTGCCCATCTTGCAGAAGCTGTGATATCAAAAAGAGCCCAACTGAAAAAAGGCGAGATCAATGCATGGAAAAATAATCCGCACTGCCGTATTATAAGAAATAATTGCTCTCCAAAATCGATTTATGATGATAGCGATCGACGCTATATGAAAAGACTTGAGAAGAGCAACAAAATTAAAGATTCGTTCAACATTGGACTCTGTGGAACTGTGTTAACGGAGTACTGTCCGGGACTCAAGAGAAGACCTCTGAGTTGCACAATTCCATCACTACACGCAAAAACGTTTGGGCGAGTTCATTTCTGAAAATGTTGTCACATTTTTCTCCTGCGTCGCATATTGTCTCTCTTCATGTCTGCGTTGTTTTTGTTGTGCGCGTGTTTTAGACAATTGCCGGAGAACAATATGACAAAAATTGCAATATCCCTATCCAACTTTTTAGAAATGAACTCGCTCAAACGTTTCTGCCGTGTAGGGGTGGAACTGCAACTCAGAGGTCTTCTCTCGAGTCCCGGACAATATGTGTAGGGGATTTGCAGACAATTGATATAAATAGCCGCAAGCCAACAGAAAAATCGCTCAGTTTGGCGTAGAACAGGAGAATTCGTCTTAAGTTGAGTAAGAAATGACTTTATTAAACAGTAAACGACTGGAATAAAACCATGTGATCGGATGCGTCACGTTACACCCTGTTTTGTACCGATGGTCGGCAGAGGATGAAACAAAGACCATATGAATCATTATTAGATCAGCTCAACGGAGAATTTGTGCAAGGGAATATGAACATGGAGAATACACCACGAGAAACCACAAATAAATAACTACAGGTTGTCCCACAAAGGACTCCCTGATTTTAAGAGTAATTATCTCGGAAACGGAGATCGATAGAAAAATGAAACAAGTGGTAAGCTTATTTCGAAAGCCGTAAAAATATGATACAGTAATTTAAAAATTGTTACAAATTAGTTACAAATGTTGCCGACAGGTGGTGCTGTACGATGTATTCGCAGTACGGAGTCCGAGAAGTAGGCTATAAACTGACCTTTGCAAGCAGACATTGCAATCACATCATAATTTAACCGGTGATACTCCAATACCAGAAAAACACGTTGCTCCAGGGAATACACGACTTCGTCCACTTCGTTCAGTACGCAACGTACAGCGCCATCTGTCGGCAACAATTGTTACTAATTTTGAAAGTTCCGTATGAGATTTTTACGGCTTTCGAAATAAACGTTCCCTTTGTTTCAATCTTCTCAGTTTCCGAGATATTTACTCTTAAAATCAGGGAGTCCTTGTATATGTATATGTGGATCTAAGAAAACCAAAAGTGAAGGAAAATGTTAAATATTCCTAAAGGATGGAGAATGAAAATGCAGTAATTAAGGATTTGCTTCGGGCGTGTTTGGTCGTTTATCTGTATCTTCTATTCAGTGTTAAAATTCATATCTATTTATATTACTGAAATAAAGCCCAAAAGATTACGGCAGAGCAAATAAAAGTCAGTTCTGAAATTACCTCTCTTTCCAACAACAAATTGGCCGGGTAATCTTAGCTCTTAGCTATTAAATAAAAGATAAGAACAAATCCTTGACGCGGAAGAATATATTTTAGTTTCATTTTAAAATCACTTGAGACATTCATTTTATAATTTTATAAAAACACTCGTAACTTCAACATCCCCTATAATAGTAATTCGTGCTGCAACTCGTGTCCCTTGTATAGTGCAGCAAAGCTTCCTAAATGACTATGAAAGATTTATGAGCAATCATAAGACGTTATTCGTGATAACAGTGAATTCTTTTGCAAAACCGAGCTCAATAATTCAATAGTTTAAATATCTTGGAATATAGTTGAAGTGTCTAAGCATAAGAGAAAGTTATAAAAGGCTTCATTGCATAATCTTGTACATAGAAATAGGTCATTTAAAAAAAATTTCGACCCGCAATACACTTCAAAATGTACTAAAATTAGTTGACAAGCAAGAAAATATGAAAAATCGTTCTTCCTATTATTTTATTATTAGTGAGTTTAATAAAATTTTAAACAATATTACTTTTATTAGTTTAACAACTACCATATTTTTCTTTTAAAAATATAATAAAGCCATTATGGTATAAGTCATATATTATCTACAGCCTTGTAAAAACACCTTCACAATCTGAGCATTCAGCTATCTATAACATGATTTTAACAAGACTCTAAGTTCTCTCATTACATTTTTAAAATTCTAAATCTTTCTCGACACGCCTTTGCAACATCATCATCTTCTACCAGCAAGAAGGAGTTCATTACAGAATCATGAATTGCATTTCCGGTGGAAGAGATTTTCATTTTTCAAACCCGTAAAACGAAAAACAAAATCTAATCCTCTGAGAAATGCGAAAAAGAAACAAGAAAGCCTGTAGAAGTAACGATAATTTCAAAAATTTTTTCCCTCCTCTAAGAATGCAAGTATTAAACCATTTCATTTAGGATTAGCCGTTCTCAAAGAGGATTACGCTGATCGCTAAACTCGAAGCAAACGCCCGAAAACAGGAAACAACATGGTTAAGGGAGTACAAAGTAGCGCACTCGACGCAAATATCGTTTCAATGAGAACATCTTATTCCACGATAAAACTCACCATATACATACAAAAGGCTTTTCAGGTTTAAAATTTTATTCACAAACATATCCTTCATTCATTCTCTTTCATGTTTCTAAAATTGATAAAGTCAAAATTCTCATAGTCTTTAATGCGGCATAATTCTCATAGTCTTCTAAGTTTTATAACATCTTTAAGCAAATTTAAAATTACGTTAAAATAAAAATAATAACCCTAAGCGATTAAAAATCTCTGTTAATGAAGCTGTTAAATTACATGTCCTTATAGCTGGTTAGGACAGTTACCTAATTCGCAGGTTGCAACTATCTTTGCTAATGGCGTCATATTCATTAAAGAATATCTCAGGAATGGTCGATGAGGGTGCCATGTCATTATCCTACGCCATATCTCAGATGCTTACGCGTGATGCTTCCATGTTCACAGTGGCGCAACTGGTTAGCGCGAAGAGCTGAAGGTTCCTGGCTCGAATCAAGGCTGTGTAATTTTCTTTCCTATTTTCATTAATAATTTAAATATCTGAGAAGTGGCGTAGGATAAACCCTCATAGCGTTTACAATTGGTATCGGCAGATCTTGCAAATCCTTTTCAAGGTCGGCCTCCTCCATGTCTCTTTAGCACAGACCCAGTGTCCAGAAACTATCTTTACCTTGTCTTTTTAAACCTAGAGCTTCCTTTTGATAAACTCGGTGGTATTTTTGCTGCATTGAAACAGTCGATTTAAACTCGGCATACCAGACTAACTTTGCGCCATTTTTCTTTCACTGACAACAACGCACCAGAAACGCTATGGACGACAAAGGAAAAATTCAGCAGAAACTGTCACACGTAAGGAATGGCACTTAGGATAAATTCACTCAGGGCCAACCCGAGAGCGGTCTGAACGGTGCGGCTGCTCAAGGCCCCACATATGATTTTCCACGAGCATTTAGTACCATCCCCTGCCTTTTCTTGAGCTCCGCGATCCTGCATGATCCAACTCTTGCGAAAACTTTTTATTTTTAAAATTATTGAAGGGCCCCGCATGAAACTTTTCACCGGGCCTTGAATTCACTCACTGATTTTTTAGTGGCTATTGAAATCAGGGCATTTCATTGAGACACTTTGTATAATCGCCATTATTATACAGGGTGTCCAAAAAGTCTATTAACATGCCAGATATCTCATAGCTGCCAGATAGGCGAGATATGATGAGTGTGGTTTATATTTAATAGGGGGGGGGGGAATTCATTGCCGCACTCAAATTTGACTGACTCCCAAAATTTAAGGTCATCCATTTGTTAACTCGAAAACTATTAAAGATAGAGAAAAAATTCCGATTGCTGCCCTGTAGAGCAACGCCACATTAGTCTAAAAGCAATTTTTAATCACACCCTTTCCCTTGAAGGATTTTGAGACAATGGGCGAGAAAGAGTCATTCAAAGTCAGGTTGGACTGGCCAGGTTAGCTTCACTGCAATTCAAATGTGTTAGAAATCTCAGCCAAACTGGCCAGTCCAACCTGACCTTGAGTGACTCTTTCTCGCCCATTTTCTCAAAATCCTTCAAGGGAAAGGGTGTGATTAAAATTTGTTTTTAGACTAATGTGGTGTTGCTCTACAGGGTAGCAATCGGAAATTTTTCTCTATTTTTAATAGATTTCGAGGTAGCAAATGAAAGACCTTAAATTTGGGGGTTAAAGTCAAATTTGAGTGCGGCAATAAATTCCCCACCCCTCTATTACCCAAAAAACCACACTCATCAGATCTCGTCTACCTGGCAGCTTTGAGATATTTGTAATGTTACCAGACTTTTTGGACACCTTGTATATCACACTTGTCCATCGTGCAACCGCACTTTGAATGCAGTCTTTATAAAAGGACATTCGCTGTGTTCTAAAGAAGTACGAAAGCCCAGTTTTGAAATCATCAACAAATTGAAATATTTGCCAGTAAGAAAGTGTTGCAGAGATTTTAAGAAACGGATATCAGACAGTGCAATGTCGGGTATGAGGCAAAACCTCTTTTTTCTTTTGTTGGGTTAGTCTTGCTGAGTGAGGCTTTTGTTATCAGGTGAAAGTTCTTGTGGGATCCAAAGTCCTTGTCTATTGATCTTCCCTATGTATTTAAGGTGTTCTTGAACAATAGACGAAGATGCATTAGGATGTTAGGATAATTTTTTAATTGTTTGACTAGGATCTAGTCCACTGGCCAGTTTACACGAGAAGAACCAGAGAGGTTAAAATTTCCTCATCGGAACTTTGCTAACCAATGCTGGCACGAATAGACAGCGCAAATTCCCCCTTCTTAAATTTGCCTTCGCATGTAATGGAAATAGCTCGGGCTTTGTATCATTCACTTTGGATCTGGAAGGCAAAAACATATAGAAAAATTAAAGGAGAACTGCTAATTCACTTGTAGATACACTTTACGATGAAAGGCTATAAACGCCTCAAACCAGGTCCAAACTCAGAAAAAGGCTCTAAAGTACGAACAATATCCTTTTTATTAGGCCTCCTTACGAATTATGCTCAAGAAGAGTTAAAAACAAACTCAACCCACAAAATCAAGCACTGGATAGGTACATGACCAACTTTCGATAGGTTCTTTATTTGAAGTTTTCTTTTAAAGAAATGTTAAGCAAGAAAGCTATAGCTAAATATATAACTTTGCTTAAATTGTGATTAATGCTTAAATTTTTAATGCCTCATGTTTACATAGAAAAATGCTATAATATTTTTACGCCATTATGTCTGTTAGTTTTGTTTTTATTCCCTACATGGAAAAAGAAAACTGGGCGTATTCAATTAGAACATTAAGGCAACGTTTATGTTAATCATTTTCCATTTTTTCCCGTCGGCATCCAATTTTTAAAAATTTCGTAAACAGTTTCTGGTGGCTACTCGTTTAATATTAATACATAATTTACAATCACTAGCAGGCCTAATGTAAAACCGTTTAGATTATTACAGTCACCGCCTTTAACTCAGACATTGGAGATTGCTCCTTATTGAAGGAAAAAGGTTTCTTATTAGGGATTTTTTCCCTCTCGTTTCTAATCCTTTACGGTTTACGCTGTATGACCCTTTAGCATGCATTTCCCTCTTAGTGTTTCTGATGATCATCCATGTACGAAATGGATCATTAATCGCGCGAGTGTGTGTGAAAGAGCGCTTGCATTCTGAGAGCGGCGGCGGCGGCAGCAAAACACTTGCAATTGAAAGCAAAGCGGCGTGAGACGACCGCGTAAATCACTTGCCATCCACTCTAACCCTTAATGGTATCCACTGCAGATATTTTCGACGAGAATTTGGACGCTTTCACACAGACGGGGGAGAGAAAATTGCAGCAATCTGCACGAGCACATTAACTGGAAAATTCTCTTTCTTGTTCTCGCGCCAGCGTGTCACCTTAGCGTTTTGCAATTGACGGCTTCATCCATTCCGTGCGTTCGCTCTGTGCCTTCGTTTGCAACACTAGCGCCACCAGCATCGTTGCCATGCGCTGACATTGCAGGTGGCCGTCTCGCGAACCCCTTGTTGTCCCACCTCCGTCTCTCCTACGTTTGCCTAACGAGCGGCCACTTAACTCGCCTAAATGAACCGTTCCTAGGCGCGCCCTGTCTCGAGCCTGCTTATTACTGGCACGTGATAAATGGCATGTAATACATTACGAGTGGCACACACTCACACATACTACTGCTTTCCCTTCTTCCCGTTCGAGATCTTTTCCTAGTTCATTGCTCCGCCTGATGCACGGGCTCTTCCAATTTCTTCACCGTTGGTTTATACTTTCCCTCCACATGGCTTGAGGGTCGTTGAAATCGTTAGCACGTGTTCGAAAGCCGCCTTCTCGAGAACAAGAATTTTTAAACGTTAAGTCGTACTTAAGACCCCAATCTATCAAAGGAGATTGATATTGTCTCATTCTTTCATTCTCATTACCCTCTACTTCTTCAGAAACTTTTTCTTCCACCCAGGCACTTACACTTTAATTATATTTCAATCATTTCTCGCTGGGTTGGCAATAAATACTCTTATTGAGGGTGAAGTCCCCATTTCGTCAGTTTCTCTTCAAATGAGTGCTCTTAAAGACTTAATTTTGGGTACCTGATTCTTGTATTTAATTATAACACTGTATAAAGTCAATTTATGAAATTTTAACTTAAAGCATCCATGCAAAAGAATTTTAAAACATTTAAAATCGACCTAATGATACTTACTATCAATCTGCTGCAACTTATAACTCGGTCTGACTATTAACTTGCCATTCCGTCTCAGTTCGCTTATTTAACAATAACTTATATTGTTCCATGAAAATAAAGGGATTCAGACCACCCCCAAACTGTTTCCCTACATAAGCTATCCTAGTATCATCTTTTCAGAATTGATTAATACAAAAATTTGTTGGTTTAAAGAATAAGACTGAGGTTATCGTTCCAATAAGATGCACAATTCCATCTATAAGAACTCCCCAAAACGGCCAAAACAAAACGTATAGATTCGACAACTGATTACAACGAGAACAAACGCATATTAGTAAACTTGGTTATTATGGCTATTCTGCTGGCAATTGAAAAGCTATGAATTTTTAAAGTAATCTCCTGAACTGTTTACAATTACATATGGCATAGCGATTTACAAGCCCTCTGATCCATTGGATTCTTAACTTTATCCACGTGCCATTCAGTAATTCTAACAGATAAAAATCTTAGACGGAACAAGGACGAATCTGATTTAATGTGTGGATTTCATCCAGCATTTAAAGCTTTTATGTAGCAGATCTTCCCTCCTGTGTCATGCCGATCGCAGACCATCGTCTTAATCAAGTGCGATCTGAGCGATCGGATCATATGTCAACAATAAAGGACATTCCGATCAAGAAGTTCACAGCGTAAGTAATTGGGGGGCGACCTCTATCACGTGGCATGCGCGCTCCTGGATATTTGGCAGACAGCGGCAACTCAATTAGTAAATTGCATAGCGAGTGGAATATTTGGATAAGCTTTAGACTTAAGTTTGCTATTCTTATCTCGATTTTGGCTTTAGTAATGCTATTACTTCAATCTTCGTAATTTTCCTAGACAATCTCTGCTCCAACATTGTACGAACCGAAACTAAGTGAACATTTCAGCAACATTTGGTGCCGCCCGAAGCTTCTATTTAATCGTCAAATAACTTGAATGCTTCTAGCAATTTTTAATGGTTTTTGATAAAAGGATTACTTTTTTATTCTTATCTCAGTACAGAGCTTAAAAAAATTTAAGTTCACCATTCTAAATGCTGAGTAGCAGAATCTAATTGGCATACTCGTCGAATTTATTTGACGAACAATATTTGCTGTTAAAGGAAGAAATGCTGCTTTATTATAATGAAGAACACTGGAATAAATCAATAATACTTACGAGTTGCGCAAGAGCTATATCCCATAAATACAATATTTTCAAGTGTCCCGAAAGACAAAAATCAGATGTCAAGTCGGTACATGCTGGCCAAGTGTTTCAACATGCTCTCCTTTGCTTCATAATAAGAGTTGAAATTCAAAATTGCATGTCCAACGGTAGTTTTTCGAGTGTTCCTTTCAGACAGCTATTAATATGATGCGATGTACACTTTCAATTCCGCCTAGTTTGCGATGTGTCCATTAAATACAACGTTTCTCAGATGTACGAAAATAAAAAGTCACAGCAGAGCTCAGGTCCGGTGAAGATACTGGCTTCGTGTTTGGAAAATGACGGATAATTAGACTTTCGCCTTCAAACTGAGTATCCAGACACTGACACTGTTGATGTGTTGAAATCTAGAGGCTTGGCATACAGAGATCTCCATACAACTGGCCATTGACGGAATAAGTTTTAGGATCCGTAAGAAAAAGCATGGACCAACAATAACCCCTCAAAAAATAGAAAAAAAAGCAGTGACTTTGGGGAAAATCTAGACATCTCTCGTAGCTTGCACGGTGACTCAGATTCTGCAGTTTTGCACATTACCAGCACCCTGAAGCTATTTCATGGCTATCCGTTATCTCCTTCCATACGTTGCTGTTTTAGCTCGCAGGACACTGAACATCTCTTGCGTAACCCGTAAGTATCTTGATTTATTGTATTGCTGTAAACTGGGAAAAAGCATCATCTGTACCCCTAGCGTCAAATGTATAAACTATTTTCCTTCGCTTAAAAGAATTCCATTGCATCAAGAGTCCTTCTGACCATAGATCCTACTACAGGACCTTAATTTTGCTGAATCTGTGTCAGCCCTATTTATACAGTACATCTGTGAAAATTTATTCAGTCTGTACCTAACAATCTTTAACACTTAGTAGTAGAATATCAGAATAGAGGGTCGCAACTAAAGAATATCTGAATTCTTTCAAATGCTGCGGGATTCCTCCTTTGTTAAACGTTTTTGCTTTTATTAGAATTGGACATACCCGTACTCTCATTGTCATTCTTGAAGAATAAGAATTTGGGATTGGAAATAATAATTGATGGAACTTATGGTTGGGATTAGAGAATTGTGATTTCAGGGCCTCAACTAATGTAAATGTAAGTGTAAAAGTTAACTGCGTTCCATGTAAACTAATACTTGGGCCCATTTCAACTAGCAAACCAAGTTAAAAAAGAGCATTTCGGATCGTAGCTAAACATTTAAAGGGAAAAGAAGTTTTCACATTACATTGACAATTTCACCACTTTCTAATCCAAGGTTAATCTAATCAATCGTTACAAAAATCATCTAAGTGGTCCCCCACAGCTTCTCCTTCATAATAAGCGCTAACTGGCCATTTACAAATGCAATTGACTGCAAGTGAAAAGACAAGAAAAGGGTGACAAGGCGGTGATCAATTCTTATCACGCTTAACAATCTGGCATTAAGTGGACTCAACAAGGACGAAATTAAAAGAGGATTTCAAGAGACTGAAGTCAGCTTAGACATTAGCTTTATAACCCACTGTGGTTGTCCCGTTTCCTCAGTTATATAATCCCTCGCTTAAACGTTCCTGTGCCGTGAGCGCTCTGGTCCCATAAAGAAACAAGAAATGTTTCGCCACGAAAAAGGAAACGAGCGCTGAGTTAGTGAGTGAGCGAGTGCGCATACACCCACGCAGCACTGAGTGCGTGTCTCGATAGCGTCCAAGCGAACAAGTGGACACAGCAGTCGCTGCCCATGTAATGACCCTAATGACGTCGATTCCGCTGCTAATGCATAATGCAAAAAACAGTTTTCTATGATTATGGAGGATGCGCCGACAAGGAATGAGAGCTGTGCAAGATGCTTTTATGAATTCCCCACCGTATATTTTATCGATGAACGAATTTATATGAAAATCGAAGCAGTTGTGCTCAGAACCGTGAAAAATTCGGTGGGAGGAAACAAAAAAAAAGTGAGAGAGAAAGAGGAAAAGGGAGTGGGAGAAAGATTTGGTTTCCTGAACTTATTCATTCTATCCGGCGTCGCTTTACGCATCATTATTTCTTCGCAAATATGTATAAAAATGCATAGGGAAAAAAATTTCTTGGTGAACAGGGCCGAACTCTGAAAGAAAAAAAAAAGAAAGAAAATAAAGACGACCAGACCAGAATTTCCTTCACATTTGCATAGAATAAACTTATTGTTACTTAAGACAGTTACCCAAGACAGTTTCTGCAATCTGCGCAAAACAGAAGGGAGCGTCTTTTCTATCGGTTGCTGCCGTTCTGACATTTCCGGACGAGGTGGGGGGGAGGTGGCAAGAGGAAAGATTATGAGGGTGGAGGGGATTATTCCGCAATATCGAACAGAAAGAAAGAGAAAGGAGAAAGAAAATGAAAAAGTATATAAAGAAAATGTGGCCAAAGAAAGGCTGTTTATGATGAAGCAGATGACGCGAGGCCGTCTGCCTATGAACCATAAAAGTCGAGCCTTAAGACACAAGAAAGTTACATTGATGTTATTAAACTCATTGAAAATGCCACGCGAGGCCGACGCAGAGACCAAAAGGAGAAGGCGCCCAGGCATCGGGTTTATGCAGAAATAAATGGACGGAAAGCCTCGACGTTTTCTCGTGCTTTACGATAATCTAAAGGAAAACAATGCGCCCTCGACGTGAGCTCCCCCGGCAAACTGCAAAGTAACAGCGGGTCAACTCAGTTCACATTAGAACACAAGCTCCGAAAGGAAAACCAACCCAAAGGGAAAAACAGCATAATGAAATACAGTATATACCCTCTAAAAATAAAATGGAAAAAATAATATAGGCGCAATGCTAACAAGGAATAGGCCAAGTAAAAATAACATGATCAAAGTAAGCTCTAGCAAATGTTTCATTTCATTTTTAATCAAATGATGTGTGAACACAATGTAGATTCATTTTAATGGAAAATTTAATCGCAACAATAGGACAGAAATTATCATATATATCTTTACCGCAAATGTAGTCAATATGCCATAATGCAACTTGTCCGGTGTCTGGTCCAAAAATAAAAATTTGGAGAAAACCCCTTATCGTTCTGTTTATTTTTGAGAGCAACTGAGATTCAACTCATTCTATCGACGATATCTTTCTGTATTTTAACGATATTTGCTTGGGTTTTTTATAAGAGTAGGTTAGGATTTATGTAAAAGACATCTTGGTAACGCTTGCGCATGCGCAGTTAAAAATTATTTAGTAAAAATGCTCACATTTCATTAAATATTGAATACTTTTATACTCTGATTACCGGGTGTTGTCTCTACTGTACTTTATCATGTTTCCTGTAAATGACATTGCATTAGGTTGAAAACCATGCATATTATGAATAAAAATATGTTGTGGGCACCACATGACTTCCTTGTACTAAAATTTATTGAATGCTTTTTTGTGAAATATCTCTGATTATTATTCTTGAGACGCGTTTTTACGTCTCTCTTTGTTGTCTAAAAACTCCCAATTGTTGAAACAAATTGCTTATCTTCATTGTTTCCCATCTTAGAAGAAGCAATGAAACTCTGACGTCACAAACTGCTCCACGTAAACAAAACGCCATGTAAGAAAATCTGATGAGGACACCATTAAATACACAATTTTGGCCCAGTCGATCGTAATGAAAAGGGGAAGTGCACAACAGTCCTAAATACAAAATTTCAACATTCTAAGGCTAATCGTTTTTGAGTTATTCGAAATACGTACGTACAGACGTCACACCGAAACTAGTCAAAATGAATTCAGGGATGGTCAAAATGGATATTTCCGTTGAAATCTCAAAACCGAAATTTTTAGCGATTGCAATACTTCCTTTACTTCGTACAAAACTTACGAAAAAATTTCGATTTTTCTAAAGAACCCTTTATACCTCCATGAATATACGTGTTATTCTTTACAAATGAACACTGAGAAGTAAAAGAGGCCCCATACGCATATACTACAACTACAATGCATTTCAAGCATTATTTTTTACAGGATGATCCCAAACATTATTTTTTTGATCAATGTGTTGCTGGTCCCCTATTTGCTTTCGGGACCAAACCTTCGCTGAAATATAGGTGTAACATGCTCTTTAGACCCCTGAAGCTTCGGGATAATTCGTCAAGTAGATATGCGTCGTTTTCTACATATTCGACAAAACGTCTAAAATCGAAGTGTCCACTTTCCATTGCGCAGTCAGTGTATTTTGAAAATATATGCAAACATTTAAAAAATTTTTTTAAATTAAATTCAAGTCAAACCAAACATTTCAAAAACAAAGTAATCAAAGACTTCAAACCAAAAATTATATTTCGAAAATATACGTTAAAACAGTTATTACAATAGTACATGGTTACTAAATTGCTCCATAATTGTTTTTTTTCTTCAATTGTACGATGAACTTTCTTAACAGTCTAATCAAAGACTTCGAACTTCTGAAAAAGTGCCGGAAACTGTGGACAATGTATAACCAAACTACCAGGGAGGAAAACACTATTCCTAAAAAAAAAAAAAACCCCTCTTAATTCACGTATGTACATTTCGGGCGCAACGCCACCTTCATACGTGTTATAATCAACAATGAAGGTGGCGTTGCCCCCGAAATGTACATACGTGAATTAAACGATTTTTTTTGTGGAATAGTGTTTTCTCCCTGCTTGTTTGGTTACAAACTTCGAAGTAAAATTTGAAAATATATTTCGCAATTAGCTTTCATGTATGCACAAATTTCTAACAGCCCAAACTTTGAAGTTAATGGAATGCCTCCTTCAACTAGAGAAATTCCAAAAGCACAATTCCCAAATAGATTCGTGAAAACTTAACACAACACTCATCTTCACAGCACAAAGTGAAACATGTAAAATCAATCGCATCTTTTATTTTAAATAATTGATTGATTTAGTGCGTCTTACGTATGCCCAAAAAATCCAAAATTCATGCCCGTAGCAATAACCGACTATCTCAAGAACTGAGAAGCTTATGTTCCAGCTATCTCGCCCGTCAGTCTGGCTCCTCTATCATAATCAGAATATTTTAAAAATTAATAATAGAACCTAAAAGTTATTTAATAATGTAAAGAATATGCATTAACTTCATAAAGATATAGTAATTTAATTTAAGAAATTTAATTTTTGCAAAATCATGGGAAAGAAACCTCCTTGAACGAATAATGATTGCGATAAGCAACAAGTTTCTGAAAACTTCCGATCCTATTTTTAAGTTAGAAAATTTATTTAAAAAAATTACAATTGCATTTGCAAAAGTAGTATGCAGCTAATAAATTATCACGTCTCTCATAATTTAAATTTTCGTGAACTAAATTGCGTAAAATTAATGCCAAGAAATTCAATTTTGCTTAGCATATCCAAAATTGCATCACAAATCAGGTATTCCACCATCAGCTGTATCTTAATTGATATACCATAATGATTCTATAGAATACAGACCCTGTATGATAGATGCAGTTACATTTAAGTTGAAAGATCTTCTCTAAGATAAAATTTTCTTCACGCAGGCAAAACGCTCAAAATTCAGATCTCTTCTATTTAAAAATGCTTACAAGCTACACGGAATAACTCTTCTTAATTTTAAAATTTGATTTCATTAAATATTAAAACATCTTTAATGAAGTCTACTATAAAATTTATATGCTCAGAGGTCTTTAGATAGCGCAAAACTGATAAAATATTTTACTTTAACGGTTAAATTATTTAAGAATTCAAGATAGCGCATGACGACCGAATGTACGGGTATAAACTAATTCTACATTCAAGATGCTGGATATCAGAAGCTATTAAAAATGATCACTTTCTGCTTTCTTTCTTTCTTTCTCTCAACATTAAAAATCCACGAAGTCTGGGTGCGATAATTAATCTTTTTTCCCTAAAAGACAACCATTTAAAGATAAAAAAAATCCTTCGCCTCATGCTAGTAGTGTTAGTAAATTTTTTAATGGTTTCGCTATGAGTTATATAGGGGCTTTAGCTAGAGAAAAAATAACTACCATCATTAAAGCCATCTTTGATCATAAAAAAGACCGTTTTCAACGGACAGTAAAAGTTTTTTTTTCTTCTTTCCCCTCTTCTCTCTCTAACTGAAAACGCTGCTCAGGAAGGCAATTTCCCGTCCAAGGGTTTTAACTCAGTCGGTGACGTGACCAAAAAGAAGAGCAGGGAGGAGGAGGATTCCATGCAAAGATAGATAGAAAACGACAATGTTTGAAGGGGTCGTCGATGGGGATTCAAATTTAGAGGGCGTGCATAAAAAGAACGAGGGATAAGAAAAAAAAACAGTAAAAAAATTAAACGATGTAAACAACTACAAAGTTGCTACAGGCTCTACAAATAGGAAGCACGGATTCGCCATAAACTGTTGAAAGTAATTTGAAGCGACAGCTAAAGTTCCCATTTATACATTATCAGTGCAGCAGAAAATCCAATGCATATAAAGCTGTGGTTATCTAGATCATTCGGACATTAAAGAAGACAACAAAAGAAGTTCTAATATGTGTCTTCCATGAGCTTCGCAAATCAGAAGAAATACTTTACTGATATTGACAAAAAGTAATAATAAACCCCTGCAAAGACGATACAAGAAGATAGCGGAAGAATGAGTTCAAGAAAATTGTCAGTTTTTCAACTCTACTTGGATTTGCTGCGGCTTTGTTGACTTTTTATCGATTTTTGGGCAGACATTTTTCAACACATAGTTCAATTCATTATACATAGTGTATCTCAAAAATCGCGTGCCGAATGGATTAATTCGTTGCTTTGATTTTGTAGGTGAAATAGTGAAGTAGAAGAATAATGCTGACACCGGAACAACGTGTAGAGCTAATACTTCTTTGTGGAGATCACCACAGAACATCTCGAGAAGCTGCAGACGAATTTCATCGCCGGCACCCTGATATTCCCAAATCCTACACAGCATTCCACCAGCTACACTTTTACGCATGACAGAAGAAAATTTGGATCGTGTGAGACATTGTCTTCGAGTGCGTGGTGCACATTTTGAACATGAACGATAAGCTTGCGAAACCGTCTGAACATAAAGCCAACATTCATAAACTTTTCATATGGTTGGTTGATTAGAAATTTTGGCGTCGAATACTAAGGTCATTTTGCGCCGTTTACACAAGTTATATCTGTACGCAGCCCGGGACAAACACAAACATCCATGCCCACGGCGGGATTCGAACCTACGACCAGGCAGACTCGAGAATTAGAAAGCCTGCGCCTAGCCCTCTCGGCCAACTGGCCGGCGTTTTCATATGGCACGCGACTTTTGAGACACACGGTATTAAGGCTGATAATATACTGAGGGACTTTTGCCCCACTACTTATCAATAGGACGATTATAGGAGAGGAATATAATGGCTAATGAACAGGAAATTTTCCCCTGCTGTATGTCGGGCTGAACACCTGCATGTCGCCAGGTTTCTCGACACTGCCGAGTGACAGCCGCGACAGTTCCATTGTATTCAACTCTTCTTTCGTTAAAACCTTCATTTGTTAACCCTCTCCCTTTCTTTTGTTAAAAAAGTCGCTCATTGTGTATACTGGCCTATAAGGAATTTTTTAAGTTAAAACTTGAATAATCATTAAACAGACGCTTCATTGTTTGTAAGTTAAACCTAGTATAAACTAGCACAAATGCACGTAACGTGTCTGCTTCCTGTACCGAACGTTACAAACGCATGTTCGTATACACGGCATATAGAGGTGAATGAGAAATGAATAATTTTTAAAAACTCCTTAAGAATTCTTATCATATCACCAAATTCGAAATATCGTGTCATAAAAGAAATTATTATCATTCTTCTGAGGAAAATTAATTTAGCATTAATTAAAAAATAAGCCCTTTTAAGGGCACACCAATTTAACAGCGACCTCTTCTTATTGAGAAACTATATTTTATTCCATGATGCAGTGATTGACAGTTCTCATGATTCGCTGGTTGGAGTATACACACATTAATTTTCCTTCGAGTATTCGCGAAACAACACTGAAAGAAGGAAAACCATTGTTAATCCTGAGTTTTGAAGGCGTAAGTTGAATTTTCTGTTTGATTAAGGTTCTTAGCGTACCTCTTGGTTTCCAAATGAATAAATTCTCCATACCCACATGCCATGATGATTCGAATCGACTAATAACTCCGACCCAGCGAAGCAATAAGCCCAAATTTCATGATAATGTAGATCTTATAATACAGAATAATATCGCATTTTAGGCCAAATGATATTGTACTTATGAAGGGTATAGTGGGACAGACAGGCGGACATTCCGCTAAAACAGATAAAGAGATTTGTTCCGCTAATAACATAAAAACTAGTGTCCATCCATTAATTACGTAATAATTGAGAAGTATGCAAATATTGATTATTGCTTCTCATGAAGAACTTCAATGACAATGAATAATTAAGGTAATGCTAATAATCAATGCACAATCGATTTCAACGTAGGCCTAAATTTTAACCTTTGAGCAAAAGCACATGGGAACCTAAAACTGAACCTAAAACTGCAAGCAGGGTGTGGAATAATCCACATTCTTCATTTGCATAAAATTCAAAGTTTCTCCTTCAGCTCGGAAGATTATGCTTACAGTTTATTTGGATATGCAAAGCATCCTGCTCGCAGAGTTCCTGCCTCGTGGGCCACAACCGTCAACGCTGCTACCTATTGTGAAACGTTGACTAAACTGCGGCGTGCAATTCGGGATAAGCGACCAGAAAGAAGAAACCATGATCGACTTCCTTAATGACAACGCACGCCCACATGTTGCCAACGTCGTCCAAATAAAACTGGTCTGTTTCGGTTGGGAGGTTCTGGACCCTTGGACTACCACCTCTCTGATTCAATGAAGAGATTTCTGGGTGGTCAGAGGTTTGACACTGACGAGTAACTCAAATCTGCTGTGCGCCATTGACTGTATTCCCAGCCGACGGAGTTCTATGAGCGGGGTATTCCGAAACTGTTGCAACTTTAGGATAAATTGCTAAATCGTCAAGGTTCCTATGTGAAAAACTAGATAAAGAAGTGTACTTCAGCTTTATGTTTACCTGTATATTTTATAATTTTCTTTGAAAAAATAAATGGCGTTACTTTCTGATATCTCCTCGTAATACTATAATCCATTAAGGAGTTGCGCACGGGAAAGTGCTACGTTATTAACAATTAGTTAACAACTTCTTAATCAAAATAAATTACCCATTTCGTTTACATCAATAAGAAAATCCCTTATCCAGTAAGTAAAATCTGCTCCACAAATAAAATTTATCCGCAGTAACATGCTTTCCTTTTAATAATTTACTTCGGATATAAATTAAAACAGAGTCCCCAGATGATCGATTTTATTTACGTTTCGTATTGGCAAGAAATAAAACAGGTTCAATTCTAATGAGCCCATTCCCGTCAGAGAAAAGAAGCCGAAGGTTAAATCAGCTTTTGCGGTTGGTTTGGAATGTTTTTCCAATTGACAATCGCCTTGGTTTCATTGGCAGCAAAGCCTTTCTAAGCTGAGCGACCAGACAACGAAAATCGATAAATATTTTCCCTCCCCCTCCTCCAAAACCCTTGGCGATCATTTAATCACGTCCAGTGATCAGCAATCTCCTTTCACTCAAGCTTGTTCTCGAACCCTCAACACAAAGATCCCAGTTTTGTTTACAAGTAATTCAAGGAAGACAAACCGAATTTAATTAAAAATCCTCCCTCCCTTTCCCTTTTCCATGCTTGTTTTCTAAACATCACGAATGATAGTTCTCAAGAGTAATGGAATATAGCGTATGTAATGGCACTTTACCTTTCCTGCGGGATACTTTCCACCGTTTAATATAATTACAGTAACGCATTAAGATTTCATTAATATTCCAGGGCGCCTTTATTCCGCTATCAACATTGTTTTATGTCTAATTATCGCCTTTATCGCACTCCTTGCTTGTCTCCAAGTAACTTTCTGGAAGCTAATTGCAACTTGCAGTATTTTTAAGGTGTCTAGCTCAATTTTTAAACGTATTGAGTAAAACGCGTCTGTTCTTTTTTTGTTAGTATGCGTGAACAACTGAAACTTTGTACTTAAGCTTTTACAAAAAAATTTAAGACAATCTCTAGTTGGTTCTCTTGCCCCTATATAAGCTGCGCTCAATGGTACTCATAGAGAAAAAAAATATATAAAAGGACAAACGCCTGTGTGCGTACGTGTGTTTATGTGTGCAGGTATTTATCCGAAAAGGCAGGTACGTGGGTTCTGTTAATTTTATAATTTTACATGGAAAAAATATAACAAAATTTAACCATAAGCTGTTACATCACATTTCTATTTTATCATGTCAATTACGAACATTAAATTATCTTCAACATGTTTAACTTTTACCGGCGTAATTATTAGTTACGGTAAATGAATTTCTAATGTTGCATGAAGTTCACGTAATGTTAAAAAAAATTATTTGCTATAGATAGTGCTTACGTTGGATTAGAGCAGCCCCTCGTAGTAACGGTAGAATAAATATAGCTTAACACTCTTACAAATTTAAGCTTAAAGTTTAATCTAGCTGAACTAGCAAGAATTGATAAATAAGAAAATATGATAAAAAAAATAAAAACCTTTAATGATAAAAAAATTGACATGAAAATATTCACTGGAAGGGAAAATGGAGTGTAGAACATTCAGAGAAAGTTGATGATAACTATTGTTTGCAGGTAAGGCTTCAAAGCAATTCCATCGAACTAAGAATGGTGCATAATATTACGGAGTTTGGTATGCAAAATGTTAAGACTTTTGTGTACCTGATGATGTGTGAATCCCATTTCAAAGCTACTGAGGAAGGTAATCTGATGAGGATGAAATTTAGTTTTTCAAGCTATTAAAAAATCAACTTAAGTAAGAAATGAATGTAACTTAATATTTCCTATAAAAAATGCGTTGAATAGTTTATCTTCTAAAATATATTATAAAAAAAAAGTTCAAAACCGTCCTTCTCTAAAACGCAAATATAAATACACCGTATTGCCATTAATGACCGGACACGTTCGATTTTAGACGTTTCGTCGAATATCTAGAAAAATACTTGACGAATTATCCTGAAATTTTAGGGGTGTAAAAAGGATGTTACACCTCATAAATTTCAGCGAAAGTTTTCTCGCGAAGGCGAAGAGGGGACCAGCAAAAAAGTGAATCAAAAAAATAATGTTTGGAATAACCCTGTAAAAAATAATGCTTGAAATGCATTGTAGCTGTAGCATATGCTTAAGAGGCTTGTTTTACTTTTCTGTGTTCATTTGTATGAGAATAGCACGTATATTCATGGATATATAAAGGTTTCTTTAAAAAGGTCGAAATGTTTTCGTAAGTTTTTTGTTTCTAACACGCAGGATTTTCAACCCAAAGCAATGCCATTTACAGAAAACTTGACAAACTATAGTACAGACAACACCCTGCAATCAGAATAGAAAAATATTAAATATTTGATGAAATATGAGCATTTTTACTAAATAATGTTTAACTGCGCATTTGCATGCGTTACCAAATTGTCTTTTAAATAATTTATTAGCCAAATGTATAGACCTACTCTTATAAAAAGCCCAAGCAAATGCCGTGAAAATTGAGAAAGATATCGTCGACAGAATGAGTTGAATTTCAGTTGCTCTCAAAATAAACAAAACGATAAGGGGCTTTCTCCAAACTTTTATTTTTGG
>JAHWFO010015474.1:3108593-3203062 GCA_023313115.1 Rhysida immarginata
ACGACTGCTGTAAGATGGTCGCAGCAGCCGGGGGGGGGGGGGGGGGTCTCACTGATGGTCGCCCATCTAATGACTAGCCGTGCCTAATGTTGCTTAACTTCCCTGAAGTTGGCAACACGATATCTTTACGGAATAAAATAAACTAATTCAATACATTAGCCAATCAATACTCAGATCCGAAGAAGGTGTTTCTAGATTAAAGAGTCGCTTTTCATTACGAACGTCTTTTTAAATATCCTCTTCTGGTAATTAGGTTTCATAGTAAGATTTTTTTTTGTATTGCTTTGAATAGGAATGCGCCGCTAAGCGTTATTAGGCTAATACATATTCCATAGTCTCTTTAGCATTCTACAGTATGTTTAAATAGAACATAACTCAACTTTCTATTTGTAATTACTGTATTTACAAAAAATATTCTATAAATTTTTGAACAACAATTTATAGGTTGCAATACGTAAATGCTAATTTCACAAAGCATTTAAAATCAGATGTAAAATACGTGAGAAGAAGTTCTAAACCTTTTGAGAATCCAAATATTACCGTAAAAGTATTTTCAAATTATTTAAAGAGATTTAGTTTAACCTTGAACCTTAATATACTTAAAGAAAATTCAAGCCTATTTTGCCTGGTAATTAACAACCAAAAAGTAGATCAATAGATCATGTTTTCCGAAAATAGATTAAAAATAAACCTAAGCGCAATTCAATTCCAAATCCATTTGCACAAAAAAAAAAAATTAGTCAAGTATTTATTTTTACTTAAAATACTATTTGGGCGCATCGCTAATGAATTCGCGTAATGGAATGCACTTGACTAATAGAAAAAAAAATATTATGCCTCTTCAAAATTCGTTCAAGATTTCAAATTCTCAAGTGATTAATACCGAAAGATTCCTGCGATTGGCTCTAATGATTAAGAAGAAATTTTAAAGGGGTTTTTCTATCTTTCTCTTTTTGTGCTTTTTTGTTCGGAAGGAAACGTCGAGAGAGAGAAAGTGAGGCTTCTTCTCTTTCTCTCTCTTTTTTTTTTGCCTATGATTTCTTCCGCCGGTTTCGCCTGATTGAATTTAAGAGAACTCCCTACTTCATCATTTCAACCTCTTCATTCAAAAGACTTATGAATTCAATTCGCTGATCAGTCCTCAAGAAACCAAAAAAAAAAAAATCTTTTGAGAAAGAGAGAGGGAGAGGAATGAGGACTTTTCGACCGTTTTTAAATAATCGAAATCGAAATCGACTCCAAAGCTTTTTTGCTTGGGAAAGAAAATCACTGGTGCAAAATTGAATTTGCGTCGTTAAAACTTCTCCCAACTGTTTCCAATTTTAATATCATTCTTCAACAGATGACCTCCCTTCCTTAATTAATTAGTCTAAGAGGGGACTTATTTTCTTACTTTCCGGAGCGACTAATCTATAAAGCGCATTGCATAATGTAAATTGACGCTCAGTTCGGCAGATACTGAAGTTCCCCTAAACTTATGCAGTTTGCTAATAGTCATGATAAGTTAAGAATTATTAAGTTAGATTTTATAAATAAACCTCCGATAACTCAACATACAGTAGCGCTCAAAAAATAGTACACTTTCATGTTTATTGTTATAATACTTTCAAAAATTAAGAACATATAACTAAACTTTGTATACATATTATCTATATAAATATACAAAAGAAAAACTAGAAATAAGGTCACTTTTATTTGTATTTGCGAGGACACCATTAAACTGCCAAAATACAAAATTCATAAAATAGTACACACGCAAAAGAAAATTCCAAAAATGAAGTAAATACAATGAAAAAAAAGTTAGCAGATCAATATTTTGTTGCAAAACCTTTTGCATCAATAACAGCTTTGTAGCGAGCTGGCATTGAATCAATTAGTTTAGTGATTTTGGCCATTGGAATTTTTTCCCATTCTTTTCGTAAAATTTCAAATTTTTCCAGTGAATTTCGTGCTTTCTGTGACTTGCAGCTGCGGTCTAATTCTTCCCACATATGCTCAATAGGATTTCGTACCTTCTTTGACTTGAACCAGTCTTTGATCACACAAGCGGTATGTTTGGAATCATTGTCTTGCTGATAAATCCATCCAAGAGGCATATTTGCTTTGGAAAAAGGAAGCATATGTTGCTCTAAGATATTCTTATATACTATTTTGTCCATTATTCCATCGATCTTTATCGGCGGGCCTACCCCTTTATGACTGAAATAACCCCATACCATAGTGGATCTTCCACCATGTTTAACGGTTGGTAATTGGCATTTTGGATCAAATCTATGGTTTTCTGGACGGCGTACATACTGGATACCATCAGATCCGAATAGTAAAAACTTCGATTCATCACTAAAAAGCACTTTATTCCATTTTTTGGATGTCCACTTCAAATGATCTTTGGCAAATTTGAGGTGGGCTATCCGGTTCTTCTTGGAGATCAAAGGTTTTTTCATGGGACATCTGCCAAACAAATCTGCATCCCTCAGTCATCTTTTCGTGGTACTCACAGTAACGTTAACATTATGGAAGGTTGCCATTTCGTTATTAAGGTCAACTGCAGTTTTCTTCGGGTCAGCCTTAGACAGCCGTATCAAAACTTTATCTTCTCGTGGAGTTGTTGATTTTGGTCGGCCGACCCTGGCTTACGAGTTACAATCCTTGCGTGCAAAAACGCTGAAAAATTCTTGCCACCGTGGACTTTGGAACTTGAAATTGCTCCGAAACTGAGGTGTACGAGTTGCCATTGTTGATTGCATCTATAATGTGCTTTTTTATTGAAGATGGCAGATGAACTCGAAGCGACATGTTAAATATTGTCAGCAACAGCAAAATGTCAACATCAATATAGAGAATATGAGAAAAATCTACATAAAACTCAGTGTGTACTATTTTATGAACTCACCTCTATCAATAATGGATGAGTCTTCAAATACTAATTAACTCTAAAGAGTTTGAATTTCTTTCAATGTTCAAATATTTATGCAGTCTATATATTATTACAAATTCTTTAATTAAAATTCAATACTTTAGAAGTTATAATGATAAAACATAAAGTGTACTATTTTTTGAGCGCTACTGTAAATAGCTTATCAGATAGATGATGAAGTTCTATCTTTCTTAGAAAAAAAAAGATTAAAAATTAATTAGTATTCAAATTACAATTGATTCATCTCATTACAAAACGTAATAAAACTGCCGGAGTAACATATAATAAAACTTACATTTTTCAATTTGAATTCTGATGAAATAATCAATTCACGAAAACTTAAATAAGAGTCGATGGTTATAGAGTATTAATAAGACATCTCTAAAAACCGACCCACATTTCAGCTTACTTTCTGTATTTTCCTTCACAAATTTAGTGCAATCCAAACCAATACGGAAATGTTACATTAGATCGTCAGTATAATACGTTTCGATTTACTAATCTATCTTCTTCATATCTTTCTGAGAGAAGACTTTAGACTTACGAGCAATAATAATTAATGTTGAAAGCAAACCAAAGTTAATGAGCGAATTCAATGTAAACAGCGCACTCGCAATTGAAAGCAAGTGCCTCTTTCGAGTTGTTCAAGGATAAATTTTAGGCAATAATGATGTAAATGATGGTACTAAAGCCACCCTTAAACGTCTAATTCCAGTATATGGGTTTGTATATCAATCCAAAGTCCAATTACTTTGTCAAGTTGTGCTATTTTCTTAATAGAAATGGCAAGTCGGTGAACACGCAGCTCTTTTATCATTTGTAAAAAATTTGCAGGTATTCTTTATAATTTTTAAATCAATTTAAGAACTATTGACGATAGAAAGTTTTAATACCGCAGAATGCATTATTACCAAAAGCTGATGAAAAGCTTTATAACGTATACGATAGCATAATCGCACTCGCTAAATCGCCATTAAAAAATTTAGCAGTTAAATAACCATAATAAATTTCCTTCAAGAAATAAAACATGTTAAAATATACCAACATTATAAGAATGGCATAATGAAAGTGATTAACACAAGACATAAAGTAAAGTTAATCAAATTTGAGCGTTAATTAATTTCATATTAGCCCTCCAATGTAATGGACTTACAACATTTCGGTTTACCAATAAAAATCACTTCATCCAATCTTTACCCGGTTTTATGCAAATAACTTTAATATCTAATTAAAAATACCTTTTTAGAAACTCTTCTCTTTAAAAATTGATACAAAAATTTTATGATTCCAAAGAGGGACAAAGAAAAAAAAAAGAAAGAGTTAAGAATAAGTTACGATAGAGATTAAAATGTGGCTCTTCTTTCTTCTCTCCTAACAAAAAGCCATAAAGAAAAAAAATATCGAGCAATAAAAAAGAGAAGAGGGTGGGTGGGAAGGGCGTATGAGGGTGAATGGAGAAATCGGGGATTCATCGGGGGTCCTGGAGCTCTCTTTCTCATTCAACACGGTTCTCCTCATCGGCCGCTCCAAATTATTGGCCCCTGTGTCAGCGGCAGCGAATTAACGACACACTTCCAATGGAGGCCGCGGTCAATTTTGACGCTTCACAAGAATTTGTCAAAAGTAATGGCTACTTCCCCCTCCTCTCATCCTTCTTTTAAAGCAGTCCTCTTGCTTTATTTCTGGCATTTACTCAACTGTTATCATCCACTATTTTATCCGCTTAGCATAGTGACTGCATTTTCCTTGATTAATGCCCATTTGCTTTAATATAATGGGTGGCTAGAGGGCTGGACTCGAAAGAAATATAGAGAGTTCGCATACAAGTGAAACATATTCACTGTCTGAATTAAATTACATAAACAGCATAACATATATTTTAATTTCTGCTTAAATAAAAGGGATCAATAAATACGATGGATCTGTAAATTGTTTAAATTTTTAAAAAATAAATTAATTACCTCCTAATCATCTAATAGGCCCTATTTCATTTTTATGATTTTCAGAGACATTGTTTATCGCAAAAAATTAAATTGTTTCAGAAGATTGAAACAGAAACTATTAGAAAAGTAATAAATATTACCGAACTGCTGCTGCTAATAATATTTAATTTTGTTTAGGATGTGAAAATACAATACGCGATTATAAAAAAAGAACCATTTGACATCTGCTGATAGGTCTTGCAATAAGGATGTCAGCATAATTTCAATTACATAAATATATTTGACATAAGCCTACTGTGTTGTTACAGTAAGTAGATTTATGAATTACCTATACGTTTTTGTGATACAATAACGAAATACATTTTCTTTACAATAAAATGAAAGAATACTAAGATTACAAGAACGACGAAGAGTCGTTGCGTGTGTACGTCTGCACGGACTGACTTGTAAACAGGTGCGGATATTCCGGAAACTAAGCATGACCAAGATAGCCGTCAAGAACCTGGTAAACATATTCAAGCGAACTGGCAGTGTTGCAGACGAGCAATGTCGGGAGGCCGGCCCTAACGTTAGAAACCGAGCAAGATGCCATCATACTATAAGGAGACTATGTAGGGAACCTGATATTCTTCAAGCCATTACTTGGAAAATAACCAAATGCTCCAAATGCACAGAAGGAGTGACATGGGTACACACTTAATACCAGTGTATGATTGAGGATAACCAGGACAAAGTTTCACGGGCCCTTCATGTTCTTATCAAAGTTTACAGATGAATGAATCTTTTTAGTTCAGGTTTATATAGTTTATATACAGAGGGGATCGAAAATGCCGGTCGTTGGTCGCATTAGACAGGTGGTCGTTACGGTAACAGATTTTCCATGCGGGATCAAGCAATTGTTATATTACAGATGGTCGGTATTTTTCATAAAATTTTGCACGAATGCTTAAATTTGAACAGCCTTATAAGATATATTTTGGCTAATTATAGTTAGATAAATAAATTTTTATAAATGGAGAATGTGTTTTGATTTAATTTTCAGCAGATTCAAAAGGCTTTAGAGGCAACCGGAGTAACATGCAATAAAATTTTTATTTCTAAAAATAATTTTCTAATTTATTTTTCCAATTTCAACTTGAATTTCAATTTCAATTTGTTATCAAATGCCTAATTTGGATTTTGAATGTAATTTTTTAACAAGCCCATTTTACTATGGATATTAGAAAGGTTATAAAAACTTTTTCCCAGCATTATTTCCCTTCTCTCTCGTATCTTTCCCGTTTTCTAGACCTAACTTTATGTCTCTTCCTCTTCCATTTTGACTCTTTATAGCATTAAGGTTCAGTCTCGCTTAAAATATACCCCAAAAAATTATTAAGTTATTCATGTTTACATTTCCTTTCCCCCTCAAGACTGGTGATTTATTAAAAGCACCCCCTCCTTTAGGAAAATTGCATTGTTTCCTTTCATTGGGGTGCTGGATGTCTACTTTCGTTTCTTTTTTTTTTTCTTTCCTTTCTTCTTCTTCTTCCTCCTCGCTTTCATTTTTATTTCCTTTCTTGCCATTTTCTCGCCTTTCGTTTTTATTTCACTCCTCCGTCTTCTTTTCTTCTCTCTCTCTTTCCCTCCCATCCCCCTTCTAGTACTTCACTTTCTTCTGATGCGTGTCTTTGTTTTACTCTTCTCCTCCGTCACACTCCCTCCACCCCTTTCCCCTCATTTCCTTCCAACCAATAGCTGATGGCCGGATTGCTTCTACTCACGAACCGAAGTGCATCAAATCAGGACCGAGATTGGGAGGCCATCAACTGGTCAACCAGATGCGTCCCCATAATCCTTCAGAACCCTTCATTGCCGGAACGAAATGGATCGGGAATCCTAAGGCCTTTCATTCCCACCTTCAAAAAACTTCATTCCTCCTCACCACCACCTTTCCCTTTGCTCGGAAAAATGTACATAGAAGAAAAAGGACGAAAATACGACGTTTCGGTTTATCTGAAGAAAAGAAGGAGTGAAATAAAAAAAAAATATATACAGCTGGTGGTGGGTAATCGTGAAAGTAGTTATTTTTTTCGATGCAAAAACAAGTGCTTCAGAAAGAAAATATTGTATAAACTGAAGGAAAAAAAAATCGATAAATTTCCTTCAAAATTTTTTTTCTTCTAAACGAACAAAAAAACCCGAACAAATTACGAAAGAGCAGAGGACAGGGAGTTTAACCCTAAAAACAGATTTTTTTTTTTAAAGTTTTTTTTTTCTAATCCAGGGAACTGCTTTTAATTCAATGGAGTATTTCAGGGCAAGCATCATAATTAAATTTTTCTACCTCTCAGATTCCAATAAGACAATGGAGTTTCGCGACGCTCGATCTTTTACGAAGGAAAATTCTTAATTTATAGATCATTTCTTATAATTCAATGACAATACTGAAATAAATGCAAGATGATTGTACCAGGAACATATAATTTATTGCCTTATGCGGTTTGATACTTAGATCATCATTAGAGATTTATATATAAAGAAATTGGAGATAATTTTTAATTAAAAGCTTTTTATAACTTTGCTGTGTTAGTTTGTTTAGGTCAAATCTTGTAATCAATATTAAACCAACTTTCAAATCGGTTCATTGGTTCGTGTTCTAATGGTACTAACTCATTACTACGAATTGATTGTTGTAACAATTGGACATTTCGTTATGGCGAGAGGTAAATGTATCTATTGTTTATTGTTGCAAAATTAAGCTTTATTGTTGCCACTAAATAAAGCATTATAAAAGCTTGGTTTGATAAAACCCTTTTTACATAACTTGTTAAAGTATGAAGGGAGAAATTTTTTTATTGTTGGAAATTTTGTTTGTTGTAGATTGTTGCTTATGGAGAATTTTTATTATATGCTTATATTTCGTTCAGTAAGGTGTGTATTTCATGTTTAATTTGGGAGTTTATTGTTTTATTTTTATTTACTTTACGTTTTTAATATATCTCTATTGCTTCATGAGAAGAAATCTCTATTGATTGTGTTTTGTGGAGCATATAATTTCCATGGTCTTTTCTATGGGGCAGTAATCGTGTCATTGATTTAGAATATGTTGTGCATAGGTTAGTGTTATGTTTTATTGCCCTTATGTGTTCTTTATAAATAGTTTTGAAGTTTCGTGTGGTGCAGCTTATGTGAAAATTTTTCCCAAGAATTGCACTTTAGGAGCATATATACTCCTTTGTTCTCATATGAATCGATTTTATTATTAGTGATGAGATTGAGACATGACTTAATAGAATTATTTGTGTTTTAAGGCCTTGTTTTACTTGTGTATTTGTAATTTTGTAAATGTTTTCGTTAATTTTATCCATTTAATTTCTTGTTGGTTGATATTTATTGTGTTTTGTGCAGTTGTTAGTTTGTGGTAAATTTTCTTTATTCGCTTTTCTATTAATTTTGGTGAGTATCCATTTCGTGTAGCTATGTATTTTATTGAATTAAATTCTTTTAGCTTGTCAGTAGCTATCATTGAATGAAATACAAATATATAATCAAAAAATTTTTTTGTGGAAATGTGTATTCGCTTTATTATTTTAGAGTGTGTTACATCCACAGTGTTATATGCTACATGTACCCTGCATTTATTTCAACTAACTTACAGCAGAAGAAAATATATGGAAACCTAAGCATAAATATCATTTTTCATTGTGCTTATTTTATATACTGTATGAAAGATTATAGTTAACAGGACGATGACTGCTAAAAAATGAATCTCTTTAACATTCTTTTTAATTCAAGTTTTTTAAAGGAATTTTAAACATACGCAGAAATTTAAGAAATATACCTTCGAATTTTCCAAGAAATCAATTTCGATGAGAGTATCCAGCAGTTCGCCATAGATAAGGTTAGCAACTCTATAATGAATAAAAAACATTCAGACACCACTTAAAAATTGAATCAGAACCGTGCAGATAACTAAAATTCATCGGTAGAAGACCTCCCCAATTGTTGCTGTGTTTTCATTTAGATTTCAGATACAAGTTAGAAAACTCCTTTTAAATCCTGTTCCCATGTTACTGAATAGGATGACGCGCTTTTCTGCCGCCAGGGCTCATTTCCTAAATTTTTGAACATGCAAATGTTGTAAATAACTTTCGCTTTTTTATATTTAAGCCATAAAAATGAAATAAAAAAGTTTATTTTTGCTAATCTCATTGCATGCGTAAACAGGGCGACTCAAAAAAAAATACATACACTGAAAATTTATTAACATAATATCAATTAAGATACAATAAAACAAAGAGAACATAAATATGTATAATTATTTGGAACTATCGCAGACACCACAGATTAGGTATAGACAGATGCGACAGTCAATGTTAACGTAGCGGAAATTGGATGGTTCATCGAATGTAGCAATTTGGAAACATTGGCTATTAATAAAGCATTATGCAGGTAAATTTCCATAAAGGATATGTTATACTTTTTGATGTTAAACATTCATGGTTTTTATTAAATACGACAATTTCGTTAGTCATCGATTGTAACCCATCTGGTGGCAGCCTAGGGCACAATCACGTGACCACTTTCCATTTTTCTCCATAGAACGTCATCATTTGTCGTTTCTGTGTGATAAGTAATCTGTGGCAGACACCATGATCTTTAATCTTCTGGTCTCTGTACTCAAAGGCCAAAAATCGACTCTTCAGTAAATATATCAGTCTAACAATGGAGTGCACAGACGAAAAGATTAAAAGACCATGCAAACACTAATGTCAACGTAGAGCAATAGAGTTGCAAACATCATAAATCCTTGCATTTGTAATTTGGACTTTTCTCTTTCAATGGATACGTTTAACTAACTATATTTTTGTGCGATACACATTATCCGGCAGGCGTCTTTTTAAGAAAAAGTTTATTAATGTGAAGACTAGTGAACGAGGAAGAACATTTAAGGCTGCCTCATCTGTTCGACAATTTTCGTGACAAAGCTAGTGGATGTTGGCTTTATCAAAGGTTGTTTGATTACTTTTTAAAGGTATGGACCGTTTAACCTTTAAGGGAAATACGATGATTGTGAGAAAGTGCTCCATCTTTCGGAAACAAAAGTCCGCTTCATCCTCAAACATCTCACGAATGCATGGCATTGACAGATAACTGAAGTAAGTTAAAGGGTGTATACATATTTTCTAGCCACTTCGTATACAAATTAAACAATACCACATGACATTAAGAGACGTTTCGTCGAAACCTAATTCCTTTTTGACGCAAATGTCGCATTATCATTTTAAATGCAAAGGGAATGAAATTGTTTAACTATTTACGGAGAAATAAATTATTAGCATCTATAATTTAATTTTCATTTTCATTTCTGTAGATTTTTCACCTTTAGCTTCCTCGGCGGAGTCATGCTAGCAGCGACGAATCGTTGACAAATTTTCCTTTGAGCGGAATTCACACACGCGCAGAATGCGAATATATCTTTATTTATAAAATATTCATAAAATAACAATTTTGCAAAGAGAATAATTCAATGTAGGATTTGTTGTTGCATAAATTCTTTAATATCTTCGAGCGAAATGAATGGCCGATTGAACAACAGCATTTTGACAGGACGATAATTAATTTTTCAGGGAGCGTTACTCATTAAAAAAAAAAAAAAAAAAAAAAATTGAAAATGGGAAAAATGAATGAATGAGGAATCAAGAAAGCACTGCTTAATTCTTAAATGAAGTGACTCTTAAAGCTGATAACATTTTAAATAATAATGGAAAATTTGCAGAAAAGAGAATCGCTAAATTGAAGAATCAAAGAATATCGCTTCAAAAGCCAGAACCCGCCAGGGATGAAAATTAATTTAAAAATATTTAAAATGCTTTTATTAAAGAAAAAAAATATTAATCGATTGAAGAGTTATAACGGCAATATTTTTCGAAAGAAGACCAAAAAAATTAGAAAATTCATCCGCTGTTGTCTTTGACATCATAAGTTATAACCAGGGGGCGGAGTTTTATGCACTAAACAACAACAAAATATGCATTAAAAATAATTTGAAATATGCATTTAAATATGCATTAAAAACTTATGGTTCTTTAGAATAATGGAAGTGGTTTTTTATAATAATTTAGAACAAGAAAGTGACTATTCAAAAAATCATTTATTAAGGGTTTTTGCTGCACAATTTGCTATTAAATACATTTCTACGTTTTCTGGAGTAAAATTTTGTCTATTTGTTGAAAATACTTTCTTGAATACCAAGAAAGTTCGTTCATCATCACACGAGGTACATGGTGCATACTTAAAGGACGCAATAATTTCAGCAGAAGGCAGTTCAGTATCTTCGGGAAATGTTTCCCCACATAAAATGCGGGAAAAAAAATCTTCATTCTCTGAAATCCTGTTTTTTTATTAAATATTCTTTCTATTTACATTTTTCGAAAAGAATTTGAATATTTATTCTAGGAACACTGCTGCATCATTCAAATGTTTTATCATCAGGAGGTTTTTTTTATCTACATTCCTTGTAAGTTACGCATTGGTAGCAAACAACTGGGTCGATTAAAAAAAAAACAAAAAAAAACAAAACCTGTTGATATGAAATGGACAAAATATGCATTTATATGCTCTTATTCAGAAAATATGCACTAAAGGCCAAAATATGCAATTATATGCATTATAAAACCAATGTTTTTAAACACGTTATATACCCAAAATCATTGTCCATAAATTTCATGAAGTTGCATACTTGCAAAAAAAATATGCATTTGCATAGAAATCCGCCCCCTGGTTATAACCTAATTTTTAACATTCTCGGAAATTTAAAAAAGCACTCTAGCGACGCACAAATCTCCACAAATCAAGATATAAATGCTACAACACTTCCACGTGCACAAATCCTGCTTCATATATAAGAATTAAGCAAATGATTAGCGCTGCCATTAGATTTCGAGAAGCACAGGAACTAGAATTTAGAAAAATCAACTAAAATTGTTGCATTTTGTCTCTCATCGCTGAAGATGGCTACATGGTAACCGAAATACATATCCGGTATTTCAATTCTCCTTGAGGATAAGAGGTTCCCTCCGATTTTGATTAACTAAAATTATACTAATTTTTGAACATCAGTGGGACGCTTGCGTATTGAGTAAGAATTCTTGAAGTGGGCCCCACAAAAACAAACATGTCGTGAAATTTAAAACTTTTATTATAATTTGGTAGCACCTAATGGAGTATTAAAATTCCCAAAATATTTTTGAAAAATTTCCATTTGTTAAAAAGTTATAAACAAATACATTTTTTGGTACTTTTTGTTTAAAAAGTCATGTCTCAAGCTAATTTCTTCAAATCTCTCTGAAATTTTAAAAATAACAAGTAAAACGTATATATTTCATTAAAAAATACAAGAATGAGAAAATTTGATAAAGCACATTTAATCTGTATTTATTTGTTAACACATTTTAGAATTTGAAAAAAAAAATTGGTGATCTGCTTTTACGTGAATGCCATCAATTTTTGCCAAGCTATTTAATGATACCATTGGGCTGCTAAGCAAGTAAAACTGGTTTCACATAGAAACCCCCTAGCGGAGCGAATGAAGATCCGCATGGGTTGCGTATAGTGGCGCCTCTGCGCGCATTCCGCTATGCATTTCACAATTAAAACTTTCCCGCAACATTTCCGCTTAAGCTGTCTCCTGATTGGTCCCTCTAAAATAGTATCTTCTTTCGTAAAATGGAGTCTAAACAAGAAATGCTAACGCTGCTAAACTTTCGAAGAAAAAAAAGTCTATCAAATGAATTTTTTAAATAGAGTTGTTATACTGTATATTGTAAGCAATAGGTAGCTTAACTTTTCATCAATCAATATTGACAGCAATAGGGAGCTTCCCTGTTAAGCAACTGTTACTTTACAGGAAAGCTCCCTATTGCTGTCAATAATGATTGATGAAGAGACACTTGCTTAGCAGCCCAGTGATATATTGGTTGGTTTGGTTTATTTGGTATTAACGTCCTTTTCAACTGGCATGGTCATTTCAGAACGGCGTTATAGGGGCCGCAAATTTTGCCGGCAAACGACTACACGGGACCAACGAACGGCTTTACTTCCCTTCCGAAGGAAGTGCGTGATCTCAGGATTTTCCCCCGGAAAAAATCCTCGTCGTCCTCGGCCGGAGTCGAACCCGCGTCCTCGGGCATCAGAGGCGTTCACGCAACCACTGAGCCACCGAGGCCGATCAATGATAGATTGAATAGCTTGACAAAAATTTTTATCATTCAAGTAAAAACAGAGATCAGCAAAATTTTTTCAAATTCTAAATCGTTAATAAATACAGATTCAATGTGTTTTTTTCAAAATTGCTGAAATCGATTAAGAACATTAAAAAATATTCATTTTTTTTAAACAAAAACTTATTTTCTCATTCTTTTACATTTTGTTATGAAATATTTATATGTTTTACTTCTTATCTTTAAAATCTCAAAGAGATTTGAAAAAATTAGCTTGAGATATGACTTTTTAAACAAAAAGTAGACAAAAAATGTATTTATAACTTTTTAACAAATGGAAATTTTTCAAAAATATTTTGGGAATTTTAATACTCCATTAGGTACTATCAAATTATAATAAAAGCTTTAAATTTCACGACATGTTTGTTTTTGAGGGGACGGCTTCTTACCCTATTACAAATAGAAATTGCTAAATAGTTAAAGCAAAAACAGCGACAGAGGGCTCTGGCAAATCAAAAATCTTATTAGGTTATATTTTGAGTGTCAAAAATTTATCACATAGACCTACTTCTTCAAAAAAAATTTTCGTTGTGAAGTATATTTTCATTGTTAAATAAAAATGAATACCGAAGCATCTAGCAAAAGATAAAAAAAAAAGAGGAAATTAAAACTTTCTTTCGAATTTCAATAATTACAGTATCAATTATACTGGGAGATTGTAGAATAAATTTCAAGCCCATTAATGAGAAAAACTCGAATTTAATTTTTCTCAGAAGATAATGTAGGCTATTGAATTCTGAAATTTTCTTTAGTTATAAACACATATGCAGAAATTTGGAAATCAGCCTTCGCGATGGCCGAGCCCGACTCTCCTATTATTTAATGTGGGGAGACGCGTTTAAAAGTTATCGCAGGCATATGTTGAGAGATATCAGATAATTAATAAAAACGTGGGGCTTTTCTTTTTTCTAGCGGTTATCTCATATATCCAATTAAAATTCAAATTTATAAGTGGTGTCTGAATATTTTCATGCATAGTTTATATCTTGAAGACAATCGGCCAAACTGTGAAAAAATTTATTCAAGCGATGACAGAACTTCTTATCCACTATGGTAAAATAGTCTATTTTAAGGTACATTTCAATCGCTAAGCAACCATTATCAGTGAAACAAGACACGAAATCAAACAATCACGGTACGTGAATAAGGAGCGCTAATCATGTGCAAAATCAGTTCACTATGCGCAGTCGCAATAGCAACAATTCAAATGAAAATTCAGATATAAACCAATTTTGAAACTGTCAAATGATACATATTTCTCAATAAACAATAACGAATTTCATCCTTAAAATGCCTAAAATTTCTGCCTGCTTTCGTTTTTGGCGCTGATTTTCGTTGAAAAAAATAAAGTCCTTTCGATTATACGTATTGTTGAGCAGTTTCTGCTACTAAGCTATAGTTCCCCGTTTCCTATTGATTCTGTATTTTTGGATTTTATTATACTTTGAAAAGTAGAGGCAGATTGATAATTTAGAATATTAAAACACTTTAAATTACAATTAATTTGTACTCATTCTTGAAGGACACTTAAGCAATTTGTCATTTACAAATAAGAGTCGCATGGTAGTCATTTACATGAACTACCGTTTTTCTGGACATGGTTTGCAGAAAATTTGTTTCACCTATATATACTATATATAATTATTTGTTCATCTATTTAAAACTGCATTATGGCTTATCAATCTTGTCAAAAAACTGAATATATAGGTGCAAGATAAATGTGTGAAAAACGAACATCCCGAACGCAATTTTCAACAGCGGATTATCCATCTTGGTGATGTCAACGGAGGCATAGTCTTTGTTTCACATTGTAAATAATTAAGTCTCACGCGAGATTAATCTTCATCAATACGTAAATAAATGAAATGAAATTAATTAATTTATGTATATATTAATGATGACTAATCCTGCACTTATTAATTTGCAGTGTGAATCAAGTAAGACCATTGACGTCACCAAGATGGATGCTCGCTATTGGAAATTGCATTCGGAATTTTCGCTTTTTTTCACATATTTAGGGTTCGAATTATAAAACTTTAAATATGTCACAAAGTTATTGACGCGCTAATCTTTCGATCTAAATACAGTTGTATGTGACTGCAGGGTTGTCCTTTAAGCCCAAAAAAGCGTCGAATGAACGGCTCTCAAGAGATATTGTAAATGTTCTTCGAGTTTAATTTTATTAATTTTTGGAATTAAAAATTTTTTTAAAACGTAAACTACATAAAACCTAAAAGTTAATTGTACTAAAGCGCACACGTGAACAAAAATTAATTTTTTAATTAAAAAAAAATAAAGCGCAATTCCATAATAAAACCTGCTGCCGTTTGAAAAATGTCTAAATACTTAAAAGAATAAAAAAATGAATCCTAATAAAATAAACGTCCTAGTCATCTTGCTTTCATTATAAAGTTGGAAGAGGAAAATAATAGCATGATATCATGATGTCGTTTTGGAGTGCATCGCCGAGTCAGCTGCAGCCAATTATCATGCTTCTCCAGAGAATGACACGAGGCTATTACGGACACCGCGTGCGGGCAATAGTCGTCATTGTTGCTGGAGGAAGGCGAAGGACCGTCCGACTCGAAGGACTGTCAACTGCTTCCGTAAATGACCAACTGACGGTATGGCAAAAGTTTTACGAGGAGAAAGACGGAAAGAAAAAGAAAAAAACAACAACAACGAGATCTCCTCCTTTTAAAGATTCTACGCGTTGGGGAAAGGAGCGCGCGGTACGAGCGTAAAGTTTCAAGAAGGAATTAAAAGCGAGTTCTCTCGTTTTCTCTCTTTTCCTTTGGATCGTGAAAACTTTAAACGACCAAAATACATAGGGCAATGTAATCTGGCAAATAAAACGTTTAAAACATAGCGAACCTCTCTGCTGATGTTTTAATGAAATTGCTAACAACAACAACAATAATAACTCTTCTTTAGGCGCTAGAGTTAAAAGAATAAATCAGTTAATTTATTTCAAAAATTCAAAATAATTAAAACCACATGATATTAACGTTAAACACACGTGACAAATGCCAAATTTTACATGAAAATAACTTATTTACTATGAATCGATCGATTCCTGGTAAAGCCTCTTTAATATAGTAGCAGTTACAAGTCGTTGATAATTAAAATGTAAATACTGTAGAAATTAGTATTTAAAAAAAGAGACTTTTAAACAACTAATGAACTAATTATCACTATCAAATTCTACGAAATGGCACAACTTTTCATTTTAAAGTTGTTGACAAGCCAAATTGGCCATGTCGGTCAATCTCAATGAATGGGGATAATTTTGCGAAATGTAGAGGTCATGTATAAAATAAATTAACCTAAATAAATTATAATAAAAGATAATCGTATGTTGACAGAAACTTAAATAGAATTTATATGATTTTTAAACTTCAACTTAAAACAACTAAAAATTAAAATAAATTATAATAAAACAAGAAATTATTCCTCCCGAAGAAGGTATAGAAAGTAGCGGAAGCCCTGAGGTCATCTATTTTTATCCTTTTATCTCACTTTTTAACCCCCTCCCCGTTTTTTTAAGTCGAAAAATTGATTTTCTCGAACGTAATAGTTAGAAAGTATAAAAGAGCTTTACCTTCTTTAGTTTCTCATCATTTCCAACGGAATGATATATCACATGCCATATGTTGCCATAGTTCTAAAGGCTAAATAAATTCTTTAGCGCCAAATAAGTTCTTTAGCGCCATTCTTCCTCTACGGAATAAATAAAATAATACTACATTTTCATGTCTGCTGGTAGTTACATTACGATATAAATTTATCAAAAATAACCAATAACGAGCGAAAGTGAAGTTAAAGTTGGAAAATCCGTAAAAAATGAGACCAGTGATGAGTAGATATTCCGCCATTACTGTTTACCACGCTCTCTGGTGTGTGTTTTTGACCCTGACCTACTCTTTGGCTGACGTAATAATGAGAATCTGGTACCTTCGAAAATGGCGGATTGGCTAGAAACTTACATCAAGAAAGAAGTGCGGCCGGTCATCCGTTTCTTACATAACAAAGGTGAGAACCCAACAGAAATCCGAGATGTACAGTAAAGGATGTACATGTAAGACTTAGGCTCTCAACTAGAAAAGCATCACTTTTGTTCACGATGTAAACCGGCCTGAAAGAGAAAAGACGCGTGTGACGCTGAAAGCATTGAAGCCGTGGGCAATCTGATTCCGCAAAATGGCCGTATCACAATTGGCAAAATAGCGGCATTGAGATGTAGGCGGGGGGGGGGGGATATGCGAAATGACACTATCAGTTTTGCTAAGGTTAGTTCTATTTTCTATTAAATTCTATTTTCTAACTTTAATTCAATTTCCTCTCCTCGATCCAATATTTTTGAAAATTATAATTTCTTTTTGAAATTATTGAAAACCTTATAGGAAAAAAAAGCAACGCAATAAAAGTTTTGAAAACAAATATCTATAATACAGATATAGCGTGCACACTGTGGATGTATGAGATCTTCTTTGTATGACTAAATACTTAAAACAATATCTGTTAAGCAGGAAATGGAAATTAATGTTTTACGTGGAATGTAACTTAGCCTACTAAACAAATTTGAAACATTTGGAGAAAAGACAACTTTCCATTAAAAATCCCTTCAGGCGAGAATGAAGTCAATGTTGAAGTCAATCAACAAACAAAATTTCGCCAATTAATTACCATAAAGGGACCGACCAGCAGTAGGAATCGCCTCGAAGCATGTCTAGAAACAAACTAAGGAAAAGGAAAGTTATTCAGTGAAATATTTGGGTCTCTAAATGGTTTAGTAAGGAAAACTTTGCGGAAGACAAAGACAAACTTGCTGGTAATACTTGCGGGAGGAAGAAATTACAAGAGCATACACTAGGTGAAAACTGGGCCATTAAAGGTGATTTGTCTAAAAGAAGGTGAAACTGACAGGGTATTAAAATAATTTTTTTCCCTTCTTTGAAAGCAACAAACAACCTTGGTAATAAAAGTCCCGCCCAACAGTCCTATCAACAGTCGCTCGTAAATTCACGTCCAAAAACATTCAAACGGATGGATTCCATATTTATCACCTTCCTGCTTTTTCGCGTCGTTTAACTTTTTAAGAATTGAGCCAAATGGCCAACTTGAGACGAAAGGAAAAATCGTTCATCGCAGACACGGTTTCCTCGGAGGATGACATTTTGAAAGAGTAGCAGCCCCTTCCGTCTCCCATTTAATTGCCCGGGAATTCTCCCAAGACCTTTCCCAGGGACGGGAGCAGGCTCACAGGAGACGAGAAAGACGAGGTGACTTTTCATGGACGGGGGTTTGTTGCCCCGGAACTTGTGCTCAAGAAACAAAAGGGGCACCGGGAGAGAGCTGCAAAAGGCGTCCTAGGCTCACGTGGAAACCACCACGATAACAATATGCATCCCTGGGGAAGTGAAAGAAGGGAAGACTGCGGCAGTTGGTGGCCATTGTCTTTCTTTCTCTCTCATTCCCCTGATCTTTAAATAAGTACAGAAAAAAGAAACAAACATCAGACTCTAAAAAAGTTTCCTTAACTTTTCACTGCCGCTCGCTGAGCGACTAAGCTAAACAGTCGTAAATTTTTTTTTGATTAGTTTAAATAAAGTGCGTATAATTTTATTGTATACATAAATTTCATATGCTTTATGAAACGATCGACTTCTTCTAGAATTTTATCTAAGCTTTTGATATCATCGAATGCAATAGTTTCACGCTGATAACTATCTAATTGAGAGACTAAACGAGAACATATATCTCCTGTTATTATTCGCTCTATTATTAAAAAAAAACTGTAAACACACGACTTTACATTTACATAGACAAGAAAACTTATAAGTGGCATAATTAATCATTTTAAAAATGACTCGTTCTATCTAAAGAAAAGCCATTCAAAACTTAACTGCTACAAATTTTCGAAACGGTCACTGCTATTAAACTGCTGCATTTTAACATTAAAATAAATATTACCGAAAGGTTACAGGTGAACACGAAAAACGAAAGGAAATTTCAGCAACCTGGATTCAAACTAGGGACCACGAGTATCTAGCTGTGCATGAATGGCGTCTACCAACTGGGCCATTGCAGACTTGTTACAACAAATTCCCAAATACAAGGGGCGTACTATATTGATCTACACTTTATTATTTTTCTTCCACTGATGGTTAACAATTTCACTTATGACGACATTTATGCATAGCTAGTACATCTTTCCGCCACCAGGTAGTAGCAAAAGCCAAGAAGATGTCAGCTGTCCGCACCACCGCCATCTTCTCTCACCGCTGTCGGTGTATGAGCGGAAAGCATGGATAGTGACCATAAAAGGCAGCGCTAGACAAGTTAGTTTCTATGAAAAGAGAGTGTGACCACAACAGAAATTCATAGGCGATTGTGATAGTGTGTGTGGCGAAACTTGCATCTTCACGGAAAACAGTTTAGAACTGGGTGGAAGGCTGGACAAGTGGTGTATATCAACGGAAAAGGGGACTATTTCTGTATGGAAAATGACAGTTAAGACGCGGAAGGTGTTTTCCAGATGGGTTCCGAAACTTTTGACAGCAAACCAAATGCAAATGCGTGAGGACGTGGGCAAAGACCTCCTGAAACGCCACGACCGAGATCGAGCAGATTTCATGTCCTAGCTAATGACATGGCTTCATTACCATAATTAGAGACCAAACAGCAGTCAATACAATGGAAGCACAAGGGCAGTCCTCTACCGAAACCCCTGCGCTGTTGCCATTTTGCAAACGTTGATGATCTGAACACAGCTGTTCAGACCTAGGTAAGAGGTATTTCAAAAGAATGGTTCCATAGGGCTTAGAGAAGTTATCACATTGTTAGGAAAAAAAGTGTTCATTTAAAGGGAGGTCCTTTTAGCTAATGTGTTATCTGTCTGCAAATGTCAGAAAAAAAAAATTGTAAATCAATATGTATAATATCTCAACAAAAAGGACTAGAATTAAAAATGTATCATCTATATTCATGCGAATAAGATAATACATAAACTTTAGAACCGAGTAAATGGCCTCGAAAAAAATAAAAAATTAAAATTGATACATAAACACAAAAGTGTCTCCTCGATTAATGTCAAAAGGTAAAGTAAACAGTACTAGTCAATAAGTTCCCTGCGAAACTAGCTGATGACACTTGCTGAAGTCACATCTTCCTTATGGAAAACTAAACCGTCGAACGGGAAGTCAAAAGAAAATTGGTACAATGCTCAGGATATGATACTTGGTAAGTTCCAACGATGACACATGGATGACAGTCCAACTCAGCATAGGAACATAAATTAACAAAAGCATAGAATATTTTGTTACCAGTGTCTCCTAAAGCTTTACTGCGTACTTAAAGTGGAACCTCTCTGGTCGGGAATTCTTCCTTTCTAAACCATCAAAAAGCTGATGAAAACTCATAACAAAGATAATGGTTCAACATAATGTTTACGTCTTTTTGAAGCAATATCTCTAGTTTTCGCTTATTACTTTTGTGTTGAAAGATTATAGATTTGAGAACTTATTGTTATATTCCTTGCAATCAAATTAAGATCTTGCAATCAAAAGTTGTGGGACGTTGTGCCGACGGGTGATACACCGATGGACACTTACCCAAATGAATGTTTCAACGAATGGCATTTTGTAGTGATTTTTTGAGTGGGTTGCGCCCATAGTCATAACTATGCTACTATATTAAGTCACATTCTGTATGGGATCTATAGCAAGATCAATAGGACGATTGTAAGGATGATTTCAATAGACGTAATCAAATTGGTAACAAACATTATGAACGTATGCAATACATTAGAAAAAGTAATTTGAGTTTGAGGGACTTGATGACAACGCTTCTGAATGCTTGGTATTGTCTAGACGTAGATCCATTTAAACATTAGGATCGCATACTTGGCTAACTCGGATTAAAGGATACCCAATACGATATTAATAAAATTTAGTGAGCGGTGTCTGGGCATTTAGGTCTATATGAGAACAAAATTAGATTTATGCTTATTAATATTAAATAGACATCATGTACGTATTTTAAAGAGACATAGACCGAAAATGTGGAACCTGGATAAAATTATTCATTAATGAATTTAAAAATGTAAAGTCAATAAAACATTAAAATTCAAAGCAATATACTCTACTTTCTAGAATTTTTAAAAATATTTAGTATAGATGCGCATTCTTCTTATTTCTAGTCATATGAAGTGAACGTAAACAAGACAGTAAACCAATAACACAACAAAGGAATGCAAGAAGAGATCAAAATGGCAAAGGCGGCAAGCAACGGTTGTTCTCAATTATATGAATGGACGGGAGCGAAATTTCGAGAAGGGCCGTCCTTCTTCACAATTGAGTTACGCTGGAACGGATGCATTATGGTAGCGCCACGCATACATAACGCCTTCCCCTTTTTCTTCTTCTTCTCCCTTCACTTTTGCTGCTACTCGATTCTTTTTAAACTTTTAAATCAAATTACCGACAATTTCCCAACTGGTCGTAACGGAAGCCAATCTGCGTTTCGTGCATGTGACGTCGGCGAGGTGAGCGACCTCATTTTCCCAACGCCACATCGAGGACCAGGCAGCAACAAAAAGAAACAGCAACCGAAATTGTCACTTGGCGTTGGTGTTGTTCTCGAAACAGTCGCGTGTCTCGCGAGACCGAGTGCCCGCACCAATTCCCACACAAGTGTTCCCTCCGGGTGAAGGGAGGTGGATGGGAAAGGGTAGTTGACGTCGACAGAAATAATGCCCCACGTTCCGATATCGCACGAACAATCTCACCCACCTAGTAATTACACAGCTCTTTCTTCATCATCGTCACCGGGTTCCTTTGCTGCTTGCATTCGGCCATGTTTTGTTCTCGGTATCTTTAGGAATAGAACTTCCTTTCCTCGTTTCCTATCAAAACATATTTTGCTCTGTATCTTATATCACTTTCTCCTATGAGAGATATGACTTTAACTTCCGAAAACTTTAATTTCCCAATAAATAACAACACAAATTAGATTTCAAATTTTCTCTTTTATCCTAAACTGGCTTAGAAAAAATGATTTTACAACAATTAAGAAGGACGATTTTGTCTCTGTCATTTTACTTATTTATTTTACAGTATAACTATTCAGTGCTGATTGTTCTTATATTACATATATACTATCATCAGATAAAAATTCCACGATTAAAGCAGCAAAAATACTGTATTATTGCATCAAAGCACGCCACGGACCTGCTTTCCAAATCATTTTAGGCTATGAACCGACTGAAACTATTAAATTTTGTCGAAAGGCGGTGCTAAATCTTGCCATTTGCCCCTACATTTTTGAGATACCGTTTGAGCAATGGAAGAAGGCCGATTGGGCAGGCTATTCTCTTATCATTGTAGGCTATGGTTATATCAGCCGTGATTCTTGATATAATGAATATCAATGATTTTTGACTCTATTGATGGAACAAATAAAAGAAAGTACCGTATACCACTCTAACAATAGAAAAAAAAAAGCAATATGTGCCGAAAAATTGTTTCAGTGGAATGAAAATACGAAGGACCGTTGAATGATCTGATGCTTTTAAGATAAAAGCTTTACGGTTACACTGAATAAAACCAAAGAAAATTACAGATTACTATTCAATATTGTTTAGTTGCGATAGTATTTTACTGATGACACCGTTTATCAAGTTTTCTTTCATGTAGCTACTGTATTTCTCATTTGCAAAATTAAACACATTTTTTTATACTCAACTTTTGTTTTACCGTTCGTACAGTACATTATGTAGACCCGCTAATCCGAACACTCTCTTGCCTCAATTAGTTCGGACTACCGCGACCGTACTGTAATGTTATCACGGCAAGTCTAACGAACAAGTATATTTCAAAACTTTTCAAAAATAAAGGGTAATTCTTATAAAACTCTGATTATACAGTAATCTATCCAACGAAAGTTGGACAGGGCGTGCCCAGTTAGGCTTCCAATTTCAAAATAAATTAACTTGATTTACCGGGGGGGATGCCTACGCCCATGGAAAGATGTAGAGCAGACAACATCGCAGCAGAATATCCTCCTAAGTGGCAGTAAAAACGGCTCTATAGCAACATTCCGGCCAAAAAATCAGCTTGATGATGTGGAGACGACATAGGGATAATGCGGCAATCGAAAGTTTCTTTCCAGGATCGTGTCATCTCCAAACATTTATGGCCACCAAGATCGCGTCCCCACATTTCTTTTTGTAGATATATCAAAAATAAATTGTGTACGGTAGCAAACTCCGTAGTACTGAAGTCTTACAGGAAAACATAACCATAGTCAAAAAGTTTTTATGGTTAGGGAAAACCTGTAATGCCGCATGGACATGTGCTACGCTACAAAAGAGCAAGGAGATGAGGCAGAAAAATATTTATCACCCAAGGCGCTGCGAAATTGTATGGTCATGTTTAGCAAATGATACATGTTAAGAAGGTGGCCACTTGCAAAGCTAATTTTAATTTTCATCTAATCCCTTATCCGAAATTAACAAAGCTCAAGGTTAGAGTTCATAAGGATCACCCTGTATATAAAAACTCTCGGTTTAAATTTTTTGGTATCAACGGACTGATTTTTACACATTATGATTGTTAAACTGAATTATTAAAGGACTGGTGATAAGTATAGAAAAAATGGTAAACATCAATCTTCAATTCTTTTAGCATGGCTTATATTGCCAAAATACTATAAAAAAAAAGAGAAATGGGTGTAGTAAAGGAAAAACGATAATTTATTGAGAGCCGATGCGTTTAGGGGAATCACCATCATCACGGGCTATAATCTTTGAGTTTTTTAAGTTGATGATATTTACCACTGCTATCACGCTATCAACAATCCATAAATTCATTTTAAATCATATTACATTAACAATCAGGCATTTGATACCAAGTATATTATCAACTTCGTATAGATAAACCCCAGCTAGACCCACGCTGCAATTGCATAGTGCATTTCATCTGATAGGGCATTTACCAAAACCGCCAAAACTACTTACTAATATGTCACAGAGTTTGTGGCAGATCGTAATGAAGCACTATCAAGGGCCATCTTTTAACTTGAGTTGATATTAGTTAGTAAATGCAGAGGTTCCCCAGAGTTGGCAATAATTTAGTTGACGGTTACATTACTCCATTTTAGTCGGCTCCATTACTGATTACTAACTGAAGTTGTGAAAATCTCATCACAGCATGTTCTTAAAAGTTCCATTTCTGGCCTCGAGTTGATCCTGGGGTCGACCCTGATAGTTGGATTAAGAATTTTCACGAATTAAAATGAAGTTGTAAATTGTAAAGCCTTTTCTCTTAATTGATAAATGCCACTTATTCTTTCTATAAAGATAACCCGGAAAAAAAAGAGTTATTTTTAATTAAAACGCCTTCTTCATTGCTCTTAATTAACGGTGTCATTTCTTAAAATTATTAATAATGGCCATTTTTACAGATCGTTCTTGCAATTTAATGACGCACTGAACTTGCGTCGCAAAAATTATTTAACTTCTTCAACCAAGCCACAAACTTTATTACGGCTACTAACTTTCTGAGGCTGTTCCTCCGAGGCAAAAACAGCTTAAAAAGCGTATAACAAGTGAGTGAAAGTTCGCGAACCCTGTCTTCATTTCTCTCATTACTTAAAGGGGGGAAAAAACCGGGGAAGATGAACTGTAAACATTTCTTCATTAAAATTTGGATTTGTTCAATTGGTTTTCTCTCTCCTCTCCTTTCTCCAAAGAAAACATTTTAGGCTCCGACCAACAAGTGGAGTGTAAACACAATTAAAAAACTTAATTATCAGCCAGAAACCCGCTGCGAAAAGAAGAGACGGGAAGGGAAAAACTCAACCATAAACATTTAAGCCGTATTGATTGGAACCGCAAGAGAAAATTTTTATTTCATGTACTAGAAAAATCAACTCACTTTAAAAAAATTGAAATCGTAAAGTGTTTGTTAAAGTTTGATCGAAACGAACTTGAGGAGGAAAAGATTTTTTTTAGGAATGACGGAACTTAAACACTCGCAATAAACATGAGAACTCGATAATTTATGTGGTATTAAAAATGCACATAAAACGTCAAGTAAAAACTCTACCTTAGCAACTACTAACTTACGTGGTGTACATATATTCTATCTTGCTGAATATTAGGACCAAACAACTAAACTTGGAAAACAAGAAGTAGTTCCATTGGAACGTTAGAATTATTGGTATCGCAAAACAGTATCGCAGAATAGGAGAGTAGTTCTTGCTTCTTTTTCGAAAATGAAATGACCGAAGCAAATGAATCCCAGGGATAAAGACATACAAATAGATCCCATAACCTTTTCAAAGCAGACATCTTAACAATATTTTAAGAAAAATTAATGCTGCAAATAAAAAGACAGGTGCAACTGAGTATGTAATGGACAATTCAGTTCTCCACTCTTTTACAGTGCACATGTAAAGAGATATTATTTTCATTATTAAATATATATTAGTGCCAAAAAAAGTTAGTTGAAGGTTCAGAAATGATTATAAAAATTCAAAAAAAACTACTGTCACTCTTTCGAATTTGCGTTTTCTCCAGATTAAGTCAGGTTAGTAAAGATGTTCATTCTTTTACATCTGAAGAAGATAGAATTAAATACAAGATTTTAGGAATTGCTTTTGATTAAAAAATTGACTTTTAATGGACATACTGATAATATTTTTATTAATAATTAAATTATTGTGAAATTGCAATCAACATTATCGAAAGAAGTTAATCATAGTATCAACCGTTCCTATTGCTTACTTCGCTACTCCTATATGGTCTTCAACATCAAAACGCCACTTACATTTGGTGAAAATACCTTATGACCAAATAATTCGAAGTAAGTTTGATTTTATAATAGAAATTGACAAAATTAAAGAATTTATGTAAGGCCTTAGCAACTTCCATGCATCTGTCATATTTTTATTAGAGTGATGTGTATTATTCCAGATGCATGGGTGTATGTCGGAAGAGCTGGAATTTCCGTATTGAGATGCCGAATACCATCTCTACTTAAAAAACCAAATACGTTCCCTTAAAATTTTTTCCGATTTAGAGTCTTATTCCTAGTGAAAACATGTCAAAGACAATGAAATGTTACCTACCAGTGTATGGTAACTACAGTCAGTGACAAAAGTATAGGAACTCTATTGTTTTGTTTTAAAAAACATCTTATGGAACAATATTTTTTCCAGATTTTGTAAAACTTAATTTAATATAAAATGTATAGCTAAAAAAAGAAATAATCTCATTATTGCGTTGAAAACTGGAATATTAAAAAGAAAAAAACACCGCGACAAAACTATAGGTCCTTTCAAATAAACATTTTATTTTAAGGTATCTGTATGTTTTAATAAAGTCGAATGCATTTAATGTTATGTATAGGATTCGGTTAGGCATGCCATTTTTAATATCATTTTGAGGCAAATTCTGTCACGATAGAATAATGGCTTCTTTGAGTTCTTCATTAAATGAAAATTGTCTGTCATTCTTGTACACATCCCTTGCTAACATGCCCAGACATTTTCGATCGGTTCATGTCGGGTGATAAGGCTGGAGTCTTGAAAAGCTTGATTTTCTTAAGGGCAAACTATACGTGTAACTCACTTTGCAGTATGAATGGCAGCATTGTCGTGTTGGAACTGCCATTTTGGTCCCGCCATCGATCTTTTTTTGACGAGGGAGAATTCGTGACAGTAGTTCTATGCAATCCCTTGATGTTATGCGACCGTCCATAAACTGCAGCTCACAATTTTTACGATAACCATTAGCCCCCCAAATCATTAGGGAACCAGATCATCGTGATCGGAGTATCTCTTCCTTCCTTAAATCTATCAGGACCATCTAAATTGAATTTATTCTCGTCTGAGAAGATAATCGTTTTCCATTCAGTGGTCCAACTCATTTGTGATTGTCCGAACTCTCGACGGGCATCCTTATGTTGTGGTTTCAAGACTGGCTTTTGGCACAGTTTTTTTGCGAACAATTTGGGGGGGGGGGTTCTGTAGAAGACGTTGAACAATTCGTACACTACAACTCAGTCCAATTTGAAGTTTCAAATCTTTGGCTGTGCTTTCACAATTTAATGCAGCTCTGGCATCTCTCTTGCTTTTTGCAGGCGGTCTTCCAGTTCTCTTATTCACTCCATATGTTCCGGGATCTTTTAAATACGACGTAACGACATGCTTACTTCGATGTATAAGTGAGGCAATTTCTGACATTCGTTTCCCATCTTTGTGAAAAGCAGAAATCTTCCCCTTTTCAAATGCAGACAGAGCTGAGACTCTTGGGATATTGTTTCTTTGAGCACTAATTATCGAAGCTTATCTGCGGCTAATATTTTCGCTATTACTGTAAAATATAAAATGAGGAAAATTTGCTGTGGAGGTTAACTACCGCTTAACTGCTTTCATTACTTTGAAATTCTTTTTAACGTTTAAAAAACAATAAATACTACAAAATGTTTTTTGACTCTTTAAATTTCCGTCTCTCTAAAATATCGTGTATTATAACGAAAATTATATTCGTATTTAGATTTAACAGAGCTGAATGACCCAAAACAATCTCAGAGGAAAAAAAGTTCTAAAATACCAAACAGCATTATTACAGGAAACTTCCCTAATAGTGCTCTATGAAAAAAAAATCAATTAATCTTTATTTCATTTGCTGGCCACATTATAGCTTTTGGCATGTGCTTTTATTTATCAAATAAAAAGATATTAACAGTGTTAATAAAATTAAAGAAGCTGATTATTTATAAGCACAGCCATATAACAAATGCACTAACCACTAAAAATATCTTTCAGATCCAATTTTCTAAAGTCTACAAAAGCTACAAAAGCTTAAATCTTTTCACTTCATCGATCGAACTGGCCAAACCTTTATTGAAGAGAAAAGAGAAAGAAGGCAGTGGAGGGTGGATATTTCGATCGGTAGTTAGGAGTAGTAATAGCAAAGAAGGAAGAGGGTGGAGATAGTGGGATAGGGGTTATTGGAAAGTGCTAGTTCGTTTTCTAGCGGTTGTGACAGCGATGACTGAAGCTTCCTGTACAGAGCCGAGCGATCTTTGTCCTTGAGATGTCATTAGGAAGAAAATAACCTCGAAGGGCTCCTCTTCTCGAGAGTTGTCGCTCGGGGGGCCAAAGGTGGAATGGCGAGGCTAGCCTTGTCGGAAATCCGTTCTCTTCCAGTTGGAGTCCTGACTGACTGCTCTCAGCCAATGGGATTGATCAGCCCTCGACACTCCGGAATAGAAGGTAGTTCTTTTCAGCGGCGCTTCACGAAAGCGGGTGAGCTACCAGCATTGTTATCTCGTCATGCACAGGCGGCACGTGCCAATCGGATATCAACAATGATCTCGAGGATATAGAGAGCGAAGAAAAAACCCCGGTTCAAAGTGTGTTAAAGTTGAGAGCGTGCTGTAGAGAACGTTCACCTTCTGCTAAAGTTAGAGAAAAACGCGGATGGCAGATAAATTCAGCGTTAAAAGAACTACTTTAAGTTCTGTTTCATTTTCTAATCAAAAACGTTGATTTATATTTCTTTACAATTTAGAAATTACATATTTTTACATTTATTCTAGAGTACATCTGTTTGTGTTTTATAAATGGGTTATGGGATTCAGTTTTAGAGCTTTATATCTATTATCAGTTTAGCATAACCGACTCACAGCTCTTTTACGTTAAATTTTATACATTTTCATTCTTATTTGCACTATTTACGCTATTGAGGGCTAAATCCTGGCTGACATTAATTGCACTCCGAGGCGTCGTTCTAAAGACAAGATGACAATACAATGCAAATACTTCATATGCACGCATTGTAAATGCACGACGAGTTATTTAGAAATAATAATTAGAAACAGAAGTACTGTACAGTCAACCTTCTTATAATGTGGTACATCATAAATGGTTTCCATATAAGGCGGAGCAAAAATTACGACAGTCCTTCTATAACGCGATACTCTTATAACATGGTTTCTATATTACTGTATACGGCTTAAATAGATTAATTGTAAGCAGTCTCTAATAGCATGGGGTCGAAATAACTGTGAATTCCTATGGTTTTCTTCATGTATAGGTATATACATCGCAATTTTTTAATATCCCTACTTATTAAGGAATTCCACTGTAAAGAAGAAACGAACCAGCATTACTGCTTTATCAATTCTAATGCTTACATCAGATGGCACAAGTAGTTCGACAATATTATGGGCGCTAGCATGCTCACATGACTTTATTTATCATCTACTTCGCTTTTAACACGGTTTCCATATAACGCTTACGAATTAATTTGATACACGGCATGAATTACCCTAACTTGTATTTACTGATGTTTGTTTACTAATTTCGAGTTTCTTATGACGCGGTACGAATGACTGTAAAACAAAATGATACGGTAGTCTCCCTTCAAAAAAATTAAGATAGTTTGAAGAATTTTATGTATTCAGTGGCTGCATTATTTCTCGACAGTAAAGTATATGCATATCGAATGCATCACAAACAACGGAAAGAAAGAATTGCCGTTAACCTCTTATAACCCGGTATTCTCACAACGCAGCTTCCATGTAATGTGAAACAAAAATTGCGACAGTATTCCTATAACGATACTCTTATAACATGGTTTCTACGAGAATTGGTCAATAGAAATACGTTTAGAGGCTGGGCAACAATTTTTATTCAGAGAATTTAAAAGAAATCTCCATGAACATTAAGGCATTAGTCCCATTGGTGGACTAATCTATATATTCCCTTCTGGTAAAATTCCTGCGGTTGTTGGCGGTACCATTGCGTAACATCGAACTTTACGTCAACGTCCTAATTGATACTCAACATTTCAGGAAGCTCCCTAACGTTAATGCGCCTATTGGCGCGTAAAGCAATTTCCAAGTGTCTCACATTTAAAACTGATAACTGCAACAAGATGCATGTTCTGGACGGGCCAAATCTTTCGTGGATTCTCTTCCTTGTCGAAATTTCTTGCACCATTCAACTCTAGTCGCCTTATATAGCTTTTATTCTCTAATAATTTCCTTTGGGTAACGCCCTTCAGCGGCCGAAATTTGAATAACAGCAAGGAAATTATCCTTGGACGGATTGTCTACCATGAACGCCATCTTCTAACTTAATCACAATTCTTAGAAAGAAGCAAATAGCTTATATATGTGTGAAAGACGCCTCATTAATACTTAACAATGCATATAAACAACTGCTTTCCGTTGTCTAGGGACACCTTCGTGGCTGCATAATCCAAGTATTTCTATTGAACAAAAAGACTAATTACACTTTTATGATCAAAATAATAGAGAATTTCTTCTGTTTTTTTTTTCATGCACGTACATCGCATTTTTTCAGTTTCAGCTACCAGTATTCTCTTGTAGATTCGGAAACCATGCAACAGTATAACAGATGGCACAAGCAGCTCGACGATACTCGCATGACTTTGTTTATCCAATTGCGACGCATCCCTATATAAGACGGTTTCCATATAATGCGGCACGAATGAGTCACGTTATAGGAGGGTTGACTGTATAACAATTCTTAAATTATTCATTTGTGAACTGGTTTTCAAAATTATAAATATTTCTCCCCCTCTATTCAAACGATTATCAAATGACCGAGCCAAGCAAAGAGGGACAAAGGATTTCTTCTCCTTAATGCTCAAATCGCAGCCAAGTCTGATGGCTACGTCAGTTGTTGTCTCGAACGTTATTTCGCAGTGGAGCCCCGATGGTTTTCGCTTCAGTGAATGTCAGAAATTCTATTAGGAAAGTTGCCGAAGGGAGAGTGGAGGGTTTTCGAGGGGAAGGAGAAGAAGCTTTACTTAGAAAACGGAGGGAGCTCCAAAGCCACTTCCTTTCTCCTACGCACACTTCTAACCCACCCTCACGTTCATATTAGGAGTGTGCCTTCGGATCACAAGAAAGTAAATTCTCCAAACAGCGTTAACCGTTTCTTTACTTATTTACAAGAAAAGGAGAAGATTTTTGCCCCACAAACAAAACAAGGTATTCAATAAGTTTGATATAATGATGCTCTTGTCATCGTAAACTGCAACGCAACGAGCTTTTCATTTTCCTCGGCTTCAAAGAGGCTTCTTTGCTGCCATCGCCGTCTCTTGTATCATTTTTATTGACTATTCAGGCTAACCTTTTGTTGCCCTTTAAAGGCGACATCCTAAAAGACATCTTCGTTACTACGTTTCTCTTCTGGTGCTAATGAGATAAATATGACTTATTCCTAGCACAAATACACAATTAAATGTATCACAACCCTTTGCTTGTTATTTATTGCAAGGAGAGAAATTTATTACTGTTTCAGGTTTTGATTAAAAAGGGGCAAGCATCTTTAAGTAACTCACAATGAAGCTTTCATAAGCTAAATGGAAACTAAGCGAAAAACTTTAAAAAATGGAAATAAATTTTAACATTTATATTAAAAACGGGTACAAAATACTCAATAAAAAGTAAATCATGCAAAAATTGTCCTTGAAGACGAGTTAAAATGCTACAAAAAAGTCAAAACGTACAGGATGTCTGTAATTAAACTGACAGTACTCAGAGCCATCTGTACCTTGATCTCATAACTAAGATATCACCAAAATTGGTTTGGCACGGAAACTAATGACGACATCGGAAAATAGATTCCGCAAAAAATATTTGTAATTCCATACATCGCCGATAAGGGAAAAAGTGGCGCTGTTGTAGTCTACTTAGCCGAGAATTTGCATAAAACGCAGATAAAAAATCCATAGGTGACAACAGCTCCAGTAAATCGGGCTACAAAGATATGGAAAAAGCTTCGAAAAACATTCTGAGAACAGGCTTAACTCAACATGTGTCTTAGGTTAACTGGGCGCGCGTTATTCGGAAATTTGTTTTATCTTCATTAGCCCAGAGCACAGAGGGGACCACAGTGATGAATATTCCTTGTGACGTGTCAAAGTTCGGCTGTAGAGTATGTTGCCCAGAGGATGCAATGTGTGGTCCATGAGAACGGTGACCACGTTAAGGTGGTCGATGTTCTCGCTGGGGAAGGAAAAGTGCTGAAAACGTGATGTTTCACTTCAATTTCGCCTTTGTCTATTCTTAGTAACTGATTTTTACATTGCACGATGACGTTTGGAACTCCTGTTTTATTCATGGAATTCTTTCCCCCCCATATCGTCATTAGTTCCGCTACCAAATTTAGTGAGATCAAGCTACAATTGGCTCTGAGTACTGTATTATCAATTGAAAAACCACTAAAATGACACCATATTATTATTTTTATTTCCTCTGTTGCATCCTCACAGCACAACAGACGTTGGGGACATTCTACGACGTGCTGCCATTCCTTTCCCAGCACCTGAGGTTTACTTTTCAACAAGATAACTCCCGGTCACACACAGCACTTCGTAGATTACCTCACTGTCTTGACCAATAAGATAGCCAAATCTCTCTCCCGATTGGGCATCACCTGCGACCACCTAAAATGTAGACGAACTACCAAGCCAATTGGTGATCACTGGTAAGATATTCCTCGGAATACTATCCAGTAACTTTATGAATTCATGCCATGACGGATAACAGTTTGTATCCAGGCCAGAAATAGAATAATACCTTATTAAGTCGCTCACTGAAATTCTAACCACTTCTTCTAAACGTAACAACTTTCGTGTTATTGGATAGTTACTTCTTGGTGCGTCATTTTTTTTTTTGTTAAAGAGTGTATGAAACAGTCGAAATATTGATGGAACGTGTTTATTTATTTGTAAGAACAGTAAATAATGGTATATTATTACTGCTATTCGCTTCCCTGTTGTCTCTGTCCTACTTTAACAAGCATTTCTAATCCGCTCTTTCATATCTTGTGGGTTGTTGCTAAGTTCTGGTAAAAAACTTTCGCTTTTAGGCATCCTCATAAAAAATTACCAGAATTTAGACTAGGCCTTGTTTAAAGTTACAATAGTTAGAAAATAGAGTTATAAATTTTACTAACATGCATGATTTTTCATCCAGATATACGAAGTTGAACTTTGCAGTTGCCCATGTAAGCCGACTTATATGTACAATTTTGCCTATACTAAGTTTCTAAACACTGTGTGAATCATGTTCGCATGATGTTTATTTCATAAATTTTGAATACTTTAGATAAGTTTTTAAAAATTCAAATGACAGCCACTAAATGCCAACACCATGCCCAGCATTCGCATTGCGAACACCCACAAACCCTGATTTAACTACAAGCAGGGGTCGTGTTTATCTCGTGTTGCATTGTCCATTGATTTCCTTCTCTTCTCCTTCCTCTTCGTCAATCGCCCCCCTTTAATTCCTCTAATTCATTCCGCCTCGCAATGTAGCTGAGCATTTGTTTCCTCTTTGGACGGAGACCAACTGGCTTTTATTATTCTATGATCAAGGGACTCCGAGGCCGAGGTTAATAAAGAAATTATGAGAGGAGATTGAAACGTCAGTTTTAGCCCATGAAAAGGAAGTCTTTCAACTGAAATTTCATTTCAACATATTCCATATCCATACTTTTCCTCTATTTCCTCGAGATCCATACTAACCCTCTGAAAATATTATACAAGAAAGGATATCTAACTAGAAAAAAATTCACAAACTTAACAGTGGAAATTTCCAAAACATTTTAACAATCTTTCCTCCATTTACAAGAACTATTACATTTATAGGAAGACTAGAATCATTTGGATGACAACTACGAAGTCATTGCAGTTAAGTTTCTGGCCTTAATTTTTCTCTTCAAACTTTAAATTAAGTCTAAATGAAGTTTCCATTTTTGTAACTTCTTCATTCCATTGAAAATGATGAGATAATGAAACTGGAGACGTCACATTTTACATTCCCGAGAAAACAGCAAAACGCCCCATGTAATTCAATTGACAAACTGTGTACTATATATACACGAAGAAAAGCTGGCGACTTAATTATGTTGTTTAAATTTTTTTTTTTAAAAATTACAAAAACAACCTCTCATTTAATTTACCATTATTTAATTAAAATTACAATTTAATTTTGTCTAGCGACATCTACTGCAAAGTTTGGAAACTTATACTTTCTCAGCTCTAGCATAATTGATTAAATTATTTTTTTCTCCCAAGGCAATGATTGGAAACAGAAAAGAAAGAAGATAGGAAAAGGAGATCTTCCCATCCACTTCGATAAAGCAAAACCGTCGGTTCGAATTTCACAGGATAGGAAAACAAGAGAACGCAAGACTTCTTTTTTCGGTGGAAACAATTATAATTATTTATTCGAATTCGTTGAAGGAATTCCTTTCTTGAAAGCGCTTTTTCTGTCTGTCGAGAGAATTAATCGAGTTTAGGGAACGATTAGATAGAGGAAATTTAATCTCAACAAAATCTAAATCTATGAAGAACTAAATTAATAATCGAAGAAGTTTCTATTATGTTCTAAAAAGTTTGTTGGAGAATTTTTATTGCAGAGGAAAATAATATGAATTGCCTATTCGTGAAACCAATTTTAAAAAACATAATTATCAAGAAAAGCAGACATTTAAAGTTAAAAATGTTTTGGAACCTAACACAGAATCAAATATTCACAATTAAAATATAGAACACAGCACTGTATTATCCGAATATTATCAAATATGCGCAAAGAATGGATGCATGGGTAGAAAGCCTGCATGATATTTTTTCGGATATGCTGCGTGGTCGTTACCTTACAGAAATTTGAGCCGATCATAGAATGCAATTTGTATAATGTTTTCCATATCGAATAAACTTGACATACATATAAAGTAAACATATTTCCAAACGTTCAGGAAAATCATACAAATTAACGGAATGTGACAGAAAAGTTCTACCTCTGCCGATTACCAAAATAAGAAAGATGCATCTGGTGGCACTATTATCATAACAACAGGCTGGATTGTTATGCAAGAGCAACTGTAAACAAGCCATGTAACATTACTGTGAATGCGAAACCCCGTTTAAACTGTTGTCACTTCGATTTTGTTTTTGATTGTAGACTACTGGATAGCTGATCCCCATCTTTCATTCTTCCAATATGATCCACTACATGTTTGACAACCCGGTTATCGAACTGCATTCTTCCGACTATTAAGTAAGTTCCGTAGAAACTCCAATTGTATGGTACTGTCTTTCGTAAATGGAATTCGGGCATTTAGTTATTTTAGCAAAAACCCCAAAACTCTTACTTCTATCTCGAAGTTCTGGACAATGTAGACTTGCAACATTATGGAAATAACCAATATGATCAAGCTTCCCGCTACCTAGCAAGAAATGGGTAGGACTAGTTTTTTTTTTTTTTTGTTTTTTTTTTTTGAAAATCAGGTGAAAAACCAGTTCGAGTGGTCTGCTCAAACTCCTAATCTTAATCCTTTAGAATTGACTTGAGACAAACTGTAGCGATAGATACGAAATCGAACACAATGGCCGTCTTCGCTATCATCAGCAAAAACATCAGATGGTTTGGAAATGAGATATAACACTATGGGCTATTTCTAATGAGATATATATACCCGTATGTCATGATTATGGGCTATTTCTAATACAATGTTATTGCTCGAACATTCACTCCTTGACGAACACAAAAATTTGCCTATTTAAGCCAGAAACACTGTTAACGATTTCCTTAATAACAAGTATAAGTGTTAAGAACTTCCTTTCTCGCTTTTAAACATTCTTTTCACTTTAAACTTAAAAAGTTTCTCATTGAAATCTCTGAGTCTCTACGTTTGTCTGAAAAAAAAAAAAAAAAAAAAAAAAAAAAAAAGAGCTGAATTTTTGAACTTTATCTTCATCGACATAAAATTGAATTCTAAATCTAAACGACATGAACTTACTTCATGGAAAGAAAATGGGGAACTAAAAGTTTATGATCTTTATATTTTCAACTCAATTTTATCGATGAAGACAAAGAGATGGAGATTCCTATAATATTTTTTTATGATCTTTAAAAATCCGAAGTCAGAATACACTTACAGACGCGCACACAGTTATAGGTTTTAGTAATGAACTTTTTAAGTTCGTTGTTTTGGTAACGCAAGTTCGCGCATTCTTAACTGCTTAACAGTAATAGAATTAATAAATGCAAAATTCAAATTCCCCTCTACCTATTGGCAGAAGCGTCAGAATTCGACTTTACTGCTAACAGAAGTCGATCAGACGCTGAACAAATTAAATGAATTATGCGCCATTCTGTAATCATTAAATTAAATTTTTACTGACCGTAATTGATAGCACTGGTCAATAGCCTAAATACTCACGGAACCAAATTAAGGGTTTCTTGTTGTATTTTAATGTTGATTACAAAAATGAAAACAAAATTTTCTACAACGCACTAATTTTTAGAAATCGCCATATTAAGTATTACCAATATCTACGCCTATTTCGCAAGATGTGCATATGACGTAAAGCACGATCTCCTGTTAAGTAATTAAAATGTTTTGAAATGCGTAAACAGCGAAACTTTCAGCTTTCAGCATATTAGACCCGTTTTGACGAGGATTTTCTTTTGTATGTGGCATCTGGAAGGTCCCGAAGGAGAGTCCAGCAGTTAGGGATCCATTTTCCCTAGTACTGTCTCTCCATGGTAGAAATATCCTGGTGGAACCTTTCCCCATGTTTATCACTAACGTCACCACGGTTGGCAGGGAAAAAGTCCAGGTGGGAATACAGGAAATGAATCTTTAGTGACAGGGGGGGGGGGGGGGGGGCCGGGGGGGGTTAAAAAAAAAAACCACATCTGCGAAGTTAAGCAACATCAGACACGGCTAGTCACTAGTTGGGTGACCATCTGTAATACACAATCCCCCCCCCCCCCCCCCGGCTGCTGCAACCATCATACAGTAGTCATCAATCCAGGGACCCAACTCGTCCGCCTCTGGCCATACAGGCCCTGGTTGGACGTATAGGATCGCATTAAATAAATAAATAAATAAATTTTATAAATAAATAAATCAAGAACCCGTGCGCTACAGTATTCAGAGCTTTCAGGCTGCTAAATCCACTGGGTTCAATGTAATTTCTAACCCGTTATTCGCCTTTAGCTCCCTGACTTGAGGGCCGACAAAAATGCCTTCCTTCATCTTCGCATCGCTGATGCGGGGAAACTTCTGTTTCAGGTGCTGGAATCCCGCGCTCTGCCTGTCCATTTGCCTTTACAAGTTTTTCATTAAACCCAATTTGATATGAAGTGGAGGCAGCAGTATTTTGTCAATTTCGACTAGAAATTTATTTTCGGCATTCATTTGCCCAGGAGTCAAAATTTGGCGATAGATCCAGCTCTTAGTGCTGTAGTGGAAATCTTTTGCCCGGCTATCCCACTCATAAATGAAACAGCAGTTTTTGGTGTATCATGCCTAAAAGTAATCCAATGACCTTCAAAATCTCCTCAAATTTACCATTTGTAATGGCCAATACCAAATTTCATTTCACTGTATGTCAAAAACTGTGCATGCTGGAGGAAATTTCAAAATTTTATGAAAAAGAAAAATCTTATATATTCGATATGATACAATTATTTTATTCATTTCAAAAATGCTTAAGCTCTTCAATTATGACCTCAGCGTATCTCATCCATAAAAATCGCCTAAAATTTACAAATACAGGTCATATATTCAGTATGCTAATGTCATATATCATTGTCCTATTTACATATAAAATTTGAAATTCTACGAACGCAGTATCCTCTCTTTTCATTCTTTATTCCGAAACGATTCTATTCGTTCGCGCTCCTTGAACCGATAGAGAGGAGGAACCGGAAGCGTTCGTTCGTCGAGATCTCAGTTTCCCCTTCCCCATTTCGTTCTCATCCCTTTCACCTTGGTCAATATTGTGAGCGCCCCCCAACGATGGAACGAATGATTCACAGTCGCTAAACAATGCCGTTCGTCAGAAATTTCAGAGCGTTACAAGGGTGATAAAACGGGGGTTGCGATGGACGACCGCCATGAACCCTCCCCGCCCGTTCCATAAAACAAAAGGAGACCGTCCACCTGATAAAAAAGAGAGCCAGTTGGAAGGCCTCACCCCTTCGACTCTTTGAACCCTCGCCCCCCAAAGTGCGACACCATGAATACAATGTTTGCACGGACGTTTAAGGGAAGCCGCCGCCATCGATCGTCAACGTGGCTTCGCACTTCATTAAACAACTACGCGCAGCTCTCTCTCTCTCTCTCTCTTCAACACACACACACCTCTTGTCTTATATCGCCACGTGTAAAAGCCTGATCGTAAATGTTTAACCATCCCCCCTTTCTCTTCTCTTCCTCGTTTTCCACCACTCTAGTTATTTGTGAATAAATTAAGAAAATAAAAAATAACGGGAAGTAGGGTCTATGAAAACATGACTTCAATTACAGGTTTAACATAACAATCAATTTTTTTTAAATAAGTCAACTTGATATCAAAATGCTTTTCAGAATTACCTTAAAATAAATTTAAAAATAAAATACATCCTTAAATCACATGAGGCAGTCGACCTTTGTTAATAATAATAAAAATAATAATAAAAACCTTTTCAGATATTATCTAATTTAAATTTCAAGTTTAACTCATAAAATAAACATTAACGCTGCCTCAAAGACTCATTTGAAATATTTATCATCGTCACTTAAAAATTTATGAAATTCATTTTCCTCATAAAGTTTTAAACCTTTCATTAGCATCGTTCGCACAAAAGTATAACTCATTTTCCAAAAAATAAATAATAAGTCAAAAGCAATCGCGTTCAATGTCTTGTTTTCCTTTTGCAGATGAAACTTAACTTGAACGAAACTTAATATTTGACTTTCGATCGAAATCTTTTCCAGGAAGCTCATTATTATATTATGCCCATTTTCAATTCTGTTTCGGGCATTTTAAAGAATCGTTAAAATATTAACCACCATCAAATGTTTTTTTGTTTTGCAGTACCGATCCTAGTTCTCTAAAACCATTTCGGAGTGAAATAAAAATTTAGAAAACTTATTAAAAACGAGTCTGACAAGTGTCAAAGCATTTTCAGAGATTTTTTTAAATTTTTTATTTTTTATTTTACAAATGCACACGCAAAATAAATTTCTTAGGATGAAACATGCATATTTTTGAGGATTTTTTTGTGTAGACAAATGTAACAATGCCATTTCGAATGAATTTTCATGAAACGATAAATGAGAAATATTTACAGTGTCCTCTGCAGGCGAAAAATTGGAAACGTCAAGATTGTATGCATCTCTCAAATGGAAACAAAATATTTTATTTAACAAATACACTGACTGGCCAGATTATTATGACCGCCACATCAGTACTTTGTTGGGCCACCTTTTGCCTTCAATACTGCGGCGATTATTCTTGGCATTGACTCCACGAGATGTGGAAAGTTGAAGCGAGGAATCAGACACTATGCCATGCCTGAAGAACAGCACTGTCTAGTTGTGTGAAATTTGATAGTTGTGGAACCAGCAACCTGACGGTTCTTTCAACTTCGTCCCACAAATGCTCAATTGGATTGAGATCTGGTGATTGTGAGGGCCACCTAAATAAGGTAAAGTCTCCCTCATGTTCTTGAAACCACTCCTACACAATGCGAGCACCGCGGAAATTTATTGGAAAAAGCAATCTTCATTGGGAAACGCCATGAACATGATAGGATGAACTTCATCAGCAACGATACTTAGGCATGTTGTGCTATTCAGACGTTGTTTCACACGAATTAAAGAGCCCAAATCATGCCAGGAAAGCATGCCCCAAACATAGCCCCATCAAGCAATATATCGAGCATGCCTTATCAAGACAACTCATGGTTCTACAGGTGTGCCCGAAAAGTCTCGCACCATAGGCGAATTCTAATGTTTACAACACCTTGATATAACCTTTCCTAAACACTGCATTGGTCACAAAGGGCCTGTTGAATGGGCTCCACGCTCGCCAAGTTTAAATCCAATGGACTTTTCATTTGGGGAATTTGAAGTCACGACTATATCGTGTGGTGTATTTAAAATTCGCCACTAGTTTAATTCTTGCTTTATTTGGACTACCGATTATAAATTGTAAATTTTATGACGACATGAAAACCGACTGTAAAGAGTTGATTGTTGTACACAAAATTGTGTCATGTCTTCGCCTTGTTGTAGAAGTTTATAGTTTTTTTTGTTATAACTATTTTGGAGAGGCACAAGAGAATTCGAAGTAATAATAGATGGATTTCTCCTCAGGGTATCATATCTACATAAGAGAAATAAGAGAATTGGAACTTAGTAGAAGTTACGAGGCGATATCAGAAAATAACGCCATTTATTTTTTTCAAAGAAAATTACAAAACATACGGGTAAAAACTAAGTACAGCTGAAACTACACCTGTTTATATACTTTTCGACATAGGCACCTTGATGATTTAGGCGTTTATCCCAACCAGAAAACCGCGCTCATACAGCTCTGTTGGCTGTATAGCCAATGGCGCACAGCAGATTTGACTTTCTCGTCAGTATCCTCTGACCACCCAGAATCTCTTCATGGAACCAAAGAGGTGGTAGTCCGAGGGTGCTAAGTCCGGATTGTATGCTGGGTGGCCCAGAACCTCCCAACCGAAATAGACCAGTTTTCCTTTGAGGACGTTGGCCATAAGCGGGCGTGCGTTATCATGAAGAAGTCTAACATCGTTTTCTCTTTCTGGTCGCTTACCTCGAATAGCACGCCGCAGTTTAGTCAACGTTTCGCAATAGGTAGCGGCGTTGACGGTTTGTCACGATGCAGGAACTCTGCGAGTAGGACGCACTGCATATCCCAATAAACTGTAAGCATAATCTTCTACGCTGAAGGAGAATTTTGAATTTTTTGCGAACCGGAGAATTTATAAGTTTCCACGCAAATGACTCATCTCTGGTGACAATGCCATTCACAAACGCATTTTCCTCCTGCTTGTATTGCTGCATATGTTGCAGACTGTATGCCATTCTGTTGCCCGGTCTGTTCTGGTGTCAGACTTTGATATCCAACGTGAACAGATTTTGCGGTATCCAAGCTTCTTATGCACCATATCTTATGCAGATCCATAGGATATGTGAAACGTTTCACTCACATCTTTCAAGAAAAATGCGACGGTTTTCTCTGATTTAGTCGATAATGGCTTGTGTTGCCGCTAACGCAGGCCGCTCAGAACGCTGTTTATCTGCTAAACTAATTCTTACCGTTTGCGAAAAGAAACCGTATAACAGCTCGCTGTTCTTCCACTGTAGATGATGTGATACCGGCGGCCATCTTTTAATCGAATCTTAGCACGTAGTGCGCGAGCGCAGGAACAATTCTTGTTATGCAATATCTGCGCATGTATCCAGTCTTCTTTTTGGCTATGTTAACTTTTACACAGCGACTATATTTCTCCGTTAAAAAATAAATGGCATTACTTTCTGATAGCCCCTCTTAAAAGGGGAAGTTTACCTTATTCTACTTGCTTTCGATTGGTCTTCCAACAGAAGGTAATTATTGATTTATTGCTTATTGGCCTAAGTTTGAGTCTGATTGTATATTGACCATATATTTTCCTTCTACTGGAATTTTTCATTTTCTGCCGAGTGAATGCGCTCTTTCCCATGTATAGATATTGCTTGAGACGAACTGCGACATTGTTACTGAGCCAAAGATGACAGTGATTGATTGCAGGCCTTGACCTCAACGGAAGAAATCTGTAGATACACCGTATTACCTTCAAACGTCTTGTGGCAAAACTCTAAACGGAAGGTAACTGTAGTTATTAAGAACCTCAAATTTTCATGAACTCAGAACTGAGGGATGAAAGTTCTGCATAGTTTAAGTACCGAAATGGTTTCCCATGATTAAGTTTCCTTTTATAGTAGGCTTGTATCTCCTGAGCCCTTAGATGAAATGTTACGGAATATATTCATTTATATCACTTTAACTCTTAGTTGAATGATGAAATTAACCCGAACCTAGGATCTATCCAGTTGCCCCATAGGGGACACAAATCCCCATCCCCTATGAAGATTCGCGTACCTATACATCAGCCAGAGTCCCTTTTAACCACCACGATGTTTTACCCTAGCTATACCAGAGCCCAGATCTCAACCTCATAGAGAATGCTCGAGACATGGAAAGATCCTCTTCCAAAAAATTTGCGAGAACTAAGGGAATATCTGGTGAACGCCTGGTCTTCCATAGACTTACAAGTGCTCCAATACCTTACTGATCCTATACTAAGCCATAATTTCTGTAAATCGGCTCCAATAAAATATTAAAGAGAAGTTTCCAACCCAATGGGCAATGTGCGTAGATCGCGACTCTCTTAGCGTAGATTAGCACAAAGTTCATCAGAGAAACAACGTTCCAATAAGTGAAGCAAGAATTAAAGGTTTGCATTAAAGAAGTTTATTCATTATTATCATATAAACCACGTTCTGCTTTATATGGTATCTATCAACTTCAATTTATCATTAGGCGTACGTCAATTTAAGAGCATGCGTAATAAGTTTAAGCGCATTTAAGTCATACACTCGCGCACTCAAAACTTAATTTAGCAGTTATCATTTTTATTCCCTTTACGAGGCCAAGACAATCCCGTTATGTCCCCTGTAAAGGATGAATGGATAAAATAACAAAGAGAAAGAAAGCAAAAAGCCAAATCCCGTCGGCAATGGGGGGCATTTTTCAAAAATAAAAAAAAGAAAACTCCGTCTTCCCTACTGCCCAAGAAGCTACAGCTGTGACTGCTTGCACAAAAGTTAAAGGCAGCAAACCGAAGGGTTTCGCTAATAATATGTTCCCGGACGGAGGGATAAAAGACGGGGGTAGCGAGGGCAGAAGCGGCAGTTGGGGTCGCGACGAACCGCTGTTTTTCGCTCGCGCTTCCGATATTGCTGATGTCGCGCGAAGGGTTATTTACAGCGAGGCCTTCCATTCATCAAGGGAGCAGCGGCGGTGGGTGGAAGGTGGGGGTGGGTAGAAGGTGGATGGGGGCTGTTGGCAGGGGTGCGAGCGATGGTGAGAAGAGACAGGCTCGTAAACAATAGGGGATAAGCTTTGCACCGCTCTTTGACAAAGATGGATGATGAAGGACTCGGGATTCCCTCATCCCTCCCTTTAGCGATGGATGAACAACAGAAAAGATGATGAAAATAACTGCACGAACAAAAGGAAGCTCACCGGAAGGAAAAGTCGGTTGCTAGGCAACGTCTATCTCGAGCGCAAACTCACCTATCGCCGACGCACTGTCATCTATCTAACTAAAAAGCAAATTAATATGACTCAAGAATGTTTCCTTGGGGATACTTTTGGGTCTGAAATGAACAAGTTTTGCGACTGACCGTTTGTCACTCACTTTACAGCGAAAAGTTGGAAGGGTTTTTCCACCTCCTGTCCTCAAGGACGTTGTCACACATTTTGAATAAGGAAGAACACACAGCTCTGACTTAAAGGAAACTGAAGGCGACCTCACATTTCCCTCGTATGACGGCAACACATCTCAACTTCTAAATTTTTAAAACATCAGACGAACATTATTAATATTGTATTACACGGCTTGCATATACAGTAGGTGACACGCAAATAAATCAACTGGGTCAATATTTACACCATAAAAATAGAAAAAAATATGCCACAGGTACATCATTATCCTATTATCACTCTAACTGCACACAACCTTCCCTGCTGAACCAATTTCCACCAAATACCGATATTTATGGATCTAATTGCTTTATAGCCCTTTTAACATCCAATGAATGATCAATTGCATTATACTTCACTGATTGTGGAGGCCAATTGAACAAGATCATTTATAACGCAATATGTTAGCTTATTGCATGGACCATTGTCCTACTCGACGTATCCATCTTCAGTAGGGTAAATTATCAAGATAACTGATTGAACTTGGTGCGCGACGATATTAAATACCTTTGCCCGGTCAGATGTTGCTCACACGAATCAAAGATGTCGCAAACAATAACGTTTCCTCAACCGGTTTGGATATTTGCAAAAATTCAGGTAGATCTATGGTTTTATACTGATTTGTCCATATCTCGCCGTGTTATCAATACGATGTGGTTAAAAACGAACTGGAGATGTTTCTTCGTGCTCACTTAAGATTAACAAACGCTTCTGTACTCGCGACGAATTGTAAGGCCTTCAGAGGTGGTTGCTGATTCAGATTAGCAATATTATCATGTACAGATCTGGCAATTTTTCTATCAACTCGAGCATCCAGTAGCCGTAACATGCCTTTGTAAACATTAAAGGTAAGTTATATAGTCACTTAAGACTTTATTTAAAATGAACGACGAACGTATTATCAGCAATCACTTACCACGTCAACCACATATCAACATATAAAAATTTTCATTTCGAACTCAAAAGTAAAAAAATATGCGAAAAACATTCACCGTGCGATCGAAAGGACGCAATTTTTTTCCGATCCGTTAGAACATCACAAGGTACGAAAGAGCTTGGGAATCATGATTTGCAGTGCCTAAGTTTCTATTGGTATTTACAAAACAATTTTTGAACGCATCTGCATGAAAAATAGGTTAGTGAAATCTTGCGATATGTACATCCCGCTATCTACAAAATAAAAAGAAACACACATGCTCAAGCTGGTATCAATCTGCGTTGGAAGGGAAACTGAAACTATTCTAAGGTGTCTGCTTGATTGCCTGTATTTGAATCTTCCCCTAATGGAAAAATGTACAATAATTTTTAGTAACGGAAAAAGCCCACATAAACTGATATATAATTATATATCTCGTGATGAGATGGCGCTGCGATGATCGATTTAGTAACCTCTACGATTTAGGATTCAATTTCGAAAAATGATCGAAATAGCAATATCAACGGATTATATTTTCAAAATAAATCAGAACATGTTACAACTAAGTTACTTTTGAGTGCCATTCGTAATAATATTCAAGAAATAATGATTGCATACAAAACAAATATCCGAAAAGAAAGGGTTTACTTTTTATCGTGAATTGGAGCGACACGGTGAAACAGTAAAACTAATGAATGCGCATTTTTTAATTTAATAGATAGCGGGAATCAAAATTACTTCTTTTGGCATACAGATTCCCAAGAAGTTCTCACGACAGGAAACCTGATTTCCTCATGAGCAGGAAGGAGAGGAACAGAGAGCCAATTTTCAATATATCCCCGGGACTTCATTATTTTTTTTTTAAGTAAATGCTAGTTGCTGCTCGCGACTTCATCTGTGTGGATGTTTAAAAATTCTAAACCGGAACATAGTTAAAAAGTTGCTAAGTTGCTAAAGATACTTGAATATAACCTTTGCATAATGGAATACAGCAGTAGTTCTTTAATAAAAGCAGTGGTCATCGAAAGCAATCGCAATCCGTTAAGCAAGTAGATACACTCGGTTCCGTAAGAACATAAGCGCGGGCAACCAACATTTCACTTAAGTACTTTCAGGGGCAACCAAACAATTGCGCGTTTTAATTTGCTTGTAGCGCCATCTGTTGTTTGATTCATGAACTAAAGTATACCTTGCCTTCATGTTAGGGGATATACAACTACCACTTTAAAAGAGTTTAGCCTAGAACTTGGCTTCTAAACGGCGCATCACGGAAAATCGTACACTATTTTTTAAGTTACACATAAAACAATGCAAGTGTAACTTAATTTTCGTGTAGTAGTTTTTGCGTGATGAGGTAACAAACAAACATACAGACAGACAGACAAACAAACAAACAAACAAACAAAAATTCTAAAAATGATTGTTTTAGCTTCTGTTAGTGTTAGTAAGACCTGTCGCATAAAATCATCTTAAATAATTTCTATCTACAGACCCGTGTCGGTTACGATTTTATTATAGGTATAGATTAGTTAAATCGAAAATTTTTATTTATACTTTACTACATTTGATTATTATTATGCAAAAAAATTATAGTCCAATTTTTATTCCTAGAAGTTATCTTTAAAGGACAACTCTACGCAAAAAAATCGATTACAATTTTTTTTACAGAATATCATTCTTTGATATAAATATAATACATTCCCGTTGAAATTTTTAAATTTGGCCCATAATTTCAATATAAGAATCTGCTTTGAAAAGTGAAAAACGGGACTTTGCCCTTCCCCTTCCGCTGGTCATTTTTTCCGGAAGTGACGTATTTGAGTCAAAGGAGGCCAACGAAAAAGACGGCCCAGACACGGAAAAGCTACCTGTCCATAGTAAGAAAGGCCCTGACGCGAAAAAGTCACCTGACCAACAATCCAGCCTTCATTGTTTTCAACAAATGAAAAAATACTGATTGTTAAAATCCAAGATGGAAACAATGAAAATTACATTGGTTTTCGGATTACATTGTTATTCTACGTATGACTCGTAGCCGACGAAAAAAACTCCAACTACGGTCTTTTTAGTTGGCTTTGGTTTGACTCGTTGGCCTCGGTTTGACTCAAAGCCAACTAGAAAGACAGGCCGGGGGCACTTAAAAGTCACATGACTAAAGTAGATCGAACAATCATCCAATCTTCATTGTTTCCAACAAACGAACACTACACTGATTGTTGAAATCCAAGATGGAAACAATGAAGTTGGATTGTTGCTCGATCTACCTTGGTCATATGACTTTTAAGTGCCCCGGCCTGTCTTTTTCGTAGGCTACGGTTTGACTCCAACTACGTCACGGCCTCACCCAAGATGGATGCCTCCCGATTTCAAATCCCGCTCATTATTTTCATTTTTTCACACATTCAGAGTTCGAATTAAATTTTTTTTAAGGAATGCCACGATGTTATTAATAGGTTAAACTTTCGATTTAAATAAAGTTGTATATGACCGTAGAGTTATTCTTTAACAAAAACTATTCTCGGACACCCTAATAACCACAGCTATTTTGCTACAGCTCGCCCTATTATTTCAAGCACCTACGATCCCATTAAAAATTATCGTCATCTACCCGCAATCCTGCAATAACTTCATAGCAGTTTTGTAAAAAAAAAAAAAAATAAAAATAAAAGGGCTTTGATCATGATAAATTTTTGCCATTGAGAGAGGAGATTTAAATTCAAAGATGCTAAAAAAAAAAGATAACGAAATGAACTTAATAGTGAGAGGAGATTTTTATGTACAACAAAATATTTTTTTATAAATCGATTTCTTTTTTCATATAAAGATCTTAGAAATTAATTGATTTTTATACTATCTTAAATTTATAATTCTGATTATGAACTAAAAATTTGTAGCTTCAGTTCTAGAATAAGTGCTCTTAAATACAGTTTGTAATCCAGTGTACAATAGGAAGCAACCCCTTAGAAGAATAGCGGCTTTCCTGCTGTAGAATTAAGTATGATCTGAAGCTTTTAACTCATTCGCTTCATTCTCTGTAATTAATTATTTAATAGGAGGATTATGTACATTGGTTTAACTGACATCCATTAATTAACAAAAAATATTACTTTCATACAATTAACCAAAAAGTTATTAAACAAATTTCGCACATGAAAATTTCAGTTCTATATAATAATAGGCGACCATCTGTTAGTTCATGAAATCGATAATTAAAGCGTGAGATGTCTCGTACTGATTACATAGAGCAAACTGTAAGGACGTTCGTTTTGAACAAATAATAAATTCTGCTAAGCCTTTATATGATTTCACATCCTTATCTGAATTTACATATTTTTATTATTTATATTCCTGATTTTTTTGTATATCCCCATATACGTATACTGTCATTACCATATAGAAAAAGAACGATTCTCACCTAAGCATTTACATTAGAATCGTACGTGACTGAATAAATAAATCATAAAAAATGTACTAGTGTTTTTCTGTAGCTATGTTTTGGCGACCCAAATCTCATTCTCGTGAAGAAGGAAAATAAGTTAGTCAGGCGACCTTTCTTCCTCTCCACACCTCCTGGCGCCCCCGCTGGTTTGCCATCAACAGGATTCAGTAGCACAAAAGAGACAGAGGGACAACTTTAAGGAGGTACCGTCCAAGTTCGATAGTTTCCTCGCTCTTTTTTCATTCTCTCTCTCTTTTTTGCCTTCAACCACAGTGAATCGCCGAGGGGTCACGAACCAATCTCTTCAGAGCAACGGAACCCCTTCGCTCAGAGAAATGGGTTCATCCCGGCAACAATGCAGCCAAATCACCGGTGCTCTCACGACTTGCTTGCTTCTTTTTATTTTTTTACTCCCTTTCCCTTCTTCCTCTCTATTTCTCGAAACGCGACAGCACAAACCCACGACATAATTTCGTTGAGATCTTACGCTGCCACGGGCGGACTACGGGGGCGGTTTGGTATAGGGAAAAGAAGGGGGAGGATTTTATTTGAAAGTCTCGAGGCCAGATTAGGGCTCGTGAACTTCTACCCCCTAAGCAATATTTTGTAGTAAAATTCTTCTTGAGTGAAAACTTTTAATCCTGATTCATTCTTTTGCTCCGACACAATTAGCGAAAATAAACGCGCCGTTAACATTAAACTTCCGCTCTGCGAAATCCCTTTTACGGAGAGGCAGAAAGAGAGGGAGAGAGAAACTTGATTTAGGCGAGCTAGAAGCTGGAGCGTCACTTTAAAGCCCTCAAATAAAAGGAGGGACCTAAAAGAGAGATAAAAAGTTTCATAATTCACTCAGCGTCTTGTAGGAAATAGTTTTCCAGCGGGCGCCATTCCTCCACCTCCTCCTCCTCCTCTTGTGCGAAAAACCCTCGTTACTGTAAAATGAACTTCACCAGCAGCCTTTGAGTGGTCGTGAGCGAGAGACTGAGTGAGAGAAAAGAGAGCGCAGATGAATTAACAAAGGAAAAGCACTATGCAGCCCCCGTAGAACGAGAAACACAATTAACGTTCGTGCACAACAAAGAAACGCACATGCGCACAACCGATTTTACTCGCCGCACAAGCCAGCCATCAACGCCGCTGCCGCACCACGACGAAACGAAACGGGGGAACAAAAGTGGCAGGGGCGCAGAGAAAAAGGGGTTTCCAAGGAGGAGCGTCTCCTCCGCCGGCGACGGGGAAATAAAAGCCCCCACTTTGGGGAAACGTCAACAACTTTTCGTCACCCGAAGGCAATCAGGAAATCGAACAAGAAGCATAAAACCTGTGGGGGAGAAAAACATACAGACGAGCTCAAAGAGTTTCCAAACAGGCATGAGCGCTTCTCCCGCCATTGCCTGATAATGACTTGATAATAATGGATTTCCTAAGCGAACGATACCAACAACATCGCCCCCCTTATTGTTGTCTGAATAGAAGAAAAAATATTTGCGAAATGCGCTTAACGTTTTTTTTTTCTTTTCTATTTTTTTTTTCCTTCAACAGATTATGAGGCAAAAAATCGACATCAAAAAGTAGGAGAATAAAGAAATAAACCAATTGAAAGTGTGGGGGAAAATCAATGTTAAAAAACTCGCGTGCCGAAATATTCTCTTTGTATTCTCAATGAACATACACTTCCTGTGGATAAGAAATTGGGGACTTATTTTTTAATTCTTCAAACTTATCCAAAATTTAATAATTGAAGCTTTCCGAACGAACTTTTTATTCTCTTCAAACAACTTACTTTCTATACTCTAAATGCTTTTTTATAAAGATAACTTTGGCCAATTTGTCATCCATAAAATCTGTAATACTATAATTCGCTCACCAAGTATGAACGACATTCGCACAGATACAACCCCCTCCCCCCAAAAAAAACGAAGTGTTTGATTAATGTTTGTTGGATCTGCTCTATATCATGTATTCATCCGGATGATGGACAAAATTTCGGAAACGATAAAGTGTTTATGTTCCAAAATACAGAATTGGCCAAAACGATACAGTCCTATTGTTCTCTGCTAGAAACGAAAAGTCTCTGAACTCAATTATAAATATAATGTTACCAGACATAACAGCTTGGATTAGAAAGAATGAACTCAGTATTAACTGCTCTAAAAGTGTTTTTATGATATTCAGGCAACGAAATAAAGAATTCAACACGGAGTCTATTAAAATCCTTCTGGATGAGAATCAAATCACTATCGTCACCGAATATCTTTACCTAGGCATTATCATTTCCTATAATCTATCTTGGAACTCACATATTTCTTCCTTAGCTTCTAAATTGAGCAAGAGTTTGGGAACAATTTCACATCTACTTTATCTTCCTCGTTCCACCTTAATCCTTTTATATAATGCATTGATATATTCTAATCTTTGTTTTGGAATTCTTTTTTGGGGCAGTTCCTCCGATCAAAATTTAAGTACAGAAATGGGGCAGTTCTATGATTTTGCATCTACCGCATAAAACACCAATTACACATCTATTTCATCGACACCAATTTTTGAATATTTACGACACCTACTTCCTACAATCGGTTTGTTTTTTACATAAATTAATTCATAATAAAATAAAATTAGCTAGCCCTCTAAAATTAACTTTCAATTTTGATTACCATAATTATCCAACCAGGAAACCAAAAGAGATTCGTCTACCATTTGCGAATAATAACTTTCGCCGCCACACTCCAGTTTTTTCTTGTCAAAAGAAATGGTCCCTTTTACCCTCTTCACTAACAGAAACTACTAGCTATTACATATTTAAAAATTCACTGAAGAAACTGATTCTTAATAATGATCTCTGTTGTAAAAATATTATTTAAATTAATTTAAGAATCTTTATTTTCTATTAAAACTATTCTGTATTAATTAGTTCTTTGTGGGGGACGCGGGGAGCTTTGTTCGGCGGGCTTTTCAGCCTTTCAAATCCCCTTGTACCCCCTGTTTACTGCTTATTTTATTGTACTCACTCTTGTATGAAACTTTGCAATCGAATAATTAAATCAATAAAATAAAAATAAAAAATAAAATATATACACATTTTTAAATGGCCTCTAAACGCGAAAATTCGATCGCAAATTAATAGGAGGAGCAAAGGATGTAATTCCAATGGAATAAACGCCTGAAGTTTATTAAATATTATATAACAGGGTATATAACGGGAGATCTCAGAATTCTATTAGAAAAAAGAGAATAAAAGAGGATTTTTCTTGCATTAAGAATGCAAAATTTGGCATCACCAGCTTCACTGACCATATCCTCAATCATAAGCAAAACTTCCACTACAGTTCGGTTGAAATGCTGCAATGCACTAAGTTATTGAATTTAACCAGACACTCCACATGAATACAGAATTCTGCAAGAGATGCCCAAAATTGTTGCTATTAGCTTCCAGACACTTATTAATACGACTTAGGCAACGTTGGCCAAAGTGACCAGTGGGATTGCCGCACGTACGATTTCAATTCAATTTCTTCCCTAGGAATCGCCTGTGTAGCTAATTTTTTACGATCTAGGATGCCTTTAAGGTAATCAAAAGTCATATATTAAATCAGGAGAACGTACAGGAAACTCGGTTGAATTTCTTCGTCCTGTATCCAGGGTGTATGAAAATTCTCATATCCAGGTAATTTCTCAGGCTCGCAGATCTCAATGATAGTTTGATGTCGCGTTGTTTTGGTGAAAGAAAATATAGCACACAATGTTCCTGTAATTCTATCCAATTTCGAAAAAAATCCATAGATTCCATTCTAATGGAGGAATCTCTGCATTCTCAACTGGCGTGCCGGCCCCTACTTATAGTGTAACTAATAAAAGTTTTACCTTTTATCTTAATTATTAAAGCGTAAAAGTTCCAAATATTTATAATATCCAAGTTTGGACTAATAATGCTTCAAAATTAGGAAGAAAGAATAAGATAGATTGTGGCAATACATTATCATTTCTTCTAAATATTAAACTTGGTATAAAAAAAAAGAGAGAGAGAGAGAGAGAGACGGTTTCATGAATTTTTTTCCTGTTTTCATCCTGTCAACAGTATGAGACTGCTTTTTCCCGCTTATAAAGTACTACTCGATGTTACTTGGCTCATAGAAGGCTCATTTCCCCTTTTTTTTTGCTATAGCAAAGGCAGTGTGGATAATCTCTTGCTTTTATAACTAATCAGGGATAGGATTCGTCGCATTGTTCTCTCGAGTATCATTTTTTATACTCCTATGATGTTTTGAGCACATTTGTCTGTTTTTTCCGTCTGATGCCACAAAAGATACGTGTCAGTTGTCAGTTGGTTGTTCCCTCTTTCATCCGCAAGCAGAACAAAGTTGCGCTTATTGCAGAGCTGACATTTTCTGAACACCCGAAATACTGTTGCATTTGAAAAGCCGTGGATGTTAGCAGTTTTCGAAATCCATGTACTCTAAACGGCTCTTCTTGCACCTACGATCATGCTACATTCGAAATCGTTCAAATCATTTGTCTTATCATATTTAGGCTAACTGTGCTGACAAAAAAGTTGTGCAGAGAACGTACATGCATTTTATGTATTACATGCCACTGTTATATGAATACGGACGCGTTCAAGTTAGAATGGTTGTGTCTCTAATAAAATGATCATTCAAGTTATGATTGAAGTATGTAGTTTACCATTTAAGAATTAGTTAATTGATTTAAAACAGTATTTCCGATTAAATGGTTCAATAATTATTACGCTTTTGAAATTTCCTTCACGTCGACCGCAAAATAAAATTCAACCCAAGCGCAATTGATTTTCAAATGCGTCAAACCTGCCAGGTAAAAGTGCTGTCAAAACTCATAAAATTCTCAAAGGCTTCGATCAAATGTCATTTTTTCCTCCATAAATGTTTGATTAATTAGACACTTTACAGGCAGGTATCATAAAAAAGTCAATCATTTCAAATTCTGATGTTCCAATAGAAATTCGAGCTTGACTTTTACGGTTACGGCACTGTCATGAATATTTTCAAGACTAGAAAATAAGTGGCGTATGTTTATTCCTATCAACAAGACAATTTAAACATTAAACTGACAGATAACATTTCTTCGAAGCTGATCGAATCAATACGATATTTTATGCAGTCATTATTATCAGGAAGGCTCAAGAGTGTCAGAAAAATGTACCCACTTCAATATAATAAATAGCCAATTATTAAATTAACATATTTTATTTCCTTTCATAAAAGAGACAAAAAAGCAAATATTTGAAAGCATCTTAAAATTCGAAAATGTTCACATTGCTCACTCAGAGCGCCCAATCATTAAAGCAATTGACATGTTTAAATAGCTTATGAAGTGCCGTGAAGCATCAATCAAAATTTCATCTGGCACAGCTGGATATGAAACATCTCTTCAATTTCTTCTTTTATTATTACTATTGTTTTGGAAGGACCAAACTCGGAATCCCGGAAGCAAGGGTCTAAAGACAAAAGCCCATAGTTGATAAGCCAGAAGAAGTATAAAGGTCTGGGTATAGTACGTGTTTAAGATTGCGATTTTCTGTACGATTTTATATACAGTAGGCCCCCGTTTGAAGTCCGCCTAGATTTACGTCCGCCGGCGGAGTCTGAAAAACCCCAGTTTTAGTCCGTGGATTCGTTTTACGTCCGCGCCCGCCTTACATTCCCACCCGCGCGCAAAAATATAAGGGCACAGATGCGCAATATGGCATTTTCCTGTAAAATTGTAAAAACAGTAAAAAGGCAGAAAAAGTGTTTGGGGTGTTTTTTGGTTGTTTGCTTTTGTTGTTAAATTAAAATTACTATACACTATGTTTTCAGTGTTTCTGTGTAGTCTCGTTTCATTTTTTCAAGTGTCATAGGCCTAGTTGTTTTCTTTTAATTCAAAATTTTTTTCTTATTTGTTTCAGGCAGTTTAAAAAAAAACCCTTTTTCTCAGTTAACCCCTTTACTCACGAATTTTTTAAAGGCGGCAAAAACTTTTTTTATTTGCATTGGTTATATACGCTATTGGTGGATGCATGTTTTCTGCCTTTGTTTACAGTAAGAATAATTTGGGGGGGGGGGGTCACTTTTTTATGTCCGTAACGGATTAAATTTTTTATAATGGGATGCTATGGGAAATCGGGTTTCGTTTTATGTCCGCCGTTCCGGAACGGATTACGGACGAAAACGGGGCCTACTGCACCTGGGAGCTTGTATTCATTGAATGCAATGACCAAGAATTAACTCAAAAAACAATGAAATTCCTAGATATTCTTCAACAAGCCACACATGAATAAAGTGTGAAGGTAGTTCGCTTATATTACTTCAAGAAGATTGTTGAAGAACAATTTCACACACTGCTGAAACACTTGGCATCAGTTATGGCTAAGTTCAGGCGATTCTAGTTTAGAAACTTTTTGATAGCACCTCATATGTAATCTGCTGGCTGTCCACAGATGTTTAATTTTGTATGCAAGATTTCTGTATTTTGGGAATGGAATTCTCCACAATAAGTCAATTTTTGTTTATACATTTACGAATATTGATGTCTGATCTGTTATGATGAAAAGTCTTTTCAATTATTATTGATCTATCCAAGTAGAATTTGTGTATAACATTCTCTAAATCAGTGTCCGGGATATATTTATATTTATTGTATAATCTGGAGTGCTACGCCCCAGCGCTCTCGGTCATCGGGTCAACTTAAAGATTTCCGAGTTAGAGAGCAGTTGATAGTTACTTAAGTCGCTCAAAAATAATTTGCACTCCATTTTTTTCCTTCACACTAACCATTTATTAAGACGAACTGAGCACATTACATTAGAGGTATTCCCACTAATGGTCTAGGCACTTAGCCATCGTTCGAGAAATTTCGGATTGCCACAGTAGACCATTTTTGGAGGTTCTTCCGGCAGAACTTTAGGATAGCTGCCTTTTTCCTCCAACTCATCATTGGAGAAAAACCTCTAACCGCTCACCGCGCCTTTTTCATTGCGTCGAACAGAGTGTAGTCAAAAACCGACGAACTGTGCAGTATAAGATAACACTGTGTCACCTAAGGTTCCTAGGTGGCAATAATGTGACTGACACCCAGCGAAAACAAGATTCTGCGACTGTGTGCAGGGTTCCGACCTCGCGTGGATGTCCGAAGCAACCACTCCCTACTTTTAAGAAAACATACTAATACTGATCGTCTTTGCCGATGATTATCTGATTTCTTGCTTTGTAGCCTATACAGGGTGTTCTCGAATAACGTGTACAAACTTGCGGGGGGGGGGGGGTTATAGAAGGATCAAATCTAAGCAACATTTCCCTCTTTCATTTTTTTCTCTGGGGCATTGTTTTTGAGATAAAAAATATTGGACGTTGCATAGACGTAATATGCGACTCAACCCGTGTTTCTGGAACACGTCAAACTGATGTTGAGTCTACCAAACGTTGTTTTCATTATTGAAAGAAAAAAGAAAATCACTACTATCACTCAGTTTTATGAATTACATTTAACTTATTGTATAAAACCTTACTGAATATCATTTTCATGTAGTGGTGGAATTGTGCAACTAGGAGGTCTTCTCTTGAGACCCGAATAGTATTTATCCAAACAACTGTTTCCTGCTGGTAGGAGTTCAACATTTTGGAGAATACCCTGTTTATCACCGAGCAACTTCCTCCTGCGTCTTGTGGTAACGTCATCTAGTAGCATTATGTGATACTATAGCTAGCACAGACACATACTGGGCATTCCCTAGCCTCTTTGATAGTAAATTAAATAATAGTAAAAATTATTTATTCCTGTTGATAACCTGAAGTAGTTTACAAAATAACCTAAAGTTAGAAGGCCCCCATATAATATCCAAAAGTGCCATGGGCCCTCACCTAGTTAAATACGGCGCTGGCTACTTTCCAAAAGTTATGGGAGGGGAATGCTAATTCTAGGTATTTCTGAAAGCATTATGTAGTTAAAGTATCAAAGATTGGTAACTATCAAATTATTAGAAGACCGAAATAAACGAGCACTAATATATTTCGAATGCTGCTCGGAAAATGCTTCTATAAGCAAGTTTTAGCTAGCTCGGTTGTTTTTTGAGATATTAATACAAACAGCCACTCCTTATTCCAGGTTGGATATTACTTTTTCCGCTACGTTCTCTAGTCTACTTCTCATTTCGCTCACGAAATCAACAGCATCATTATTAAAGAATTACCGGAGGGCAATCATAATTCTCATGAATCAAAACTCAGTTGCAACACGTTCTTTCTGACAGATGTCCAAAAGAATATTATTTCTCAAAGGTAAGCTATGACAACATAAGTAAATCACCACGACAGACACACGCAAGAATGCATATATAAAAAGGACAGAAAATTTGATAACACCCAATATAATATCAGTAATATTTGGAATATTTTAAAAGAAAACTCAGTGAATGCATTCGCTGACAAATGCAATGCTTTACGGTCTCGCATATGATATGAGACGATAAAAAACCATTTTATTATATTAATTAACTTCCTCTTTTCCTTACAGAGTTACGAATACAATTTTTTTCCGAAAAATGCTCACTCGGCTTGACATATCTATACGGCGCTGAAATAAAACGTGCGCTTCTCCAAAAAGTTACGATTTCAAGAACTTTAATTTCTGTCGCATTTATTTAGAGTGTTAATAAAAGAAAGAGAGAGAAGGGCTTTGACTTTTATGCGACTATAAACTCTCTTTTTATATCTTATCCCCTTCTGAAACGAGTGTCACGAATTCGTATTGTGACATCTTTTCTGATGGGGAGGTCAAAGAATTGTAGCCTTTCTCACTGGTATGCAGACTTTGCAAAAACTTTTTCTGAAAACGAGTGGAATTAGCAAGAAAATTGAGGCACTGATCTGAGCAATTAAATAGTCCCAGATTTCTCACTCCACCCAGAGGAGGAGGAGAATATAATTAAAGACCTCCTCCTACATAAAAAAACTCGTCTAGATCCAAAAAAGAACTTTTCTTTCTGGTTGTGGTTGTTGTTGTTGACGTTGTCGCTTTCGGTAACGTCAACAATTCTATAGACTAGCGGGTAACGGTGAAGAAATTTTTGGCTTGGCGGAAGTAGCCCCGTAATGTATGTGGAAGACATTCCATATCGTGTAAGTGATAAAACATTGAAGAGACCAAAAAGTGAGGGAGTATGATAGGGGGCCCCAGGGCTTGGCTTTGACGGAACGTAAAATTTTAATGGCATGTTTTAGTAGCTGGAAATATCTGTTTTATGATATGTATGAAAGTACAAGACGAACCTAAGAAAGAGGAGAAGGAAGAATAAGAAGAAGAGGGTTAGGAGGAGGAAAAAAGGAGCGTGATAAGCGCCGAAGAAAGAAAGAAACTGGAGAAGAGAGGAAAAGGGAAGAGTAAAAAAAAATAAAAAAATAAAAAAAAAGAAAGAGTGAGAGAGAAGATCGAGCGAGGCACTCTGCTTGACTTAACCAATGGCAGTTTAGTGTCATACATGGGAAAGAACGATATTTTGACACTAAAGAGTTTCCTTGACTCGCAATGGCAGCCGTGATCCCCCAAGAGAAGCTAGATAAGACAATGCAAAGGAAAACGTCGCCACAAGAACCAAGCCATTCATAAGTTTTCCGCTTTATTTTGGCATTTGGGGTTAAAAATGGTAAAAAGAAAGAATAAAATAAGAAAAGCAGCGCCTAGTTTGAGCCTCGCCCTTTCCTCCGTCTTTGCCTTCAGATTCTATTTCGTAGATGTGTTCCACTGAGTGAAGCTCTTCAGCTAAGGCTCACGCACGAATACTAATGTCTTATACAAATTAATTCTTTCTAGGTCTTAATTTAAAAATTCTACTAAAAAGTAATTAAATGTCAAAGGTAATGAATCCACATATTGTATATGCTCTTCCCATTCAAATCGTTTATATTTACTATCTATAGAAACGGTAAAATATTTGCATTAAAATAAATCTTCATGAAGGATAGTAAATATTGACATGACGTTGATGGAATAACATTGGATGCCTGTTTATGACTACATCCCATAATGTTTGATTCTAGTGAACACTCGATGAATAGATGTTGATGATCACTCTCCAATTAAATAACTCATGATTTTCACAGTGACAGATAGTTAAGTCCACTTCTATGGAAGCATATAATAGATAACAGATTCATACAAATAACCAGTGCAAACAAAAGCACAGAATAACATACTGGCACATCTATTATGAAACTTTCGGGTACAATAAAGTGATGGCTTTCTGATGACTTTGATGAAAAGTTAAAGGATTTATTATTTTGGTTTATTTTTATTGCATCATTTACCAGCTAATTTGAGAAGAAATCTTTTAGATTTTATAATAATTGCATTAAAATTTTTCTATCAAAAGCACAAATATACGACACTATATGGAAGAAAGTGGACACGGTGGTTTGGTTTGGTTGGTATTAACGTCCCTTTCAACTACTATGGTCATATCAGAACGGCGTTATAGGAACCGCAAATTTTGCCTCGCAAGGGTTCTTTAACGTGCAGCCGACAAACGACTACACGGGATCAACGGCTTTACTTCCCTTTCGAAGGAAGTACGTGGTATCAGGATTTTTCACCTGAAAAAGTCCTCGTCGTCCTCGGGCGGGATCGAACCCGCGTCCTCGGGCATCAGAGGTTATCACGCTACCACTGAGCCACCGAGGCCGATTGGACACTGTGGGGTGATGGAACAAACTCAATATGTGATAGAGCCACCACGTGCAGAGATTAGAGCAGCAGTCCTTCTGTTGTAAGCGGGATATTTTGCCATTCCACCCGAAGTACATTGAACAACCCGGCAAAGAAGGAGGTCGAGCCGGCCTGGCCCGCAACCGTCGTTCCAATTCGTCCAATTGTGGATTCTCTACGTGATTGATGTCCCAGGCCAGTTCATTCGGGAGACTTGATATTCCGCTTACCATTGAAGAGACATTCATCCTTGAAAATGTTGTCATCCTGGATGAAACGTACATCAATTCCTTAGAACTGAACGTAGGGAGCACAGAGTTATCCAGAATGTCCCCGTATGCCTCGGAATTCATGTTTTCGTGCACTACGATCAACAGCCAACTGAAAAAAAACAACATATTCTCGTAGCAGAATTTACCGTTAAACCCTGATAAATCTATTCTATCTAAAAAGCGTAAATCGTGATTCATCATTCAATGACACTCGTCGCCATTATTCCGGTGCCCAATTCCTAAGCTTCTTACATCAGCGTAGGCTGAGCTGAATTTTCATTGTGACGAGAGTTTAAGGGCGGCTGCTCGGCCATAATATCCAAGTGTATGGCTTTTTTTTTTATTACGAAGAGTCTGCATTTTGGTCACGATCTGGAATTAGTTTGCTACGGCATGCATGGAACTGGTTCTATTTTTTCGCAGCTCCCTCTGCATCATTATCCTAACCCTACTTTGCAGTTTCATTCTGGGAAATTGTACATTCCTGCAATGTCCCTTCTTCCACGTGCTGATAACAAAGGATACAAGAATACAGTTGATTTCGGATCCTGTCGGATGTCAGCAATTCTTCGTATGCGTTATCCTATTAGTATTATGCCCGTTTCGAAATCAGAAACCTGTCTCCTGGTAGCCATGTTACCTGAAAATTAGTCGAGTACACTCTCGTTTTCTTTTTTTAAATCTCAGACTACGTGACGATCGTGGGTAAGCTCACCTGCTCATGAAGGGGGTGTCCAATCACTTTCCTTCAAATAGTGTATTACAAATGGAATATTTGAAGCATAAACCTTTTTACATTCACTATCGGGATGCTCTATGAATGACTAACTAAATTTTGATCTAAAACATTTTCGATTTAACTATTTCCAATTTCAAGTGTTCAACATTCTTAATTTTATTTTGCAACAACTGACATCGGCAGTTTAACTGGATATGCCCAGTCCAACTTTAGTTGGACAGAATACAATTCCTTGAAGTCCAATATATATGTTTATTGGAAATGCACTCACCGACCAACTCTTAGGAACTCACACTCACTGACATTCAAATGGGCTGTGCTCTCGTTAGAATGTTCAATTGATCTCAAACGGAATATAGGGGTTACATAATAATGCATCTTCACCTCAGTTCCATAGGCAAGGCGAAAGACCTAACTGAATTTGAACGTGGTAAGATGCAGTGCCAGGTGCAAGCCTTAAGACTTTTCAAAATACTACTGTTTCGCAGAATGGCGTGATCAAAGAAAATACTGCCATCCTTTGGATTTACAAGGACATGTAGATGACCGGTATGAGCGAAGGATGTCTAGGCTTATCAAAACAATCGACATGTCACCGCTCACATCTACAGTAACGACGCAAGACAATGCTGGATCTATGGAGAGCATTTAGGAACGCACAACAAACCTCTTGGAGGTTTCTATCCTATCAGAACAGTACAGGTTAAAAACGACTCCAGTTAGCGCGATAGCCAAGATTTGACTGTGGACGATGAAAAAGATTGTCTGGTCTCAGGAGTCCCATTTCCAACTCGTAATGTCAGAGTTGGCATTAGCCGCATAAGAACATGTACTTTCCCGGTCTGATATCAAACGTGTAGGCCGTTGTTGGCAATGTGATGGTTTGGGGAAACTATTCTAAGCATCGTTTCGACTCTTTATTCAGAGTTGACCAACGACTAATTGGTATTTTTTAAACATCATATCGCTTATTAAATACATTCCTTCTTAGGCCGTGTTCAGTACTGGCGCTGCGAGTCCTGCAGCGAAATTTCTATAGGACCCCAACAATAGATAACGGAGTTAATCCCTATTCAGCGTTCGATTAGCCTTTACAATTAAGCTTACTTCTCCTTACTTCCTTGTCAGAACTCGCTTCGCGACTCGCCTCTTCCAGTGTGAATGCAGCCTTAGGATGGGAGTTTTCAGCAGGATCTTCTAAATTAACATATATGGGACATATTGAAACGATATAGGCAGTTACAACCGACTAAACTGGCCAGTGATTGTATATGTGAGCGAAAATAGCAATTATCATTTTAAATGCGCTTAAATTTCGATGCCATATGACCACAAACCATACTTGTATGTGATAAAATTTTTTGTTTAAGTTAATAATCAATAAAATATGAAAAGAAATTTATCTTTGTGAAGGACAAGCAGGAGTTTCTGACTTTTACATTTCACTAAGCAAGAATAGGAATGATGAAACGGAGAAAAATGACAAAAATAAGAATCTTTTCAAAAACGTACATTTTGAAATAGCGTTTAAAATAAATGACTAAAATTTTCGTTAAAAGTCAAGTTTCAAGTTGTTTCATGATCCTAAGAAAATAAAAAACTAAAACTTTCATCATTTGTAATTTCGTAGAATGAATCTTTCATTATTTACAACACTAGTCTTCTTCGTATCATTCGTCACAGTTTCCTCAATACAAAACGAAAAACTTGTTTCCTCAATGGATTGTCCAACCCATTCGAAAAACTCGTCATTTCATTAATTCAAAATGATAACTTCCAGGAATGCGCCACTTTGTTTGATTACTTTCTCTTGAGTCAGATGGATATGGACAAAAGCCAAGAAAGAACGTAGAGGTGCATGTTTGGAATAACGCCTCCGAAAATTTAAATCTTTAAAATACTGAAATTTTAAAAAGCCAGACTTGTGGCTGCTCAAGTCAAGAATTGGATGGAAGCCTTTCTTACCTTCTGCACGAAGAAGATCTCGTAGACGATGCAAACGGCGAACACGGTGACGCCTTGCTCTTTGCACAGCATCGCCATGGCGGCGAAGACAACCGTCGCCACCATCATGAACCAATCTTTTTCAAAAAAAAAAAAAAAAAAGAAAAGAAAATATCGTAAATAGAGTAAAATAAACATCATCAATACACAATTTTATTTAAAACGCATATTTTGGAATGTTCAACTTTTAAGAGATAAAAAAATTAAACTACACAGTCCAAAAAAAAATATGTATGCAGATATCATCTATAAATTTTTATGTAAGATAGAATCATATAGACTTTATGGAAATGATGAACTTTTCTTTCAACAAGACCATCACACAAATTTCTAGACTGTCAGCTTATCAGGGTGAGAATTTGCAAGACACTGGATAGGAAGAGGACGTGAAATTGAGTTCCCCGCACGTTCTCCCGATTTAACACCTTTAGATTTTTACCTCTAGGGGCCCCTAAAGGATGTCACGTATCTCAGAAAACCGGCTACACTGGCGGTTCTTCGGGAGGAAATAAAAACGGCATGTGCAAAAATCCCACTGGACACTTGGGCAACGTTGCCCCAAGCAGCAGTTCGCCGTATTAATAAGTGTCTAGAAGGCAACCACTTTAAGCATCTCATGTAAGAGTTAAAAGTGACTTACATTCATTTCGTGATGTCTGAATAAGTTTTTTCTTTTGTTGAAATATGGAGTCTGTATTTATTCAATGTTAATTTTAAAGTTCATCATATGCAAAGAATTTTTTTAGAAATTCTAAAATAAGATTCAACAATAAATAAATCAGGCAACATCGTGAAAAGAGGGTCTTTTGTATGGTTTTTACGAATGAAGTTTATTCCCGGCTTCTTCAGGGAAAACGAGAATTAATCCTTCCGAGGAAAATATAGGAAAGTAGCGGAATCCCTGAGTTCATCTACTTTCCCTTTCATCTGCACTTTTTAACCCCCCAATTGTTTTTAATCAAAAAATTGATTTTCTCGAACATAATATTTAGGATATATAAAAGAGCTCTATCTTCTTTTCTTTCTCATGATTTCCGATCGAATATTCAATCACATGCTATATTAAGTTCTAAAGACCAAGTGACTGCCAGCCCAAAACTCCGACTCCCCATTAGGACAATTTGACCCAAATTTTATAGTAATGTAGATCTTGCCTAGAGGAATCTGCATATCGAATTTCACTCCTTTACGAACATAAATACCACATAGATCGTTTGTCCCCTCTGATTTTCACCCCCATAATTCCGACCCCAGTCCACAAATCAAAATAAATAGTGAAAGTGGACATGCCCATAATAAGCTATATTCCGAATTTCAATCTTTAACTCAAAAAATACAAAAATTATAAAGAGGATAGACAGACAGACAGACGGACATTGTAAAACCAATAAGAGCTCCTTAATAAAGAGGTTTGCCTAAAGCATATACCGTAAGGCCTCATTAAATTAGTTTAGATTTCAGGCTAAAGGACTTTCAGGCTTCACTGTATATACAGGTGTTTCTGAATGGTCTGTTATACCCTTGCTTTAGCTTTTGCTTTTGACAGCAAATGTATTGTCTTGTTATATCGTAGAAATAAATCACAGTTTACGATTCCTATACGTTTTAACGTTAATTTCGTCTACTGCAGGATATTTGCAAACCGTTATTACTCTAGAAAGAAGAGTTTTAGACTTCATGCTCATATGACATTTTGGTCCCTGGAACATATCCTGAAAGTTTGTACCGACCGTTCAGAAACTTCCTGTGTGCAACAATGATGAAAAATGATGCAGACCAATGTCATTTACGGAGTTAAACTCAACATGGAATTAAACAAGAATTTAAAAAAAAACAACATTATTTCTATAAAATTCTTTTATTGACTTAATAAAGGCCTCTTTTCTTGATAATAGATCTGCTGATTTTCCTATAACCTTATTTTTCAATAATCTGAATAATGAGATAACTGGTTGTCTTTTATTTTTTGTTTTGTTATTTAAATAAAACAAAAATACTCGAAACAAGAAATTAAAAGTAGCGAAAGCGCTGAGATCATCTATTTTACCCTTTTATCTACACTTTTTAACCACACCCCATTTTTAACCAAATAATTGATTTTCTCGAACATATTATTTAGAAAATGAAAAAGCGCTCTATCTTCTTTCATTTCTCATCATTTCCGATCGATTAATATATCACATGCCATATGTTGCCATAGTTCTAAAGACCGAGTGACTGCCCTCCCCCCACAATTCCGATCCAACTGGAACAATTTGCCCCAAACTTCATAATAATGTAGATCTTGCCTACAGGAATCTGCATACCGAATTTCACTCCTTTACATACCTAATCCAAAGCCTCATCTAACATCGTGGCAAATTTTCATTGAGATACTGTCGCATTTCATTGTGGTAATGAGCCTAAATAACTTGGAAAGATTGGCGTTCTATTAGCTAAGAATTCCGCGTGAAATATTTCAAAAATAAGAACAGTCTGTATAGACTAGTTAAGAAACCCATCTTCACGTCACTTTATATTACAAATCAGTAAAGTACTAACAGACAGCTAACAGATCAAGTATTAGACAAGGGCAATACGATAAATTCTTTTCAATCCTCCTAGGCATGGAGCCAAAATCAGAAGATATAACATACTGAGCCTTGCGCTCTCCTCATTTGAGGTACACCGCAGCGTGCCATCGTTTTTTGGAATTATACACTACCGTGATCGTCATCTCTACAGGATCGTTAAAAAACCTTGCTCGTGGACGAAACATGAAATTGTTCATGTATGCCAACAGCATAATTAATCATCGCGAGGACGGCGCTTTTATTAAATATTAAAATCTCCGATTAGTTATCGGTAAACAGAAAATATCGCTTGAATGCACCAACAAAATTAAATAGATTATCATTCATCAAAAATTCATATGACAATAGGGCAGAGTTTGTAATCACATTTCATGCGCTATGTCAGAATCATATCGCTTTTTGTTATCACTGTCATTCATATCGGTATTAACAATTCATGAAAATGTGTTTGCTATATTAGGTTATAATCAAGTGAAGACAACTGTTAAACCTGAACTCTTCAAAAACTCTAGACAAAATTCTTATAAAAGGAGCCCCCTTCAACGTTTTCGCCAACCACACAGATAAGGAAACGAATAAGTCTTTAAATATTGTGTAACATGTGTGCACGTAGTTTTCAAATTGCTAAAAATAATTAATTAAACTTTATAAAGTAAGCCTCGTTTTGAAAAATCTGTACGTTGCTTTAAGGAAGAGACGATTAAAAACCTCGTAAAAACGTAGCAGCAGGATCCCTATCTCTCAATATTACTCGTATGACACGCGTGGAATTAGAACTTCAATTTGACCGGACTGAAAGAAATGTCGAACAAAGGCGCCCTTTTATTGGCGCAACGACAATTTTGATGGCGTTTATATCTTCCCAAAGTACAGCTTTTAAAACTGGACAAATAGGATTCCACGATAATTAAAAGTTTATCGGACAAGAGAAATTTAGAAAAGAATGGTGGCGAGCTTCATTTGAACTCACGTTTTCCCCGAGCAGAGAGATAACGTGAGCGCGGCGGCCAAGTGATCATCTTCCGACGGCTGAATCGAAGGAAGGAAAGCGAGAGCTATTCCTTTTGAAATCGGACTTGTCCTCTTGCGTTGGTACATCGTCTACAGGGGCCATCAGAAGCCGTCGTCATTTACCCCTTTCATTTATCTGATGTCCGTTTCCTGTCCGTGGAAGCGAGAGCATTAGGCAAAGGCAGCGGTCGAAAGTAAAGTGGGCCGCGGCAAAACGAGTCAAGGCGTCGGTGAGAGGGTGATGATGGCGCAGATTAGGCAACGACGCCATCATGATGTATTATTTCCGGCTAGGATGTCAGGAAGTCGGCATCACAAGTAGCAATGTCATTTGCTTCGATAGAAATTTCCTCTGCGATAGAAAACGTAGGCTCGGGTGAATGTGTAATAGCCACGAAGACCAAGTGGAGATGAAAGCAGTCATGTCAGCGCCCTTTCACTCGGTTTCGCGTATTGTCACGCTTCATAGTCGACACCCCGTCCTCCTTGCGCTGGTAAAGAGAGAGCAAACGGAAGAAAGAACCAGTATGAAACACTTAAGATTCTTACTTCTCTTCGTGGAGCACGGAGAAAAACTCGCCTGCCGAATCAATATCAACCCTCTAATCCCATTCTTTAAAGTGACTCAGGAAAAAAAAAAGCCAACAACTTCCATTATCAGTTTTAATGAACAAAGAGAAAACTTTTTTTCTAAATGAATACGCGTGAACCACTTCTAAATTGTTAATACTGAAAAAGAAAACCTTACAACATGCAGGCATGAAATCTCAACTCCAATGTTTATAAACATGTAACCACAGCATCGAGTATTCGTCTACCTGCACCCGCATAAACCAAGGGACTATTAAGAGACTATTAGGATATTTAACTATAACTAATCCTTATAGATATGGCAGAAAATGAATTTACGGGATTTAATTAAACTATCCTGAGGCCCCATGAGTGTCTTGGGTCGCTTATGTCCGTTGAGTATTATTAATATGATTTCGTAACCGAGCGAAAGTTTAGAGTTGAAATTCCTCTTCTTTAGTTTTTAGATCTACATCACTTAAATTACGCCATCTAGCTGATGGCAAACTCCGTTTTGTGAGTATATGCTTCGAATTCCTCAAAACAGAAATACGGACAAACAGAATAAATTAAAGAAGATGGTTGGTTAAGTTTCTGGGCGCATCGACATTTAGGTCATTTTTCGCTCTTCCACATGACTACAGAAGTTCATTCACGTTTTTGTGAACGAAAATTTGAAAAGCTTGTACTGCTATTTAAACGCCATGCGCCACCATCTGTTATGTTCTATGTGTGCTGTGTTCTTGGCTACAGCACGAATTCGAAGTTTCCACTGCAACAAAAGGGCACAAAAACGAAATGGTGTCCCGTATTTCGTTGTAGGCTTTCCATAGACCAGTGGTAATCAACCCTTTTTACTCTATTCCCCCTTCTCACCATAGTTAAGACTATAACCCTCCCCCCTTCCTAAGATTTTACGTAATCTACGGAATATCACATTTAAGGAATTCCTTCTTGGTTGAGAACCCCTGCCATAGACCAAAGTAAAATAAAATCACTGCATATGATATAAAGAAAAAAAGTTTTCTTGTGGACAAAGTGCAGTGACGGCCTCCTGTCTTCAATCATATCAATAGACCGAGATCACTGGTTTCCCAAACAAAAAGCAAAATAGTATATCGGTACATCATCCTAGTCTGTTAGTTTGTCTTTTCCCCATGGCATACGTGGTCGACGTATTGCACTCGAATAGTTTCCCGTTAAAAGTATCTGCCGGGTACGTTATTTAAATATCCTTTCTGCTTCACTTTTTATCGGTAATTGAACTTTTGTTGCTTACTCTTATTAATTTACGGGGTTGTGCATAACCTTTTGCTAGGGGGCTGCGACTTAAACCGCAGCGTTGTAGCACACTCTTATGACGCTTCGGCAGAGAGTAGTTCATTGTACGTCTATTGGTATCAAACAAATATGGCTGGTTTAATAAATGACAGTGAAGAGCAGCGTTTCATGGATAGAGCAGCGTAATGGGACACCTGACATCTGTGCTGAAGGACATGGAGTACGATACTGCTCTGTTTGAGACACTCCTCCGCTCCTACCCGAAACGGATGCGTGCTGTTCGAGAAGCAGGTGGTGGCCACACTAAATATTGATGTGATATAAGCAGAAATAAACGTACTTTTTGATTATCAACCGCAGAACATTCCACTAGTTTTGTTTATTTTCCAGACCCCTAGCAAAAGGTTATGCACAACCCTGTACATGACATTTATTTACTTTTTTTTATTTTTTTGCATTTTGCACTACCATTTTCGCTGTTGTTCTACGTAACTATGTATATCTTGGGATCGATCAACCATTCCCGTTTTGGATTAGAGCTAAGTAGTATATGTACTTATTAATGGGGTTACTTTAACAGGCCATGCCTGGCGCCATCTTGTATCGGTATTTCTACTAACACTTATTATTGTGTTTACAATTTGTTATTGTTTGTTCATTTGGATTTGTTCTAGTATTATCTAACTAACCCCTTGATTTATTCTTTTAACGCTTGTAATGATAGTTAAACAGCCTTTGTGGCTGTTCTGTCCCCACGAGATCTTACTTGTCGGTTTCTTACCATACCGGACCTCGTGGGGAACAGACGTAGATCTTGTTTTAACTAATCAAATAAATAAATAAATAAATATATAGGGGCAGGATCTGGTGACTTCACTGAAATGATACTTAAGTCCATAGCCCTGATGACTTCAGTTCACGACTTTGGTGTATGGCTTGAAGCCAAACCCGATTCTTTTCTGCACCGTAGACACGTTGGATATTAGATAAATTGGTACTAGAATGTTTATCTAATAGCAGCGTTAATTTTCCGTTAAAGCCAAATTCATCTACAAGCATAAATATTTTTAAAAAAGTTTTCTTGCATTGCGCATTAGAAGAGAGGAGGTCAATCCACTTGTCAAAAGAAAAATTTTTCTTGTGGACAAGTGGATTGACCTCCTCTCTTCTACTATGCACGTAAGGAAACTTTTTTTTAAAGGAATTCTACTAATAGCAGGTTTTGCTATCGGAAAATTAACACTGCTATCAGATAAACATTCTGGTACCAATTTATCGCTCTAATATCCATCGGACTAAAGAAGAAATTACTTATTTGTTCGTTTAACAAGAGGAGTTTTAAGTTTGATGAATCCAACAAACAACAGACATCCTCTTCACAACTTAAAATGAAAATATTTTACGATCCAGAATGCTAATATTTACTTAAACATTTAAATTTTATTTCTTCACGAACAGCAAAACAGTTTCGGTTTGATGCGGTACATTTCAAGCTTCGATCCTCTAAAATAATGCAATCGCCTGTCAGTCAGTAGAGATCTGTCCAATTTTCATCAAATGAATTTACAACTTGTTAAAGAATTTATTGAGTTTTAAAATGGAGTTGAAAGTAATTAGAATTCCTATAAAAAAACAATAAAGAATCACCGACGGCATTTATAAGTTAACTGATTGCCATAATTTGTTATTTGATAAATAATTTATAACACACAACTTGAATAGAAGCAGCCCAAAGGAAAGTATTATAGACTTCGAAAACGCCTCATGTGTAGGTCTTCGCATCCAACTAGCTTCAATAATTTTGTTGAATTAAAAAAAAAAAATCTACTATCGAAACGTGTTGCGCAAAGTTATTAAATTTCAACTGTGGTCTTCCTCAGGAAAAATTAAATTCAAACAGTTTCCATATTATTTCTAGAAGAATTCTAACGTAATGATGACATGATATAAACATTTGCATAATAATTTTGAAAAAAAATCGGTCCAAATTTAAAGTAAATTCTTCTTTAACAAGAGATCTTAATAAATACATTGTGTAAAGCCATAATTTATTAATTAAGAGCTAATAACATCCATACCAGATTGTATCAAAAAATGTTCCAAGACCAGCTTTTGTTGAACCAAAACAGACGGCAGAACTGCTTCATCAGTTAGTACGCCGAACAGTGTCATTTTCGATTTCAGCTGGCATCCAATTCTGTGCCAAACATGGCAAAACCGGAAAGGAGACATTAACACGGAAAAGGAAAGATAAATTCCACGACCTGGATTCGAACCAGGGATCACTAGTATCCAGCTCATCATTTCTACTAACTGGGCTATCGTGTAAAATGCTTATTTATTACTTTCGCTATCAACTCCAGTTCTTATTTATTACTTCACGAGTTTTCATCAGGGTTTGGAAGGGAGGAATTCCTGATCTGCCACGTAGCTGCCCTATCACTGGGTCTCAACTTTGACTACTTTGTAGTTTTTAGGACACTTGGAGACAGTCTTGCTGTACCGTGTCCACGTGGTCCAGTTGATAGAAGCGATGAGCTGGATATTCGTGGTCTCTGGTTCGAATTCAGGTCGTAGAATTTTCCCTTCCGCTTTTTGTGTTAATATCTTTACCGCATTAAACCGTGTTCTTATTTATAATTTTTTTTTGGAGTGGAGACTTTTCAAACGACTCGGCAAGTATTATAGAAATAAAGCACTAAGACATGCGAGGAATTCTGAATGGCACTCACGTTTAAAGAGCGGCAGAACACCACTGGAAAACAAAGGGAGACCAATGCGATCTTCCACGGGCACATCTCCTGAAAGTGAGCACAAATTTAGGGAGCTGGTGCATGAGATTCGTCGGAGAACCATCCATGATAGGACATTCGGTGAAAAAGATCTTAAGTGTGTCATGAAGGCATTTGGGTGCTCCAACACGACAATGCTCACAGAAATGCGCTAGTTTTAGGTCGCAACAGCACGATCACCCTTCTTCACTCGTCTTACTCGCCGAATTTGCCCCTTCATATTCCTGAAGATAAAGCTCAAGCTGAGGAGGTGCTTGACACTTCGAGAACAGAATTTCTAGGAAGCTGTCCTGAAATGGAAAAAGCGTTGGGAGCGGTGTATTGCTCAAAAGGACTACTTAATAGTTTCTTGTATGTTGGCTTACTTTCGGAACTTTTTTGATACCATCTCGTATTTTTATTGCCTTATTTTGAACTGTACAATGACAGGAATACGATTACGGCGATTTCAAGTTGAAATCGAAGATCTACAAAAAGAGCGTCGTTCGAATTACTAATTCTCTAAATTGGGCTTTCGGATTTCAGCTTCTATATTAAGAACTCTCTATCAATTAATAAATTATGATAAGATCACACAACGTATCTTTTTAATATGAAGATTGTTGTAATACTGACAAAAATGTCTAAAAAAATTATTCATCGACAATCAATATATTATCGAATATATTTATCACTTATTTGTAATGCAGGATATTTGTAACATACGTAAATATGAAAAACCACAAATAACTCAGGAAAACATCAAATAAGCTTTTATTTTTGTAAGCTTCTACGTGCATCGTTACATGGCCTTTAAACTGTCTAAGTAGCATTCACTTACGTATGTCTCCTTTCTTGTTCCACCGTTCCTGTTTTCAAGAATTTACTCATCCACGACTTAATTAACTTTTCACATCAGATGGATCCTTTCCATAATTTTTTTCTTTAACTATAGCAGAAAACCCTTAAGTGAGTGTGTTTCTACGAACCAAACAAGACATTTGTGCTTTCTCAGCCATCGACGTCGTCTTTAATTAACGCCACATTGTTCACAGTAGAATAAAACGTACATCATAAAAACTCTTAAGCAACTGTAAATGACTTTAAACAAACCTAAGTTAGAATTACCAGTGTAAAGTTTAAGGGTAAACAACTCATTATTTGTAGGTTTGTATATTTTAGTTAGTACATATTAGAGTAGATTACTAAAGTGATTTGAATAATAAAAACTTTTAATGACTTCGAGTGGAGATATTTTTCCGATCCAAAATTTGTTTCCTGGAACTCTTTTAGATCCCAAATCAGGTGTGAGTAATTGGAAAAAGCTTTGTTGGGTCTATCCGTTATCCAGAACTCGTGATCGATTCGTATCGGCAAACTTCGTTTTAATTAACAGGAACCGTAAACACCTAGAATTGAATCATTTCCTAGTAGAATCATTTTCAAATCAATATCGAATTGAAACTTCGTTCAAGAAAATACCATGACCAAGCTCCCCCGTCCTCCCTGAATATGAACAGTTTTTTTAATAGATTAATATAATGCCCAGAGTTAACTATCCAATAAAAAATAAACTTAAAGGCTCAGTACGAGTGTTTTGCAGGTAAAATTTTTCAGAACAACAAATACACAAAGCTCTTTAACTGGAACCAACTTAGAAACTGTGAAAGCCTTCATAAAGTTTTCAGTGGGTATTCGACACCTCCAGTACATTTTAACAGAATATATATATATATATGAAATATAAAGAATTTGCAATACATTATTGATGAAGATTTATTTCACCATCCGGTTTCGCCATCTTTTCTCGGCTTTGCCAAGGTGATGGAATGAATAGCTGCAAAATATTTTGAAAATGAATAATAGTATCTAACAATATTGAAATTCGGTTGATGAAATAAATATTCATTAATAATGCATTTCAAAGCCTCCATATTTCATATATCTAATAGCGATACAAAGATCTCGAATCATATAGATTATGCAATATACGTACGTAGATGCCCTTTGCTTAAAGTTTTTTTGATTGTAAGATCTAATTCTTCTTCAATTGTTATTTCAACGTAAATTATATTCGCAGACTACATGATAACGTAATATCACTGAAATTCTCCAACTGGCCTTGTTTAAATTCAACAGAAATAAGAGAGGGAAATTAATATGCGAATCTTATAATTGAATTAAAAAAAGATCAGATGAAAATAAATTTTCTTGATTGGAAAAAAGTCTTGATTAATTTTTTAAATTTAAAATTTCGCCATTGGCGATGTTTACGGGCGAATTCTTGAGGAATAAAATTTATTCCTCTTCTGACGTTTAAAAAAAAAAATTAAAAAAGTTGCCCTCGTGTCTTATTCATGACAAGCAGAGAAATAAAATTACTTTCACCCTATCAATTCTAACCGTAAAGAAAAATTTGTTTACAAAATTTTATATTCTGGAGTCTTTCTGAGATATTTGAATTTTTTTCGGGGATATATATACGTATATATCTATCTGTTTGATACGCTTAACTCTTGCTTACTAAACTTAATGCGATGAAACTTTATAAGTACTAAGAGCTTACTGATGTTCGGTCTGCAGAATGAGATTATAGGATTTTGATCTGTAAAAGAAACTAACTTTTCATATATCGGAAAAATGCTCCAAAAATGCTGCATGGAACAAATAAATCTGTGTTCTTCTTTAATATTATTTCTTGAATATATCGAAACTTCTTCGAGATCTTTGCGCTTCTAGAAAAATCTATGAAGATCAAAATCAAGCATTAAAATTTTCTTGAATACAGCATGAAAACGCGCCTTACTTAAAAAGAACGAACATGGAAACGAACACGGAAAAGAGAATCGGAGAAAAATAAAAAGTTACTACATTCAAATGGCGATGGTGCGCTGAAATGAAGAACAGACTAAATTCCAAAACATGACCTTTAAAGAAAACAAACAAAACCTTAAGAAACCGTGGATATTTCTAATTGACGAGGCCAAAGGAGAAAGACACCATTTTCTACAAGAAATAGCTTTCTGTTGTCTTCTTCAGCGTGAATACCTTTATTTTATTTCTGTATCCTATTTGTACAGATATTTGTGTGATTCTAGCCTTTAGATGAGCAAGCGATTTAACATATGCATGGTAAAAAATGGATTTTTTTCAAATTAAGTCCCACATACGGTTAAAAATGGATTTCGTCTGGACTTATGCAAGATAGACACATAAAACTCAAAGATTATTATTATTATTATTATTATTTGTATGATCATTCAAAAATGATAGTAAACTAACTTAAAAACTTGTCTAGTCTTCATTTTGATAACGCATAATACATGTATATTCAATTATCAAGTATTGAACGTGTTTATTTTGATTAGAACAACCTAGGCAAATTACTTTCGAAAATTGTTTCCTAGTTTTAAACTGGATGGTATTCGACGAATATATAGTGTTAATAGGCAATTAGCCCGATAAGTCACTGGAGATAATGGTGAGTGGAATTAGTTTAAATTTGATCGAACTTCTAACAACGGGAGAATCCATAAGCCAAGTTCGTGTAAAGTGGACAGATCCTAAGGCTTCACTAGAGCCTAATAGATTTCTATAAGTTTAGCTTTGAGAGTAGTAGTTGGTACATTCGCGATTTCAAGATTGTTATTATAGTGAGAGGTGATTGAGCCATAATTAGACAAAAAATCGACTCTGATAATTTTGTTATACTGTAAGATCAATTAGTTCGGAGACTGGCCTTCCTGACGGATATTGCTATCAAAGTACTCCCGTTTTGCACCTATGCACTTCTGCCAATGTGAATACAATTGCTGAAAACATTCCTGAAAGCCTTTGGAGGTGATGGTATTCAGGGCGGTCGTCGCTGCTTCCTGAAACTCAGATTGACTCTTGAAACGGCGTCCTTTGAGTTCGTTTTTCAGATGGAAGCACAAGTAAAAGTCGTATGTGGCGAGATCGGGTAAGTAGGGAGGGTGTAGAAGGGTTGACGTTTGGCCAGTGCAGCCTACACTATGAAAGACCGATGTGCAGCGGCAATGTCATGTTGCAGCACCAATCCTTGCTTTTCCAGCGGACTGTTCTGAACGTTTCCGGTGGAGGCGATCCAGAATTTGTGTGTACCTTTATTCGTTCACTGTCGTCAGAATTTGATATTTACACGTTGTTCCTCAAAAACGCCATTTCTGCTTTCGACACGGGAACAACTGACACGCACTGTTTGGAAAACCCCTGCACTGCTTCCTCCTTACCACGTCTCGCGTGATATGCGCATCTACGCCATGGTCAAATAGTTCCCCTCTCCTCCAAGCCTGATTGGAGATAATCAGCACAGTCTCCGAACTTACTGATCGTTCCTAGTACACCGTTTTCAGAGGATGCAAGTTGGCTGTCCACCACATCACTGTAGAAAAGTCGATAGTATGAACAATTTTGGACTTAATTATCGTAATCATTTCTAGAAGAGTCTTTTTAAGCCTTTTGATCTATAAAAATCAACTTGTTGGCAAATATGGAGTCCGTCAAAATATGTACAGACATTTGAGCAAAAGAAAAACGTGTATAAACAGTTTAATACTAAACTTTTTCAAACAGCATTCAAAATTACCTTTGATCTCTACAATTTCAAGAATTGCTCAAAATGGTTGCCATTAGTTTCCAGACGCTTATTTGGGTAACTAAAGCTTGGGCAACGATGGCTGCACATGCAGTTTCATTTTCTTCTCTAAGGGCCACCTATGTAACAGGTCCCCCCCCCCCAACTCATAGGTAAAAAATAAAAATTCAAAAGTGTTAAATCAGGAGATCGTGCAGGAATTCAATAAGCAAATCTTCATACTATCCAGTATCCCTGCAAATTCTCAAATTTAGGTAAACTCGCAAGTCCCTCTGATTTGTGGTGGCCCACCATTAATTTTGCTTTAATTCCTTCCAACTTCCATAAAGTCCATAGTTTGCATCTATTAAGGCGTGTAAACGTTGTTTATGCCTTTAAAAATCGTTTATCAATGGCATAAAATAACAATCCTTTAATCCGATATACTACAATCAAGCACTTCATTAATGGCTTTCGTTATGGATGAGAATATATTAACAATTTAAAAAAATAATCTCAACATTAATCCAAGTTGTTTCTAAAACAAAACTTGGATGACTTGATATCTCGGCGGCCGCTGTTCTTTGCCTTTGTTTTATTATCAAATTAAGAATTTTTTTTAAATGCTTTAAGAGATTATGAATAACCCTATACTTTTCATGGCGACCATATGGCACCTCACCAAAGAAGCCTTTCATGAAACTTTTTTGTTAGGTTCACTTCAAAGACGGTCAACTTATCTTCCTAATTTCTTAAATTAAAATAAGGTTTATTTTTGATTTTTATTATTATTTTTATGTGGGTGTTTGTGCATTCTGTATAAAATAGAACAGCGCATATTTATCATTTATCGACTCATCCCTAACTGTGCCTCTGCAATGGATATTAAAAATTAATTTTTGATCAAAGAAAAAATTGAATCTTACAAAGCATAAATTTTTAAAGACAGGGTTAAAAGACAAATCATAAATATTTAAGAAAATGTTAACGTTGCATGGAAAGATCGACTATGAGAGAGAACTAATATTATGCCGCGTTAATAAATTTATTAACGGAATTCCATCTAAATAATTTTCAAGAGTTTAGAGTGTCGCTCTTTTCAATTTATTTTCTTTACACTAAAAAAAAAATATTCAAAACGAAAATAATTTAACACGTTCTACAAACCAAAAATATGGAAATGAAATTTTAAATATTCGTAGGCAACGTAATTGAATTAATTTCAGAAAGAGCCTACGCCTGTTTCTTTCCGAAACTTTTCTTGAACAACTATCGAAACCGAAGGAGAGAAAAGATGAGAGAGAGAGAGAGAGAGAGAGAGAGAGAGAGAGAGAGAGAGAGAGAGACAGAGAGAAATAAAAAAAGAATTTCGCTGCTCTTTCTATCTCTCATTCCATTAGAGTCTCTCGTTATTTACTAATGAATTATTAACGTTGCTTATTAACTTAAGGAAACAACAGAAGAGGGGATTGGAGCCGGAGCTTCGTGTCGACAAAAGACTTTTATTTTCAGATCTCGGGGTTGAAAGGAGGAGCAGCAGAAGCCCTCGTGGGAGAGCCACACGTGTTGTTACCGACCTTATTGCCGAGTTAATTGTACACCGACAACTAATGAAAGAAAAACTTGGCTCACTTAAATAGAATTTAACGGCATAATTATGACAAGCTCGCTTCATACTTATTGTTTCAGTCATTTTTACGATCAACCCCTCTGTAGTAGATGAGGGGGGAAACAGTTGCCAAGGGGACAACGTCTCCTGTTAGAACGATGACCTAATTCCAAAACGCCCAGTCATTAGCACCCACTTTAAAGGGAGTATTTGGCCAGAGGCGCACCTACCGGCCAACCATCCGGCAACCTGTGAATATGGCCGACGCCGATTGCCTGCGATTGATATCGCTTGTCTCTTCGTTGTAATGGGATTCAATTATAACTTTTCGAAGCGCCAGTGGCGCAGGCGCATTTCGACCCGGATCAACTTGTCAGAAGCGGTGCAATTTAGGCACCTCGTGCGGGTGGAGAGCCCGCGACAACCGGGGCCGCCTTCCTATATTGGTTTGTGTCTCACCATTTAAGTCTAAACGACGTAATTAGGGAGAACGAACGCTTATTATCTCGTCGGGAGGGGGTTAGGAGCCGACAGCGATGCTCTGACGACGCATTTACGGTCCCCGCTTTTGCACCAATCTCATTCCTTCCTTCCCCATCGCCTCCACCACCTCCTTTTGGCACCTCTTCTTCTCCTTCTCCCTCAACATCCTACGAAGATGGCTTTCTCTCATCTCTTGCTCTTCCCCCACACCACCACCACCGCCGCCACCATCATCTTGCCAATCTCTGGGAAATGTTATTGAAACAGAAATTCCCTTTTAATGAAGCAGAGAAGAGGAACAACTTCGAATAAGCGCCATCGACATTACTGCTCAACATTTCCAAAAGCACTATCTGCAAAATAATAAAAAAAAATAAAATAAGCGCCCAACAAATGATGACTTAATTTTTTTTGCAACCCGAAGAAAAAATGTCGACAGAGAGTAACGTAGAAAATGCCTTTCCTTTCTCCGTTCGTCGCTGGTGGTTTTTAAAAGGGACAGACGTCACCGATGAGCGACCACAAAATTGGAAGTCTCCGGAAAGCGACAGTGCCGAGGGTGGCCGCCATTCAGCCGAAGCCATTTCGCCTCCTTAGCAGGGGGTGGTCGAGATAAACTCACAAAACAAATTGAGCGGAGGCAAGAGAGCGATTCTTCTCAATTACAATGGAGTAACAGAAAACAAGATCCAAAAAGAGAGGGAATGAGGATGGGAAAGAGAACGGAAGACCTAAAGAAAATAAAAGGAATCCAAATGGAAGAAAGGAAAGGTGATCGTGATTTACTGAGGGAGGAATGCTCCTACTGCAAGCCAAACAACAAAAAAAAAAGAAAAGAAAAACATTGTAAGAGGATAAAAATATTTATTAACTCTATGTCGTAACCATTCCATTTGGTAGACCAATTTAAACAGTAATCAACATCTCATATCCAACTCCAAAAGTTTTATATTCTGTGAAATATGTAGAAGAAATTAACTAACAGAAACTGCAGTCATTCTTTACTACTTTAGCTTCTATGCTCACATACTTTTATATTAATTTAATAGTATACATTAATGCTGAGGAAAAAAATTAATGTTTTGCCTTCATCTACAAAAACTCCATCTTACGCTGTGCACAACTCTGCTATTCTTTGCAATTATGCTATTAACGTGGAAAGACGATTTTAAAACGTTATCGCAAGCGTATTTCGACAAATATCAAGATTTTGCTATTCATTTTCCTTAGTGCTAGAGAAACTTCCCCCCTCCCCACCTTGTATATATATTCTCTAGCAGAGGCTTTATTTTCTTTAGCTGACTTGGTAGCCGAAATACGTATCCGTTATTTCAATTCTCCTTGTGGATTAGAGGTTCCCCCCTTTTTGGAGGTTCAAAATCCGTTTATTCCTGAATATTCAGTCAACTTGTAGATATTGCGACTGCAAGCAACACACGTCTTAACAAACGATTAGCATTACTCATTTACGTAATTTGATGCATAGGACGTTTGTAATTAAACTGACAGTACTCACAAGGGGAGCGCACGGACATGTAACACGGATTTGGTTGAAAATTTTAGGAGGTCAATCTACAACATTAATTTACCTTCTGTGTAAAAGGATTTGACTCAATGGCCTTTCGTTCGGTGGAAAAAAAATAAAATATTTGACGTTTATTATTGTAGGGCCAGATAAACCAAATGGGAAGAAACGTATACAACTTAACAGCGATGGCGCAGTTGTTAACGTCAGGTTCGCTGGATTTACTGGTCCGAGCTCGATTCCTAAGTATTGAAAATTATTTTTCATTTTTCCCCCTATTATTTCTCCTTTTTATTTTTCATTTTTTTTTGTGTTTTTCGCCACTATTATTTCTTTGCATTTTGCATAATAACATTCACATACATAACCAACGTCACAAGTCAAAAAAATGTAAATACGTTGTACAATATTTTCACGGATGGTCATTGGCGATGTGGCGATGACGATTGCGCATAGACCGTCGATAGTGTGAATAGATCTTTATAGTCTCTTTATTTCACACGCCACGGCAATGACCGTTCGTGAAAATATTGTACCACGCATTTTGCATTTTTTTTTTGACCTGCGTCATTGCTTATGTATGTGAATGTTATTATGCAAAGTGCAAACAAATAATAATGGCGAAAAACACAAAAAAATTGGAAAAATAATGGAAAAATAATAAAAAAAAAATACTACAGGAATCGAACCCAGACCAGTAAACCTACAGAACTCAATGTTAACCACTGCGCTACCGCTGTTAAGTTTATAGACGGGGTGCGTGTTTACAAACATTAGCTTACTTCGTGCCTATGCGTATTTCCGGTTTCGAATAATGAACTTTCGTTGTTGGCTGTGACTAAAAGTCGAAATAATTCAGATTGACTGCCGAGTGCTGCGATTTATCATTAATTTTTTATCGAGTCGGAGATCATAAAACGGTATACGGAAATCGATGAAACGTTACTTTACTCAATAAATTTGCGTTTTGCGAATTGCTTGAACAAGGAGTAACACAATACGGCATTTTTATTGGTTAATTCGTTCGTTGTTTACTCTTTTCTGCCTCAGACAATTCTATGGTCGGAAGTTAAGGTAGGCACAGAAATTGGTGCATGCGCGTTCCTACTTCCTACGCACCCCGTCTATACCTTTCTTCCCACTTGGCTTATCAGGCACTACAATATAATAAACGTAAAATATTTTATTTTTTTCTCCGAAACGAAAGGCCATTGAGTCAAATCCTTTTACACAGAAGGCATATTAATGTTGTAGAATGTTGTAGATTGACCTCCTAAAATTTCAACCAAATCCGTGATTACATGTCCATGCGGTTCCTTGTCAGAGCTATCTGTAACTCGATCTCGAAATTTGACAGGAGGATTAATGAAGACGGTTTCGGAGGAAAAAAAATATTTCCAAACGTCGCCAATAAGGGTAACGGTGACACAGTTGTAGTATACGTAACCGAGAAATTGCATAAAAAGCAGATAATAATCCATAATATAAATTCTCGATTTTTTACCTGACAACAGTGCCAGCAATTCGGACTATAAAGCCATGGGGAAAGCCCCGAAAGCAATTCTGAGGACAACATGCGTCTTACGCCACCTCAGCGGGCGTTTCTTGAGAAGGGAATGTGCTGAATAAAATTCCAATTTCGTCTTTGCGATTCTTTTGCAACTTTCTTACGCTACACAACGATATCTTTTCCCCTATCGGCGACGTTTGGAACTGCATTTTTTTTTTTTGTTTTTGCGGAATCCTTCTTACCATGTAATCATTAGTCCCCCTACCAAATCTGGTGCGGATTTTTCCTTCTCTTATTATTATTATTATTAATATCCTAGAATTAGCGAACTTCTCATAAGTCCTTTTGAAGGTAAACAAATATCGGAGAAAAAAACGAGTATTATAAAAGCCATTAGCAGTCGTATTATTCTTGTTGTGAGCCAAGGCTACAAGATGTAAACAAATTTATTTGAAACTTTAATCAGAATGTCAAATAAACGAAGTAATCGGTTCAAATTGTTTCCCCAAAAAGAGTTTCACTTCATGAATTAATTGATTTATTGCCGTTTTTTTTTTCTGGAAATGCTGATATAAATTCCTTCCATTTTCTATTTTCGAGCAATGTTTCCTTTAAAAGATAAAATTAATCGCATCCACAATCAAAATAATTCTTAAAATTATTGGTAAATTGGGATAAAAATTTTTTCATGCTTCACTGACACTAAATATTTATACAACTACCGTATAAGATAATCTTTCGTTACTGAACTAATCGATGTTAACTAACGATAAAAAAAATTTAAAAAAAAACAAAACAACAACGCAATTACCACGCCTTCGATATCACATGATTGATGCAAATTTAAATGTTTACACTTCCTTACGTTAAATATATTGTACAGATAATTGATAGTCTAAACATTGAGTGATGCTGTAATTAGAGTGTATTGATTTAGCATCGCTCCTTAATGATAATGTAAAGCAAGAGAATAAATCAATTAAGTGTCAAGGATCAACATCATCTAAAGTACACAGGTAGCTCATAAATTTATATGGCCTTGTCATGAGAGGTTTCCAATTCAGTCTTCATCAAAAGTTAGAAGCATTTCAGTGTAATTCTGTTCTCAGATCAATTGACTTCATGATAGAAAAATTTGATAGCATGTCTAAATTCAGCGTAAAAATTTCATGTGTCAAAAAATGTATTTACAATCTAAAACGATGGGAACATAATAAAATACTGAGTTTTATAAAAATAATATTTTACACATTATGGTGAAAATTCTAATTTCCACAAATATAGCGATCAACTTTAATTTCTTTGCCTCCACCTCCTTTCCGTTTAATCCGCCTCTTCCTTCCCCATTACCCAATTTAAGAACGTATTTTCCCTAGTGTTTTCATTCTTCTTTTTGCCCTTTATTCTTTCTTTTTTTTCATAATTTCGCACGATTTTTTCCCGCTGAATAATTATTCTTTAATTTCTTTCAAACAAAATCCCCTTTTGCTTGTAAGAGTGAGATTTCATGTCTACACTCCTTTCAAAATCAAGAGAAATGTAAATTTTTTGGCGTTTCTTTTTTTTTTTAATTCTTCCTTAATCTTCCCACCTCCCCTCCCCTTTTCCTTTCTGTTCTGCTTCCTCGTCTTCATCTCTTTCTTTTAATTAGCATTCGAAATTAATCTAGACGTTACGCTTGATAGATCGTCTTTAATGAAATTAAAAAAAAGAAACCAGGAGAGGAAGAGAAGAAAAAGGAGGAGGAGGAGGACGTAAATGAGAAGAGAGAAAAGGTTGGAAGAGGAGGAGGCAAAATAAGACAGAGAGAGAGAGAGAGAGAGAGAAGCCTTGGAAACGAAGAAAAAAAAACAGTTTTGGGTGAGTTGAACTGGGGGGTGATGGTGTCATTTGTTCACTTCCGTCAGAGGGCGTCACTAAACAGCCGCGTGACAAAGCAGCTTAGGGCCGGGAAAGCGGAATATTGCCTTGCGTTGAAACAATAATACGATTCCAAATGAAGATTGGCATTGAACTTTATAGACAAAATACAATTTTCTCGCGAAAGTGAGTCAGTGAGAGTGTGTATCCACGCAAAAGAGAAAGGCAGAGAGGACCGAGATAAGAATTTATTTGCCGCAGTTTATTTTAGTATTAGAGTCTTTTGATAAGCACGTACACTGGTGGCGCTGATTTACATTTTAGAAGCCACGTTTTTAAAAAGAGCTTTTAAAAATTAACAGCTTTTAAAATTAAATAGTTTCAAACCCTTTCTTAAAATCAGATAATAATTAATAACCTGTTGAAACAAGAAACCCAAACAAAGATTTTCTACTCCCTAGGTATTTAAAATTATATAAAATTAGTAATTTTTATGCCTATATCTGTGGTATCCAAAAAATATAAGCATTAGATTCTGTATTATACATTGTGTACCAAATGTACGTTTGCAAACTCTGAGGGCGCGTTCCTCACAGTAAAACAAGAAATAGTCCTTATAAACACATGTCCGTAAATCCTTAGATTTTGAGGTATTAATGTAAGTTTATGTTCAACGCGGTAATGTTCAATGAGGTACAAGGTACAATAGTCATCAACGGGAGCTTGTAGGTTCATACACTACTGTTTATAAAAATCGCAACACCCTGATGGAATGGTCTAATCCATATGCAGTTTGCAATATTTGCATACAATGGGTCAGAGTATAAATGATTAGATTTTCAGAGTAATTGCTTGAAAGAACACCATGCCTCGAAGACGACGAAGGGTACCATATCAACAGCTGACAGACTTTGAAAGAGGACGCATAATTGGTCTGCGTGAAGCGGGATGGTCGTATCGTGACATTGCTGCTCGTGTAGGACGTAATGCAACGACAATTATGCGTGCATGGAGGCAGTGGAGCGAAGAGAACAGGGCACACCGAAGATCAGGCTCAGGAAGACCCAGCACGACGACACCGCGAGATGACAGACACCTCTATCGCATGTGTGTAGCAGATCGTACAGCCACTTCCACAGTGTTAGCACAACAGTGGGGTGCTACAGTAGGCAGGACAATGTCTGGTAGCACTGTACGACGCCGTTTGATTTCCAGAGGATTGATGGCACGAGTACCATTGTTGCGGATTCCTTTGACTCAAAACCACCGGCGCCTCAGGTTGCAATGGGCCTATCAACACCAACAGTGGCAAGCTGAATGGCAACAAGTTGTGTTTTCGGATGAGTCAAGGTTTAACTTGCAGCACCATGACGGCAGAATACGAGTCAGAAGACATCGTGGCGAGCGCGACCTTCCAGAATGCATCCTGCAGCGTCATTCAGGACAAACGCCAGGGGTGATGGTGTGGGGTGCAATCAGTTACCATGGCCGTTCCCGTCTGATCAGAATCCATGGCAATGTGAACAGTGACCGGTACATCAGGGAAGTTGTGCAACCCGAGGTCATTCCCTTCCTGCAGAACCTTCCAGGCGCTGTATTCCAACAGGACAATGCCCGACCGCATGTGGCCAGAAATGTCCTCGCCTTTTTCCAAGCACATCAGACGCCCTTGTTCCCCTGGCCTGCTCGTTCACCAGACACGTCCCCAATGGAACATGTGTGGGACAGGGTTGCTCATCGATTGGCTCGTCAGATTCCTGCAGTAGCAACTGTGGATGAACTGTATCCCGTGTAGACAGAGCATGGCAGGACATTCCCCAGGCTTGTTTGACTCAATGCCACGACATTTAGAGGCTGTAATTGCATCCCACGGCGGTTTCACCCGATACTAATGTGACAATAAAACGCATTGTATTGACCTGAAAATCTAATGGTTTCTTTTCTGACCCATGATATGCAAATGCTCCAAATTTAATGCAGATTGGGCTATTCCATCAGGGTGTTGCGATTTTTATAAACAGTAGTGTATGTTCTCCTCGTATGTCTTACAAGGACTTTCTTTAGAACATTCTTCAAAGCTTGCTACTGGCAGATAAGAAGAAGCATATGGTTTATGGATGATATCTACCATGGCATATAGATATGTAAGGGGGGGGGAGACCAGTTCCATGGCCTGCAGGTTCCCAACAAGTCCTTAGGATTTGTATCTGTGGAGTCACCTAAAACAATTGGTTTATGCAGCCGGCATTCCTAATGTAGAGACGCTTCATCAACGTGTCATGGAAGCCTGCGAAACCATTCAGCAGCGTCTGAGATTATTTGAACGGGTACGACAGTCAATAATCGAAAAACTCCATGCGTGTGTAGAAGCACGCGGAGGACATTTTGAGCATTTGTTATGAGTTTCTGTGGTGAGGTATAACGTAAACTTTCATTAATACTTCAAAACCTAAAGGACTTTCGGACATATGTTTATTATGGAGTATATATCTTCTTTTGGTGTAAGGAACCTGCCCTCAAAGTTTGTAAACCTATTTTTGATACACCCTGTATATTTGAAATTACGAAGAATATCAAGGAAATTTCAATAAAGAAGATATATAGTTTATAAAAAAATTAAAAAAATACTTGACAGTATAGAAAACTACAGACAGAGGAAAAGAGGAGGAGATCGAAACTCCTGACACATTTTAAAGTAGCGGAAGAATGGACCACTTATTAATTTTACAATGTCCGTCTGTCTGTCTGTCCCTTTCATATTTTCCTCCTTTTTGACGTAGAAAGTTGAAACTCGGAATTTAGCATACCATAGACATGTATGGATTTGTTGACCCACTGGGACTGGAGTTATGGGAGTGAGAGTTAGAGAGGACAAAATTATCTACGTGGTATTTAACTATGTAAAGGAGTGAAATTTGATATGCAGATTCCTCTCGGCAAGATCAAAGAATGGAGCTGCTTATTGGTTTTACATTGCCCGCCTGTCCCCTTCATAATTTTTTGAAATACTGAATGTAGCTTACTGTGAGCATGTTCACCTTCACTATTTAGTTTGGTTTTGATTGGTGCACTGGGATCGGAATTATGGGGTTGGGGTCAGATGGGACAAAAGATCTATTGTGGTATTTAGGTACGTAAAAGGAGTGAAATTCGATGTGCAGATTCCTCTAGGCAAGATGTACATTAATATGAAGTTTGGATTAATTGCCCCGTAGTTGTGGGGGGTGACAGTCACTTGGTCTTTAGAACTATGTCAACTTATGGCATGTGATATATCATTCGACAGAAATGATGAGAAAGGAAAGAGCTCTTTCATGTTTCTTAAATGCTACGCTCAAGAAAGTCAATTTTTGATTTTAAAACATTGGGGGTTAAAAATAGATGAACTCAGGGTTTCTGCTACTTTCTTATACCTTCTCGGAGGGATTAACTTTTTGTTGACAATTACTGACAATATTCAAATTATACAATAATTTGGCAGGCACTGATATTTAAAAGGTTTTCCTGCTCATCATGGAATGTAGAGCCCAACTCTTACCTTATTGCTTTATTAACTCTTTAAGATGGTTATTTCGAAACCGCATAAGGGAGAATTTTTGAAATTTATCTGAATTACTTATTCAATAGCCTATACTTCTTAATATATACAGTAAGTTTTCCAGCAACGTGTCAGATATTTTCTGTATCATTTTTTTTTATTTATTACAATTGGATCCAATACGTCCATCCAGGGCCTGTATGGACAGAGGCCGACGAGTTGGGTCCTCTGGATTGACGACTGCTGTATGATGGTCGCAGCAGCCGGGGGAGGGGTGAAGAATCGTGTCTCACTGATGGTCGCCCATTCAGTGACTAGCCGTGCCTGGTGTTGCTTAACTTCACAGAACTTGTGTGCTCAGTGGAAGCCCACCAGGCCACGGCCTCCTCACAAATAGAATAGTAGCCCGATATCCGAATTAATACGTTCGCAAACAGCTTTCGGATACCCAAGAGCCTTTTCCATAGGTTTATATGAGGAAATATTTAATTCGATTTTTGGGGCCCAAAATGGGGTAATGGTGAGGGGGGGGGCAATAAAATATAGGGAAAAACACCAATGAGGAAGCTTTTTGAAGTGTCTTGGAGGCTGTGGAGGAATAGGAATAGTTCTTCTTAATTTGCGTGATGGTAGCAGTTTTCGAAAATCATATTCAATAATGATGCCTCAATACAAAAGTAAAATATTACGTATTCTCATTATTTACCATTTATTTGTTTTTAATAAACGTAAAAATTTTGTATTGCAGTTTGGTACCGAGAACGGAGGCGTTCGAAACAAAGTTCGGATACCGGGGTACCACTGTATTCAGTAGACTTTTTTGGAAAATGGGTTTGTCTGCGGACAGTTCCGATGATTTACAATAGAAAAATAAGACTATGTAAGATTTGACACAACGGCACTTTATGTGGCAGCAGCAGCTTAAACAATCAAAAAATTTCAACAAGAGACTTGAAAACAAACATCCGTCTATCATCTTTGTTGTTGTATGATACAAAGTTTTTACATGGAAATTCAAACCCATATCATAGATATTAGTGTCGCGCATTTGGGTAAAAAAAAATTCAAATGATTTAACGTACTTACAGAAGCGCCATTTACTCCTTAATTAGTATTAGCCGTTCCAAACAGTAATATGAATGATTATTAGAAGCGAATGTAAAAAGAAAGTTTGCAAGATAGAAGCAGCACCTTGACTTATCTTTTAAGATTGCATTTAGAATGCTTTAAAAAATTCACAACAGATGGCGCTACGTGGCCAAGTTATTAAAAACTAATAAAAAGATATCATGTGTAGTTTATAAATAGGTTTATAAATTTGTTTCAATTTCTTCTTATTGTTCTCTAAATATCCCTAAAAAAAGGCCTTCATTTCCAAAAATGCAATCACAGAAGAAATTCAAGATTTGATTCAATGCTTCACTGTTTCAGGATCTCATCTAAAACATTCCGAGAATTTATTAAAAAATAAAAGGCAAACAATTTTACGGAAAATGGCAAATAAAGAGGTCTTAAGACCGAATTCGCTGTCTTCTACAAGAGAATAAAATGATTTGCAAATACAACATCTGCGTTCGTTATTATTTTTGGTGAAAATCACCGGGTTGGCTTTTAGCCAGTTATAATATGTAGAAATGGCACTGACTTTTGACACCATCATCTTCTTTTAACTCTGTGGAAATATGGATCAAAAGTTCATCTTATAGGAATTTAAACTTAGCTGTGAATATTTAATCGCCGGCAATATACGTTGGTCCCTCTCTAGCAAGCCCCTCCAACGAAGTCAGCAACAACCAAAGGCCATAAACACCCAAATGTCAACTTCATTTCATTTGGCTCTGTTTCTTAAATAAATTTTTGCACAACAGCGCATAAAACTTTATGCACTTGATTGACACTAATTCTAAACATGAGTGAGTAAAATATTCTTAAGAGCTAAAGATTAACCGTAATTAAAAGGCTATTTTGTCAGGATAATTGAATTTAGAGAAACACCAAGAGAAGATCTATGTACTCTGCATCAACACAAGATATAGAGGCGTGGCTCAAGGCATTTTTGAGCTCACCAATCTCGAAACAGTGAACGACACTGCGATACATGTGCCAACATTTTATTAAACCACGCCTAAATCGTCCTTCGCCTTGCATGGGAGAGGCAAATTTAATTACCACTGTTGACAGATTTGGTTTGGTGTGACATTTTAAACGTTCGCGGAGATGAAATATTGGACACTTCGCCGAGTCTTTCGGCATCTGTAAGGCTTAAGTTATATTGGTAATTCAGAATGAAAATATGGCATTAAATCATGAATTTACCCAAAGATTAGCGGTTTCTGACTTGTTTTACATTCGTTTTGTGCTGTTGAAATTAATTAAAATGATGGAAAGGAAGCCAACAATCATCTCTTGGGCGCAATTCAAATCGTGCGATCATTACAAGATAACGAGAAGCCAGGGAAATTCTCCAGAAGAGAATTGGAAACATTCACCAGAATATTAAATTGCCTTAAATTCTCAAATAACAACCTGGTAAAGAGGAAGCTGAAACATGTGAAGACTGCGAATTAATGAAGGGACTATGTTTAGATTGTGAAGGTGTTAATAAGACAAACGTTTTTTTTTTTTTATTGAATGCTTGATGCGTTTAAGATTGTTTCAAAAATATGCTAAATATAAAGTAGAACAAATCTATGTCTTTAATAACAACATAATATTTATTATCTGCATGAATAATATTAGCAGTGCAATTATTTTATAAAATTATTTATATTTGCTAGATATAAGGGACTTGCTAATTAAGATTTTCTGTTTGTTTCTTTGGATATAGGTGACCTCAGTAGAAAGTCACTCTAGTCATCTCGAAGTTCGGCGAGATCGGTTGAATTTTCTGTGTCGGCGTTTTATTCTCACGGATTACGAAAAGATTCAAACCTGGGACCTCGCTGGCCAATTTAAGTCATGAGAGAATATCTGAAGTTTGTTGTACTGATAACAGACAGTTTTCGTCCTCGTGGCAACTGTCGTCTTGGAAGATTAGCGTATCCAGAATATGTTCCTCCTTGAGATGTTAAAACATCCCAAAAACATTAAGGAACAGAGACTCTCCAGTCTGTACAGGTAGAAATGGAACTCTTGAGACTCTGTGACCGTTCTAGTTCTCTGCAATCCAATATCTGTGGCGTTTAAGCTCTGTGAACAGAGACTTTGTGGAATCTAGATACGTAGTTATGAACTTCCCTTCATTGAAAATAGAAATAAATGGAATTATTGCCACCTGCAAAAAACGGGTGGTCGACAGCATGTCCAATACTTTGCGATGGCCCCTGTCTTCAAGCACTATTATCGACCACCTCATTTTCTCCTGGGTTTACGTGGTAGGCGATTCACGCCGCTGCTCAATAAGCCCTCCTGACTGTTTTGGAATGAAATATTAGCAAATTTAGCTATTTTCTATAAACAGTGTCCTTTGGGTCGTCCAAATTCAATTACCCCCCTCCTTTACCATTCGCTCACGTCTTTCTTTCAACCCTGCAAACGAACAGTAAGAACCTGGTCCAATAAATTCTGCTACTAAAAACTACAGCTCGGTTTAATGGAATCTCCGTTAAGAGGCACTTAGCCAATGAAAAGCATGAACTACAACCTGACTTTCACGAACGGAACCAAAGTTTATGTGTATGCAAAAACCAAAACCTCAGTTATAACCCTTTCAGAGTCCGTAAAGATTAGGTATTTCGAGTGCAAGGAGTAGAGGTATTTTAAGGGGTCAATCTGCCTCGGGCGGCTTTTGTTAAAGGGGGGGTATTTTCGACCTACTCGATTGAGAACAATTGTTTTTCTATTGAGCGTGTAACACTGTCCATTTTACAGCTTTGTTTCGGCACGTTCGGTGTGTATTATTTTGTTACTCGAGCAAGACGGACAAACTGAAGAATCGCCTGGGGCGGCTTAATCACTAGCCGCACGACTATTTGAATCTTTTAAACTGAACCATACCAGTTCATAGATGAACGAAACACAAAAGTTCATTGCTTCATTCGTTCAATTAAGGATACTAATAAAGTTGAACGGATATTACTGCTTTATAAAAACATTATGTACCTGTATTTTCCGGAGTATAAGGCGCACCTTTATATAAACCGCTCTAGCAAATATTTAAGAAAAATCGTGAAAAATCAATATATAAATAGCATTCATAAAATAAGTCGTACTACATGGCATGAAAAATAATAACCTACAGCATTTTACAATTTATTGCACTAGGAAGAGAAAGAGGATAAAGAAGGATGCAGGAACTTAAAAGAATGCCCGAATAAAGAAAAAGTTTTATAAAGTGTGCCTGTGTGTGTGAGGAAAATCACATGTTTGCCACAAGAGTTTTTTTTTTGCTCTTCTTTATGAATTATGGTTAATAAAATAACTTAGTAATTCAACTCAAACACAACATTCATTCAGGATAATCATGACAGTCAATCTCGGATGGTAAATTCGTTTGTGATAGCACGTAGGCCACGCTTATCACTTTAATAAAACGCTAGGCTAGAAATAAAAAAGTCAAATAAAAACCCCCCAAGCTGTATAATCGCCTATCTTTATGCGCTTTTCAAGTGAGTATTTATGAGAAAGGCAATTACTAATACCCGCTGTTAATATCCTTCGTGATATTGCGAGACAAAATTTATGAGAATGCTGAAGGAGACTTTATTTCTCTTCTGCCCATTCTTCAGTCTGTTCAATTTCAGTTTTGAATTATAGGTTGTTGTCAGGCAAATGATAAAGACTTCGTAAATAATAATTACGACAATAATTCATTTTATTATTAAAATTTCTAACAGGTTATGGAGGGGCAATATTCTCTTGAGCAACAGTTCATCCTAGTAAACACGTTAAATTTTTTTTTCCAGCTCAACAGCGTTACAAAACAATTAAAACAAACAAAACAAATGGACTTTGTTGAAAATGAAAATGGCAAATTCTGTTCGAAAAATATTAAATTTTTAAAAATATTTTCAAAAACAATGGCTTTGGTTCCTCCAACTTTGCCAAGTGTGTCAAGGACGAACGATTTGGGCACGCAATGCGTGAGCCGTTATTCTATCGGAGAGCTGATTTCTATTTCCCCCCCTCCCCTAAAAAAATTCTCTGAAAATAAGACAAAAGCTAACATGTCACTGAACATATTCGGCAGAATCTCAACATTTGCGACTCTCTACTCACAAACATGCTAAATGATTTATTTCCAACCTCCCTCCTTCTTTTTCCAAGTTAAATTTATCGGTGGCAATTAAAAGCTTTTTTCCCGTTATTATTATTCGTAATGTTTTCATGTCGCCACCGTTGAAGGTTTTGGACTCGTGTTCAAGCTACTGTTCGTGCAAAGTCGAAAGTCGAGAAATAGGGGTTATTAAGGAGTCTGTGAAAAATGGTAATTGCTTTTAATAACATAGAATTTAGAGAGCCGAAACTAAATATACATCTATTATTTGCATAAATTTATATTAAAATCAAGTTTCAGTACCATTTCGAAAAACCTCTATAATTTGCTGAAAATTTGAGCCTTTGATGGCTCCGCACTACCATACACACGTTTAAAAATTCTTAATAACTGAACACTTAAAATTTCCTTTTTATGTAGCGGAAAATAAGGTTCTTGTCGTTAATTATTTATTTAAAACACAAATAAATACAAAAGAAAAAATTATTCCCAATTAATTTGTTGAATATGAATCAATATTAATTTGGCTAATCAATAGATTCTGTTTAATCAATAATAACAGTCTCTTCATTTTCAAACTTTATCTCATTCGCAGAAATATAATTTTTATTTAATGTAAAAATAAAAACAAACAATTCTAAAATTGATTCAACAACGACAATACTATGTAAGATTCAAATTACTACAAATATTGGCTAATGAATTAGAAACACGCGTTTAACATTTTATTGGGCACTCTTTGGCCGAATCACAGTAAGTCAATAAGTTGTTGAAGCATTAGAAATCAATGGAAAATCAAGAGTCCACCAAACTCCTCTTAGATACTTGACAAAACTAGGGTTAAAAGGCGAAATCAGTCTGAATTCAGTGTTATTTTTTCCCGCTATGTACTGCAAGACCTCCAACTTCGTTTCGCAGATTTGTTGGAAAAGAATTTTTGCTATCGGCTATGTCGTTTCAACGTATCCCAAACATTCTTTATGGAATTGAGATTGGGCTCTGGGGCGTTCATGGTATATGAATGAAATAATTTTCGTTTTCACTGAACTGCTGCTTGAAGCAATCGTAAAGAAGCCAAACACATGCAGAGTTAAAACGCAACACTGCAGGATGGATCCGTGGATGGCACAAGACCTTCCATGAATATTAGAGGGCCATTCCATATCATAATACTACCACCAGAACATAAGTGATCTTAATAAAGCCTGCTAAATCCATTGCTTCATGGGACTCCGGCCAAATTTTCTGCTTACCTTGAGTAAGAAACCACTTGTATCCATTGTACGGTCCATATAACCTTCTTCAAGTCTTCACGTATCCAGTCACGACGTTCCAGATCCCACTGTAAACAAACTTTGCAGAAATCAGGAGAAATCGATAACTACTGATTTGGATCCGCTTTATAGTTTCGCCAGAAATGGGTCGGGAACAGTCTTGATTTAAAATCATTTTGTCAACTATTACTCAGTTGGTGTTCTGTTTTTCCCTACAAGTTATTTTAAACGTCTGCGATCTCATGATCGATTGTCTTTGAGCGACAACTACTTCTTTTAGACAAAGACTATGGATCATTTTTCCAACGGTTGAATACTCTGAATATCATGCCTTTTGAGAATCCAGTCAGCTGCTTCGTTGTTGATTCAATCGTGGCTCCAGCTAAACGAGCACCAACAATGAATCCCTTTTCTCCCCCAAGTTCTATGACTGGAATCACCCAACTCCTTAAACAGGTGACAAATAGACGGTTGAATCACATGGCCTGAAACCATTTTACATAAAACGAATTAAACAAATTTACACATATTTCGCAGATGTTTATAATTCATTTTGGCCTGTGTATTATACAGTATTTTGAGTCTGGAGAGATCTCTAGATGATATTTAAAATTTTCTAAGCATGGATATACATCTATTTTTAAAATTTGATGCTTTCTAAACAGAATTGCCATTTTTATTTCATCAAAATCCATTTGTTCCGATTCTGTATATTTTAATTGTTTTGTAACACGGCGAGCTGAAAAATTTAGATGACTGTACGCACTCAGAAACAAACGTCTCTCTGTTTTCATTACAAATTAAGAAGGAGCCTGTAATGACTGAGCAATTTCATTATGAAACCGTATTTGTGTTATTGCAAGACATTCAGACAGTGAAAGCCAAATTGCAACAGAATTGGATTCATCAATCGTTCTCCGTGTCTTACGCCCAACTGGTTCCTCCGAGCACCGATTCAATAGAATGAAACGTTCTCTCATTCTTTACCACGCTCCCTAACATGTACACGGTGCAAATCAATTTTAATTCATTAGGATTCTTTTTTTTATCATGACTATGTGTGTGTGTGAAAAGCAGTTACTGCAAAAGAAGCGAATGAATGTGAAAGAGAATCAATTGAAACGGGAGAACAGAGGAGGGAAAGGGAGTAGGAAGGTTTGCGTGGTGGGGGGGGGGGGGGGGGGAAAAAAAAAAGTTCCAACCGAAAAGAGAGAAAGAGCAATCTTGCTGAACAAAAGTTTCAAACTTTGGCTACCCTTCCATCAGCTACCCTCCTATTCAGTTTCGACAACCGTTGTTGAGTGAAAGAATGATGGATTACTCCCCCACCAGGGGCGCCACTGATCTTTGCCGTGCAAAGCTACCATGACAACGCACGTCTTGGTTGCCGTAGGAACCCAGAGATGGCAGGATGGCGGTGGTAAAGAGAGGGGGGTAAGATGGAAAGAAGAAAAAAAAATAAAAAGAAATTTCTTGAAAAGAGAGAGAGAGTGAGAGAGAGAAGGAAAAAAGGCGAAAGACCGAATGTGGAAAACAGTTTTTCCTCCTCTGCTCAGTGAGAGATAGAAAATGTGTGTGTGCATTGGGTGGGTGGCGAGAGAGTGAGTTCATTTTGGTTTCTTCTATGGAGGAGAAGGAAGAATTTGGTGGGATGAGAAGAGGACGATAATGGAATGGACATTTCTAGCGGTGATTGACAGAAATGGAGTAAATGTAAAGGGGGGAACGAAATAAAGATCGGCCTCAAAAAAGAAGGACGTGCACAGTGAGAATAGGAAAATATTATATTCAAATGATGAGTTTTGGAAGGAAGAAAAAAAATCTTCAAATATTATGATAGAAATCCAATATGATCGAATTACACAGGAAATATTCTAGAGTTATTTTGAAAAGAGGGTGGGATTCAATATCTTAAGTCTATTTTTACCTTCAAGACATTTTTTCAGTTTTCATGAATGAAAATATTATTGTAATGAAAGCCGAGATTTGTCTTTAGAAGATTCTTTATAATACATACTCCGTGTCCAGAAATAAGTGTCCGATTTGGGATTTTATGAAATATTAAGAAAAGCATGCCTTAAATATTGACAAGTAAATCTCAGATTTTACACTTAAAGTGAGTATAATAATTTATAAACAAATACGTATGGCATTCCCTTTTATTAATAACTGCAACATTGATCTTGTGACAAAAGTTCAAAATAAGGTAGATTTAGTTTAATTTATGCTGGTGAGGGAATTAATGTTTGGATGTAGGAATTTCTTTACTAGGTGACCAGTGTTTAGGAATGTGGATTTCTGTAAGTAAAGTTTTATATATGTGTGGGTTTATAAGCAAAGTTGTCAGGCTGTTGGATAGTGAGCGCGGAATAACCCCAATGACAGAAAGAACGTTAGAAACGAGGTATAATATGTTGGCTCCCCACAGGCGTTTTATTTCGTGTGCAAGATCTATATTCTTAGTGATTTTGTCTGTATATTGGGATTGATAATATCAATTAGGCTACATTTTTTATTTATCTACGATGGTATTACAGTTCTGTCATATTATAGTTTTATGTTTTGTATTCCCTAAAATAGTGACCGTGATTTATTTATAGAATGGAGTGTTTACGTCCGTAAGCTTGAGTATCTTAGCTTGATGTTGATGCTGATGATGCCTGTATAAACAGTGTGTCTGCGTGAGTATTTAAATTAAATATAACATGCTGGATAGGTTTCTCCGCGATATGGCATTTCCTACAAACCTCATCAGTCAAACGCTTGATAATGTACTTTCTGTAGTTTTTCGTGGTAATGACCTAGTCGTGAATGGCAATTATGGTTATCATAGTTCCTTCAGTTTTTCCAAAGACCACCCCCCTCTCGCCCAATATAATCGGTATATTACAAAATATGGATATCACATGAAAGATAAACTCTCCAAGTTTCTCTCGATATGGGAGCCCTTTGTGACACGACAGACATCTAAACGATATTCAAATTCTTCCCACACACATGCCAGCACCTCTTCACCAACTGCGTCGATCGCTTGGGAAATTCGCCACTTTAAATCTCCAAATC
>JAHWFO010015474.1:3210936-3264499 GCA_023313115.1 Rhysida immarginata
ATTATTATTATTATTATTATTATTATTATTATTATTATTATTATATTGCTACAAAATGGATGAGATTAAAATTGAAAGAAATCAAATTAGAGATGAAATCCTTAAAACTAAAAATAAACTCTTTAGCCACAACAACCTGATTCTGGAAGTACTTTTCGAAAGCAATTGCTTTCATCATTCAGCAGTCCAGGAGCACCTCGAGGGAAATGAGATAACTCGCAAGTTTAATTTATTTGTTTAAGACATGGGGGTTACCTATAATTAGATGTGGTTTGCAATATCGGGATTCCGTCCTCAGAGTTATTTAAACAAACTTAAAAGGAGTTATTCTAAATTTTATATGAACTATCATTTTAATATAATTAAAGACAAAATCAACTATTCTCCTAGTTCAACTTCGTTTTCCTTCTTTATTGGAATAAACTTCATTGAATTATTTATCATCGTTATTAACTTAAAATTATCATTGCCAAAAGGTTAAAATACGAGTCGAATCTTAAGGTCGAATCTTAAACAAAAAGTTTACATATGATGTGTACTTTATTCCTTTATTAGTATCGATAAAGGAAAACCAAATAGATCAACACATATTCTTGCCAAATAGAACAAATAAACATAGTGAACGATATTAAAGATATTCGAATCGTTTGAGTCCTGACATCACTTAATATTATTAGAGCCCGCCCTATAGATTGCAACAAACTTATTAAATAATCCATGCTATGGCGAGGTTGGACTCTACGGGGGATGATTTAAGCTCTCAAATTTCAAGTTTTGAAAGGTAATAACTACTGCAGGAAAAGGTATGCGGTCGTGCACATGAGAATGTAGACATGCGCGGGCTCGATGCAATTTTTTCGATAGAAAAATCTTTAATGTTGAGTTTCTCTTCCAGCACGTTGCTGTGCCTTACACTATTGAGTGGCTGTTTTCGTTGTGGCTCCTTTTTATGCACTTTTGTAGCGGAACGACCATAATTTTCACACTCTCATTCGAATGGAGCGCTTCCTGACTGAACCTGTTCTATAAGATATCTCTACCTAAAGTAAAGGTCATGAGATTGCGTCCAATATTATTATACAGGATGTTTCAGAGCACCCGTATCAGTCATTTTTTTAAAGATATTGATTCTAGATGTTTGAAAAAGAATTTTAAGGGAAAAAACTATGATAAAAAATTCATTTTTGGTAGTTACAGATTTATTTTTCAATTTTCTTTAATTGTGAATAAGCGATGAAGATTAGAAAAAAATATAAAGTTGCTTATTTTTAAAAGTATTGGGTATGGGAATAAAGTTTCCGCCCGCTTTAAATACAAATTAGTCGTTTATTTAAACAAAAAAACTACAAAATGATTTCATTCAAAGTACGCCCCATTAAAAGCGACAACCTTCTCCCATTTTTAAGGTAGTAGACGGATTCCTCGAAGAAAAAAATCGGGTTCTTTCGATACATTCATGAGAAGTGAACCGCTCTCCAGAAAGGACCGAAAGAAATGGAAATCCTAAGGAGCAATATCTGGTGAATACGGTAGGTGAGGCAATTTGATCTTTCCAAGGGCCGGTTTTGCAACGTGTTGTCGTGCAGCAAAAGTGTAACCTAGCGTTGTTGTTGTCGTGTTGTCTATTATTCCATTCCCAGTGATGGTTTCGGACAGTTTTAGAAGCTCATAATAAATAACGCACTTCTGATCCCACCAAATGCAAAAAAATGACTTTCGAACCGTGGATATTCCGTTTTGGAGTTGATGGACCTGGTTCACGTCATAATCACCACTTTGAAATCCGAAATCACTTTTTTCATGTGATTCTCGATGGAGCATGATCGCCGTAAATATCAACAAGCATCGATTTCAGTAGCACTTTTCTTCAGAATACAGTAATGGAGCAACACTTCCCGCAAATGTTCATTCCTTGGAGTAGATGTTACAAATTTCGACGCGAAAAAAAAATGATCTTAGGCTTCAAACGACTGTCTACTACTGCGATTCAAAGCTCACAACTACACCTTCAAAATACAATTATAACCGTTCCATCAAACAGGAAATTAGTAACATTAACGCATCTTTCTGAAAAGATCGGAAACATATTCCCATACCCAATACTATGACCATATATTCTCAAAGATACCTTATATGATCTAAGTTTCATTTGAATTTTCAAAGTTGACTCCTACTTCCCGCTTGTTCTGAAAAATGAAACTACCAAAAATAAATTCTTTATCATAAGGTTTCTCCATGAAATTCATTTTGCAAATTTCTAGAATCAATATCTTAAAAAAGGGGTGATATGGATGCTCTGAAACATCTCTATATCAAGAGAATTTTCTTCTTCTTGGTTATTGAATACCTCTCATACATTTTAAGAATTATTCTGATAAAAATTATAAACATTTAGATTTTATGACATATTAAAGCAAAGCTTCAAAAGCATATTTATATAAAATCTTGTAAAATTATAAAGGAATTATTAAATATTTATTCCATGAGAGCAGCCACTGAAAGGACATTCATATCATTTAGAGAAAAGGTACCATTTCATTTCAGCGAAATGCTGAAAATCAAATTGCAGTAAAAGATAAAGAGCTATGGCATTACATTGTTAACAGGATTATAGAATTCATTGAGATAGTAAAGTGAAGTGCTTCTGATTGGTGTTACACGTTTAACACAATTGTACGTGTACTTACTGTTACTTATGGATTACAGAACATATCATATCCGACAGCTTTAACCCGAGGCTTACTTTTCTTTTCGTTAATTCTGGACTCTAACTATCTAAGGTCTAAGAAAATCAACATAATTCATTCGGATGACCATTTCCATTTAATTTAAAATGCTTTTATTTTTAAAAGCGCTGAGAAAATCATGAAATAAAAGAAAAAGAAATTCTCACGGTGAAAATCGTATTCTTGCCTTAATTTTCTCGACTTCCACTAAGAAACTCTCCCGGCGTTATATAGTGCCAACGAAGATGGTTCCAAGGAGGATTTCGTCGGACTGGCGAGTCTCCACACTCTTTGAACTGACCCATAAAGACTCCTCCATCCTTGAGAGACCACGTGTGACCAGATAGTGACCCCACTGCAGCTAAACTGATCTCTCCAATCCCCTACCATCCGGCTTTGTTAGCAATATTAATAAACTTCTATGTCATAGTGAATTATACGCCGCAACAAACCAGACAACTTTCAGGAGACTCACCTGCCTAATGGACTCTGGGTTTTTTTCTCCTTATTCCCCTATCCCACACTAAGAAGAGAACCAAAATGAGATTTCGCTTTTAAATGTAATTTAAAGTTTTACAGTTTATTTAAAAACTTGAAAGCAAATATTTGGAATGAGAACTAATCTGAATGCTTTATAAAAGAAAACAACGCGAAGTATCTTCTTTAAAATTTGATAATTTTAGATAACAAGTTTGTAAAATTAAAGATAAACAAATCCTTTAGGCTCTTTAATCATCTAAATCTAATTAGTTTATATATTTTATAATCGATAAATTAACAGCACTTAAAGTGTAATGTCGTATTAATAATGCATTCTAAATTTAAGCGCTTGAAGAGTGTCCACTTGGGAAGATGATATTATCAATTTAGCCAATCAAAATAGAGTGATAAACAAACAATTTATAAATAAATTAATTTTTCATTATATTTAGAAGTTTGTGGACGATTTAGAAAATTATATTTAACTTATGTAAATATTAAATAATGTCATAAGCCAAATGTAATACATTTTAGCTAACCCGTCCTACTTGTGATTAACTTTTCAAGGACCCAATTAAGGCAGAAAATCAAGAAATAATGATAATGGAGTGGCTTTGTAATTATATTGTCAGTTGTCGGAAATTTGAAGCACAGTAGGTCCTAATTAGAGCTGAAAAGCACATTTAAATGTTTTTAAAGTTCCTTCACAAAGTACAGCGTTCGATACTTAACTTTTTTTTTTTTTCGAACCGTCATTGACTTTTAAATGGTTCGAAGTCTTTGTCCTTTCATCTGAAATCCTGATTTAGCAAGTTTTTTTAATAACATATTAACAAGCTTACTGTTAAAAAAAAAACTGTAAACGTTTTCCCCTCTCTGAATAGGACTCAATGTTTTTATTAAGTTATCAACTCAAAGAGATGAATTTATCTTGCTAATGTCTAAATGCGACGAAGAAATAAAAAGAATAAAATGAATGATGACAAATAATCAGGACGAACGAGAAGAAAAAAAAAAAGAAAAAAAGGAAAAGATAATAAAAAAAGAAATTCCTTTCGACGGAAGAAAATTGCCGACGGAAATGTACAATTTATTCTGGAAATTTTTAAGTTGAATGAAGAAATAAACAAGCAGAACGAATCGAAATTTCATCATTACCTTCCCCACTTGAAGAGGAGAATGAATCCGGAGCTGAGCAGTAGCGCCGCCCATAGACAAAACTTAACCGTTCCACGGAAGCAAAATCAAATCACATCGTTTTCAAAATAGCTAATGGAAGTTGCGATAATAGGTCATATATACAACTAATCTTGTTTGTAGTGAAAATTCTTCCTCTCATTGCTTTTTTTTCCCCACAAGTAATCAAACACCGTTGAATTTCATAGCTAGCGAGGGGGCAGTGATTCGATTAGCTTGATTAGGACAGGCTTCCTTTTCTTGATTAGGACTACAGCTCATATAATTTTCAACATTTTTCGCATATGCGAGTAAATGACGATAAAGAAAATGTTATTATTTTTATACTGCTTTAATTCGCCTGGTCTAAATGAACGATTTGGAACCTCCTTAACTAAATACGAGAAAATTGCAAGTACGCAAATCGATGGACAGGCGGATAATTCAATAACAATATAAAAATTCATAGATGACGTACTGTTCGATCGTGTTAATCTCTTAGAAACTCAAATTTCTTCATCAAAGATGCAACATGAAACATGTCTCCCAACCTGTGACACATAATAGCGCACAAATTCATGTCTATGAAATCCTTCAATTAGTCCATTTTGTAGAGTTTCTTCTAAAAACTTCGCCTTTACCATTCATCAAAACAGAATCCATAGATATCAGATCGAATGGACTTGGTTACCACCTCAACCCAATCTAGTGCAGAGAATTAATTGAAATAAAAAGAAACACAGGGTTAGCAAGAAATAAGTTTCCCACTTCAGAGAGCTGTAGAATGCGTTCTATTGGTCCAAATGAGATAAAATTTAAACTACAGATAATTCAAATGATGCGCTTGACATTTATTAAAATAAAAAAAAATTTAGTACAAATATTCACCAATAGAGGGCGCTCTAATACAAATGGTATTTCTTTGCATATATGGAAAATGTGAAACGTCATGTGTGTTACTGCGCATGCCTATTAGCATTATTCTTCGGATAAAAAGACGGCGGATTCTGGACGAACATTAGTTACTGCACATCATGCCTACGATGCCTTAAAAAGCGCCATTGTTAAATTGTTCTACCAGAACCAGCAGAACGTCGTGGCAGTTGAATTCCATCTTATGAAGCGGATACGAAGAGGTCCAATGACTCCATGTGCCCTACGCAAGATGATAGAGAAATTCGAAGCAACTGAGTAACTTGCCATTCTTCCAGGTAGAGGAGGAAAGCAAATCCCGTCTTCTAGCGTCGAAAATGTGGCTACCGCGGTCGTTGAACCAGCAGTCAGTCGCCGCAAAGTAGTGTGAATGTGCCAGTTGTTGCCCGTGTATTGGATATGCCGTATTCCACTGTACGAAAAATCTTACAGCAGATTTTGCATTTTTATCCCTACAAAATCAAGTCGGTGCAACACTTGCAGGACGGGGACTCAGAGTTTCGTACAACTTTTGCACATCAGTTCCTTGCTCGAATGGTGGTTGACGTCACTTGGCCATGTAACATTCTGTAGAGTACCCAGATCAAGTAAAACGTGCTGCAAAAACTGTTCTATTCTCACACGTTACATTATGGTTATTTTATCTCTTTAAGATACACACTAGACTCCATACAACACGTGACCTTCACCGCATTCGGCAAATCAGAAATCACGTAAACTTTCATCCTGACTTGCCAGCAATTTCTAGCTGAAAGCTGTCAAGGCGACATCCACAGATTGCTTGAACTATGGAAATTTGTATTGAAGATTTTAAATTTAGTATTATTATTGATTAAAAATTACATTATTGATAAAATTATGGCTATTATAATGACACGAATATAATACTTAATACGATAATAATTAAACCGTTTAACATTGTTAATAAATAACAGAAAATAACATTAAATTATAATAATAATAAGGTGTCACTTAGTTATTTAATTTACTTATCCAAATGTGTTTATTATTAATAATAATTATTAAAAAATTTAATAAAATTTTAATAACTCATATGTACAGGGTGTTTCTAAATTATCTCCCGTATAATACGAGGGGCGATTGATAAATAAGGTCTCCATGGCTGTAACTTTTTTATTTGTTAACCGATTTTCAAAATTCTTTTTGTATCTTATACTCACATTTGTCCTCTATGCTACTATTCACTTTTCGACATAGTCCCCATCCCTTTCCACGCATTGCGCCAACGCGTGACTAGTTGGGTGAACCCGTCGGAGAGGAATTCCGGAGTTGTTGTCGACACCAGGATTGAATGGCAGCTTTGGACCCTCTTCTGGAGTACGATAACATCCGCCCGCACACGAATCACCACACACCAGAGCCGTTGCAGCGCCTACAGTTCAAAGATGAAAAATTGCAGTTCAAAAATGAAAGACTTTACACATTGCGACTTTCACCACCTCCCAAAGAAGAAAGAGCCCCTTAAGGGACATGAGTTGGTTCTGACGGCGAGGTAAACGCTGCCATTCAATCCTGGTGTCGACAACAACTCCGGAATTCCTCTCCGACGGGTTCACCAAACTAGTCACGCGTTGGCGCAATGCGTGGAAAGGGATGGGGACTATGTCGAAAAGTGAATAGTGCATTACATAGAGGACAAATCGCCCCTCGTACATGTTTATTACTCAAAAACTATTACAGATTAATGCCCCCCGGATTATAACGGATTATTTATTATCAATTATTTCCTTTCCAATTTCTAGTAGAAACGACGATAAAATTTCGAAGGACGCCATTTTGGTTAGTCCGAATCGCGAGGCAGGCTGTTCGGTAAATCGGCAGCAAAAATTTCTGCTCTCAGCAAAAAGTCCTGTGACTAGGCTAGTTTCTTCTCGCGAGCTTTCTGACTTACCGAATGTGCCTTCGACTCTCGGACTGCTCTAGTGTTCATAGTGGGCAATCTAATCGGTCAATGATGAAGTGGTTAGGCCTATCGCCATCCTCTTCACGGCTACTATCTAAAATGGACTGTTCCAGCAGAACAATGCACGACCACACACCAGCCGTGTCTGCGGTGCTCCGACTAACTGGAGACGTTACGGCTGGAGCCCTAAACCACGTAATTCTCCCCTTAAAATAATAATATAATGTTAAATTAGAAAATACCATTAAATTGTTAAAGGGAAAAACTGCCTGAAATGATATCCAAGTAAATCAAAACTCAGGTTATAAAATTTCTTTAAGGGATACTTCCCATGAAATTTGTAATTTCTTGCAATAATGATAACTTAATTTGTCCGAATACGAACTCGGGATTTTGTAGGAAATCGACAACGAGAATGAGTCCGAAAAAGCCAATAATGAAATAAAGCTTTCTTATATTGCTATCTGTGGTCGAAGATGTTATTAGAAATAATGACCCAAAACCAGAAGATCCACCAAGTTAGATTTTTCTAAGCAAAGAATGAAAGAGCAAAAAAAAAAAAAAAAAAGAAGAGGCGAGTGCTTTCGGTTATTGTGTCTTTGGTTATTGCTTACCATTTACTAGATATTATAGATGAAATGCTACAGAAATCTGGAAGAAATGAGGTTTTATTGTTGATCAGAGACTGAGAAGAAAGGCTTCGGAGGGCAATAACCGCCTTTTATGGCACACCGATTATAATTGTCGAACGCTGGCGAAAACAGTAGGAAAACACAAAAGGAGGAATTTTACGATCAGGAAAATTTGTCGTCGGCCTCGTAAAACAATCCGTTCGGCAAATGGCATCTTCAAGATGCAAGTGGAGGCGAGAGAGAGAGAGAGAGAGAGACAAGGAGCGCAGTAGCACACTACAATCCGCTGAGGAAGAGCCCCCAGTTTTGATTGCGGACAATCCCATTTTGAATTGAGTGCGCATGCGCGTCAAATCATTAAACAAAAGGTCTCGTAAAAGGCGCGCTCCGACGAGAAGGACGACCTCGAGACAGGAGGACGACGCCGCCGCTTGATCCTCCTCCGCCGCCGCCCTCTGTTTATCCCCACGAGATGCAAACGTTTCACCCTGGCTTCCTTGGTCACTCGTAATTGGATTAAATTCATAGCGCGCTCGCCCCTGAGTGAGATGAATGAGGACAGGAGAACCTTTTCAGAGCCCTGCGCATATTCCCCCGTTCATTGATGGTTTACTGACCGGTAGGGGGGCTCGAGATTAAACGAGCGTTCCCGTTATTAATTCAGGCAACCAACGACGCTCTCTGACGATCCCTCAAGTCGTATTACCTCCTTAGCACTCTATCTACCCCCTTCACCCTTCCCTTATTCTTACCCTCCCCCTCGCCCGACTCCTCGTTTCTCCTCGCCGCCCCCCCTCTTCTCAATCCATATCCCGAGGCCTTCAATCTTCTCTCAGCGTCGCCACCGCTCTTCAACCTCTCTCTCCCCGTTATACTCATTCTTCTTCGACGATCACTCAATCGATCGCAGCTCCACACAAGATTTGATGGAATCAAATACAAATAAACGAAAGGGAACAAAATTTTTTTTCCTCCTTTCCAAGATGATAAAATATTTTCTTTGCAACGATTTGCCCCGAATAATATTGTTTTTGATTTTTTGTTTGAAAAAAGATAAATAGCAGCTCCTTAAGTTCATATTCTGTTAACACGTATCCTACTAGCTACAGACTAACAGTAGCAACATGTATTTCATGAATAAAAGGCAGTTTTTCCAAAATGTGCTCATCCGCGCATCGACTTTTAAATTTCCTTATACTTTCTCCAACGAAAATATAACTGGTCCAATTAACTTTTTGTATGCACGTGAGGCCTCACATAGCTATATATGACGTGTAATTCACCAGTCACGAAGTTTATGGTTATATGACTTTTAAAACTTTATAAAAGGACATTTAAATAAAAAAAAAAAAAGGACAACAAAAAACAAGGATTGTAACAGTGTTCTAATGCTACCGCTACGGTACCAATAGACCTTTCAATGCTGAGACATGTAATATATCTAACAACTCCTTTTGTTATCCATAGTTAATTGCTATCAACAGCAAATTGCTGTTAGGCCTAATTTCTGTTACACATAACAGTATTTTGTAAATGGCTAATTGCTAGTAGCTAATCGCTCGTCCGGTGATACTTTTTTGGATCAAAAAGTACTGAAAACGTGACTGCCATTCAACTTCGTTCGTTTTGTATAACTTAACCTTTTCGATGAAAAACTAACAAAAACGTGATTTTGACTTGCGATCTTTCATAAGATCAGAAATTTTTCAAAATTAACCATATCACTAAATCATCTTATTTTTTATTAAAATATAAGATATATCGAATAGAAAAATAGAATAAAAATTTTTTGACAAGACATCAAGTCTGGTTTCAATTACTGGCGGTCGTTATTTCTTTGTTTGGAACATTGAAGGTTTTTTTTTGAAAATATTACTGAGATAAGATGATTTTCTTTTTAGTTTAGTTGAACATAGGTGACATTCTTACCGTTTTTGGAACAGACTTCCTGAAGTAATGCTTCCCGTGGAAGACATAATCCAAGCTAAGCCTTAACTTCATGTTTGTTGCATGTTTTTTCAACTGAAACATAAGTAAAATGCGTGCTCATTCTTTCAAATAGTCTGGCTTATTAAAACGTGACATCTGGGTTTTATAAAACAACCAAACAAAAAAAAAAAAAAACAATAAATAAAAATCTTAACCCTACTGTGCGATCTCATAAACCGCTAATGAGTTTTCGATCTACATTACTCACCAAAAACACACATGAAAACAAGAGCACATAAGGATGAAAACCGATTCTGCTCTTACTTTCGTGTGATGGAAACTAAAACTGAAGTCACTACTTTATCAGAATGGCAGGTCGGGGAGCTGTGGGACGGCAGGAATTAAAAAAATCAATAGAATGGTACTGTTTGTGAGACCGATTCATACTTAACGGTTAAATTTCCAGTTTCAATTGTTAGTCATTTTTAATTTTAATTTGCACACATCTTACACGTTCGGAAATTTAATTGGACCCGTTCAGTCAAACTTTCGTGAATTCACACTGCCGCATTAAAATGCTTTTCTATTTTAAGTGATGCTTTCTTCACATCTTCCGAATATCTTACCATGAGGTTTAGCTACTAATAAGAATACGTGCTTGGACTCTATGGATATCCGTCCGTCCGTTTGAACGATAACTTGAAAATGGATCGACTTTTCAAATTCTCTTTTTCTATCTTTTCAGCATAGACCCTCAAGGATATAGCTCGGCTGTCATCAACTTTTCAGGCATTTTTTGTAGACTCCTTCAAGTCAATTCCACGTGATCTAACAGTGACCGTTAAAATACCAACCTGTGAAACATCGACCGATTCGTAGTGATGGGTCATGAATGAATATAATGATATCTTTTTGTTTATCATTTAAACATTGTTGAGCTGGTTTCGCGCCCGTTAGGATCGTATTGCCGAGGCAAGCGCTCGCTTCGTTTTAATAACAAATAAAAAAATTCACTCAGGCTGGCCGACAAAAATACCGTGAAATTGAAATTAAAATTTTGTTAACATTTTGATCGACTTAACAAAATTTTCTATAATTTTCTAAAATTTTCATCTTGGATTTCAACAATCAGTGTTTTTTCGTTTGTTGGAAACAATGAAGATTGGATTGTTGCTCGATCTGCTTTGGTCATGTGATTTTTAAGTGCCCGGCCTGTCTTTCTAGTTGGCTTTGGTTTGACCATAATAGTAAAAAAGCTGAACTGTTATGGTTTCTTTTACCATTATGGTTTGGCTAAGCTGAACTGCTGACGTTGTTAGCAACTGCTGTAGTCTTATACATATTTGCTGGCCAGTTAAACTATTAATGTTGAGACATAAGTATAGAGTTACGATAAACGTTCAATAAATTTATAATAAGGCATACACGAAATGTAATTTTGAGTTTGCAATTATTTATGTACTGCCCTGCGTCTTACTGAATTACTCATGTTACACTAATAATTCTACAGCATCCGCATGGCTTTAATAGAGCATAACGCAATTTGTATCACTTGGTCATTTGGAATTGCTTTGTATTTTAACGTGAACGTTGAGCAATAAAACAGACGTTAATGTAGAAGGAATTTCAATTATTTATTAGGAGCTTTATCTAAAAATTAAATTCTCGAATTTATAATTATACTAGCAGAAGACCCGGCGTTGCCCGGGATAATTACGCTTGTAAGTAAACAGAACGACCTCAAAGAGCTACATAAAACACTGTAGATTTGTATAAAAAACAAACAAACAAACATCCTTCTTCTTCTATTTTCTATCTACATATATAAAGAAGGATGTTTGTTTGTGGGTTTGTTTGTTTGTTTTTTATACAAATCTACAGTTTTTTATTATGATTTTGATAAAATTTCGCATACATGACCTTCAAAGCATGAGGACCCTCCTCACTGTCTACCTCAGATTTCGAAAAAATAATAATTATTGATAAAAAATCGATATTCATGGTTATGGCAGGGCATATTAATGAGAAATATCTCATGACCAATAATGTAAGACAAAGTTTTTGCAACAATAAGTACCAACAATGGTATCAACACGCAATTCACAAACACTCTGCACGGACCAACAATATATATCTCATGACCAACAATGCAAATAAAAGTTTGTGCAACAATAGGTATCAACACGCAATGCACCAACACTATGCGAGGATCAACAATATATGACTCATGACCAACAACGCAAGGCAAAATTTGTGCAATATAGAATTCAATGCATAGAATTCCTGTTATTCAGGCTTTTCTTAGAAAAGAGAATTCTTAGTACTTAACAATTTCTTGAAAATCTTTAAAAATGATCAGTAACTGGAGATAATGAGTTAGCAGACTATTGAGAAAGAGTGAAAGACGATATAGGAAGCACTCCTTTAGCTTTGTGCTGTATTGAGCAAATGGTAAGCAAGTAAATAGAAGAATCGGCGACCGCTAGACTACACAAAGTGATGAATGGCCTATTTTTGGTTCAAAACATCGAAAGAAGAAAGGAAATTGCAAAAACATCATGTGTACAACTAAAGTAAGATTACGTGAGTAAAAAATTATTTAGACTAGAAAGCATCCTTGGAGAGGTCCATCCATTGTGAGCCTTTAAAAAACGGTCGGAGTTCATGATTCCTTGCACAGGAACGAGCTGGCCCAGTCCGTACCATGAAAATGAGCCCCACACCATGACTCCTCCTCCTCAGAACTTGACTGTGGGCTCTGTGCACTCAGGTAAGAAGCATTCTCCAGGTATGCGCCAAACCCAAACTCGTCCATCGGATTGCCAGAGTGTGTAGCGAGATTCGTCTGTCCACATTACACGTTTCCATTGGTCCATTGTCCAGTTTCTGTGGGCTTTGCACCACTCCAGATGTCGCTTGGCGTTGACCCTGCTGATGTGGGGCTTGTGGGCAGCAGCACGGCCATGGAATCCCATCGTGTGCAGTTCCCGACGATTTGTCATGGTACTGGCATCATTTGCAGAGGCGTTTCGAAACTCTGTTGCAATTTTTTCCGCCGAGGACTTCCGGTTGCTGCGGGTGACACGACGAAGCACTCGACGGTCTCTGTCCGTTAGTTTCTTGGGTCTACCGGTTCGTTGTTGAACTGTTGTTGATCCCCGGGTCCTCCATTTCATAATGACATCGCCTACTGTTGACTTGGGTATCTGAAGAAGGCTGGAAATGTCACGCACGGACTTGCCGCATAGGTGACATCCAACGATGGTTCCACATTGGAACTCACTGAGCTCTGCCGAACGACCCATTCTTGCCAATGTCCAAGCAGAGTTGTGTCTGAAGGTGTGGGAAGCTATTTAAATGATGTGCAAGTCATTATCATGTGACATTGGGCCAATCGATGATCTGTGAGGGGTGTCCGGATATTTTTGATCATATAGTGTATATAGAAAGACTGCGTCGAAGCTGAAGCTCCTTGGAATGTTTGCAAGATGCTATTTACTATAGATATTTCGTTTATCACACGGCAATAGAGCATTAATGGCGTTAACTGAAAACTTTCAATAATAATAATAATATTTAATAAATAAATAAATAAATAAATAAATAAATAAATAAATAAATATTAGACTATTCCTCTAATGACGTTCATAAATTCTTTCACGTATACGACTACAGGGAAAACTACAAATATAATAATTTTTAACCACCGCATTTTCATAAGGAATTTCACAAGTTAAGAAATAAAAATGTAGTAACTGGCATTTTTGTAACTAAAAAGCGTCAGCTTTAGCCAACGCAATATACAAACCGCGAAGATACTATAACAAAGTAAATATATACTAATGTTTGCCTTTTATTAAGCTACATCCTTTCACTATCACTTAATGGCTGTTTTTATATTGCTATCTTCAGTATCACTCACGGAGGGTACAGGAGCTCTCAAAATACTCCCAAAGAGCTGATAACGAACTCGGCTAACGATATTCGGTCCCGATGCGCGAGACATTAAAATTATCCCGATATCGTTTCAGATCCAGCTTTTATGGAATCGCTCCCAAACGGTTTTTGCAAGAAGAATTATATGATCCGAGATGTTGATTTTTTTTACATTTATCTATTAACTCTTACCAATTCTTCTTAAATGATCGATTAAGGTAGTTGGCTTTGCACTTCTATTAATGTTATTTTTTATTCATTTTTCATACCAGTTCCTACTCCTTGCTATTTGCATGTTTTTAATCTGATTAAAAAATTAAGCCTCCAGTCCCACTATTTTTTCCTTATGCACAGATTATCTGTTTCTGTTCCCACCTACACTAATTTGTTTACACAAGTCTAACCTATTCTGAACTATTTTCTCTAGAAAATAACGAGTATGGAGTCTTAACAGATACACTGCAATATTCAATAATTTGAAAATACGAGGAGGGTGGGAGCCAAATTAAATTAAGAAAATGCGTATAAAATGAGATCAATAATAATAAAGACTCCGAACATTGATCGATCTCTAGTGAGTGCACTGACACATATGAAAGAGATATGTTTTTCATTTGTGATTTGACCCTGACTTACGCTTTCACTGACGTAATAATGAGAGCCTGGTAGCTTCGAAAATGGCGGGTCAGCTGGAAACAGATTTCAAGACTGCATGCCGACAACGCTAGTATTACTAGTAGCTTCGAAAAGTTCCCGGAATTAATTTTTATTTCTGCACACAGAAAATATACAAACATTTAAACAACATTTCCTTCAAAATACTGTCCTTGGGCATAGCACACTTCTGCCAACGTCTGTATAATGCTTGGAAACATTCTGCGAAGCCAGTTTGCGGAACGGTGCGAAGTGCGGATATCGCAGCAGCTTTTCGTTTCTCCACTTTGGCGTCTGTCTTCTCGCACGATGTTGCTCACAAGATTAATTGTGGATGGACTGATTGAAGTTGATGGGCGGCCACTCCGATGGTCATCTTTGATATTCGAACGTTGTTCCATAACTGACATTTTAAGTAGAAAAATCAGAATGCGATGCTTACTCTACACTACTAGTTAACAGACTGCCCGTGCACCGCAGCATTCCGTTTAAATCACGTCAAAACACGTTCGAGCGTGATCTGCGAATGGTAAACAATGCGGTTACACAGACTCAATTTCACAGCATATCAGGATTCCGGGAACTTTTTGAAGCTACTAGTAGATAAAAATGGCCTGAAAATTTGTATGATGTTAATGGGAATTGTTTTTGGCGAAATAAACAAAAAAATAGCTTCCATAATCGCCAGCAGGTGGCGAAATCGGCGCTTCATTGCTAAAGCCCTGTAAAAAGAAAGTATGGACAACTTGTGGCAGGCGGCCATTTTGATTCCTATTTTGATACGATGATTGAATTTACTGCAAAACCAGAGGCAAACTTGCATATTGAACACTTCCTTTTTGACAAATGTTAGAAGGGAATGTGCCTTTGAAGTTGGAATTTGCTGCAAAACAAGAGGCAATCACCGTATCAAAATAGGAATCAAAATGACTGTCTGCCACAAGTTGTCCATATTTCTTTTTACAGTGCTTAATTCATTGCCTTTCTTCTTCTTCCAATTCGCAGTTTGGGTTGTTCTCGTTCTGTAATTACGCACGAAACTGATCAGTCAAACTTCGACGAGGTCTTCCTAGTTCTCTTTTGAGTATTTTCCGCGATAAGCAGTATTCAGGCATCTAAGAATAAGTTGTCTCCTTCTATGTTGACAGCTTTGGACTTCTACTTTCCACTGGTACCTCACTTCTGATCCGATTTTTTAATGTTATCCCTGTTAATGATGTATGTATGAATCTCGTTTCCAAAGTATTGATCCGTCTTAAAAATTATTGCATTTCATGAATGATAAAAAGAACAAATGTCTAAAATTTGCATCTGATAAGAAGGCTTATATAAGAGCAAACACATCTAATGATAGATTAAGTCGCACCTTAAGTGCTTTGCAAAAATTTAGAAATTTAAAGAGCTTACTTAAAAAAACATCCAATTACTGCAAAAGATTTAAAAAAATGTTTTAAGTAAACGACAAAGTGTAAAACTTGATCTTTATATCATTCCTAGATGAAATAAAGCGCCAAGCAAATTTTCAGGCATTCTGATCAATATTGATTCCTTCCCCCCAAAGCTTTTGAAATGTGAACTTTAATTATAGACCCAAATTAAATCATAAATGGCTATGAAACTTTAAAAAAAATAAAAAAATAACCATTAAGGTAATGATTTTTCTGAGAAAAAGGAAGTTTCATTTAAATATTTCTCATTTCTAGAAGCAAGAAGGTTTTCAAAGTCAGAAAGAATTTTTACGAAATTTCTCGCGAGATGTCGTCCAGGACTTCTGGCGTTGCCACCCAACGACAAATGGCGTAACAGGAAAGGATTAAAAGCTGAACAATGCACGCTCCGTTTGCCTCAACACGAAATTAAATTCATTTAATGAAAGGCAGGCCCCTCTCTCTCTTTTTTTTTAAAGGCCGTTAATTAGGATAGACTAAACAAAAAAAAAAAAGGAATCTTTAAAGACATACAACCGGCATTTTTAAATAAATAACCCTCCCATAATATATACTTCTCTCCACTCCTGTAACTTAATAAAAACTTCTCTACCGCCAATAATTCACTAATACAATTCTGCCTTCAAATAAAATCAGTTGTATCAAATAACTTTTAACAACGGAGTCAGCGCTCCATTAAGCTTGAAGTTGCAGCAAAGGAAAGCTTGCTACTAAATAGGAAATGGGAATAGCAGGGAATCCCGTGGGTGGCGTCGCTCTGTTACGGCATCTCACTCGGCGTGCGACTCCAAACCCCCGACGTAGATCACCGAGTGAGAGAATTTACTTTTCCCTTTAGAGAAAGTTTACTCTGCTGCGAATTCAGAAAGGAGTTTTGGAAACGCATTCATTTCTCCTCGCGATTGTCTACAGAGACTCGCACGTTATTTAACTTTCGAGAACGACCAGAACTAACATTTGCATGCCATCGTGTAATTTTGCCGATACATTCACCTATGCAACAGCTCAAAAAACCCGATTCAGTCACGCTTCGAAGCTAATGCTCCTGAGTCCGTAATCAATGCTTTACTTAATTTATTGCTAAGCAAAACAGCACTCAGGAGGATCTTACAATACACATTTTTGCATATTCAAATTTCTAGACACGTTTTAAATCTCTCCTGCGTAACATATTCAGTACAAGTCGAAATACAGAGTCTCCACATAAATTTTGACGACAGTTATTTCTGAATAACTCTGAAATATTTAGATGCATTGATACAGGATTACTTTTCGTTATGGCCCTCGGTTCCTGTGCTCAAAGGTTACATCGCTCATAAACTGCTCCCCAGGCGTTTTCAAAAATCTGTGGCGCAAAACTTGCGACAGCGATTGAAATTTATTGCCTTAAGTCGTTCAGATCATCGGTCGCTACCCATGCACTAGCCCTTCGATGTGGCTCCACAGAAAAGCGTCAGGTGGTGTAAGGTCAGGCGACTACGATGGTCAGTTTATCGGCCCATCGCGACTGCTTTCCGTCTAAGGCCATAAGAGACTAATGGGTCCTGCAATGAATTTTCTATCTCCTTTCTTAACTGTTTATTTACTTCCAAGAGACCGACCAAACGTAGAAGGGGGGGGGGGAGGAACTATAGAAAATATATCAATCAATCTTTGAAATATTTCAGAGGTGTCTTGGAAGCAAGGAGATAGAAATTCATTACAAGGCTTAAGAAGCCAATCCGATAGTGCATTAGTTCTGAAAAATCAGTCAGCCCCACACATTTCGCAGTTGAGGTATTACTTAATTCTCCGGGTGCGTTTCCCACTGTATTCTGCTTCTTTTCTCCGCATCACACATTAACGAACAGCAATTCCAAAACTTACAGGGAACTTCATGAACATGTATCTCACAGATTCCCGCCAAATTGAAATATGTTACTTATCTAAAGCTACTATTGATGTTTGCAAATTAAGAAAATGCTAAATTTGTTTCTTTCAAATTAACCCGTGAAAACGAAAAAATTTGAGCATATACAGGGTGATTCAAAATTCAATGTACAAACTTTTAGGGAAGGTAGTAGGAGTGATTCTAAGCAAAAATGTTCGTATGAACATGGGTCCTCATTTGAACGATAACTGAGAAATAAAAACGCCGCCACCAAGATATTAGGGTACATAAAACTGTATACCGTTAAAACTTGATCGAATTTCAACGTGTAGTTTCCGAGTTACACACTCGACATCGTAACATGTGCTGGTTAATACTCCCCATGTGAGCACTGTTACGATTTTGAATGCTTAAGTCGGAAACTACTTGTTGGAATACAATCAAATTTTTGAACGGTATACACAGTTTTATGTACCACATTGTTCCTCCAAAATTCATTATCCTAGATGGTATAGAACTTGAGTTACTGACTTGTTGATCTTGGTGGCGGCATTTTTATTTCTGTTCATATCTCAGTTAGCATTCAAAATCGGACTCATAGTCATATGAACTTTTTTGCTTAGAATCACCCATTAATCACACAAAGAACCAGTTGAATGCGGCATAGGTGCCTTCTTAAAAATCTTCTGACAAGTCGAACGAGAAATCTGTATTTCCAGAGACAACCGTCTCAATGATTTTCTCGGGCTACGTTTCATCGTTGCCAGTCTACGTTTCTTAAGAAACCAAATTTGAAACAATTTTAGATTTCATCTTCCGCTATTTGTGCAAGGGCTCCCATTATCCCGAACTTTACAGCATTAATACGAAATCCTTGATATTGTATCCTTTATTGAAACAGATAGCGCTTTACAATACATATTTTATTAAGAGAAAACAAGCGGTTTCGCCTTTTGTAGCCGGTTTCTTCAGCTTGTGATACACACATTACTTATTACACAGATGCAACAATCAATTGTTAGTTGTGGAAACTGGATGGCTCATTGTTGTGACGTCATCGATTATAGCAATCCCCCTGATTTTTGCCGGGTGCGCTGTTTGAGAACATTCACTCTTCATGTATTTTGATGTTTAATAAAGAATTCTGTATGTAAATTTCAAAAAGAGATATTATAATTTTTGTGTGGTTGAAACTGCAAGACTCACGGTTTTATTAAATAAGATAATTTAGTATAATCATCGATTGTAGCGCACCCAGCGAAAGTCAGGGGGATTGATACAATCGATGACGTCAAAATAATGAGCCATCCAGTTTCCACTACCAACAATTGATTGTCGCATTTGTGTAATAAGAATCTGTGGTGATACAGTAAAGAAGCTGCCTTTTTTAAAAATTTGAAATAAAGCTTCTGCTTACAATGATTTTGATGTACTACAATGAGAAATTTAACCAACAATAGATGAAGCTACAGCAATTGAGCAAACGCATTTATTAAAGATCAAAAAGATGATGATAAAATTTGGAAAATGACAGTTTGTCTAGGTATTTAATAACAAATCTTGTGTGATGAGAATTTTTTGTAGATCTCAATGCCCTCAAGAATTTTAATCTAAAAGAATCGTTGGAATTATGCATGGTGGTCATGGTTTCTTCGATGAAACTATCTTCTTGAAACGGACATTCTATCCAACCCATCGAAGAAAACACGGCAATCATGTCTAATTCCAGCGATTTCTTTAGAAAGTATCGATTAATAAGACTTGTTATTAAATATCCATGTATGATCTTTTATAATGATTTTGCCCAATGATTGTGCCCCATTTCCTTAAAATTATAACCTCATCTATTGTTTGTTAATTTCTCGTTGTTGCAAATCAAAATCATTGTAAGCAGAACCTTTATTTCAAATTTTTAAAAAAGTCAGCTTCTTTACTGTATCACCAAACACAGATGCGACAATCAATTGTTGGTAGTGGAAACTGAATGGCTCATTGTTTTGACGTCCTCGAGTGATCACACTTTCGAATTTTGCATATAACTGAACGCATTTTGCCTACCACTGTCATCTCAGTTACTGCAGCATCGTAGTAAAATAAATAAAATAAATATATCAACACATGACACCTCCATCTACGCATTATGTAAAATGAATGAGTAGTAAAAATTCATTTTATTATACCTTTGCATCGCAATATTTCAATAAAGTTTTAGTGTTTTTCAGAAATGGCCTTTCTTTACAATTTATGCAGAAACCGTGTATATCAAAGACTTAAAGCATTATTTTCATAGATTCAAATATTTGCGCCAACCATACACAATGTTTCTCAAAAAAAATCAATTCACGCAATCCTAAAACAGAGCATTTCTCTCACGCGTTTTTTTCCTCCAAAAACCTAAATCTCAATTTTTAAACGATGATCCAGCAGTTTTCGGTGAAAACCCAAAGAAAGGCACGCGGCCCTTGGTTACAAGGAACGAGCCACGAAGTAGATAACAAACAAACCTTTTACATGAAGATTACGGTGTCATAACCGAGTGAAAGACCATCGTATCCACGGTTACGCCATTATATTGATTACTAATAGTTTCCGAAAAAGATTGATTAATCTGATTCAAAATGCAACTGCCAATTTTACTTTTATGCGAAATCTCATTGATACGATTTATAATTAAATCGAGATGGAAGTGAAAGAACGTACTGTCTGCATGTCAACACCTTTATTAAAATTTGGTATTCACAGCTTCGATGCGAACTTGTAAGCAGCTTCAGTGACGGTGGTTTCACTGATGTCACCAAATGATCGACTGATCCAATCAGGGACTTTGTAGAGCAACCACAATCACGACGCAGGGCATCATCGCTAGGCAAATGAAATGAAATCTATGCCAATCTTCCACATATTTTTCACCGCAAATGATTCTGGGGTTCATCCATCCTCAATTTAATCGAATACATCTGTTAGAAGCGTAAAATCAAATTTGTTAATAGCGTGTGATAGGAACCGTCATCCATGTGTCCCTAGAGTAATATTTACAAATTTGTAGTGTTACGCTCAATATTAAAAATAGACAAATGAAGAAAAGCCATTTCAGGTAATTAATTAATCTATACTGTTTAAGCCACAAAAATTAAAAAATAATGAATCTAGATTTCTATACTAAAGTATCTTCAGAAAAAAAAAGTTCATCATTCTGCACAGTCCCTTTCAATCTCTAATATTTTTGCCACCTCGAATCAAGTATTTTCATATCCTTTTCTGCTGTATATACTGAATGATCATCTGAAACCCGTCACCTGTGCCGGCTTGGTGGCCGATAGTGATGAGTCGCGGCTTTGAATCCCGCTGGAGGCATACAATGTTTGAGTTTGTCCTTTACTATCAATCCTCGGGTTGTTTAATAAATAACCAAGATCTATAAAAAAATCTTACAGGCGTAATCTTAAGCCGTAATCACAGCCCTTCAGATTTCTTAAAGGAACGAAACACCTCTTATATCATCTTGTATTAAAGACGTCATGTATACTCTCAATGTCTGATAGTAAGGTGCCAGTATGATCGCCCAATACTTCTTCAAAGGTTCGACCAGTGTTCGCACTCGGGTTCTAATTCACCCGGAGAGGCACATTTGGTTGAGGTCAGGGTTTTGAGTTAATCAATCCACTATTTATACGCTGAAGTCATCAAACCAGACATAACAGCTTGGGCTTTATGGCATGGTGCATTATTCTGCTGACAGACAAACGGTTCTTCATCAAAAGGCTGCCACAGTATAGGAAGCGTATAATTGTCCAAGATATCACAACCAGTAAACAACACCTTATACAGAATCCGCCAGAATACTTTATACACCATTCAATAAAAGAAAAACTTGAATAAACATTTGCATACAAAACTTATTCAGATATCACCAGATAAACACGAGGTATCTTTGATCTCTGCAATTACAACAGAGATCAATTATTCGAAGATATCAATTCGGCTAACTGCTGCTTGGGCAACACTGCCATTAGGCTTTTGGACCTTGAAGAGCCAGCCAGTGGGATTCTTGTCCAATGGCGATTCAATTTATTCCCGAAGGCCCGCTAGTCTAGCCTAAACGACATCCTTTAGGGCCCTCCCCACCTACAAAGGCGTTAAATTACCAGAACTTGCAGGAAACTCAATTGCACCTCTTCATCCAGGTTCTTGAAAATTCTCTTCCAGGTAAAGTTGCCTGACTTACAGAGGTAGTGCGCAATCTTGTTGAAAGATTGGTTTGGTTTGTTTGGTATTAACATCCTTTTCAACTGCTGTGGTCATTTCAGGACGGCGTTATAGGGGCCGCAAAATTTGCCTCGCAATGGTTCTTTAACGTGCAGCCGGCAAACAACTACACGGGACCAAGGGCTTTACTTCCCTTCCGAAGGAAGTGCGTGATCTCAGGATTTCCCCCTGAAAAATCCTTGTCGTCCTCGGCCAGGATCGAACCCGCGTACTCGGGCATCAGAGGCGATCACGCAACCTCTGAGCCACCGAGGCCGATCTTGTTGAAAGAAAAATCCATCATTTTCATTAAACTTCGAAAAAAGTCCATAGATGATATTTTCAAGATAGGAAAAGGTGCATGTTGTATATTTCATAAGAAATCACTTTAACTTGGATTCCACTGCGTCTTAAAGTCGACTACTTTTTTATTTTTTCCAACGCTTTCCAAGCCTTTATTATGAAAAATCGCATATTTTGCTGCATTTGTAAAGGGAAAAAACTTTTTTTTCTACAGTACCAGCATTCTAAAGAAACGAAGGGCTCGATATTTTTTATTCCTATAAGCATTTTATTTGGACGTGAATTATTAAGAGTTGCAGAAAAAGGTTGACTGGTTGCTTCAGTCGTTAAGTTTATTGGCGCGTCAACAGCGATGTCATTTTGTGCCCTTTATATGAGCAATATCTTTACACAATCCAGAGACTTCAACATGACTGCTGACTTTTACGCATTCCAGGGATAAAACACAAATATCAATGCCCACGACGGATTCGAACCCGCGACCGGACGGATTCGGGAATTGGAAAGCCTACGCCCCAGCGATCACGACCAGCGATCACGACCAGCGATCAATGGTCATTAGGCTTTCCCGCTTATTCTATCTCAAAAAGTATGAAGTAAACAAGTTGCAGCTTCGATTTAGAATACACAACAGGTAAGCATTAGCTTTTAAATAATGCCGAATTTAAGATTTAATCAATTCATATATGTGTACTAGAACTCGGTTTTGGTGTTAATCCAACCTGAAGATTCAATCTAACATACGTAAAACACATACCGATGTCGTTTTTTTGGTTTGATAAATAACCATTACCTTAGCTTTATGAACTTTTACAAGCGTAATTCAATAAAAAGTAATGTAACTTGTAAAGAAAACACTGAAAACACTCCTGCTGATTAAGATTTAAAAAATCGGACTCGAGAGTTTTCACTAAAATTCCTTTTTCCTCGGTCCTTTTCACTCTCTCTCACTCTGTCTTCCTCCTCTCTCTCTCTCTCTTTTTTTTGTAATGATCTGTTCAATCAGTTGAAGTTGAAGGAAGAGCACGTTATCTTTCTAAGTAATTTACCATTAAGCTTTAATTACCTCTGAGCAAAGGAAGATCAGTTATCAGCGCTAATCTCGGAACGGAAGAAAATGGAAGGAGGCTACAGACCCGGGGGCATTTGTCAACAGCGCTGCTCGCTGGCGAATGACAATCTATTGTGGGCCGGGTCCTCTTTTCCGAGCCACGATTCGTAACGTAGAACTTCTTCGCTGAAAAGAGACCCCTTTTACTTTCATTTCTTTTATTTTTTTCCTCCCTCCCCCCACTCCCTCCTCTGTCGCACTTTTAATCTATCTCATTTTCCTTTCCCCGTACTTTCTTTCTTTCATTTCGAGATGATGCTTTTCAATTAAAACAATCCCTGATGACTTTTTTCTTCCATCCGGCTGTTTTTGGAAATCGCATCAAACCAACACCCACGCTTAAGTAAGACAAATGATGACATTAGCAAGAAAAGAAGAAGGAAGGAAGGAAAAGAAAAACAGTTAAAGGCGAGGTAGGTGGAGGAGGAAAAAAGTAATAAAAATATTATTCCGTGAAAAGAAGAGCCCACGAAACACAAAACATTGTTATTACTAAAAATTCTAATAAAGAGCCCACGCTGATGATGATGGTGGTGGTGGTGGGGAGAGGGAGTTTATTCATAAAAAATCTTTATAAAATCAAACTCTTAAACATTTAAGAAACCAAGCCAAAAGACATAGAGAACGAGATAAAAATTAAATAACCTGAATATCTTTCCTAGTGTGCAAATTATTCTAAATGCTAAACAAATTTTACAACAGACAAACCTCGGCTCTGTCCTCGCCCGCTCCGGGGAACTCCAAATTGGATTGAAGAGTGAAATGAAGGAATGGAGGGAGGAGGAGCAAAGAGGAGTGGAAGGGTTGAAAATAAGAGACGAAAATTTAGAACAATGTCGCCAGCAGGGCCATTAAGCACGGGCCATTTGCGCAATGAGCACCGCTTACATTCATTTAGGGAGGGGTCGTTAAGGGAGCAGATTACGCGGTGTGCTTTTCTTTTGCGCGCCGAGCGTCTCCTCCCGTGTCTATGCCGGCACACTACTCCTCCTCCGAACAGAGATAATGCCTTATCTTCATCGGCGATAGCCTTCAATGGAAGGTGTAAAGACAGGAAGCAAGCGAGAGAGGAAAAGGAAAAGGAAGGCAGGGATAAGGAGAGGGGAGAAAAAAGTGCAATATATATAATACGATGTTAGAACGAAGAAATAATGGCAGAGCTTGTAGCGAAAAAGGGGGGAAAGCTGATAGAGTGATGACGGCGAAATGACAGCCTTGTAAATGCCTCGGCTTATTCCTCTTTTCTTTTTCTTTTAACTCCTGAGAAGACACGATTTATCAATTATTATAATGCGCGTGTTTTGAGAAACAAGAATCGTCTTTTATGTGATTAACAGGTTTGAAGATTATTAAGAATCTGGATGCATCGGTGACTGTCAAAATGATAAAGAAAGCACAAAGTGAAACAATGTTTTCTTCTCTCCCTCCCTCCCTATAGAAATAACGGATTGCAATGTTTGATTGCTCTTAATGCATATAAAATGACACATTAAAAGCGATGGAAGTTTATTTTTCATCGGTCTTTCCCTAATCTAGGGAAAATCCGAAGAGGCGAGGGAGTTTAATTGCTATAAGCTTTTCTATTTATCTTCTCCGTTTACCAAAGGATTTATACAAGTAAGAGGCGAATCTTTCAAAGCAAGATTAAAATGCAGATGATTTCTAACTTTCAAATATGAAAAAAGAGTTATTTTTTTTATCCTGACATGAATAATATTTTTAAAACTGAAAATGCTATTGAATGTATTTTCTTTATCACCTGCGTGAATATGTATTATGGAAAATCCAATGGAATACGTTTCGTTGTTATTCTTCAAACTCCCGACTAGTACAGAATATTCATTTAATTATACAGTATAAGGTGTTTCAAATTGAATATCGGAGTTTTGAGGCTTCGTAGTATTTATCACATTTAACTTACAGTTATAAATAATACAGGGTGTGTCTAAATTATCTCTCGTATTTTCACAAAAAAGAACGCAAAAAGTTTCTTAGCATGCCTTACTAAATTTCAATGTGCCCCCCCCCTCCCCCATTTATGGCGTGAAGGACGTCAAAGCGAAACTTGATTTTCTCCCATATACTTCGGGCTAGCATTTCGGGGGTGATTTCAGCGATTGTTTCAATTATTCTGTTCTTGAAGAAAAAATCCAGAGGGTTCGCATCGGGTGAGTGAGAGGGCCAAGGGATTGGCCCATCCCTTCCAATCCAACGTCCTGGAAACTTTTTGCGTTCTTTTTTGTGAATAAAACAAATCACGTTAAAATCTGTAATAGTTTTTGGGTAATAAACGTGTATAATACAGGAGATAATTTAGAAACACCCTGTACATCAAATGAAAGAGCAACTCAGTTTTGTTGGTACAACTCAGTTTTGTTGGTTTTGTTGGTTTTGTTGGCACTGTTTCCTCTGTCTTCCGTTGTACCCGAGCGCTGGATCCGCCGCAAGGGGCCGAATGACAGAGCTTATTTCGCATGGCCTCCACGATCACCCGATCTGACACCGTGTGATTTTTATGTTTTACGTATAATTTAAAAAGAATGACGTATATTAAAGATAGACTCTGAAACCAGTCGCAATACTTGAAGGAAATTGGGAAGCTCCGCCGCCCAAAACCAACACTACCTAGACAGAAGGTCTGATAACGAAAACTTCATACATGGTTACATCATCATTAGTCGACCATTGTTAATCCTATTTCTACCAATAAGAAACTGAAATGTATGACGTTTCCGTTATCAGGCTTTCTGTCTAGGAGATGTTCCCAGAACCGTCACGGCCGAAAGTGAGTGAAGATGATGCAAAACACATGGCTAAACAGGAGGGTAGCTGATTAATAATTTTTTCACACGCCGATCACGGAGTGATAAGTTTATCTTTTCTTTAACTTAGTATTTGAAGTATTTTATTATGTTTTATAAACCATTGTTCGATCATTGTTTCATTTAGTTTCGATTAGTTTCAATTAGTTTCAATTTCGTTTCAATCATCTTTCAGTTAAGTTTTTTTCATTTCAGTTTCGTATTTTTGATTTATGCTTGTGGAAAATGATTCCTGGTCCTTTTTTTGTGTCTATTTGTTCAGTTGTACGCAGAACAACTTTGAGGAATGATTTTGAACTAATTATTCCTCGGGCCCAAAATCGTCAAAAACAAAGCAGCCAGACAGCTAACTACTCCACGGCTCACTCCTGCCCAGACTATCATGGGTTCAATTTGCTTCACTTTGGTGGCGCTGTTAACAATAGGATTCGGAGTCTATCTTTAATATAAGTCATTGTTTTCTTCTATATGTTCGTACCATTATTGAATGAAAAGTTTACTTTGTAACAATGTTAAAGTTCAACAATGGATCTTGTGTGGGTTTTTACGGATAACAATGAGGAATTGAGATAATAGAGGCAGTATCGCCAATTTAGCAGGGGTATGTCCAATTTAAAAGACCATTTTCACTCTTTTGTGCAGTGTTTAATTTTTATTAATAATGTCTACCAAAGGACAAGCGCATGGAAAAAAAAAATGCTAAATAAGCAACACCGAATAGAGGTACAGGAAAACAATATAGAAGACACGACGTATGGGACAGAAGGTAGAGTGGCAGAAACGAGGAGTATTTCTGGACGATATTTGTATTTAAACACGATATCGGTAATCGACATTTTTCGATATTTAGTTGATACATGTATATCGGTTTTCTATTTTAATCGACGGTTGATATTTCAGGCCCAACCAACGAGGGATTCCTGTAGGCATTCAGCAACAACAAAAAAACAATTTTTTTAATCTGCAGCGCTTAAATCTATCAAAATATCATTTGATTCATTCGATTATCAAAATTATCGTCGATTATGGTAATATAGCCAGCACTAACAAGGGGGTGCAAAGCAGCTAGGTGGCAAGGTCTCTGAGGCGGTAGCAGTTTACTGGACTTTGCTCCGTGGCTGCAGGTGAGCTAGAGACTCCCCTAGCAGTAGCAAACCAAATATAACAACATACCAATAAGTAGAGAGCAAATGTACAATGGATAGGGTTAAGTATTGCATCAACATTGGATAGGGTTAAGTCTGACGAGGACACGGCTTATCTTACGTAGCCTCTCAGGTCTCACAGCAAGTGACATTTTCCTTTGGGTTTATGTAAAGGGTTTACGCACCTTCTTTGTCAAGAGATCTACCAGAACTTTGTCAAAGAATCACGGAGAATCGCCAGTCAGCTGATATGTTGGAACAAGTGTGGCACGCCAGAATTGATATATGTCGAGCCACCAGGGAAGGACATATTTGTACGTTAAGTAAATATCCAAGTTTGTGTGTTCATTCACTAACATGTCGTCCTCCCCTTCTTTTTACGTGTTTCGGGAGGTGAGCTACTGAACTTCGAAATTCCGGAGAGACTTATACTGTATTTTAAATCGACAGGATTAATAGAAGAAAAAAATATCGAATGGGTCATCTAACTTCAGTAAAATTACTTCTTCATAGTAATTTCTGTTTCCAGTCGTTGTCATTATCCTAGCCGAAAGGCAACTTTAATAACAAACTTCGAAAATGTTATTTATAATGAGATTACTGTTTATTAGATTACCAAAGTTATAATTCGAGTTAATGAATGGAAGCTTATTTTAGCTAATGCGTTAAAACAAACTTAAACTTTAACGCACAACTTTTAATTACAAAATGCACTTCTATGTGGGAGAAGTTAAATCCACGCAATTAAAAAAAAAGATTTATAAAAGTTCAATTTCGAAATTAATTTTTATTGATCCAATGGGGATAGTTTTATGAATTATGGATTTAAAAAAACCCTTCACTGTTAAGTCTCTTAATTTTTCAGAAAAATTAAAAGAAGGAAAAAAAAAAAAGAAAAAACCCCCTGAAAATTTATTCATTTATAGTTTGGCAGCGAATCGAAAGTAATTTCTTAAGATACACTCCCCCATTATTCTTTAACAGCATTCCCGCCTTTCAACCAAAATTCCTGTAATGCACCATAACACAGTTTCCCTTGTAAATCTGTCAAAGCAAGGGGCATGATTTAGGTGTCGACAAATTGAACGCAACGCCTTTGCCACGAAATGCGCATGCGTGCGAAGCATTTGCGCACAAAAAAATAAAAAAAATAAAAATGGAGAAGGAAGGGAAGGATATACTAGACTCGATTCGCTCTCTCTATTAATTACACTTGAAGGGAACTCGGCGGGAAGTGGTGCCGTCCAAACCGAACGAGGGACCACCGACTGGCGATGACGACGACGATGACGACGGCGACGAGTGTCGTATAACAACCAACGTGTGCTGCTGCTGCGCTATTTCATTAGAAACCTTCCCCTCAATAGTGGCAGCCAAGTTGTGGAAGGGTAATAATTCGTTCGGAATCTAATTTACAGCTGAGAAGTAATTGAATTGTTCCCAAATTTTCTCGCTGCAATATATGGTCAGCGATTCAAGATAAATCTAGCAATGTTTCACTTTCTCCGGGCGGATATAGAGAGAACGGGTGTATCTGATCTAATAAACAACACGAGTAATTTACGGACGTTTGATGGAAACCAAGAGAAAATGCTTCCCCGATCACTTCGAGGCCAGCTTCACTTGTCGGAACCGCCGAACCCGGAAGAGAACGGCGTCACCAAGGCTCCCTCCCTTCTCAAGTGTTCGTAAACTGAAACTTGTTTCCTTGTCGCCTTTAAAATCTATAACCATGGCACTGTTCACTGTGACCAAGAGCGCATTAAAAAGTTACCATGGAAATTATTACAAAATGAAAACCTCTCTGTAGGAAAGCGAACAGCGTGTCACCTTAAAAATTAAATTTATTTTAGCTAAAAACTTTAAATTTTAGAAAGCTTTTCAGCTCTTGGTGTAATTAAAAATTAAGCAAATTCAGCACTGCTAAAAGAGAGACTGACTTAATGGCACATAATTACTGACTCACTGTAGGTTTACATAACCCAGTCATCATCTATTAAATGATAAATTCAAGGATTCATCTATCAAAACTATTCCTTCTCTTGAAAACTAAATATTCAACGTTAGGTTCCGTCACCATCCATGTTGGGTTCTTCTTGAATTAAATATGGAATTCCGCGTTTATTTTTCGCTTGAAGATGAACGCAATTCGAAAAGCTTAGCAGCTTGAAGAAACAGGAGACACAAGGTCCATTTGACCACAAAAAAGTTGATATTTATACCAATGAATGTCAACTTTTTGTGGTCAAGTGGATCTTGTGTCTCCAGCTCCTTAACGCGGTAAGTAACCACAACCCCAGAAATTTATTTCTACTTATTTACGTTATGTCCTCATAGTTAGGTACGACCTTGTCTTATCCAAGTCTTTTTCAACCACTTCTTTTAGTCAATGGAAATACAAAGGAGCCAGAACAGCTTTTCCACAACACTGATCGGTTCTGGCTCCTTTGTGTTTCCATTGATGTTATTTATCCACAGATAAGGTAACTTAGTTTTTATTTTTATATACTTCTTTTAGTAATCAATTTTTTTAAATTGAAACTAAAGATTAAGTCTATCAAGCTAGATTTAAGTTTTCTGTTATGCTGTAGGCGATCCAAAGTCCTGCCTAAAAGGCATATTAACAGATGATCAGTTTTTGATAGAAATGTACATCTATGCCAATAAAGGTCAACTCTTTGTGGTCAAGTAGATCTTGTGTCTAAGCAGTAAGTAACCATATCCCCAAAGATTTTTCTACTTGCTTAGATGCTGCCTAGAATATGTTTAAGGAAGCCACCTGGAAATCAGTCATGCTAAGACAATTTGAGGAGCCTTGTGGCATGAAGCATTATCCTGCTCATCAGACAATGATGCAAATACAGAGGTCTGCCTAATTAGAAAATATGCTAAGATAACATTAAAACTGCTCTATAGCTATTAATGAACCAAGGGCCCTCGAAGAAAACAATTCCAAAGCATAACATCGCCTCCACCGACTTTAGACACCACGCATTTAAGATCCATTGTCTCTTGCTGTTAACGCCGTATTATGGTCCTACCGCAACACCTCCTAGAGAGAAGGCCTGCGGACAAAAGGTGTATACATTGTAACATCATCATCAAGCGGCTATTGTTAATCGTATTTCTACCAATAATAAGCCCTAAATTTGGCCGCATGTATATACCTTTTGTCCGCAAGCCTTCTCTCTAAGTGTTGCCTCCCGTCGACATATAACAATTAGAATCTTGATTCATCGGAATTTCGGCCATATTCATAGGCTATCTTGCTTAGTGGTCGTGCTCATTGAAGACGAATTTTGTCGTATGTAGCAAGATCAGTGGGACTCGAATAGGTCAAAAAAATTCGCTGTTAAATTTCTCTCGTAACGTTGTACGGAAAGTGATATTAGCAAAAATGTCGGTAACCGCTAGTTTATTCGACGTTGCGAGCAAACATCGACCAGAGATTTTTTACCCGCAGGAATATCTCTCGCTGCTCGTTTTCTGCTTTTCGGGCCTCATTGAATAGTTTTGATACAGTTGTTCTAGAAACGTCTTTAAGTGATACCTTATTTGAGATATTCCCATCTAAGCATCTACTGCCATTCTTCGTTCGAAGGAGCTTAATCATGTGTCTTTCCTTTCTACATCAGACACGTGGATTTCATTCCAGGCAACGTCTTCGTCATATTCTGCTTAATCAATCACCATTATCTAAGAAATGCCATTTTTGTGGGCTAAGTTCCTGGATCAGTTTTGAGATGTTTGTGTAAATGAACGAACGAATCACCTGCAAGCGTCGATTCGCGAAATTCCATTCAGGCAATTTTGACCTCTTATGATGACCTGGTGCGTGCATATACTCCTAAAACAATTGAAAAATTATCCAAACATCTTAATGCACCATGGTATACTGTTCAAGAACACCTTAAACAGATAAGGAAGGTCAATAGACAAGGAATTTGGATTCCAACAATTTTTCACCTGACAACAAATCCCTCACTCGATAAGACTGACCTAGCAAAAGATCAGAGTTTTTGGTTGAGAGGTTCTGCCCCATTACCTTACACTGTATCATTTGATCACCATTTGTTACCGACCTCTGCAGCACATGTTAACTGTTCACCAATACTATTCAAATGAAAGCCTATAGCTTTGTTATCTAGAGGAAGAAGATTCTGTATGCTTATTTTCAAATAGTTTTATCACAATATGAAACAAAGATCTCAATATGAACTTTTAATCAGAAACCAACTCGCCAATAATCAGTAAGGGATGGACCAAGCATATGCGAAGTATTGTCCGATTGATTAGAACGGTACCGATAGTTCAATAGAAGCTCAAAAAGAAACCCAGAGTGAGTGATAGCAATAAATCGATGGTTGCGGTGAGGCTTTAGATCAGTGAACCCGATATCGCCAAAATAGATAGAACAAATCAATGGGAAACAGAGAGAGAGAAAGAGAGAGAGTGAGAGAGAGATGCAAGAGATATGCAGATGACAAAGAATTCACAATCGACTTGAACAATCTTGATTTACTGGAATCTGTAAATGTTTCACGTTGATAAACAAGAACTCCTGCGGGGAATGAAAACTTCCATTAATATTCCTTTTTACCCCACCTTCCCGCCAGCTCACCCAGTGTATGACGTCATCAATCACGATTCGGCGTCATAGGTTTCGATAACTTATCAGTGAAGATGCTAAATATTTTGAAAATATTGCAGAAGTTTATATTGTGAGAAAGAAGGCATTTTCACCTCCCATTTGTAAATGAAAATTTCTAAAGAAAAGTAATTCCAAAACAAGGTAGCGACGAGGCCGTTTAGGTTATCTAATTAATAACTTTTTAATTGCACTGATAACAAAATTGGACATATATTTTTATTCAAACAAATTTAATCAATTAACTCTCTAATAATTCATGAGATACGAGTATGTTTTAGTATTACACAAGTGTTAAAGTCAGTTTTAAAAACGGAAAAAAAAGTTTCTGTGTAAAATATTTTTGTTCATAGAGAGAAAAATTATTTTAATTAGACTGAGTGGCCAATTTATTAGGAACACCCACGACTATGCAAATCTGTTGGCATAGCATTACAAGGTATCAGTTGGTCACATGACAGTCGATACCAATATAAAGCACCTGTCAACTGTAAGTGGTCTGACTGTCACTATGGGGAAAACAAAGGATCTGAGCGAATTCGAGCGCGGCAAGATGGACTGAATATTTCCGAAACCGCACATCTTTTAGGTCTTTCCCGAACAGCCGTGTCAAGGGTTTACAAGGACTGGTTAAACAAAAAAAAAACAACTAGCCAGAGAGAAGCCTGTGGTCGCAAACAACTCGTCGATCCAAGGGGTGAGCGTAGGATGGGAATGCTTATTCGTGTGAATAGAAACGTCACGACTCGTCAACTAACCGTGGACTACAACACTGGACCGCAAAATAACATCTCTGAACGCACTACACGCCGTAAATTAGCAAGGATGGGCTACAACAACCGACGGCCAGTCCGGGTACCTTTGATCTCCACCCAAAACCACAAAAAACGTTTCCAATTTGCGCGTGATCATTAACACTGGACCGTCGACGACTGGAAGAAGATCTACTGGTCGGTTGAATCCCGTTTCCTATTCCACCATGCAGATGGCTGAAGCAAAATTTGGAGACAACAGCACGAAGCGATGGACCCCTCCTGTCTGGTTTCCACTGTTCAGGCTGTTGAAGGTCTGTAATAGTCTGGGCAATGTTTTCTTGGGCATGCTCTTGGTCCGCTGTTACCTGGGCTACCTGAACATTGTTGCCGACCACGTTCATCCCTTCATGGCTACTGTGTTTCCCCCATCAGAAGGACAATGCTCCGCGTCACAAGACTCGTATCGTCATGGAATAGTTCCAGTAGCACGATAATGAATTCAACTTACTCCTTTGGCTAACACCTTCTCCGGATTTGAATCTAATCGAACATCTTTGGGATGAACTGGAACGGGTTATTCGAGGCATGGATCAACCACCATACAATAAGCAACAACTGGGAACAGCTGTTGCATCCGCATGGACAAACATCACAGAACAATGCTTCAGCGGCTAATTGAATTCATCCCCCGGCGAATTCGTGCTGTTATAGCTGCTAGGGGTAGCACAACACAATATTAGGGGGGTGTTCCTAATAAACTAGCCATTCCGTGTATATACACTCATAAATAATTAAACTGAAAAATGGTGAAAAATTAAATAAAAAACTTGTTTTAAAGGAAAATAAACGAAATTTATCAGAGAAAAAAACTATATTTAACCGTAGTAGAATCTGTAGATGGAAAGAAGCAGAGAAAAAATAAAAACAAACTTCCATCTAAAGACTTTGACCGTAGCATTAAAGGCGTTGAAGCCAATGACTTACGTTAAAGATTGATATTGTTGGTGCAGACCTTCATAATTTATACCCTGGTGCAGATGTTCAGTCACATTTGCTGTCAGGCCTTTTCGCGAGGATAAAACCTAGAGGAAAAGAAAGGACCTGAAACGTAAAATAGGCACTCGTATGTAGGCTATTATCAAGCTCTGCCTGCAATTAGGAATGCTGACGAAATTCTAAACTCTTTCATACGTAATTCTTTTCTTGCCCCACAGAAAGGGATCATTCAATAAAATACACATAACCTTCAAACTCTATTATTTTCACTCATCAATTAATCTAATTTTGTATTTGTTCTTTTGGGTTGCACTAGTTACAAACATCAGCATGAAACCTCTGACAACGAGAAAGTTACCTTACTTTACTCTGCCAGAATATCAAGAAAGTCTTTGGTGCAAGAAGAAAAGAAAAGAGACATTTGAAAAAGTAACGAATTTAATTTCATCTCTTCAGCATGAAAAATAGCCGAATTCTACTTAATTTCATTAACTCAGCATTCTTTTCAATGTCGTTATTATTCCTTTTTCCATATCTTCACCATAGTTACTTTTTCCTTGTCTTCAGTCCAAGTCCTTTTGAGAAGATCCAGCATTCTACTTGGCCTGTTCTGAAATTAATTAACTTTAAAACTAGCCAGCAGGGAATACTAATTGTTATTCATAGGAAACGATTAAAAGAAAATTTTCTTATGTAAACCATTAACAATTTATAAGAGGATACGAATAATCCTTGTTGTAATAAGAAAAAGAACTTAAAACGATAATAACGGAAACTCCCACGGAAGTGTTGGTATGAGACAAAGCTCTGGATATGCTTTAATGAGAAGGTCAATAAACACCAATGAGACAGCGCTACTTCTGCCATCTAGTGACTCGAATTTATAACTATGGTCTGCTACTAATTTTTCGGATTTTTACAGCGAAAAGGCCAGATTCAATAAATAGAACTAAAGTGGTCGGTGGAACCAACGATTTAATCTCCATATGCCGTCTTTCTTCCGCACGTGAGCGCCAACTCCGTTAAGTTGAGCTTCGTTTGTTGTCATTTTAAGGTTGCATCTTCTTAAAGTTTCATCCCAATATTTTTATTCCTTTGTAGGTTTTCATAACATCATTTTATATTTCTAGACAGTTCTGTTTAAGTATTAATAAAATAGAAATTTCTTTATTGACAGATGATATCTGCATTTCTGATTTTTCATTTATGATGACTAAGAGCGCTAAAGGTCTTGTAGCTCTCGAAACTAGTGAATCGCGGGTTCGAATCCCGTTGAGGGCATGGAAAACCGTAGCGTAGTTATAGAGGTTAGGCCGCTCGGGGCGGTCCTTCAATTTGCGGACCCCATCCCCTCGAACAAAATAAATAATGAACATCAAACTTGCTAAATCAATAAAATTTACTGCCTCAATGCAATAGGCAAAAACAACTGCCCTAGAGTTTCTCAATATATCAGAATTGCGACAACCATTTACATGGGCAATTTGTAGCCAAGAGGGTTGAAATTTGGTACCTAAGTTGCTATGGGCATTTCTTTACTTCACAATTTAGTTTGGTTTGGATGATCCGTTGGGATCGGAGTTAACAGAAGATCATCTGAACAATGTGGTAAAGAAATGAAATTTGGTATTCAGATTCCTCTAGGCATAATCTAAAGGGCCGCACTGTTCCAGTAGGGTCAGAGTTTTGGAGATAGCGGCCACGAGGTCTTTAGAAATTACTGACGTCTTTCAAATGGCAACATATGATTGTGATAGGTCTTTCGATCGTGAATGATGAGAAATGAAACAAGATGAAGTTCTTTTCCAGTTTTTATAAAATCAATTTTTTATTTTAAAAATAACAGGGGTTAAAAGAGGTAAAAAAATAAACAGGGTAATAAAATAGGGGATTATTTTTAAGCCACTTTTTACATCCTTTCTTTATCTTCCACTTTTAACCGTCATTTTTATCTCCACATTTTAACCACCACATCGCAATCCTTTTAACGGGAGCCAATTTTCTAGTACTCAGGCTTTTCGCTACTTTCCTATATCTCCTTGGGAGGGATTAATTTCTTACTTATTTGGCAAAATCCGACTTAAAATTTACAAATTCTGGACCAAAAAAAGACCAAATTTACGAGTAATTCCGATATCATTTCGAGAAAAGCACAAGGTTTTATAATAAAAAAGCAACGCAACCGTACGTAGAATGCAGGTGTTTGCAACAGGTGTACAAACTGTTCATCATGACTCAAGTTTAAAAACATTCTCTGTAACTTTTGAATCCATATAGTGCCTTCACAAATGTCTTCCATATAGTGATATTATCGTGGAGCTATAGATATGTGTGTAAATGTCTATCAGATATCCCTAAAGAAAGAAATATGTGGCAGTTAAATCTGTTGGATGGTGACAGACAAATGTTTTGAAATCAATCGTCTTTCAGTATGATCTGTGGCATTATCCTGTTGATATCCTATCGATATTTCTATCCTATGAAATGCGCCATATAGTGGCGGAAAAGCGCTGGGAACACGATTGTGCTAACAAATATAGAAATCTGGCTTAAAACGCAGCCTCTTCTTTGCAAAGATGTATCTTGTTATCCGTATGATTGTTCGACCTCAGTAAATTAAATATCTTGAATGAAAATGTATCCCTTAAAACCGTAGGCGGCCATGCATAATAAACACTTAATGAAAATTACATTGCTTTATAATGGAAAAAGTCCTCACTTGGCAGGCTCGAAACCGGTGCAATGCGCAGTATCGTCGGTTTAAGCAAAAGGATTAATACTCCTTATTCACGTACTCCTTTTGATGTATAGCATTTACATCTGATTTTGAAAAGTAGAGGAAGCGTATTAACTTAAACAAGCAAAATTCTAAATTAAAACTGATTTCAACTTACTTGACAAATTACAAAAGAGTAAAAAGCTAAAAATTACCCGGCTGCATTCCCTTCTGAACATTTCTCTCTCCTTTCAATATGAATAAGTAACACAATGTAAATTCTACACCTATCCTCGAACATTTGGAGGAAAGCACATCTCTTTGTGATTAAGACAAGATCAAAAGACCGCAGAACGAAAACATGAATAAAGTTTATTCATTTTTGGAGAGGGAAAATAGGATGGCATTGGTTACTGTGCAAGAAACCAAAGTCTTGCTCAAATCCTTCGACACAGTAAGAAGGCGGGCCTTGTTTTCGCCACCAAACCTTTCGAATCATCGCAGTTGAAATGAAAACTGAGGGCAAAAAAATAGGAACGGAATTAAGCGATAAAATTGTGCGAAATCATTTTGTTCAATGAGGCACCCCGTTAATGCTCTATTTAAAGCAATCTAAACTCCATAAAGCGTACAATGCCCGAGTGTAAACAACCCATAGATGAGGCGGGGGTGGGTAGTCGATATTTCACCACCACCATCCTAAACCTGTTGTTATCTTTCAATAAAAGCAAAAGGGGTAGGATGTAGAGGATGGGAGGGAGGGGTATCTGCCTTCTCGTTGTAGTTTTCTCTTCTCAGTTTCGCCCCTTTTCTATTAGCAGGCCCATAGAAGGCGATCGGATCGCGTCCTTAAAGGATCCCTTCGGCAAGATGTCGGCCATCGAACAACGATAACGCTACCATGATGACACGTTTTCAAAAGTTAATATCCAGCGCTGGAAAACCCTAAGGCAGATTTATCCGATTAATGAGAGCAGGTGCACGAGGAAACTTTAGGCCCTTTCCCCTCCTCTTTCGACGACCAAATTGATCCAAAGCAGCAGGAGGCAAACAAAGTTCGAAGAAAAAAAATTGAAAAAAAAAATCGAAATAACGTCTTAAAAAAGAAGGAAAAAGCCCCCAAATCCAATAATAAGGAACTCCAATGTGGCATCCCAAAACACATCGATTACAGATAAAGCAATTATCGGCATTTTATTGGCAGATGAATTGCTATAGGAAATTAATCAATGCATTCTAACGTCTAAAGCTTTGTTATTGAATTTCAGGTTCACTCATTCATGCTACAAATTTTTCAAGCGGAAGAAATTATTGTATCGTTTTCAAAATTATTTCCAAAATTGGTTAACGGCGATTATCAGAAAGGATATTAGAATATAATGATTTCAGCCAACGATATCCTTGTACAAATTTGCAATAATATTGGAACGAGGGAAGCTTCCTCGCAAACAAGATTTCACTAACGAACACGAGTTATGAATTAACAATGATTTTCAAAGCATTCAAAACAAGGGAGAAAATGAAACTGCAAAAGAGCATTATCAGCAAGGAAATTTCATTGATCCGATGTAGAATTTCATCGTTGATTACGAATATGCAAATCTGTTTTCGATATCTCAAAAGGTTTCGAATTTGTTTGACTTTTATATTTGACCCGTACTGCAGCCAACATTCAAGAGTCGATGCCAACATAGCTACATATTTTGTATTTACATGAAAAAAACAGTAAAGATTAAAACCAATAAAAAAACTTAACAGACATTATAGATATTTATCTTCAGAAAGATAGCAGTAAAGAAAACCCATTTGTTCACAGGATATTTTATTTACATACGTATGCGTACATTTCAACTGAAATCCGGTCTTTAGGGACTTATACTGACTAAAGACTATATTGCAGTTAAAATATACATTTATTTAAAATATTGCTGTAGACAGCCGGTGTTCCGTCTCTGGTATCAGTTACCTCAGACAACATTACAATAACTGTTGTGACTAAGACGACCACTCGGATTAACTCGGAATACTGATTACTAACTAGATAACTCTAAATGATCTCATTTACTATTGCCGAGATATCAAATTTTGGAACTAGAAGCTATTGAAAATTCAGAACTCCTAGTTGAGCCAATGACCACTGGTCATGGTAAATGTTTGGACACTCAACAAGCTATCGACTGAAATCGGTCCAACCTCTCGAGTTTTTCTCTTGGAGCACAAATACATAAGAGCACACCATCTTCATAGGCTAGAGACAATACTTAAAACACACTTAAAAATTACAAAAATTTAACACTAATAATCTCCTACTCATTTGGAGTCATACACTGGACACACAGATCTAGAGACGTCAAAGGAAAACACGTAAACTGTTTATAAAGCACAGCTATCGAAATATTCACCCTGCCTCGTTCAGACGGAGGCAGAAGTCTTATTGAAGAAGACGCAGTCAATTATAATAGATCCGCATCACAAACAGACACAGTCATTCAGAAAATTCTTCATTCTAAATAACACACGTCACCATTGCACATGGCTGATATAAAATATTTTCTTTAAATCTGAAGAGCATGCAGACTAAAACACGTCACCTAAAACATTAAACTTCAATCAAGGCTTGTAAAGGAACTCTAACCTCAACCAGCCTCATATCGACAGAAACGGGTCGAAATTTTGATTCAGTGAAGGGAGTCTCTCTGGAGAAAATGTAGGAACCGTGATATCCAATTGCAAAATATTTACGCTGACTATTTTGCTATAACCTCAACATCTAGCTAAGCTACACAAGATAAGGGACATAAAAACTCCGTACTAAAAATATATCCCAGACACTGTCTCAGAGAACACCCACATATAAATTATATTTTGACAGAGCAATAATCACTGACAAACCTATCCCTATATAAGACCTACATAATTGATATTTCCTTCCCCAATATAACATAATTTATAGAACACAATACAGACAAATCGCAAAATATACAGTTCTTGCACACGAAATAAAACGCCTTTAGGGAGTTACCAGAGTACACATTGTTCCTATCGTTCTTTCTGTCATTGGGGTTATTTCACATTCATTACACAAAAGCCAATCAACATGAAATTTAAATCCACCCTTATACAAAACCTTACAGAAAGCAACAATCCTAAACACTTAACACATAAAAGGAAATTTCTACACCCAGACATTAATACTTCCACAAACTTGTAATTTTTAACTTCCTTGTATTTGAGCCCCTTGGGTTTGGTCTTCTCCAGGGCCCCGCCCCTGAGACTTGGCTTCGGACTTGTTCCGAGTTTGGTTTCTCCGCAACAACAACAACAACAACAAAAACAATAATACTTAATACAGAAAGCCACAATCCTAAACACTTGCCACATAGAAGAAAAACTCCTATACCCAGATATTTCCAATGACAAATAAATTCTACCTCCCTTCTTTGAGCTTCTTGGGCTTGGCCCTGTTTTGGGTCCGCTTCAGAGACTTGCCTTCCGGGCTTTAACTGACTTTGGTTTTCTCAAACATGATAATAATAACAACAGTAAGTGAACGTCATCGAGAAGGTATCAACAAGACCTTTCAAGAGACTTAACTAGAAGTCAAATGAAGCCAGGAGGTGTTCACATCGCACGACTCAAGTAACTTAATTAAAATGCAATTTTACATTAGAAGCTACTCTCTCCACCAGGGATAGGAAGAAAGAAAAAAAAGTAATAAACTTGAAATTCAATTACACATGTTTCTCCTTCATGATAAGCTATAATAAAAAATTACCTATATAAGAAAAGCATTGATAAATATTACATCCCAAATAGATAATGGAGCTTTGAGGCTTGCGCTTATGAAAATCTAAACTTCGATCGAATTTATTTTTCACGGAATCTCTCAGGTGGCTCTTTGCTCCAAACCCCCTCTCCTTCATTTTTCTTCCTTCTTAAATTGAAAAAAAAATGTGTATATCGTCCGCCACGAGCAATAGCTTCCACTTCATTTCTCTCGCCCATCTTTAATGCGCGATTTCAAATCTTATTCGCCGTTGCCGAGGCAACCGCATCCGACGCGGCGGCGATGGGTGAGAGAGAGAGTAGAAAGAGGGGAAAGGGGCAGCTCGGGTTCACCATTTTCAAATATCACCATCACTGCCCCAGGCATCGAATAAATAAATAAATACCTAATAGCATACATTTTCAAATGGATGTGGTAACGGATTGAGAAGAGTAGCGGCAGCGGGGAAAGACTGCAAATTTGATCGATCAACTAATCAATGGGTTTTGATGTTCACCAATGAAGAAATGATATGATGTAAATCATTCAAATTTAGAATACACTCTCAGCACATGAAATTAACTGAAGAGCAACAGTGTACTGTTGACATAGACAAAAGAGCTGAACTTAAATCTACAGCGAAGTATTTCTACGATCGTTTCGGGAAACAAAAGCAGTTTTTATTGGTAAAACAAGTTTGACATTCTCTTAAGACAAGCTGACGGAAAATCACAAACCACAACAGAGGCGTTTTTTGTAGTTGGAAAAGACATGGCTATATAAACAAAATTAAGAACTAAAGAGATTATTGTTGTTTGGAAAGACCAAATTCGGAAACTTCGGAAGTCCTAGAGGTAGACCCAAAACGGGACGAAGCCCAAGGAGCTAAAATGAAGAGAGGAGAAACATTAAATCAGTGAAAGTATTAACGTCTACCTAATCGCGGAATTTTTTCTTTCGTTTTTTGTGTAACGTATGCGCCAAGTGCTGCAGATTTTCTTCAGTAATTCATTATTACTTTATAAAAATTACCAGGTTAATGCATTATTTGTTTCATTTTTCTCATGCCTAGGGTGGCATTATATCTATTAGTGAAGCAGAAATGGGCAAGTTTTTGGCTGGCCACGCCTGTTTTCGTCCATCCTAATTTAAAATTCTTAAAATTCTTTTTTTATTGAAACAGGCTTAAAACTCTTTGATTCGCGAAGATACGTTGACATGTCTTTAGAAAAATTTCCCATTTGTATGTAAGTAAATTTTTCTGCATCTACCTTCTCGAAAACGGCAAGCAGCAGAACCAAAGGATAAACATATGCACTTTCTTAACCTGTACCTGGACAAATTTTTATGGATACTGGTTAAGCCGTGTAAAAGATATTAACTTTTTCTAACATTAAAGAAATGACCGTAGTATTATATCTAGCGAACAAAAGTCAATAAATTCGACATGTACGAACTTCACTTATTGAGGTGAATAATTTCTAGATATAAATTGATAGGATCACAAGAATCATTTAGAACATTGAGGTTTCTATTTTTATAAAACTTGAAAAGATGGTATAATTCATTCGCATAGGCTTTCCCACTATGAACTTAAATTAATTTTTACACACTCCTAGGACCAATTTCAGAGGGCCGTATGTCAAATTTCACAATATCATATTTCGATGAAGTTTCAATGTAACTTTAATTCGGAGTACTGTTATTTCGATGAATATAATCAAATATTTATTAATATTATTTATTTGATTTATTTAATTATCACTTTAACATTTTTAACTTTAATAAACTAAAACTAAATTAAATTTTTTAATCAAGTTGATTTTTTTTTAATTCTTATCAATTCTTGCTATTTTTTCACTTACATTATACAAATTATTTTTGTTATTTCGATTTTATTCTTTTTCGTTATATAATTTGTATTTTTATAATCAAAGGTCTTGCATGAAGAATTATGATAGAAAATATTTTGCTTTATTTCATTGTTGGCTTCCAATAAATCAAATTAATACATATTAAAAATACCTCAATCTAATAATTAAATAATTATGCAAATATAATCAAATTTTTTATATCGCATTACCTGATTATAAATAAACTAATTCACTTAAAAAAAAACTGCTCATTTTTATGATTATACTTTAAACAACACTCTTCTACAATGAAAATCGAAGTCTAAAGATCAAGGAGTCATATTCAACTCAAAACTATCTTCCAATGACCATATTAATTTTATTACAACTAAAGTTTACCAAACTACAAGGTCAGAGGGCTGTAGAATGCGTTCTATTGGTCCAAATGAGATAAAATTTGAACTACAGATAATTCAAATGATACGCTTGACATTTATTAAATAAATTTTTTTAGTAAAAACATCTGCCGATAGGTGGCGCTATAATACACATAAACCCATTTTATATTCATTATCAATGTGAAATAATATAATAAAGTAGCATTGGATGGATTTCCAGCTCGCATCTCCCTCTTCCAGGAGACTAGCCGTATATAAAGTAGCATTACAACTGCTCAATATGTTCTAACCGTAGAACCATATTTTCTACAGCTACCGGAGTGAGTCTGCCGGAATATCTAGAACATGGCGCCGAATGCTGTCTTTCAGATAGGCATGCGCAGTAACGTACATGATGTTTCACATTTTCCATATATGCAAAGAAATACCATTTGTGTTAGAGCGCCATCTATTGGTGAATATTTGAACTAAATTTTTTTATTTAATACATGTCAAGCTCATCATTTTAATTATCTGTAGTTCAAGTTTTATCTCATTTGGGCCAATAGAACGCATTCTACAGCCCTCTGAAGTGGGATACTTATTTCTTGCTAACCCTGTACATATTTTATCATTAGAAATTCTCTAAGCTTTAATACTATTAACTTTTCAGTATTTCTTTTTAATGCCTTAGTAAGACCAATATTAGAATATGTCTCCAGCATTTGATCTCCGTCTCAAGTTACTTTGGAAAAAGTACAAAGAAAATTTTTAGTATAACCTTTTGAAACTCTTTCATCCTACATTTTAAATTAATAATATGTAATAACTAATATTTATCTTATAAAATATTTTAAATGTGATAAAATGTCTAAGATAAGGTATAAATTTGATCTTTGTTATTTATTTAAGCTATATAATGAAATAATATCATTTACTATTCTAAATTTCTTAATTATGACGAATTACGTGTATCAAAGCTCAATTCCCGAAAATATGAAATTTTTTATTTACTCTTACTAAAGAAAACAATTATAAATAATTTACTCTTCTATAGAATGTTTAAATTATGCAATATTATATCCAATCCGATATCAATGCAATGAATTATAACCATTTCAAAAAAAAATTGTTATTGAAAATATTTCACTCGTTCTGTAATTCTTGACTATTTATCTCATTCACCCCTCCATCAAGTTTTCTCACAATTATTCTATCACGATGGTTCCTTTTTTGGACGTCTCTATCTCTATCACTAACAATAAATTGTCCACAAATCTCTATAAGAAGACCAGTACCAGTACTTATACTATGACGGCTGCCATCCACGCCATTGCAAGGATAACACCCCTTTAGGTCAGTTAACTCGCATCCATAGAATATGCACTAATCAATCTGACAAGGACTTCCATGCTAACGCCCTTACCCAAATCTCCCTTAAAGTAGAGGCTACCCCAAATCTCTCATACGCGCTTCTATCTATAAACATCGTAATTCCCGTTCTAACAACAATCCTAAACCTTCTCCAGCCATGACAACACTGCGCTAGTTCTTCCTTATCATCCGACCCTTAATAGTATTAAAAATGTCCTAACATTAACATATTATTGACAACTCTCATTTTCTCCTCTACGAGAACCATCAAAAGTTTCTTTTAAACGGACATCTAAGTTTAAAGATATTCTGGTCCGTCCCTGTACTCTTTCGTTTCAGTCGGATCAAAGTGTGGTAGCCCTTTTGGGCAGTGACCTTTAACCCAGAACTCTTATATGCGGAACTCTTATATCCGGCTCTCTAACACTTAACCTTTTTTATAGTTTCTGCCATTTTTTATTCTGTATATGTTATCCTATTGCCTTTTTCTCCCCGCCCTCTTATCACCTCGTATTTGTCCTTTCTTGTCCTTCCCAGCACGTCTGAGAATTCATTTTCGGGCCTCCCATTTGTTCTCTTCTAGCATTTCAGCCAATACTGTCTTAATACTCCCTATGCTAATTATAAAGCGTGTCCAAAAATCTGGTAACATGGCAGATATCTCAAAGCTAGGTAGGTAATGGGCAGATAGGCAGATAGGTAATGGGGGGGGGGATTCATTGCCGCACTCAAATTTGACCTTGACTCCCATATTTAAGGTCATCCATTTGCTAACTCGAAAATTATTAAGGCAGAGAAAAATTTCCTATTGCTACCCTGTAGAGCAACACCACGTTAGTCTAAAAACAATTTTTAATCAAAACTCTTCCCGTAGAAAGATTTTGAGAAAATGGGCGAGAAAGAGCCAGTAAAGAGTGTGCTTCCCTTTCTCCTTCCCAGCGGTGTGCTTCACTGCAATTCAAATGTGTTAGAACCTCAGCCAACCTGGCCAGCTCAACCTGACTCTTGAGTGACTCTTTGCTACGGTAATTTTGTAAAAATGAAAACCTCAGTTTCTCCTAAATGATTATTCCTCAGAATTTTCTATTTATATACAGGATAATCTTTGATAAAGGATAGTCTCTATCCGAAACGTCAGCTTTTTATTTTGATTTTGATTTTATTTATTAATTTAAAATTTTTTATCAATTATTATTTATTTGCTTTTTATTTTTTAATTATTCAGAAATTATTCATCTCAATGAGAGTCCGTTTCGGAGGAGCTAGGTGCACGAATTTGGTCACATTTTACGGACGGAAAAAGTTTTTTCGCAAAATTTCAGAATAATAAATAATAGAAAAAAAATAACGTCATAAAAATTAATTCTTTATATAAAAGCAAAATTTTAAAATCTAAAAATAATTAACTGCAAGCTGCTCCTTTAATTCTGTCGTTAAAAAAGCTTAAAGAAAATCCAAAGATCTGCACAAATCTTTTCAAAATTATTCTTAAGCTCTTAGAAGCAATTTATACGTCCTCCCAAAGATTTGCAATAGGAAAAAATTTTTTTGCATTAAGCCATCTATACGAGGAATTTATGTTAGTTCGATAAAAATTAGAATTTCGCTTGCAGGCAATTAATGGCTGAAACTAAATTAGTTAGGGAGTTTAGAAGTATTCCAAATACCGGAGAAAAAAACCGAACGAAAAAAAAAAGCCTGGTGAACTTTACGCTCACGCATGCGCGATAGTCCTTCTTTCTATTAGTTGGCAAAAGCTGGGTCAAAAGTGAATGGCAATTACATTGGCAAGCATGTCATCCTTAGGAACGCTTTCAGCGTTCGCGGATCCCTGTCGACATCATCCATCTTCGAGTTCCAATTACGGACAATTCGCCATCTTTTCTCGCAAAGGATTGGTGAGGGTAAGAGGCAAAGTCCCGGATGCCAAGACCCCTGTTTCTTCAGCCCCTGATCACCAGAGACCCCCCGTGACGAAGATGAGAAAGGAAAGCAGACGACGCCTAATTTTCTTGTTATGAGCCCCGCTCTCGATAGATGCTTTCAGCCCCAGCGCGCACCAACTTGGATTCCGTTTATTAAAATAAATTGCTGGTTGCCAGATGGGAGGGTGCTGAAAAGACAGAAAGCCCTCGCCCTTTTCCAAACACCTCCCCTCACTTCTATTTTTTCTTGCCTTTCGCTCTTTCTTTCTTTCCCTACTCATCATTCTCAACCCCCTTCTCTCTCTCTCTCTCTCTCTCTTTCTTTCTCTTTATTTTGTTCCCGCTCTCCTCTTAACCTTTCAACCTCGCAGCCATGAAAGCCTCTCTCTTAACTATCGATTCTCCTTAATTTTTATCTCTTTCGCCGATGAAAGAGGGTTTAATTCATGTTTCCCTCTCCTTTCAGCAATTCATTCATTCATTCATTCTGCTTTACCAAAGTCTGTTGTAATGCGTTAGTTTTAAACGAAAGACTTCCCCTTCTCCTCTTTATTAGATTTCGTGGCCGAGTCAATTGCACTACCTTCATTGGTGATAGCATATTTCTCACTTCGTTCACCGATTCGTGAGGGCCTCCCAATCCCTTGGCTCCACGACGACCTCTCACTTGACCCCGCGGAAATTCGAGAGCGACAATGCAGTCGGCATGCACTCGTTCCCACTTGGACCCATCGCTCATCAATCCTTTTTTAAGGTGACGAACGTGGGAGGGAAGATTTATCCAGAAGAGACTCATCACGTACAAGAGGGGCCAACGGTGGTGGTGTACGGACACTGGCACTGACGAATGGTTGCGCTGCTTTGACCCCCTCGCCCTCTTCTGTGCGATTCCTTCTTAAGGAGGAGGTCTCAATAGCCATCTCTGCACACGTGCCAACAGTCAGACTATTACGTGACATAAATGAGAGAGCAGAGACCTACTCCCCCACTTCATATCTCTGCTTTACTTTTATAGCTTCCTTCTATATTCTTATGCTGGTTTCTTAATAAGAACGTTACAGAACACACGGAATTTAAGTAGAAACTAAACAGCAAGCTCCAATCCGAAGAGCAATTGCAGGCTTCTTCTTGTGCTCAGTTAATACAAAAGAAGTAATTTCCTTTCTGCAATTGTTCCGAAATATGTTGATAATTACAAATTCTACAGGAGTAATAAAATTAAATTAGAGACGTGCAAAATAGTCCTCATTAAAAATTAACTATGAAAGAAATTCTAAAAAGAATACTTGAAACAACATATTTGTCTATAGATCTAACAGTATGACAATGAAAGCGAGTTTTATGATGTAACTAGGATAGGCTCAGGATGATTCATAATATAAAGGGAGAAAGCAGAGACAGGCGGAATGGTATGGCAACTATTGTTGGATATCAACGCTGAATACACGTTGCTCACTTACAAAATATTTAAACCACGTGAGCGCAAACGCATGTTTGTGAAAAATATTTATACAGAAAATACCCGAAAAGGTGACGCATCGCCCCCCATTTGAACGAAACTTACTGTATACGTTTATAAGGTTGCCCATTTAGAGTGGATAGGGGGGAGGAGTTGTCGTTGGCTGTATTTCAGTTACATACAAGGTTATTCAGCAGTACAAGGTGATCACAAAATGCTTTTACTCGAGTAAATATGAATTATTCTCAGTTGTGCATATTCAGAAAGCAGATATTCAGAACACCTTTTATAAACTCATCTGTTAAGCGTAAGATTAGAGATCATACACAAAATTTCTTACTAAAATATGTTCTGAATTATTAAAAGTCTTTCGTGGAAAGAGATTTTTATGATCATTTCGTATACATGAATTTATAAATAGATAGATGGACAGATAATAGACGACCTAGACAACTCGCTTTGTGGAAAGAGAAAGCCGGATTGATATGACATCTCTTCTCCATTGAATATGAACACAATATGCCCATGAATTATATTTGCAACAAATATAATTTACTCATTTACTCTTTATAAAAAGTAGGAGCAAGCAACAATAACGAAAGCACCAAAACAGGATTGCTCAACTTCAATTTTTTGAAAGAAAATATTTGAAAATAAGACGCACGTTAGCCCAATTTAAACGAAATTGGTATAAAACACCACAACTATTTTCATTTTAAAATCCAGCATTTTGGTTTTATTTCGATAACATACAATATACAGAAAAGCATTTTTTGCAGAATATTAGATTAGATTGCCCGACTAGATTGAAAAGATAAATCAGAGACAGTTGAAATGACATGGCAACTGATATGAATGCCGATATACGTACTGCTTACATTTTACTATGAAAAAATGTGATCATTTATCTCAAGAGTCATCAACGGTTAGGAGTTGATTTCCCATCCTTTAGGAATACTTGAATAGTATACAGAAAAATGTTTCCATTACTATACTCACGGTGGTTGAGGATTTAACTCTCTCCATTTATGATAAATTGAAGGTAAAAATATTCTAAAATTCTAATAAAACTTCCACTTCAGCCTTTTCCTCAGATTCATAATCCAACAATTCTTTGGCAAGGTTTTCACTAAATTGTGGAACTTCATTCAGGCAAATTTAGTACACACCGTGTTGAAATTGATGATTCTTATATGAAACATTTTCTTTTATGGTGTTGTAATCCACTTAATGCTGATGATCATTCTCAGATATTAAAACAACTGAATTTGTGTTCTAATTTGCATCAGTTTCCTACTATTTATCCAAATGACGTTTTTCTTGCTTTTAAAAAATTAAATTGCAAAAGGGAGACAATATTTTTAAAACAAACCATTTATATATTTTCTTGTTATATTGCATCAATTTGTAATATTACTTTATCTCTTGTTTATCCAAAAATTTGGAAATATGATTTTTAACCCCTATTTTTAAAGATGGCAATATTAATGATTTTAAAATTTTTCGCCCCGTGATTAAAAAATCCCGATTATATCAAAAATTGAGTGTATTTTTAAAGATCTTCATTCCTTTTTATTTCCTTTACTTCCTAAGAATCAATGGGGCTTTTTATCCCTGGAAAAGAGTAAACCTATTATTTTGAAGGTCGAAAGCTTTTTATTAATATAATAATTCATGGATCTCTAATGATTGTAATCTTGGTGTTCTTTATGGTACTAAATCGAGCACGTTATTTTATTCAGTTTTTGCTGCCTCACTTCATTCACTGAATTTAAATTTTGAATTATATTCTTATATTGATGAGAATATTATTATTAAAATATATAATCCAACTGAAATTAATAATATTAATTCTCATATTAATGAAGATATTTACAAGCAATTTTTCCATGGTTTATTCAACGTGATATGAAATTGAATCAGCAAAAATAGGCAGTTTCTTATAATTAGACCTGCATTGTTACTTCTGAGAACATGTGCATTTTAGGATTAGTTTTTGATAAACAACATCTTTTTAAGTCACATATTGCCTTGATTAATAAAAAAATTATGACAAATTTTATTTATTTAAAAAATTAACACGTACCCTGAGCAATAAGGAAATGGTTACTGTATTTGACGCGCTGGTTGTTTCAGTTCTCAACTATGGTGTACGATTTGGTCTAGCACCCATCAATGCTATTTATACTCTTAAAATAATATACAATCAGTTTCTTTTAAATTGACTTGATATAATTCAATTACTGAGGCTTGTAAAAAATATAATATTTTACCTTTTCACTCGATTATTAAACTAGCACTTTTTAACGAAATTGCATCAGCCATCAGAGACATTAATCATCCCTTTCATGATATTAAAAAAGTTTTAAAACTTGGGCTAATTTTAGAAAAACTAGGAAATTTAAATTCGAAATTCCGGTGAGCTTGACAGTCTTCAAAGGAAAAGTTTTCCCTTTAAATTTATTGACGAATGGAATGACATTCCTTATGTAATTTTATCAATTGTTTTTAATTGTTCGAATATTAAATGTAAACGCCTTTGTAAACATTTTAATTTTCGTCTTAAAAATTATTTCATGTTTTGAATTTTATTATATTCCGTCTTTATGGGCAATAAATTTATTATTATTATTATTATTATCAAAATTGGTCTAAATTTCACGGCTTTGGCTCTATGTTTATTATTTATTTATTTATTTATTTGGGAAAAAAATACAAAAATTTGGGTCATAGGCCGACGAGTTAGGTCTCCGGAAGGTAAAGTACAAAAAACATGAAACAACATAAAGTAAGTAAAAATTAGAAAACCAAAATAATGATAAATAACAAACAAGCCAATAAAAAAAAATACAAAGCAAAGATCCATAAATAACCAAAAATCAAATTTAGGATTACAAAAAAAGTAAAATTAACATAATAATAATAATAATAATAATAATAATAATAATAATAATAATAATAATAATGTAACAACAACGGGGGGAATCTCACCAGATACACCGGAGGGAAAAAACCCCATGTTGTCCCCAACAGGCCGAAGCCCAATAGGGTTGATGAAAATACATATAAAATAGCTAAGAAAATGAACAAAACAACTAAACAAGACAAAACCAAGACAAACAGGACGATAAGATTAGACAACAGACACAGAAATAAAGTAAATAACAAATACGACTTAAAAAGAATAAAAGAAAAGATTAAAATTCGACATCAAAAGACAGAATAAGACAATACCCTACAGAAAAGAAAAAGAAAATAGCTACAAAAAAGCTCAGCTTAATAATAATAATAATAATAATAATAATAATAATAATAATAATAATAAAAACAAAAAAAAATTAACAGGGGGTTAGTAGAAAAACAAGTATCAAACAGGAATGATTTAATATTCCTTTTAAAAGAGGCGGGAGTCGGGGAAGCACGAAGAGCGGCAGGTACAAACGACCATCATCTGATGCCAGCATAAGAAATATAACGACGTTGAAAATTCCTTCGGACCAATGGAAGGCGGATCGAGTTCACAGACCGAGTAGCTTAGGAATGAAAATCCAAATGATACCGGATCGAAAAAGGCGTCGAGAGCTTTAAGTGACCATTAATTACCTTATAAGTAAACGTTACTACTTGTAAAATATAAATTTGATAAACGCCAAGAGAAGAAAAAATAGTGCGAAACAGGCGTAGATTTACGAAGTTTTAATAAAACTCTAAGAAACCATTTTTACATATACACAAACAAAGAAACATTTCAGGTAAATATGCAGGGTATAAAAAATGTATACACCTTTGAATGAATATTATATAATTTAATGAAACTGATATTTATTATTCTACAAATTATCATTTGTTTCTTAAAATTAAGAACTTATTATAAAACAATAAAGGAAGGAAAAAGGATAAGAGAAGAAACTCAGAACGTCATAGAAATAAAATATTTAACTCGCAGTTACTAAGAATAAGTAAAAAAAATTAAAATACCTTCGCAATATGCATTCCTCTACAAACATTTATAACCTGGTGGTTAGAGCTTCCAATAAAAAAATTCCATCTAAATTCAAGAATTTATTACCAAGAAGAAGGACATTTTCTTGTTTCATAAATGGAAGTGAACGGTCAGACAGAACAAAAGCCTTCTAATGTTCATTCGTAGCAAAGAAACCACAACCTCAAAACTTACATCAAAAGTTATAAAAAACCAGAAATACATCAATTTTCATATATTCAGTGATCGTATAATACCTTTTATTGAGACCCCCCTGTTCTTTTGTTTTTTTTTATCTTGATGTTTGAATCCTTTCTTTTGGCAAACCAAGCCATAAAGAAGAAATTTACGAGGGGAAAGTCTAAACATATATCTTAACGGATATAAAGAGTTCCCCGACCTAGCGTTCTTCCAAATTACTTGATTATCGATGTGCTAGAAGATGTTACAACGAAATTTGGCACACGAGGCTACCATATAAACGCAAAGTCCTCTTCCATCTTTTTTTTTCTTCTTCCCTATAAAGACCCCCTCCCCTACTCCCCAACCTCCCCCAAAAAGAAGACAGACATCATACGTTTCTTGTGAACAAGAGTTAAAAGATGGCGGCGAGTAGAGCAAACAGTGTGAACATTGAGTCCTTAACACAGAAGTAAATCAAATTTATTGTTAATTGTACGTTCAAATGATCCTCATCCAATGGCAATTTGCCAAGAGAGGAAAGTGGTTCCAATTTTTCCAGACTCATTACGACCGAATAAAAGAAAGAACGGGGAGAGAAAAAAAAAAGAAGGGGAGGAAGACATTACCCACAAAGCTTCTCTTCCCCTCCTTCGTCTTATTTTCCCTTTTCATCTGTTGCTTTTTGTTTTGCTTTGAGTCTAGAGCAAATCCATGTTGAAGAAACTCGCTTAGAATGACGTTCATACGCTGTAATTAAGTAGTATGAAATGCCGTAATAGGAACATCCTTTACGGGGAGCCGAAAAGAATTTTGTAAGCAGTATCTAATCTCTTAGGAGATGGCTCTTGCCACAGGGTTTGCTTTTGAAATGATATTGCATGTTCGTTTAGAAAAGTCTACGGCTGGAATTGTGAACTTCTCTGCGCAGATAATAAAAGTTTAGAGACCAAGTGGCGTAAAGTAGCAGAGCGACGAAAAGGAGAAAGGCGATGCTTGAAGGAATAATTTTTAATTAAAAATGCAAAGGACCAACTGAGAGGCTCATGTTGGAACCAATAGAAAGTAGACCAATTCTCATTTTCTGAAACGCAACTTTGCTTTCTTTAAACCCACATCTACCATTATAAGATATTATTAAAAATTTTCTAACCTAAAAATATTGAAAAAATCTTGTTTTTTTGTGGATGGATCTAGACGCGATACTCAAGAACGAAATACGTTTACAAATTTGGAACTTTAAAATGCAAATTTGGATAAGGGAACAAAGTAGAAAATTCATTAGTACAGGATGTTCCGTTCATATTTCCAACATTTTACTTAATCATCCCAACCAAATGGCGATAAGGTACGGACTGTAAAATTAACTCCAAAAATAATGAAAAACTCAAAGAATGAGTAAAGCTGCCGCTCACCAGGACAGCGCTACAACCGTATTATGCAAAATGGTGACCCACAGCAGCGTGCGCTAACGATAATTTCATATGTAGAAACAAAAAGAAAAGCAATAAGTTCAATGCAAAGAAATTACCGACGATAGTAAGAAACAACCAAGGTGGATTACCCGATGGGTTAACAATTAAGATAGACTTTGCAAACTTTCTAGCAATTGGAAGTGTTCGTAAGCAATCATTAATGTGTCAAAAATAGAATTATTTGGCAATTTCCTTGCCTTGGCGATTATTTAAATACGTTGGCAAACGACTGGAGACTTATGATATTTCTCGGATACTATCCACTGTACAGTATTGCGTCTTTGATCCAATTCGAAATACTGCCCCACTGAATGCATTTATCTTTGAACATTCTTTGCAACCACTTTGAAAATTGCTTCCATAGACCTTACAGTTGAATAATGGGTACCAAATAATCTGGAATACAATGACAGAAATAAGAAAAAGAAGTCACAGGGTGCCAAATAGAGCGTTGTTGTGTGCGAATTACGATCCGTTTATTGTGAACGTCATCCAGCGACGTCAGTAAGAAAGTTATACAAGGAGGTGCAATATTAGTTATTAAATAAAAATGAAAAATAAAATAATAATTAACAAATAACAAAATAATTAATAAATAATAAGTAAAATCAAAATAAAACTATAAAATCAAATAACAAGCTGACGTTTCGGATAAAGACTTTCCTTTATCAAAGCAAAAAGGATAATTCTCCAAAGGCAACTAGAATATCAGAGAATTATCCT